>AP028158.1:33762867-34372866 GCA_014132275.2 Samia ricini
ATGAGGTCTTTTCAACCCCTCACGAAAAGTTAGCCGTGAGGTCTTTTCGACCTCCCACTCAACGTTAGTCATGAGGTCTTTTCAACCCCACACAAAGTAAATTCATGAGAAATTTTCGACCTCCCGCTCAAAGTTAATTACGAGGTCTTTTCGACCTCCTATCCCTAAATCTCCTAAATCGCATCCCTAATAGACATCGACGAGTGCGCTACGAACCGGCATAGCTGTTCCGGTTTGACCGAAAAATGTCGGAACACTATCGGCGGGTACCTTTGCGACTGCGCGCCCGGCTTCCGCAAGAACCTTGTCACTGGCACCTGTGACGTCATCATTACTACGCCTAGCACGAGTACGACACCGCGTACCACTAGTACGACAAGTACTACGGCAAGTACGACGACCAGTACGACGACCACTAGCACCACACCGCCGACTACATCTACAAGTAAGAGAAACCCAGTAAATTCTTTTTTGTCTCAAATACTGCTGCTCCATGCATTTCTTGTTCTTATGTTTTGTTGTACACGTGCCTAAACTGCTACTACTATAACTTATTTAAATTTGATATTAAACTTGAATGTATGCGACGGTTTAGATTGTATCGCTAAATTGCGACAATGTGCGACATTGTCTAAAAAAAAAGATAAAATTTTTTAGTCAAACAACTAAAAAGCATATAATTTAGACCGCTTTATATAAATCATTCTTCTTCCAATAATAATATCATCTATATTTTTAAAGAGTCTTACTTTTTACAACTGGAGTTAACTAAAAACTGTTTATTTTTGGCGAAAAAAAAAATCATTATCACAAATATTATAGGAAGTGTGTCAAAAGTGTAACCATTTAACATCAAATATAACTGATATATTGGTAAAGGATTACATGTATTTTATTAAAAAATGATTTATGAAATCATAGTGATGTCAGAATGATATCATCTCTATGCCATTTTTGTTATCGTCCGATGGTAATTTATCTACGATTGATTCGAAAGTCATTATTTTGAAAAAAAAAAATTATATTGGGTTGCTGAATAGAGAAGCCTATATCAGGCATTTTTTTTGTATTAATAACAGCTCGAAGCTTTTTCTGGGGCTATCCTGACTACATTCCCTTGACAACGAGACCCTTCCAGCCTCGTAATCACTGCGATGCTGGATACCATCTCAATCCGAAGACTGGTAGATGTGATGGTAAGTAACAATACTATATTGGTTACGTCAGAGGTTGCGGCAGATACGCCCTGGGGCGTATAAATAATATTTAAAAAAAACATGACTATATTAACATAAGTAATTTGTTAATTAAAATCTAAACTAAAAGTTGAAAAGTACATGAAGAAAACGATCGTTTTGGATATATTAATTCTTGAAGAAATGTGTCATTTTTTTTCTAGCACCTTAACGATAAAATCCTTGAAACTAACACAAAAATTCAGAACATTATTGTAAAAACTTAATTTATATACACCTGTTCAAAAGATCTAAAAGAATTGTCTAAAATAAGATTTATTTAAGACATTCCTAGAAAATTACTTTAGAAAACTTTTTTCGGACACTTATTATCAACAGTAAATGTATTTATTCATTTAATTTACACATTTATCTTTATCTATACTAATAAATAAAATTCGAGTGTCTGTTTGTAATGTCAAAATGAATTTTTGTTAATTAATAGATGTGAATGTATATATGATACTTAAACCAAAAATACATTTTTTTTTATATTTTTGTCTGTTTGTCTGTCTGTCTGTAATGGGTAATCTCCGGAACGGCTGGACCAATTTGGACTGGATTTTTTTTGTAGATAGCTGAAGTAACATAGTGTACTTTTAATTTTCGAAAATAATTAGGGTTCCGTGTATAAAAATCAAAACGAAGTGAATAATATATGAAACGCGGACGCAGCCGCGAGCACGCAGCTAGTTAGTTTATATACAGAACACTTTATACACAAAGCCGTAATTTAAACGCATAGCTGATGGCTGACAGTAGTAGCAACATCACGGATGATAGGTTGGTACCATCTGACCAGCGACTTTATGACCGCGCGCGCTGATTGGTCAAATTAAATAGCGCACGCTTTCTTGTCGTTTCCTGTTACACACTTCCGTCCCTTTTCGTGAAATCACTCCTAAAGATTGCAGCAAAACGAGAGGATTTTTATTGTATTTTTTGAAGTTATGTTTTTTTTTTTTCACGATTTAGGGAAAAATGATGAGAGTAAATTTTAGGATGCGCGCGCAACCGTCACGAAAAAAAAAAAAACGACACCCTGAAGATAGCTAGTCAACATGCGTTGCGCGCGCGCACCGTCACGAAAAAACGACACCCTGAAGTTAGCTAGTTAACATACGATGCGCGTTCACACCATCACAAAAAAAACCAACATCCTGAAGTTAGCTTTAGCTAGACAACATTTTAGTTTTTTTTATTATTACGTCAAAGAAGTATAATTTTTTACGTGCGTACATAAGTACACAAACACATTTTTTTTTAAATGATTATCGTGATAGATGTAAACGAATGTACAAACGGACAAGCGAACTGCGCTGAGGTAGAAGTGTGCGTGAACACGGACGGCGGTTACCGTTGCGAGTGTCCCCCTAAGTGGAGGCTCGACGAGATCCGGCACCGGTGCGTTCCCGTCAGGAGCAACGGACAGTTCCCGCCCGGTTACGGGAACGTGCCATGTGAGTGTTTTGCGAAAACCCCACCTATACTAATTCTTTTCAGCTAAAATACTAAATAAATAGAATATAGTTAAGTATGAAGGCGAATGGATAGGGTAGAGCAAGCAAAATTTCAGACATTTTCTACAGTTACCTTCGCAAAAAGAAAGAAAATGACAAACCCATTAAACTTCCATTCCCTTGAATGTCATCAAAAGATAGACCAGCCCCCCCCCCCATCCCCACTTAGAGCCACAAAGATTATGTAAAACTTGAAAAACCACATAGAGGTAGAGACAGACAGAAGATTCAGATGGATTGTGTAAGAATGAAATATGTATGAAACGTGTGTGTGAGTTGAGATAAAAAAGATTTCAGGTGATGAAGATGTGGTAGAGCTTTTATGGGCGACTGAATTGCGACCGCCATGTAGATGGTGAAACCCAACCACTGTTTACAGTTCAGATCCTTCGCATTGCAATATTAGATATAGTGATGTCTGGCATTTACACACATCTATGTGCTCCCGATAACATTTATTATGACTATGATTTGTATAGTTTTTTTGTAAAAAAAAAATGATATATATTTTATTTTAATAAAAAAAAAAAAAGAACCAGATCGAATTTTTTGCCGGCTCTTCTCGTCTGGTTTGTTCGTCTTCTTAGCGCCTTAATTGAATAAAGATTTTTTTCTTGATTTTTGATTTTGAGATAGCAGGATGGTACGACAATGGAGTATGTTATAGTCACAATTTGTGATATATATCCAGACTTACTTTAGTCGTGGTATGATGGTGCCGATTGTCTATTGTTATTTATCAGGTGACGTCATCGTTATTGAACTGTACTTCATTTAATATTACATGAAGTCAATTAATATGTATCAAAGCTGGCGTAAACGCCAGGTGAGTGCTCAAGGGGTTAATATCACATTTTGCCAAGATCGAACAAATAGTGTCCTAATACGGATAGGGCAAAAGAGATGGGTATCAATTTTTCCGATGTTGAGCGATTCTCGGTAGGAGAAAAGCTTATAAATTCTCGTTACCAATGCTATGACGTCAGCCGTCAACATGATGAATAATAAAATTTAGACTTACGCAGCCTGTCGTATGTGTTTATGTAAAATTATAGGTTGTGTTGATGATTTCAATTACTTAACAAATTATGAAATTTAAACAGTTTTTCCAATGTTACGAGTTTTCACTGCTATTTTTTAATTTTATTTATTTATTATTGAAATTAAGTATTTAATTGCTTGGACTTTTAACAAGTTTTCATTGACATAATCTAAGAAATTTTAACATCGTAAATTTATGCAATAACGCACTTCGAGGAGAGGGTTATATGATCAATGACATAGCTTATTATAATTAAATTCCAGCCTACCCCCCCATAAACGCTAAAGATGCTGTGAACCACGGTGTTAAAACTAACTTCGTAACCCCTAAAATAACACAAGTACACGACCGAGTGTCTGTGCTGAACTGTCCCTGGGGCTATAGGCTTGGTGATGATAACACTTGTCAAGGTAAATAAAGTCTTATATAATTGACACTAATAGAATTAAAAAAAAGTGTGTGCCCACTTTTGACAAATAAATATACTATTCATAATGATGCTAAATTTGTTAAATTATTGTGTGCTATTGGTGCAATACTAGCGTTGTAAAATAGTTTTTATTTGACAATCTTCAATCGATTTGTAGATATTTAAAAAACACAATATTTATTTTGTCTATACAATTTTAAATTATAGAGGTGTCTTTATTTTAATTTTATTACTTAACATTTTCTTTAAATGTGAAAAAAACCAAAAAAAAAAAAAAAAAATTAACTATGATGACCGCAAAGTCATCTGATTTTAAGTGACGATTTGGATCAAGATGGTAAACATACACTAAGCCTGGAGGTACGGTGCTCTAGTGATGCTGCCGGAACACATCTATTGGTATTTGGCGATAGGTTTTCAAAGTTGAGGGTGGTAGCTATCCAGGCGGGCATACCTTGCCACCAGGCTATGGTTTCCTCACGATTATTTCCTTCACCGAAAGGTCAGGCTGATTATAAACTTGGATAGAGGGCTCAGTGCCAGTTTAACCACTACCAGCGCCCTGGGCGCTATAAAATAACCATTTATTAGAAACGGAGTATAATAACCAACGACGCTGAATTGTTTCATTGTTCGCTAGTTTTTTTTATGAAATGAGAATTAGAGAAAGGTTGCCCTGTATCATTGTTCGGATAATTATCAATGTGAATTTGCACTGGGCCACTAGTTATTATATGATCAATAATTTTGATATTTCGAATGATTGACCAAGCGGTTGGATAGCAGATCCAACAATTTACGAGTAAGTAGCCCTCACTCGATGAGCGAGGGGATATAAACAAGCACTTTCGGCGCCCCTTTATGTCCGGCGCCCTGGGCAGTCGCCCAACCGCGCCCTTTTTTTTTTTTTGACGGGGGGAAATGCATTTACGCATTACCCTTACCTATTGTATTAGTGAGACCGAAGTCCCCCAATACAATAGGTAAGGGGGCACGGAGGGACGAACTCCGTGCCAGTGTGGGACTCACCCGGGCGTGAAGCGCCCGGAAATACCCACTAAAACCCCCGGGGGAAATACCCACTAAAACCCCCGGGGGTCGCCCAACCCTAACGCCGCTACTGGATGGGCTCGAACTCGCTTCCACTGACAAGGAATCCGATCGCACTACTAACAGCGCTATTATCACTTTACCGTCATCTATAAATAAGTGTATAAAAGCTCATTTATAAATAGGCTCCACCTAGATTTAATATTAGATAAGTCAATTTGAGTATTTTTACAAACTATTCAAGATATTAACGAGTGCGTGACCGGGGAAGCGAAGTGTGGAACTCTGCAGTTGTGTACGAACTTGCCCGGTGGATATACGTGCAGCTGCCCCAAAGGTCACAAGCTGGTCGGAGACCACGACTGTCAGGATGTTGACGAATGCGCACTTGCTGGTAATATGGTACGTCTTCGAATCTACTTTTACTTCTATCTTATAATCACTTCTTAATCCTAATTTGTTTCAGTGGGAGGGGGGCCCGGGGGGGGGGGGGGGCAGTGAATCTATACTAAAAAATAAAAGTTCAACCGTTTCGAAACATATGTGTATAATGGAAGACAACAGAACCATAGCGCGATGCAGGATCGTCTATCTGTCTGTCTGTTTGTTCCAACTAATCTCTGAAACGGCTGGACCGATTTAGATAGACTTTTTTTTTAGATAGCTGAAGTTACTCCGCTTAACTTAGGCTACTTTATTCGTTCGAAAGTAATTAGGGTTCCGCGTAAAAAAAAAAAAAACTCATAAAATTTGTGAATAAAATTCGATTCAATGCACAGTTTTTACTGGCAGGTATTTGAATTTGTGAGAAATGTCTTTGGTTAATTTTCGTATGGTTTTTTTTTTTGGAAAATAATTAGGTTTCCGTATAAAATACCAATAAAACTATAACACGGAGTGGAAAAACATATGAAACGCGGGAGCGGCCGCGGGCACACAGCTAGTATCGTATATATCTATGTGATTAATAACAAAATTAATTCTATAATTAAGATTTGTTTAACACTAGCTATGTGCCCGCGGCTTCGCTCGTGTTTCATATATTTTTCATTGCGCAACATGGTTTTTAATTTTTTTATACAGAACCTGTCAAAATCGGTCCATCCGTTCAGGAGATTACCTGAAACAAACAGACAGAGACAGATAAAATTTTTAAAAATTGTATTTTTGGTATAGCTTTCGTAAAAAAGTATTAGTAAAAAAAATTACATTTTGACGTTACAAAAAGACACTTCATTTCAATTATTTGTATAGATATTCACTTGCTTAATAAGATATGATGTAACAATATAATGATTCTTTTACAGAATAAAATATATTTTTTAAATATTTAAGGAAAAAATACTCTGTACTAGTCAAGTTTCACGTTTTACTATTGGCAACACTTTTGAAGTATTATCGGGAGGTACAGGCAAAGCTAATTTAAGATGGCGCTAGCATTGTTATTAATGTTCCATACTTCGTTTTTTTTGAAGAGAAAACTTCTTTCGTTCAACGGTTCTCTGTAGGCGAAAAACTTATAGATTCGCGTTACGAATTACGTCAGCCGCCAACATGTTATAATATGTACAAGCATAAAATGGCGTTTAAGTGCTAGCGATCAGGGATAAATAATAAAGTTGTAGGACCTTGGAATTGAGGGGATTTCTGTTCGCCCCTCTGTCACGGGGGCTCGGATCGTGAAGATCTCGGGCCAAGAGGGTAGGGGAGGGGGGAACTACCCTCATTGCACTGGCTAGGCCGTCTGGGCGACAGTCTATCTATTTACCGGGGGCTGTCTCTAATCGCAGGTTGGGGCTTAACCTTCAGCTGAGGCACCCGCTAGGGGGCATCGCGTATTTTACTAGATTGATACCGTGCCGTCCCCATTGGCGGTAGAGACGGTATGTTGTAAGTCGTATTAGTGGGAGTCCCACATTTCGCTCTGTGCCTCCGCACCGAGAAAGTGCGTAAAAGCTATGAACTACGAGTATATGAAAATGTACGTAATTATTATTGCCCGGAGCAGACAAATTATATCTTAAATGTTAGATTATGTTAAAAAATTAAAGAAAAAACAGTTTTTCCAAAATTTCGAGTTTTCACTTATGTCGGTAGTTCGCATTACTGCCTAGGTTTTTTTTTTTACTTTTATTAAATTAATTACCTGTGTGTCTAAAATCCCTTTGGGGTCTAATCATCTAAAAAAATTTCAAGTATGTATGTATTTGTGATTTCGTTTGTCCGCAGCCAATATGTTCTCACAATGCGGATTGTGTTAACACAATAGGCTCATATCAGTGCAAATGTCATAAAGGATACCGTTCTGCGCCTCTTAATGACAAGGTAATTATTTATTTACATATATATTCATTTTAATAGCAGGGATGTTTACTATTTATTCTTTATCTTTTCTGTATAAAAAAAACATAATTAAATATGGCTGACACACTGAAAACAAAATTAAAATCTGAGCGAATATAACAAACTTACAAGTGTTTTAATTTAAGAAATAGAGTGCTCGATATACACATTTTGGTGTAAGTTCTATACTAATTGAAACAATGATGGCGCAGTTGTTAGTTAGTTCGGATTCCGCGTCGTTGGACTTAGGTTAGAACCCACCTATGTAATTGAGTAATAAGGAAAACATTGTGAGGAAACAATAGCCTGGTGGTAGGGCATTTTCTAATAATATGAGTGGCAACCACACTCAAGTTTGAAACCCTGTCGCCAGTAGCTATGTCCCGGCAGCATCACTTGAGAACCAACACCTCCAGGTTTAGTGTGTTTACAATGCTGGGTCACATCGTCATATATTTTACCATTGTGTATTATGTTTCATCATCATCTCCCTACCCTTTTCCCATTTTTATTTAGGGTCGGCGTAACATGTCTTCCTCTTCCATTCCTCTCTATTTGTTGTCATCTCCGCATTCACTCCTTTCCTAAGCATATCATATCATTGTGTATTATGTTTCTGAATCTTAAATTTGACGCACATATCACAAGCGCGTTTACATACATACATACATGTCATCACGCCTTTCTCCCGTGGGGGTAGGCAGAGATTACGTCCTTCCACTTGCTACGATCTTGACACACCCTTTTCGCTTCCTCTACTTTCATGTGCGCTTTCATACATGCTCGTCGGTTATGAGTACTTTTTACCTGGCCTTTATTTAACACATGATTGATTTGGTCTAGATACGTTCGCCTAGGTCGACCCTTACCGACTTACGGATTCACCCTCGCCTTATAAATTAATTTCATTAATCTTCTCTCATCCATCCTCTCTACATGCCCAAACCAACTAAGCATACCTTTCTCTATTTTGGTCACCACATCCAAAGTCACAAGTGCGTTTAGGTTCCACATATAATATATTTCTTGGGTCTATATAATTCTGTGTTGAATTAACAAAAAATTCTGATACCTACTTTAAAAGTCGTTAGAGATAAGTCGCTAAAACACACACATAGTAACACACGCGTGCACAGACGCACGCACGCATGCACGCACGCGCACGCGCTCATACACACACACAACAGCATTAGATAGGTTAGAAAAACAAAAGAAGACAGACGGACACTTGAGTTCTAACTGTCTGAATATATGTGCTGTTATAGTGTATACGTTGTGTTCAAAACAAAACTATTTATTACAAGGTATGCGTGAATGTGGACGAGTGTGCGGAATCCAGACCTGGAACTTTGTGCCAACATAGGTGCAATGACGTATGGGGAGGATACCGGTGTTCCTGCCACCGGGGTTACAGGCTCAATCTTGATAACAGGTATTTAGAATATACTATTGAAACTCTTTTTATACATGTGTTCTATATGTTTTTTTTTTACAAATCTAGAAAAATTCCTAAGGCCCACATTTTATTTCGAATAAAGTTGTCTAAAATAATTTGAAAATTGTCACTTCGGTTTTCGTTTTTAGCGGTTCTTACTTTTTGTTTAATGTTCCCGATAGTGATTTAAATTATTTAGGTATTGATAGGAGGATATTTTCTATATCAGCCATGTTATTTCCGACCTTCATAATGAAAATCTATCACAAGAGTGTTCTCTTGACTTATTTTCAGTAATATTCCTGCTAAGTCATACGCATAAACGTAATTGTCTTCTTCTTCTTAATTAATGGCTATCTGTGTACACACAATTTGTGCTAGTGTCAATGAGTAAACTGCATTTTAAATTTTGTATTAGTGTTACCAAGCTCCAGTAAAACGGTGGCCCATCTCGCTCGAAATTTCTTAACTTGTTATAACTAAATAAATAAATTTAACTTGAACGCAATAACCAAACTATATAATACAAAAACGCCACCAAGATATTACGTGATATAGAGTCAAATACACATGTTTAATTAATTAAAGAAAACAACTGCTACATGACTGTAATATATCGGGTTATAAGTGTGCGCATGTGTGTGTGTAACCTGTCTATTTATGACTGTACGAACTAACTAATAAACCAGTGTGATGCTAGCAGTCAGTCGTTTCACTTGTGATTTACAACGGTGACAGACTGAGATCCCGACAAAAGCTCACGTAATTGTTCACCGAAAAATGAATTATAAAAGACATTACAACTAGCCGACAAACTAGAAGAGGTTTAACGACACGTTAAAGAAACTCCTTTATGCGTGTTTCAGAACATGTTCAGATGTAGACGAATGTGTTGAGTTTAAATCGAAGAATCTATGCGTCGGCCGGTGTTTGAACGAACCAGGAAGTTATAGATGTTTCTTGCCCGCCAGGGTACAGGATTTCCGAAGACAAGAAGAGCTGTATCGGTAAGACTTCCCTTATTTTTATTAGGGAAAGAAAATGCAACTTTCGCGTTGGATCATCCCCTGGCAGTAACTTAAGACGTGCTCCGATCTCCAACTAGGAAGGCTATTGCGCCAAGTAAAGTAACGCATTTACACTAGTATAACACGTGTTACACTCAGGGATCTTCAGATACAAGGTTTCCCTTAACCACTATCGGCCTTACTTAACTCCTTGAGCACTAACCTGGCGTTTACGCCAACTTTACATGGTTTTCCTATTTTCTCATTTTTATGTGTAATCGACATATTAAAAAAGTCTCCTAATCATATGCTTAACAACCAATGTATTACATAAGGACTTAAACAATTAATAAATATTTTGTACTTATAAACCTTACTTAAGCACGACTTAGTTAATGTCGATTACTCATAAAAATGAGACAATAGGAAAACAATTGAAAGCTGGCGTAAACGCCAGGTTAGTGCTCAAGGGGTTAAACACGATTTAGTTAATGAATAGTTAAATAATGATTAAATGTTTTGTATTTATAAACCTTACTTAAGCACGACTTGGTTAATGAATAGTTAATAACCAAAAAAATGGACTCTTTTTTTTTGCGCGGTTGTTCAAATCAAATGGCGACATTAAACACACCTTATGTTATAAATATGTACAGATGGAGCTGTTAGTATAATAGTATTAACGTGATTAATACTATTTCAAATTATTACAATAATATATTTAAAAAAAATAAAGAGCTTTGCTTGCTTCGGCTGATAAGAGGAATGGGAAAATTGTCAGAAAGTTAGATTAAGGACGTCCTAGATATTGTACTGACTAGGTATATTAGTATACCGTTGGTATAAATTCTAGACATCGATGAATGCACGACCGGGGAGGCGACTTGTTCGAAGACTGGCGTCTTCGGCGGCACTAGCCACGTCTGTATCAACACTAGAGGCAGTTACAAATGCCATCGAATCACCTGCCCCATGGGATATAAAATTGAAGGGAAACAGTCAGTATATTTTATTGTTTTAAAGTGAAAACTTCTTTAGCAACGTTGCGGTTTGATAGTCGATGAAACGAAAAAGCGACAGTACGTTTCTGTTGCACGTCGGATTTGTTCATCAAATTTTTGAGAGCGTGGTTAGCCCGGTGGACTTTTTCACGTGTCTCATAGACGGTACGGCTGAGAGGTCGGAGGTTCGAACTCAGAGTGGGTAATACATTTTTTTTTAAAGGTAACATATACCTCTAGGTTTTTTTTGTTATATCTTAAGCGATGATAGATTAGTTTGTAATGTGGTGGATGTACCAAATTATCCAACATTATAACTAAGTCTAAGCTTTTGGAAACATCGTAAGGAAACCATAGCACGATACTAGAAAACCTTTGAAAAGATTTGAAAACCTGTATCACTTGAGAGCTAGTACTTATAAGCTTTGTGTGTTTACCATTCAGGGCCATATCGCCACTTACAATTAGGTGAGATTTTGGTCAATGTAAAGATGTAATCCAAGAGTGGCAGACTGATTGACAGCGCACTTTACAACCAATGATTTATAAGAATACTATTACATAAATAAGATTTTATGGTTAAGATAGACAATGTGATGGTAGTTCCATTGTGGAAGCGATAGACGAATAGTAGTGTGGTCGATTCAAATCGCCAGAAACGCGGACGGCGTTTATTCCATACCAACGTATTCCCCTGTTTTCCCATTGGATAATGGATCATTATATTAAATATTTTTATACGATATAATATGTATTAGGGTGAATTAAGTTTTTTTTTTAGCCATGGTGTCTAATTTGTAGCTTAAAAAACAAAAGCAATTTGCAAAACAATTTACTGAACATCTTGAGTTGGCGGCTCCCCACTCATTTTTAACATTAATTATAAGTAAATATGTTTGGTTGTTACTCTAGTTTACTCTAGTGCCTTAAAGAAGAATGTTACTTTTTGGGACTTTATAAAAACCTAAAACAATAGTCACAATTTTTTTTTTAACTTATATCTTTTAATTGGCATAAAAGTGGATACTCTGAAGTTCTTACAATTTGATACCAAATAGGAATGTACAGCCAAACTTAGAGCAAATGATAATAAATAAATGATGATTTATATCGTTATGTAATTTTTCTGTTTATACTTGTCTTAATTTTTTTTTTGTATGTTGATTACCCATAAATATGAGACAATAGGAAAACAATGTAAAACTCGCCTAGATGGGAAATGGACACCCTTTTTTATGCCAATTAAAAGTCATAAGTTCAAAGTCCCAAAAACATTCTTCTTTAGCCACTAGAGTAAAATTTGAGTTGGAAATAATCATAATTGCTAATTCTTATATGTTTTCAAAGATTAAAAGCCATTTTTTTTAAACCAAACATTTTGACTATTTTTTTTTTTTCAAAAATTTCCTTTTTTTATACGCTACAGATTCGACCCCCAGGTTAAGAAAAAAAACTTTTTTTTCCCACTCAACTTTAAAATATATATTCAACACCGCCATGGCGGTACGTTTTGATTTTTCCATAAATTCATTATTAAAGAAACTAGAAACCTTCGTAAATGAGAAAAAAGCAAGATCTTTATCGCTGTTTCAGACGTCCGTCAAACAGTGTTTCTTATTTTATAATAAAAAAAAAAAAAAAATAATCGACCCAGTTTTGGATGAAGAAACAGGGAAATACGAATATAGTTTTTCACCCTACGATGTTTTGGGATTTTTTTTTCGAAGCTCCCTCCCCATTTATTTCGAACCTAACTTGATTAATGTATTTAAAACCGTTATAAATGAAATCGACTGTATATTTATTTTAAAGTATTTGTATGGATTGAATAAATAAGGAAATAAATTTGTAGCCGGTGTAATAAGATAATTCGGGAATGTCGACCTGGTGACTGGAACTGTGCCCACCAGCCGACCACCGTCTCGTATAACTTCCTCACGTTCGTCTCCAATCTCTACATACCTGATGATGACAAGGTTAGTATGCAGGCAATGATGCTGCTGCGGATTAGTTTAGAACATAACTTAGAATTTGAACCATTGTTATACATATATGGAAAATGGAGTTGCTTTGTCGCGCCATCACCTCAAAAAACTACTGAACATATCGAGATGGGACTACTACCATTCGACGCAGAATGTTCCGTAGATGATTATAGGCTTAATTTTTTTTTTATTCTATCGACCGTTTCTCATTTTTTTTTATTTACTCTTATGTACATTTTTCCGCTAATAAAAACAAAAGGCTCTCATTCTTCTAAATTCATTTGTTTTTTTTTAGATTAGGTATAAATGATATGTTATATGCACTTTTTCAGTCACACCTAAAGAACATATGATACGTGGGCGGAGCCGCGCGCACTATCTAGTGTATATATATAAAACAAAGTCCGATTAGTTACACCATTTACAGCTCAAGAACGGCTGGACCGATTTTTATATGTTCTTTAAATTGTTGTCATTGTTTATATGGAATGGATTTTTTTTATTATACCTCGAAAATGGATTGATTTATACCTCGGTGATTTTTTTTTTTTCGTCTCAAGGACTTGTTTGTAAATTTTCTATATTATTATTGTACAGTTGGAACTGTTCACTATGAGAGGGCCGTCCTGGGCTCAGGCGAAGATGACGTTCCAGCTCCGTTTGGTCGACGTGAATACACCGCCGAGTGTGAGAGAGAAGGCAGATATCAATGCGTTCTTGTAAGTATTACTGTTTATTAATTATATGTGAATGTTTATCTCGGAGAACGGTCGTAATTTTACAAAAAAAAAAAATAATCCATAAAGTAATTTAAAACACAACTTTATACTTCGATGATCTCGCAGATAATGTACCCTTCCCCCTCCCCCCTCAATAAAATCTACCAAAGCGAGGCTATTTATAGTCCAACGACATGATTGGACACAAATATAGCTTGTTCCTATACTTTGTGATTATAGGAATCATTTAAATTAATAGACTATGCTATATTACAGCCTACAGCAGTACAACAACGAAGCGGTCGTGTCTGTGGTCCGTCCACTCGAAGGCCCACAGAGTATAGAGTTGGAATTGTCTATGGAACTGCACAACGGTATCGATTTCGGTGGTAAAGCGATCGCTAGGCTATTCATATACGTCTCCGAATACGAATTTTAAAACTATGACGTCATCAACACTGAGTAATTTTATTATAACGTTCTATTTTATATTGATTGTTTCAACAATTTTCACAGTAACTTTATTCCAAATACCTTAATCATAAACTTGTTGTATTCGACTCTAAATCATATAAGATCGATGGTATTTTATTTAATATAAAAGTATGAGTCAATTCAAGTGAATTCTATTGAAAAAAAAAATAAAAATTCTTAAACGAAACGAAAATACCTCTGAAAAGTTTAACTCATTTAGTTAAAAGCACTTTCCTGAATATTTAAAAAAAAAATTGGCCCAAAGGAAAGGACTCATATTCAGTGACCGTATTAAATTATAAAAAACAATAACATTTTTTTAAAATAACCTAAAATCTTTTCGATTGGTCGGATGCTGAGATTTTGGTCTGTCCTTATTTTTAATTCATTATTTTGCAGTACTTGACTATATATCATGTAATTTTTGGTGGAATTTTACGTGATATATGTGAATGATACATAAGTGAAGTGAATTGAAAATAATGTCACAAAGAGTTTATTTTGAGGTTTTATGAGATTCCATGGAATAATCTAGAGTGGAGTTTCTCAAACTTTTTTGGTGCCGCTACACTTTTGAAGAGCAAAGTGTTTGACGGAGCCCTAAAATAAAGAAATTTTTTTTTACAAACATTCTTTATTAATAATTGTGTTCAAATGTAACATTCGCATAGTAATTAAATAACTAATGGGAGATAGGAATGGGTTTTTTTTTTTATTTTTCATCAATCGGTTAATATGAGGTTTCTTATTATAATCATTCATCAGTATTCTTGTTTGCCCCCACGGACACTTTGCGGAACCCTAGGGCTCCGCGTAACACACTTTGATGGTTGATCTAGAGGGATTGCCTTCGTCTCGCTAGGGTTAGGTTTGAACTTCAGAACAGGCAGTATGGACAAAATCGTCTCTTATCCTGCCCCATAAGACGAATATTTCTACTACAGTAGTAGAGAAGAGTAGAAGACCCCAAATAATCTCAACTTTTTTTAAGTGACAATAGAAAACAATATTTTCTATACATAAAAAGCCTTATAATTTTTTTAAGATGAAGCAGGCAAAATGTATGATTTTGATCCTTTGTATCACTATATACGACTTAAAATTATAATTTTAAGATTGTCTAAGCTTACTGAGGTAAGATTAAGTAAGTTTTGAGATATACGTATCTCTTGTAGTGTGTACGTACGAAGTCAGTATTTTCCTAAAATGTTATAATGTGTAATTAATAAAATTACATTTTTATTATTTATGATTTATTATCCTTTTAAATTGTATTCCGATATACAAGTGATTTTAACTTCCATTATCAATAAGTAATCACGGTATTTTACATTAGGTATATCATAATATATAAATGATTTTTCACATAATCAGTTCAATTTCATCACAAATTGTAATAAATAAGGATTTTTCCTATTTTTTCTCGAAATATACTATCCATGTAAAAATGATTTTCCTCTATAGGGTACTTAATTATTTTCGTAATCATAATAATTAAAGTAAGGGTATTTAATAATGAAAAATTTAGAACATAAACCATGTTTGTGAAATAATACTTGCTTAGAGATTTAAGTGGATATCTATGTAATTTTATGACAATGTGTCAAACGCAGTACTTTTTTTTCTATGTTATTAATAGTTTCAACATTGACATGAAATAAATATACAGAATTATATTTTTTTATATTCATATATAATATTAATGAGATTGAATTAATGCATCACATTTGAATGTTTTTTTTAGTCGAATTTTTATTTTTTGACTTTGTTCGTTTTTGGAGATTTAATATTTAACAATGTCAAATAACTGTATACTAAGAGGAGTGATTTTTATCAATAAAATGTACTAGATTTTATTGTTTATTTCCATGCATAAAGTACAAATGGCTCAATAATTTCAAGAAATCTGATTTGAACGTTTGAGAATATAATCTAGATAAACAATGTATTTGTTAAAAGTTATAAAAGAAATAAGTTATGGACATGTCGGTCTTTAATTTCATAGTAATGTTTTATAATGTTTAATCATATATTTAAAATAAAACTTCAAACATATTTTTTGTTGTTTTATTTAATATAAATTTGATTTATTTTCATATTAAATAGTCATTCGAATATTATTGATAAATCTTTACAATCACTAACGCACTTTAATATAGTTTGATAGTTCTGGACTTTTCTATCATTTTTTCGTTAACTGTTTATCTTTTAATATTGTTTCATTTGAAAAAAAAATTGATACAGTTTTTTTAATCATGTTTATAAGGGAATAAGTGGGAAACAGACAAATCCAGATAATGTAAGATCCTATAATAGGTACTACAAAGTAAAAACTTACATAAATTACATTATTTTTCCTTCATTGCATAAACATGTTCTATTTGTTGTAGGTTGTATTTAAGTGTACATAATGATTTATTTTAAATCATTAGGAAAATACTAAAATATTTAAAATTCAAATTATCTGCAAATTGTGTGTAAAAACGTGGTAGTTAATTTAAATGTTTTGTGTGGATCATGGATTCTCTACAATAGTGTCAAAAAGTGCATAAATGTATGTCAAAACATTTAAAAGAAACATTGAAGAGAACGTTCTTACTTGAATATAAATAATTTTAAATATTAAATATATCTATTAATTATACAAATTGGTGTCCAACATGTCGGTTAATATTAAAAGTGGTTATATCCCAAGTAACGCATCTTTCGTGGCGAATAGTTTTTCAAAAATAGGTGATTGCAACTAGTTTTGCTTGTAGAAAATCCAACTCTAAACTCAAATGACTATGGCAAAACAATTGATTTTACCACTGTTGAAAAGGATGTCAAACTCCTTAACATAATTACATTTATATTGCTTTAAAATATATATATTTTCACCCAAATTAGATTTTACCGATTTTTATATTTACCGACGCATATCACCGTTATTTGCCAATTAAGATTTTACTACATATTTCTTACAGGATAAGTCGCCTAAGTACATCTACATTAGCGTAAAATTATTTTAATATTAATAAATGCAATTTCTAATGCTAACAATAAATACTAAGAGTAATTAGTTTAATCACATTAACAGATGAAGAAGACTAGAAGATAATGACTATTATAACATCATATCTTGTACAAAGAAACTAAACGACATAATGTTTCATAATTTATTTTAATTCTTCATAGAATAAAGCTAGGTTAAGACTTTTTCAGCATGAATCCGTCTTGAAAGCTGGAATTTATGGATCATCACCCTCCTTTTTCGACGGTTTAAAAAAGGTGGAAAAGCGGAATATATTTTTATTTTAATATTAGGGAAAGTATAGCCGGTTGTGCTCAACCGCGGGAAGAAATGATGTACAAACAGTTGGGCTACGAGGAAAAGAAACATGCGCATTTACTTGCATGGTCGTAGGGCATTTTCTAATAATGCCCGCCTGGGTAGCTACCCTCAAGTTTGAAAACTTGTCGCCAAATACCAATAGGTGTATTCCGGCAGCATCACTTGAGAATCAGTACCTAGGCTTAGTGTGTTTACCATCCTGAACCACATCGTCACTTAACATCAGGTGACATTGTGGTCAAAGCACTAAGGCGTTTTAAAAAAAAATCTACTATTACCAGCGCTAATGCGGTGGAGAATCCACCTATGTTATTTCACACGTGAATCAAGTGATTTAGTTTAGGCAATTACCGGACAAAGTACCGCGGGTGCTTCAAGTACATAGTTCAAGAAGCCAAAGCCACAAGGCAACAATGGCAGCGTCCTGTAGCGCACTGGCACTACATCTCTTCGCGTTTTATACACGGAAATTAGGCACAAGAGGAATAGGAAGAGGAAGATAATAGAAGAGTTGCCCTCCTCGATACTAAACATAAAGCTTATATAAAATAACTACCAAAGGCTATATGCAGCCTTTGCAATATTCGATTACGCAATAACTGCGCGATCATCGCCAAAAGATCCTTTAGATTTATTCATGAGGATCGACGATGTCGAGTACAGTGAGGCAACCGTCTTGTGAAGCGATAGCAACAGCTTTACCGCCATGAGCGCTGGCGATACCAGTCACTTCAGCAGGAGCCCTGTACTCGGCTATCTCTCGTCCGTCCACCGTCCTAAACGTTGAAACTCGGTTACTATGGCAAACTGCAGTACGAGTTTTAAATATTCAATAGTTTAGAAAATATTGCATGAAAACTGGTAATATTTTTTATAGATTTCCTTCTAATTTATTTTCATACAATTATAACTTGTTCTATACTAAACGACGCACTACATATTGTAAAACATTGGTAATATATATAGGGCTTCTATCTGTCAAAGATTGTTCGGTTATAAGTCAACCAACAGAAAAACAGACGTTGGCTGACCGTTGCGTTAACATTGAAAAACTGAAGATATAATGATTTTATAGAAAACCTAAGTGATATTTTTCGATTTTATTCATAGCCTATAAGGAACATAACATCTCATTTCTTTTAGATAGTAATTTTTACAGTTACTTATAATAGTATTTACTGGTTAGTCAAAGATAATTTTATCGAAATATTACAACCAAATTTTTATCTTTAAAGCTTTTATATTTCGATGCTGAACATATCTTATAACTTCGTTAGTAAATATAATTTATCTGCATCATATCTATATATATATATATATATAAGCAAAGTTTGTTTTCTTGTCCGAGGTAAACTGGAAAACTACTGGACCGATCAGCATGAAACCACAACCATTCGACGCGGAATTAATCGTAGATGGTTATAGGCTACATAATTTTCAAATTCTATGAGCCCTTTGCCTTGTTTTCTCAATTTGTTTGTTTATTAATTTATTTGCTCCCATAAAACAAAAGACAGACATTTATCCTTGTAATATACATTTTTTCCGCTAATAAAAACAAAATACTCTTACTTTTATTCATTCATTTGTTTTTTTTTTTTAAATTAGCTATAAATGAAACGTCATATGCACAGAACATATGAAACGCGGGCGGAGCCGCGGGCACCAGCTAGTGTGTATATAAAAGTGTACTCTTCCCTAAATTTCCATAACTAATTTTCTTAACTCCAACAACATTTGTCAGATCATGAAAATTGGGATGCAAATGTAAGTATTTTTTTAATGAAGACTACTCGTATATCCATTTTAACCTCTTTGTTGTAACTCATTGCCAAATGACGCTTTAGTTTTGTAACTTTAATACCGGTTAACCAATCGTCATGAAAATTAATATATTTAGGTATTCACAATTCAAAAAATTTGCTACCCTCTTAGGTTTACCTAAATTATCAAGTTCAGAATATTGGGATCAATAATATTGTCCCGATTATAAATCTAAATACGAGCCCTCAAGAGGAAGCACGCAAAATTCAACAAAAATTGAACCAATTTAGTCAAATATTGAGGTCATTATCATTCTCATGTCCTCTTCTCAACTCACTTTGTGTCGGCGCAGTATGTTTTCTTCTTCCCACGTCCCTATCAGCCGTCATCTCTTCATTTATTCCTTTTTCTTTCATATAATTTCTTACAGCCTCCATCCACATTTTCTTTGGCCTTCTACTTTTGCATCCTTTCAAATTCATATTCATTAATATTTTACCCACATGCACTTTCTCCCTTCACTTAATATGTCTATACCACGACAAACGGAAATCTTTCAACTTTTCACAAACTCACAGTCATATATTGAGATAGTTACCTGAAAACCCTCAAAGTTTTCCTTCCGCTATGGTAATAGAAGACGTACTGGTCAGTGGAACTGAACATGGTAATGATGGAGAAGACACCCTCAGCGGCTCTGTATATCAGCTGCTGGACCGAGGTCCCTCTCTTCAGTTCGATGAGGTCGAGACCTCCGCGGGAGGGAGCACAGAGACCAGTCTTACCATCTCTAGTGCAGGCGCCGTTCCAACGCGGAACGAATCTACCAAATGTTTACTAAATATTGCATTCATTCATTCAACCATAATACGTCCACTACTGGAGATAGGTCTCTACCTTTAAGGGGGGGATTGCCATAATCGCCACGCTTGGCAGCCGTGTTGGGTTATAGCAGTAAGGTGTTTTTGGTACCCAGAGGATGCTGCTGCCCATCCCCTGGTTTATCCCTTAGTCGCCTTTTACGACACACACGGGAATATATGAGGTGGTACTCTTCTTAGCCGGCACCACAATATTGCATTAAACGACGTGAATTCAAATCAAAGTGCATCGTATTGACTAGGAGATAAATAATATGCAACAGTGCAATTATAAGTAAATAACTGTAAATGGAGAATATTATGAAATTGTTAACGGGATTCGACAAATAATTGACAATAGGAATGGGAAGGAGTAAAATTACAAAAAAAAAAACAAGAATTAAACTAAAATAAATCGTGGCGAAACTATAGTAATGAAGTTTCAAAAGTCCATGTGACAATCTAAATCACTCTCGGGTTAAAAATTCCGGCTTGACCCACAACGGTATCATAGGGAATTCCATTCCAATAGGTCAACGCAGATCTTCGAAAGGTTGCATTTGGGAACCAGTTCCCTTTCTAATCTTAGCTTACTATAATCGATCCCAACGTTACTTAAAATAACATGAAGTTGTCAAGGGTTGATAAAGAAAAATATGCTAAAAAAATAAATAAAATTGCCCGGTATGAGTTTCGATGCCGAGTTTGAAGGTTATGGTAATTATAAAACTATTGTTAATGTGTCGAGTACCCATAAAAATAAGACAATAGGAAAACAATGGAAAGCTGGCGTAAACGCCAGTTAAGTGCTCAAGGGGTTAAAGAGATGTAATTGCAACCTTCAAAAAAATTATCGAAAATTATTTTTACAATGAGAGATGATTTAATGATTTTGCAATAGGCCTGAAGGGTTCTAACTCACCTTACATGCCTCTTACTCTTGATATCAATAATACTAGCTTTGTCGTTACCCACGACTGCGACCCAAAGCGGTTTATGCGGTAAAGCGACTATCGACTGCATGTCTTTTATCCCGCTATTCTTTATAGGAATCCTGAAAATATAATCCAATAATCCATCCATCCGTTCAACCGTGAAACGTCCACTGTTGGACATAGGTCTCCCCCAAAGATCTCCACGACGACCGGTCTTGCGCCATCCGCATCCAACGGACTCCCGCGACCTTCACCAGATCGTCGGTCCATCTTGCAGTGGAGGGGGGGGGGGGCTACCTACTTTCAATCGAATAAGATTAGAAAAATTGTGAAAGTAAGAAAAGTGTTCTTTAGCAATCTAAAGCCTTTGTCCAATCACTGACTCTGTAAGGGACTTTTTTACTTTACAGGTGTACTAACGCAAATTTCGCGGAACTTTTAACACGGGCTACCGTTTTTAGGCTGAGTGCCTTAAGCGCTCACCTCAAAGTAGTGTGTTTTACCATCCTGGACCACATCAACACTTAACATCAGGTACGATTGTGGTCAAAGCACTGAGCCTGTACCGTGTAGTAAAAAAAATCCTGGACCACATCGTCAGCTAACAACATTTAAGACTGTGTTTAAGTTACTCGTGGTATATGTCATTCGAAACGATGATGGCGACTCTTGTTCTTTGATTTAGACTTTATTTATAACATCATATAAAGTGAAGACTATCTGTCTAACTCGTTTATATACAGAGTAATCTTCCAGCAATTAGATTCATCATTTTTTGTGAAAACGACTTACAACATTTAAAAGATTGACACAAAGTAATTCTCCAGCAAATAGATTCACCATTTTTTGTGAAAACGACTTATAAAATTTAAAAGATTGACACAAAGTAATTCTCCAGCAAATAGATTCACCATTTTTTGTGAAAACGACTTACAAAATTTAAAATATTGACACAAAGTAATCGTCCAGCAAATAGATTCACCATTTTTTTTTTTTGGTAAAACTTTGGCTGAAAAGATTTACGGATTTGACGAATTAAGATTGACTGCCTTGAATTAAACATATAAGATTTTACAAACCTATGAAGCCTCGTGCCCGTTCTTGCGTGGAAAACATGTAAACAATCTTTGGAAGATTTATCCACTCCCGGAGCTACGATATGGTGTTCATCAGCCGATACCACAGCGGATTTGTATCCGGTACCTCTCACCTCGTAGTCTACAGTAAAAATCCTTTCTCCGTCTGCAAATTTGTTCTAGAATATCATTCTCCAAGAATTAACATGTTTAAATTATAATGGGACTGATATGGAAAAATTACTAATAAAATAACTAGCCAGCCATGGGAACTGCCGACACAAGTGAAAACACGAAAATATGAAAAAAACTGTTTCTTTTAATTGTTCAAATTTCACAATTTATTAAGAGGATATCCTAGCGGCATATATTCCATACAAATGCAGTCATCTGTTTGCTTCCTGAATAATAGCATTATGAGAAATATTTTTATACTAAATAATATATATCCACCGCCATGCCCATACGTTTTGATTTTTTCCATAAATTAGTTAATGTAGAAACTAGAAATTTTTGAAAATGAAAAATTCTTTGCTTGTAATTTAAGACGTTCGTCACAGAAATTTGATAAATTAACTTTTAAAAACTGCAAAAGGTACAGGCATAGCCAAAGACTTTATTATTCTAAAACTGAAAGAGCATAAAAAATCGGTTTTTGTTTTGGAGGAGGAAACAGGGTACTAGGAAGTGATGTTTTCGTATTTTTTGCATTCGATAAAATTAGCACGTGCTGCAATTGTCCCTTTCGTGTTTTATAATTATTTTCTTGGGGCACAACGCGATAGCAATAGAATTCTGATCCTACTTTACCGTCGCTTGACCTCTTAATTGAAATTATTAATATAACCTCACATTTAACATATAACATTTG
The DNA here is from genome assembly GCA_014132275.2 of Samia ricini. Taxonomy (NCBI): domain Eukaryota; kingdom Metazoa; phylum Arthropoda; class Insecta; order Lepidoptera; family Saturniidae; genus Samia; species Samia ricini. Next base: position 33,785,949 of record AP028158.1, read on the forward strand.
TCTGGTTTTTACATCTGTTGACGCTACGATGTACAAAATTTAAACTTGTTTATTCATAAAAAAAAAAAAAATACGATAGGTTGCGTAAGTATACATTTTGAGCTGAGCACTAGCACAGCCATTATTTAACAGGACTGGTAATGCGAATCTATTAATTTTTGTTTTCACCGCTAAAGAAGTTTTCACTTCAATAACTTACTACAGTTACTTACTTAGTAATATTACAATACTTTTATTTACCTGGTATAACTCTAGCAACTATTGTGGCCAGAGCTAAATTATCTACGCTATTAATGGGCACGTGCATAGAGATGGTAATAAATTTACTACCATCTTCTAGAAGGAGAACTTGCTTGACGCCTTTCTGCTCTTCTTTGAAAACCACCTATAAATGTATGTTTATTTAGTCGTCAAGCTCTATATTGTTAAGCATTTATTTAAATTGTAAATGATCATTTTAAATTGATATTGCGCATTGTTTTTCATATTTATTATATACTTAGAATTATAAATTATTTTAAATAATAATTTATCAATAAATATTGAAATTAGTCTATTAGAAAGGAATATTGTGCAAACCACAACTTTTTGGAATTTGTTTTATTGGTTCTACCCTCTACTTCGATTTTTTCTGTCGATAGTGTCATAAATTAGCGTTCGCATTGAATAGTGGGTTTCTGCATTAAAAGTTATATCACACTGTGGTAACTAATACAGTGTATTTTTTTTTTTTATTAGTCCCCTTACACCTCACAAATAATCAGAGTTTTGTTTACTTTTTTTACCCAATTTTTTTTTGTGCCTTTATTGTTTTCATGTTATTTCTATATTACAATAATTATTCTATTATTTATCTATGTGTTTCTATTGCATAGTGGAAATGTCGAATCTTTATATTTACTTAATATGTCGATTATCCATAAAAATGAGACAATAGGAAGACAATCGGAAAACAATGGAAAGCTGGCGTAAACGCCAGGTTACCAGTTACCAGTGCTCAAGGGGTTAAATCCTATTTCTAATTTACAATCCTTAGCATTTGACACACATAACATATATCATTCATCAATGATGAATAGAGTGTATTCGGATGGAGAACTGGTTTTGATTTTTCTATAGATAATAAAGAGACCACCTAAAATAGTAATCAGTGGCGGATTTACTGTTAGGCTAGGAACATTTTCGAAAGCGACAATTTTTTGGTGCTACTGAGAATGAAGTATTAGTTTCACCGAATTCTTCCTTTAATTAATTTATCAAAAAGACGAAAAATGTTTCTACTAGTTTTGCGGTGATTGGTGTCATCACAGATAATAATACAGTATGAATGATTACGGCGGGTGAGTGCGGCAGTGGATTAGACGGAGGTCTGTAAATTTAAATAAAAAAATTATTTGCATTTAGATTCTAATGAAAGATTTCGTATCGTTTGTATTTCCTATTTTATTCCCGATTTACAATTTTTTAACAAATATAGGATAGGCGACAGTTTCTTTCAACCTGTAGGCGAAACATTTGCGAATCCGCCTCTGATAGTAATTGCTGTGTTTTAAGATGTAGATTCATAATTTAATTTCAAAACTAAAAGAATCTCTATTTAAAGCCAAGAAAATGGTACCTGTTTTTCCGAAAGATCCCATATAACGACATTACCAGACTCCGCAGTGACCACGTTATCTCCGCCGGGAGTGATTACAGCGTGAGTGACAATAGCGCCTAGTGGCGCATCTGCCAGCTGGGCTAACAGCTTCCCACTGCTGGTGTCCCAGAGACCCCAGCAACTCCTAGTCACCGTCACTGCTAAGGACTTATCTCGGGCTAAGCTATAGAATATAAGATAACCTTGTCAGGTTATGTCTAGCCTGAGCTGGTTAAACTGACAAAGTTACTGACAGCCAACTCTTGTAAAATTTAGAATAAGTCTACTAATAAATGGCAAAAAAAAAATGCAAAAAAAAAATGGTCCTGAAAGTTAAGGATGAAAGCGTTAACATTTCCCAGATCATCAAGATGGGGAAGTATGAAACATTATTTTACTGGACGAATCATATAATGAGATAAAATCGTTCAAAGTTTTTGGTTGATATCGAGAGGAGATAGATACTATATGCAAAATGAATTAGTATGTAATATTAGAGTTAGTATAGAACTTGTATCAAACACGTAAAGGATGACGTCATATTTATTATAATGCGCTCTTTTTCGTTCTAGGGTGAAATTAAAACACTTAAAAGTTCTTTATTTTTGGTCAGTTTTTTTTTGGTGTTCTAATTTTTTGATGAGTCAATAAAAAATAATCCGTAAAGATCCCTATTTTCATGTTACTTTCGGTCAAATGAGCTGTAATAAAATAGAAGTGATTTTAAAGATTTCATTAGTCTACATTACATAAACTCAGACAAAATTAGATTCTAAACCAACCTTATGGAATCAATTGGTAATTCCTGTCGGTCGATCTTGTGAACTTGTTCGAAAATATTATCGATGTTCCATATTTTCACAGTTCTGTCTATAGACGAAGTGATGACGTTATTCCAAGAACCGACAGTTAACGGTTCCAGTTGTACAATCCTACCGAAATGCGCATCGAGAATCTTAATCAGCTTTGTAGTGTCAAGACTCCAAACGTAAAGGTTTTTTCTAGAAAAGATATAAAATATCTGAACCGCAAGTGACTAGATGGAAGTATAATACTTGTGTGTGAGTTAACAAACACATTTCAACTGCCGGACCTTCCTTTTTTTTCTATTTAACTAAATACTGTTGTTAATTTCATCGAATTTTTGAGGCGACACACATAATGTGCTTAGCCGAGAGACTAGCACAAGAGCTCCAAAGTGGTGTGGGCCTGGACTTGGACTATATCCTGATACGTGTCAATTTCGTGTAATTGTCCCCCGCGTTAACAGTTAAGGGAATAAACGGATCTTAAGGTTTCTTCCATAACTCATGTATATAATAGTGTGATGCAATTATGTCAGTGCATGAAAGTGTCACTGTATCGCGTTGGCTGCGGATACAGAAGCCTCCCTAGTTGGAGATCGAAGCCCTAGCTACCGGGCGGAGCCCGAGGTACCTGGCCTACTACTCTTATTAGCAGAATAATAATTAAACGCAGAATGATCCCACAATCCCCTTTCAAAGTTGTTGCGTACCATAGCCAAACACCACGGCTACTCCATCGCAGCCGGACGTTTTTAATAAACATTGGTTGCAAAACAAATCTTCACGGTCAATACTGTATTTTTGTCCTGCCCTTGAAATGAGTTTTGGTATTTAAATACCAGATAAAATTACACGCACTAACTACACATGTTTTCTAAGTCAAAATAAAATTAATCATTGAGGTAACATGGCCTTCTTGTAACGATATGAATGTGACAGAAACAAGAACGTCAAAACAGATGTGACAGGAATGAGTGTACTAAAATAAACTTGAAATTAACGCCAGGGATAAAAAATAAGTTAAGAAGTCACCTGTAAATATATAACAAGGAGAAATAAAAGTTAATAAAATTGAGAATATTAGTTATGAAGGTTAATGTGTTGAGTACCGATAAAAATAAGACAATAGAAAGACAATAGGAAAACAATGGAAAGCTGGAGTAAACGCCAGGTTAGTGCTGAAGGGGTTAATAGATATAGAGGTAGTGGAAGATCATAGAAGATACGGATGGATCAAGTGAAACATGTAGAATGTATAGCAAATAGAGAATAGTAGAAGAATTAATAGGGCAAGATGATGATAAGATTTGGACAGATGTCGTAGCATAATGAACAGGTTACCTGACTCCAGCGATGGCATAAGTATTATTGTTACTGATCATAAACGAGTTAGATTGGGTCATCTTTGTAGATATGTTTCTGATGGTGTGTGGTAGCCTCAGAACAATTCCATGTAAACTGCAATCTTTATCCGGATCCTCATATATTTTCTCCTCCTGAAAGTACTTTTTGTTAGCTGTTTAAATTCAATTCCATCAATTCCATTTAAGATTGCCAACTGCATAAATGAAATTTCCTATCTTGAAACCAGAAATTCCATAGCTCAAGTTTTTATTACTTACAACGACTTCCGCTTTATTCTTGTCATTTTCCTTCTTTCTCTTAACTTTCATTACGTGATTCGCTCTTGATATGATATTATCAAAGTCCCATACAACAAAGCTGTATGTTGTCGTTGCTATAAAAATAAAGAATACGCCATAAGATTTACCATCAGTTTTTGACGGCTTTCTTATGGAATCTATAGTATCTCATTAAAATGATACGACTTTTGTTTTAGCATCATCTGAAGATTCTGAAACTTTTCCATCCTCTGGTTTGATACAATTGACTATACCTTCTAACACGAGAAAATTCTCTGTTGCAAAACACCAGTCGCTGTAATTTTCTCGTTTCTTTAACTTAGGCACGCTAACCAAATAACTTGAGATACTAGCAATGGCGGACGACTGTCTAGAAGAAAACTGTCCAAACCCTAAGTCACACTCACTTATATTCCAATCGCAACTCCGTTAAACTATTGCCCATCAAACTGATAATTCCTACAATATAACCTAAAATGAAAGGACTTTTCTTATGCAATTGGAAGCAGCCAGAAAATATACTCATTCTAGAACACATTGACATGCACATAGACAATATTAATAATAGTATGTAAGATAAGATCATTATTGAACAATCTAGACGTCACTAGTTGACTCATATACAAGATTATTTTGATATATATATAACACTAATTTTGATGACATTGTACGTGACGTAGTTTGATCGTTATAGTAAGTGCATTAGAATAACTTACGCCTTTAGAGCGATCAAGTTCTTGTATTGTTTTCCGAACCGATGGTAGTGTTTTGACATTTATAAGTGTCTTATTAGGGCCTAAATTGAATAAAGATTTTTTTTTATTTTCTTTTTTTGTAAGACAGAGAGCGAAGTTTTCAATGAATAGGAACTGTTCAAATACGATTGACAATTCTCAAATATGACGGTATTGAATTGCGTTTATCGATGGACACAATTTGTTTATAAAGTAAGTGAGGAAACCCAACTAATCGCCAAACCGTTGGTTGGAATTCTGTTGAGCAATCGGCTTAAGCTTTCGATGAAAGAGGAATATTTTATAAAACCATTGCATTTTAGTTTAAGACGTCTTCTACAGTTCACCTTACTAGCGACCATTTACAAGTTGGAGATCTGTTGTGAGTTGGTGTCAGTTCTTACTATATTTGATCAAATCCTTAGATTACCTTATTCAAAGTTGTAATTAAACACTATACCTTTACAAATAACATAGGAATCTCGAGAAAAATTTAGCTATGACAGATTTAGAATAACAAGTCGCTTATTGATACCTCTAGTAGTAATCACTTAAGGTGAAATGAAATGTACGTCTTTTTTATGTTAGAAATCAATAATAAGTTATGAAAATTGACCGTATAAATTCTTAAGTTACCGAGCAACATGCGGTCCTGTTTCCCTCTTTTGAGTTGTAACATGGCCTCAGCTGAGTCCGTTTCGCGATGGAAAAGCTCTTCGATTTTATCCCAACGTGATTCCTCTCCATTTAACTCGAATATTGATATCTGATGTTTAAAATAATTTAAAAATTAGAAGAGGAATGGTAAGCAGTTGCTTTTTTATATGGATTTTTGACTGACCCTGTTGAGCCTTCTAATGAGACCTATTGTGAGACACCACGTGAAATGCGAAATTTAGGTAAAGTCAGATAATTCAATCTGAAATTCTGATTAAACGAATAATTACAGAAGAATGTTTAAAGTCTGTTAAATATGAACGAAGTCGCGTGAGCAAATGCATAATACAGTATATTATAAAATGTTACCTGATATCCTCTCTCAGGGTCACTGCAATAGATCCGAGTCCAAGTTTTGTTAAGTACAACCGCCCCCCTGCACCGTAAGGGTTGCATCCATACACCAGCCTTACAGAAGTTCACCAGGAGTCGATCCTCGTCCAGATCACCACTCCACATAACAACCAGGAAATTATCCAAATCACGAAACTCCATTACTGGGGGGTTTTTTAAAAACATAATTTAAGAGAATTGAAATCAATTATAATTTAGTAAAATAGAAAATAAAAGAAAGAGTAGAAAATAGATCGTATCAATAGTTCCCGCCACGAAAGCGGGTAAAAAAAGGAAACAAAAAGCGTTGAATTTTTTTTTTAATTTAATAAATACGAAATAATAGGCGAAGCGTAAGGAAGCAACGAAAACAACCTTTGAATGATTCAAACACCAGATAATCTGTATAATATAAATACAGTTACCAGTCCGCAACCAACCCAGCATCCGTAACTCGGTATGCTGCCGCCGCAGGCTAGTACGGGCGTCTGGTCTTCCAAGCAGTTTTTTTTAAAGTGTGAACGAATTGAACGGTCACAGGACTTCTTTGTCTTATATTAATAGTACATTATAGCAAAGGCAGTGAAATAGTTAATTGCAGATCGAGTATGAGAGGCGAGGATTTCACTAATACAGACAGGAAATTGCCATTTCCGCCGAAACATATATAGTGCTTTTCTCAAAAAAATGCAAAAAAAACATTTAACATTTACATGTAATTTAATTAATATTAAAATTTATAATTATTAAGTATGTAAATAACAAATCAAGACGAATTTCCAGCTTTGCCGCCAATTTTCTATTTATCTGGGCCAAAAGGTAAGCGAATTTATGGCTATACAGCCACGTGAACGCAATTTGTACTAAGCAAAGATACTTTGGAATGCCAAGAACGATAAAATAGATCCAATCAAAGAGTATTTAATAACCCCAGCACGCCGTTTCATACAACATTGCTGGAGCGTTGTAATGTTCCAAATTAAAAAATCGCTCCTGCAATGGTTTTTGCAATTTTCTTTGTCCATAAATTCAATACTTCGCGTGTTCTTTTTTTTTAAATAATGACAATATTTCTATGCATATTTAAGAAGATATATTATTTTATCTTGATTAAAATACAATTCGTTTCTTTTTCTAAAGGCGTAATGTCAAGTCCATTATTTTATAGATGTCCTCTTTTTTCTAAAATGCTTACAGAAGAGGTCGCATGGAGGCGCTATTTAAACCTCACGGTACGACATCTAGTGGAACAAGGTCACAAGCGGTTAGGATGCTAACCGCGAAGGTTATTTAATTATATAGCGCACCTAGTGTATTCAGAACACTCAACTGGCCTAACCATAGATTAAGAGAAACCGATGATAGTCTCATCAGCCGTCGTCTCTTCATTTACTCCTTTTTCTTTCATGTTATCCTTCACACACCCTTTTTTTGGCCTTCCTTTAGTTTTCCATTCCTTCACACCTATAACTCATTCAACACATAAAAACGGTTCTCTTAAAGTTTTTCCACAACTGACGCCGCTTTCAAACTACCTCTAATGAATTCTTGACTTTATCCATCCATCTTAACATTCGTATCTCAGTTATATGCAATCGTTGCTCATCCATCTTCTTACTAACTCAGAGCATTCTGATATATACAATATGACAGGTCTTGTTATCTTGCTTTATGATAAAGCTTAAAGGATATGGTTCTCAAATGATTCTATCGGAACACTGATTCTCAAATTGCGATAAGATTCAGATACTGCTCCATCACCATGATATGGTTTTAATACAATCCTTTACTTAAGTTCATATACGATTTGTTGTCACTTTCAAAATCACAAAAGCACCGGACTCTCCATTAAATGTTGTCAATAATTTTCTAGTTTGCCAACAATTTTGCGTCCGTGGAGATACATTAATTGGACGATATTTTTTATTATTTACATACGAACCCCGACCTAAGGACTGCAATATCAAATGGCCAATACAAAAGAAGTTGAAAGAATCTTAACACAAACTCAACACCCGTTTTGATAGCATAATATATTTATTATTATTAGGATGTTCTGTTAGTTTAATTAGTTTATATTATCACTTTTTATAGAGTATATCAGTATAATTTCATCGCTTTCACCACAATCTCACCTGATGTTGACTAACGACGTTCTCTAGAATGATAATCCAAAAATCAAAAACAAAAACATTTAGGCCCTAAGAAGGCGCTTATGAACGTCTAAAACACAACCACCGGTTCGGAAAACAACCCAGTCGAGAAGACCGCAGGCAAGAAACTCGATCTGGTTCTTTTTTTTTAATAAATATAATATATATCATTTTTATTTTCATATAAAAAAACTGTTCAAATCATAGTCTTAACTAATGTTAGCGGGTGCGCACAGAGATGTGGGTTAATTCCAGACATAAATATCGTTCACGTAATGATCCTTAATGAACCTTTTGAGATTAAGAATTCCTTGACATAATACTTGAACTTATTGTCAGGTAAATCGATAATGTTACTCGGGATCTTATTGTAAAACCAAATACTTACAAACCAAACTAAATTACCTTATAAAGCTTTTATTACACTTACTTAGCCTAAAGCGTGAAACGGACAACTTGTCTTTAATTCTAATATTCAAATTATGGCGATCATTCACTTGATCTAGATAAAGGATGGTAAACACACAAAACTCTAGAGATACTGGATCCAGGTGATAATTACTGCTATATCACCGAAAGCTTAGGCTCATTATTGAATAGGATAGATGTATTCGAACCTGCGTCCATCGACGTGGAATGACATCACACTAACGCTTTAAGTGCAGTTTATCATAGAACCATTTGACGAGATATCCAACATAATTACAGGTCTGAATAATAGAAAATAAAACAGATGTAGAGATCTCTTACACAGGATTTCCCAAGTAAGGTCGTTATACGGAGCGCTATCCGGAGCGGGTAATGTCTTCTGATGCTCTCCCCTCATGCTGTACTGCACCCAGGACTTGGGCCCATAGATGAACATGTTATGGTTTAAGACAAACACGCCGCGGACAGTCTCACCTAAAAAATTGTTGGAAATGACAGGATTGAATCGACAATTGATGCAAATTAGTAAACAGACACGTACCTTCTTCTAGAGGATTTTCTATCGTGATATATTCACTTGTGAGGGTGTTGAGAAGCATCGACTGAAATTTAATAAGGTTTTGTAAAAATATCGCAATGCCCATCAAGATAGATAACATTTACAAATAAATGAAGTAGTATCTAGTAACAGTTATTTAACTTATAGATAGAAGAGTGCTAGTACTATCAAACATGGAGCCTGAGGTTTTGGTGAAGGAATTCATCATAATAAAACCATTGCATTTGCTTTACATGGAATAGGCTCAGTGATTAGATCATAATGGAGGGCCATGAAGGAAAACATCGCGAGGAAAAACCATAGCATGGTGGTAGGGCATTTTCTAATGCAGGGGCCGACGCGGTGGTATGCCTAACAATCCCGTATCGCCCCCATCCCAAATGCGGCGGACGGCCCCGGGGGGTTTTAGTGGGTATTTCCGGGCGACTCTCGCCCGGGTGAGTCCCACACTGGCACGGAGACGTCCCTTATCCATTGCGTTGGTGGACTTTGGTCTCACTAATGCAATGGGTAAGGGTAGTGCTTAAATGCATTTCCTGCCGTCAAAAAAAGCTACCTCCCTCAAGTTGGAAAACCTTTCACCAAATACCAATAGGTAAGTTTTGGCAGCATTACTTGAGAACCAGTACCTAGGTTTAGTGTGTTTACCATCCTGGACCACGTCGTCACTTATCATCAGGTGGGATTATGGTCAAAGAACTGAGTATATATCGTGTAAAAAAAGAAAAGTCGTCGTTATATTGCTCAATAGCAGTTGAAATCAAACGTTAATAAACCTACACAAAAAAAATGTCTATTATAGTTTCTACAGCAAATTGCCGTCAGTGGTTTGGATGTCAAATATTATCAAATTAAAAAAAAAAAATTAAGGAGGATCAAAACAGAATTTCACATAATAAAAACCAAAAAAATTTAAGAAATTAACAATAGATAAATTAATTAAAAGCCCAAGACTACAGGTGAAAACTTACTACAGAATTGTTTGTAGATGCTGCCGCCCATTTGTTGTCCGGAGACAGTTCGAGGTTCTGCATGATACCTTCCAACTGTGGGCATAGGTCTCTAGACAAATCCGACGTCGATAAATCCCAGGATATAACCCGACTTGATATGGAGACCACGTAGCGTTTATCAGAGCTAAGTTTAAACGCGAAAACCGCAAATTGATGCCCTTCTAGGGAATACTGGAAATAATTATTTTAAATATTTAACCACCTGTTTTAAATTTTTGCATAGAACGCAACAATTCTTCTGAAATGAGCCTTTTGACTAATGCAATCTCTTGTTCAACAAACCTTCAAAGGACCTCCAGGTGTGTGCAAACAATGATGTGAAGGCAACAAAGCGCAATGATTTTTCCCTTTGTCATGGCATTGTTTCAATAGTGATGCGACCGCTGGATTATGTGGTGCTTCTGGAAGTAGTCTCCCAACTAGTTGGGGCGCTAGCATGTCAGAGTATGTTCCTAGGATTGCTCCTCCTAGTCTGAGAGCATCTGCCACCAGCATTAACTCTCTGTAAAGTGTGCGAACCAGATTGCTCCCATAAATAGCAGTATTTTCTTCTTTTTTTTTTTACACCAAAACATAAACGTAGTAAACAAGGACGTAGTATGTCTTTAAAAGTGAAGTCTCCTTTAGAACGATCTTTTTTTTTGTAATATAAAAAAAATTAGATACAGTTTTCTCCCTCAAATTGTAAATATTGAATAACTAGCTGTGTGCCCGCGGCTGCGCCCCGTGTCATATATTCTTCACTGCGTTTAATTTTTTATACGGAACCCTAATTGTTATCCTATAAAAAAATTTGCACTACGATAAATTAAAAATGTTTCTCATAAATTATAGCACTTGCCCGTAAAACTGTGCATTGAATCCAATTTTATTCAATATTTTATGAGTTTTATTTTTTTTACACGGAACCATAATTATTTTAGTACCGTAAGTTACCCGGAGTAACTTCAGCTATCTACAAAAAATAAAAGTCCCGTCAAAATTCTTCCAGTCGTTCTTGAGATTACCTGGACAAATAGACAGACAGACAGACAAAAAAAATTGCATTTTTGGTACAGGTATCATGTATGCATTCATGTATATATTTAGGTAAATAAAATAATTTTAACATTACAAACAGACACTTTAATTATATTTATTAGTATAGATCATATTAATATCGATATAATAACACTAGTTATATCATGCTCACCTGACTGCATCTTTATTGACGTGCAGTTTGGTATCTTCAAAGTCAGCGAGTACTGCTTGCAGAGGGCAGCAGTTAAGTTTCGCGTGTAACCATTCATAATTGAACAGTACTTCCGCGTAAAGGTCCGTAAAGCGTTTAGACCGAACCAAGTGGAAGGGCAGTTCACCGAACTGTGTCAAATTAAGTTACTATTACCCAAAAACTGTTTTTAATAATTCTTTATATTAATTTGGTTAGCCCTCTTATATACCACTTCTTCAAAACGCAATGTCACTTAACTCCTTGAGCACTACTCTGGCGTTTACGTCAGCTTTCCATTGTTTTCTTATTGTCTCATTTTTATGGGTACTCGACACATTAACAACAGTTTTATAATTACCATAACCTTCAAACTCGGCATCGAAACTCATACCGGGCAATTTTATTTCTTTTTTTATCATATTTTTCTTACCATCTATAGATCAACCCTTGACAACTTCATGTTATTTTAAGTGACGTTGGGATCGAATATAGTAAGCTAAGATTACAAAGGGAACTGGTTCTAAAATGTAACCTTTCGAAGATCTGCATTGACTTATTGGAATGGAATTCCCTATGACACTGTATAGGTAGGTAATCGACATATTATTGTTACAAATAGAAATGATGTACCAATATGCCTAAGAGGAGAAGTTATTTATTTATGCATCCTTCTAGTTTTTCAATTTTATGACGGTAGCTAATTAAGAGAAAGTAAAATAAGCCTATCATTTGTCAACGCATTGTAGGTGAACCATTAATTTCCATAATCTGTACGTCCTATTCCGTCCTATACCTAATACAGTATATAGATTACTGAAAGGAGAGTTTAATTATTGCTGTTAATACACTTACAGACAGGACCGCGGACATGGTAAGTCGAGCGGCCGAGGTCATCAGTCGCCTAAGTAGGGATGGGAGATAAGATTTTTCAAAAAGATCGATTTTTTTAATCGATTCTCAAAACATCGAAGTCCAATCTTTTTTTTTAAATTCGTTTTATTTGATTTTTATTCGCAAATAGGTATTCTTCCGATGGTTGAGATTAGACTATAATCATCATTTATAGCAAAAACTGTTTCCAATTTTATTTATTAACGGTACTAAAAGTTATCAAGTAGCAACTAAAAAAAATATGAATGCTTATCCTACTAAGGTAAAATGACACTGAACTCTTTTATTTTTGCCTAATTACAGACGATCATCATATCATATACAATAAAAAAGCCGCTCTGATAATCGGTACTTTATTCGTTTGACAGATCGATCTATTGGACCTCGATGTTTTGTGAGACAATTCGTCAAACTTAGATTCGAATCGATTCAAAAATCGATCTTATTTGGAAAGGGTTCCCATCCCTACTTAGGGACTGATAACACTGGCCGTTCGCTGTACTATGTCCACGGTCCGGTCCGTACGTGTGTTAACACCATATGATGTCTTTACAATAATAATAAGCCCTTTCTTCTGAACACTAAGGTTAACATTTTATATATAAGTGTTGAGGTTTTTTTTTTTAAAGGACATCGAGTATTTTAGTGTGCCTTCTATCAGCTTCCACTAAGTTCTATCTTGCAGTACCCTTTCCCAGTGGTGTTCTGCTTGGAGTTTCAAATTGTCTTCTATTTTGTTTTCCGTTTCTGGGATGGGTAGTGCTAAATTTACCTTGCTTCTCATGAATCATGGGTTCGATCCATCTCAACTTCAGTTAGTTCAGTCACTTCAATTTCTATACAATCCTTACTAATATTATAAAGGCGAAAGTAATTCTTTCTGTATGTCTGTCGCGCTTTCCCGCCAAGACTACTGAAGAGATTTAAATTAAATTTGGTACACAGATAGTCTAGAGCCAGAGAAAGGACATAAGTTACTTCTTAATGCGAAAAAAGGGTTGAAGGGTTGTTCAAAAGTTGTATAGAAGTATCGTTGCTTTTAGAACTAGAAGCTTGAAATTTATTTTTTAGGCTGTCGATTCGACATAAATAAATATGACATGCAAAGTTTGTAAACGTTTTAAATAATTAAAAATGCTACCCAAAGACACTATTCCACGCGGACAAAGTCGCGGGCACAACTAATAATATAATATAATATAATACCTTTCTTAAATTGTATCTCTTTGAAGAGCCATCAGCCGATGTGAAGACCAACGGCTGCAGTGGAACCTTGCGATCCGCAACGCCTTCCCTGTCAGCCAGGTTGAACCTGTGACGCTGGATCTCTGTATACTTGAAGGGTTTCGGTGTTCCACCACCCCAGATACCTGTAAAGTCAGATATCTGTAAAGCGACGCGGTGCTTGCAAAAGCCACCCCGTGTCGCCCCCATCCCAAATGCGGCGGACGGCCCCGGGCGGTTTTAGTGGGTATTTCCGGGCGCTTCACGCCCGGGCGAGCCCCACACTGGCACGGAGCTCGTCCCTTCGTGCCCCCTTACCTATTGCATTGGGGACTCCGGTCTCACTAATGCAATAGGTAAAGGTAGTGCGTAAATGCATTTCCCCCCGTCAAAAAAAAAAAAAGAAAAAGAAGGTATATCTGTAAAGTATAATCAGGTTTATGCCAATTAAATTCTTCGCGACTTGATTACTAATAACTCTCCATCATAAATCATACATATAAGAGTTTAGGAAATAAGTCATCGGCCATTAAAAATGTTAAAAATACTTATTTACAACTAGCAGTGTACTTGCCCGTAAAACTGTGCGTTGAATCGAATTTTATTCAAATTTTTATTAGTTTCTTTTTTACGCGGAACCCTAATTATTTTGGAAAATTAGAAGTACCCTAAGTTACCCGGAGTAACTGCAGCTGTCTACCAAAAAAAAAGTCCCGCCAAAATTGGTCCAGCCGTTCCGAAGATTACCCATTACAAACAGACACTTCAATTTTATTTATTAGTTTATATTATTTAGATTTGGACTTAAAATCTCTCCAATGAAATAGTAAACGCACAACACCGCCCAAACGCAACGTGATGCGTGTTATGTTAAATCAAATTGTACTATATTCTATTGTGTTTCTGCATTTTTAGTCTTGGTGTTGGCGTTGTCCATAGCCTATATTATTTATATATCATCAGAAAAGTCATCCACTTACTTAGTGCTTTGTAATATAAAAAAATTATCTTCACATGATGATTATTTTCAGTCTTTTCTTAAGCATAAATCTATTCCACTTTAACCTCATTACAAAAAAAACTCCTATGCAATGTATAGATGTAACTAAAGAGGTTAAACGTCGAATCTAATTCGGCTGGGCTGCGTTTGGGAAGCTACGCAGAGTATTCTCATCGGAGATACCGCAGTGTCTAAGACAAAATTCTTCGACCAGTGTGTGTTGCCAGTGATGACTTATGGCACAGAGAGGTGCTCGCTCACAACGGGCCTTATTAGGAAGCTCAAATTTACTCAAATGGCAATGGAGAGGGCTATGCTTGAATTTTCCCTGGATGATCGAATAAGAAATGAGAAGATCCGCAGAAGAACGAAAGTAACCGAATTATCCGAAGAATTGGCAAACTGAAGTGGCACTGGGCTGGCCACATTGCCCGTAGAACCGATGCCTGATGAAGCCAACGGGTTCTGGAATAGCTGCCACATACAGGAAGATGTAGCGTGGGTAGGCACCCCACAAGGTGGACCGACGATCTGGTGAAGGTTGCGGAAATCCGCTGGATACGGGTGGCGTAAGACCGGTCGTCGTGGAGATCTTTAGGGGAGACCTATTTCCAGCAGTTGACGTATTTCGGTTGAATTGATGGATGGGTGGATGTGTAGATGTAGTAACTATTACTATTTACCCTTATATACTCACCAAGATAATAATCGGCTATCATAGAGTGAAAGTATATAGCCATGTTCATATTCTTAAAGTATCTCTCACGTGCAGTGTCTCGGAACTGCCTGTGATACCAGTTCATCACAGACACTCCGTCGGCCTCTCTCTCCGATAAGTAGTTCGGTAAGTCGTTACGGATCCTATAGGATTTCATTCTTTGTGTGACATTAAAGTACTTAGTTACGGCACATGAAACGTTGTAAAATCGATCCGATCGAATGCATTGCTAAGAAACGGTAAGAGCGAAGAATCTCCATAATTAAAAAAAATAACTCGTTTGATAAAGAACGGAGAGTGAATTTGGATGTTAAACTCTCCAAATTGAAAGCCAGAGACCATCTGCAGCTATGCAATATAACTATTCTGAAGGAATTCTGATTTATCCAAAGTGAAATCGAACGTTTGTGGCGAAGATACTTTACGCCAGCCATTTACGTACACACGACAGAGCAAAACATCAGAATTCCTTACAACTTTCTAACAATGAAGTTTTCATGAAGTTAGGAGCAGATGATAATGATGATGGGGATGACTTATTTAAATTTATTGTACAAACTGAATAATAATATTATAAGCAATTGGACAGGATTTCAACTTGACACGTTTCGACTAACTGTTGAATTACTAGCCAAAGTATAACTAAAATATTATGGAGCAATGATAGCTCAGTTGATGGATGCAGGTACGAACCCAATTTTCCAACTATATAACGAGCCTAAACTTTGAAGAAAAATATCGAAAGAAAACCATAGTATGGTGGTAGGGTAATAATGGTTAGCAATTTGTCTGAGTTTGTAAAACCTGTCACCAAGCACTAATAAGTGATTTCCGGCAGCTTCACTTGAGTGGTAATATCTCTAGACTCAGTTTATTTAACATCCTACAACCCATCATAACTTTGGTTAAAGCGCTAAATATAAAACAGTGTCATCATCATCATCATCCTTTTCCCATTTTTATTTAGGGTCGGCTCAACATGTCTTCCTCTTCCATTCCTCTCTATTTGTTGTCATCTCCGCATTCACTCCTTTCCTAAGCATATCATCTTCCTCACAGTCCATCCATCTTTTCTTTGGTCTTTCCCTTCCCATGTAACCGTTCACATTCATATCCAATACCTTTATTACAACAACCTTAACTTACACAGTGTAAAATCTTAAAAAAAAACTTATTTTTGTTAAAACATTCTTATAAGCACAAATAATTACTTCTGATCAAATTATAATGTTATAAAACATCACTCTGCAGAAATTTTGGGTGTGATTAAATTATTTTTTAAATGAGACATAGCAATTTAAAAAAGCTATGGACTCGATAAATTGTGTTCTGCAATACCTCGTCCAAAGTAGAGGTGGTATTCTCCTGACTGGAGGCAAATGGTACTGATACACATCATCCAGTACTCTATCGTCTAAGGAGATGAGGTCTTCAAGTTCTGTCTCAGAAAGACCACTACGAGCCGCCGTGATGTAAGCCAGAGCGTGGAATACCAACAGACGTCCGTGCTGTTGCGAGAAAAATTATAGGATCTATACCTGTCTATTAACTAAACACGTCATACAATATCCGTATTAAATTAATTAATCACTCTTTTATTAAACAAATCGAAATAATTTATGAAATTACATAGAATTTTGGACCAGTAGGCAGTGGTACAATAATTTAAAAAAACGGTGCTTTTAAATTTTCTTTTAAACTTCTTACAACATGTATGGAACAATTTAAAGCTTAAAGCGATAGTAACTGCGGAGAGGTTTACGAGATCTAAAACTAGAAATAATCTAGAAATAAAACCAGAGCACGATTCCGATAGCAATACTTGAGTACTTTCAGGTTTAACGATTAACTAATCTTTGATGCTTTTTTGCTTAGTTGCTTATATAGTTTAATAGTTAAAGATTCATGTAGACCTTTTATGGGGAGTTTACAAAGTCTAGCAAAATTAATAAACAATGTGTAACGTTATAGATTGAAGCAAACTCACTTGCTTTTCAATTCTTTCAAACAACATCATGATCGAATCCATAACGGTCGAAGCTAAATGCGTATCCTGGGGTTTTGTGTAGCTCCTCCACCTGCAAACCTAAATCCAAAAAGAAACAGTCGAACAACAATCGGCCATATTCCTAAAATAGAAACAGCCTTAATAATCCTAACGATTGATGATATGCTTGAAATTTCCAAAACACATCTGCAGTTTTCATTTCTAACTCTAGATAAAGCATGTTACGAAATAATTTTAAAATACTTTCAATCATTTAATCAACTTTTAATTGATTACATCTCCAAGTTAATTTATTGCATTTCGATAGTTCTGCAGTTTATTGATAAAGAGAGGTAAGTCCCGACTTGGTAAAACAGTTATTTATTTATGTGCACTTTCAAACCGTATCTTGAATGTTCGTCCTTTTGTAAATACAGTGGTACGGCGTGCAGCCTAATGGACTGTAATCCTAAAATGGCGGTGTCCCTACTTAATCGAGTTCGTTGAGGACAACACCATGCCCAGTACTTGGAGTTGGCGTCGTCTCCCCCAGCGTCGACGTGGTGATGAGGGCGAGGGTCCGGACATTCCCAAGACGAGAGAGACTTCTTCACCAGCCTGTGCTATATTTTGCGGGTGCGAACGAGTAAGGCTCGAAGGAAGGGGTAAGAGGAAAAGGAGGGTAGGAGGGTTTAGGGTTGCCGTGTCGAGCGAGTCAAATTTCGACCAAACTCGAGGCACAGTAACATTCTATCTTCCCCTGCGAACTCGTTATTAAATTAAAATTCAATAAATTAAACTGACATAACCATACTGTATTTAATGCTTTTCATTGGTACTATCTACTGTGCTAGTAATTTTTTTCATTTGAACATCTGTAACATGCTAAATCATCATTATTGCCTTATAACATGATCAGATGAAACGAACCTCAGCAAAGACCAATTTTACAAAAATCGGTAAGGAACATTGTCCAATAGCGTTTGAGACCAGACGCCATTGATAATTGCTGAGATCACGAGCCGCAGCCGCCATCCATAATCTGAAATTAGTGAGAAGGTGCTGCAGTTGGTATTGCGGTCGGATTACGCGTCAATGGACTCGGGTTCGAGCCCACCTATCCAACTCTAAAATCAGCCTGAGTTTTCGGCAAAGGAAAACATCGCGAGAAAAGCATAGTATGGTGGTAGGGGATTTTCCAATAACCCCCACCTGGGGTAGTTGCAATTCTTAAATTAGAAAACCTGTCGCCGAATACCAATAGGTGTGCTCCGGTAGCGTCACATGAGAATTAGTACTTAGGCATAGTGTGTTTTTACTATCCTGAACCACATCGTCATTTAAAATCAGGTGAGATTGTGGTGGAAACACTGACCTTACACAGTATAAAAAGGAATTAAAGATGTATGAGATAATGATTACGATGAATGATAATAAAAAGTATATTCAAATAGCAATAGACGAGGAGTGTGTAGAAAAATCTAACAAAATCTTTTCAAGTTAATCTGATAAACCAAATTACCTATACAAGATTCTGTAAAAAAAAGGAGCTATTACTAGACAAAAGATATATTACAGAATCGTTTCAGCAACAAATGAAAGTAACGAATATAAATTCTTACTTTAAAACCTGCATAGCTAAGTCCTCGCCAAGCGCTTTAACTTCAAGGAAGTTATCTTCAGAGTCGATCATTCTACGCAACACGTCATATTCTTTGGAAACTTCTGGATTTACTTCTTCACAAGCACACGTCACTATAATCTGGATACAAAATTTATATTTTTAAAAGAGTTAGGAGCATCTATTCAAAAACCCAAAACTTGTCAAAGAAAATCTTTGTTATTGACACAAACGTCATTTTTCATGAATTTTTGACTAATGTAAAGTGATCTTGGACGAAATGGTAACACGAATAAAAAACACTACGAGTACTCAATTGCAGCAAACAGAATCTATGTTTGGTGAATTATTTTTAATTTAAGAATTTAAAATAGGTGTAATCAAACTAAATGTTGTTAATTGGTTGCATTAGTTGCAAGGTTCTTGTTTGTCGTAATATGAACGTGTTATGAGAAGTGAGGAAGCGCATGTGGGTAAAATAGTAATGAATATAAATGCGGAAGGAAGGAAAAGTAGAGGAAAGCCAAATAAAGTGTGGATGGAGTGTGTAAGATTTGATATGAAAGAAAAAGGAGTAAATGAAGAGATGACGGCTGATAGGGACGTGGGAAGAAGAAAACATACTGCGCCGACACAAAGTGAGTTAGAAATAAGGCATGAGAATGATGATGATAAAAATATATTATATTTAAGGTTATGCATGACATCGCTTAAGGTTCTAAAATTAAATATTTTTTTAAAGAAGTTATAATACCAGTGACTAATTGACTGGTTCCTTTTAATGTGAGGGAAGTACATTTACGCAGTCTTGGTGTGCAGATGAGGCGGAAGCTACCCGTACCCACTAAAACTACTTACGGCAAACCGTCTCCAGCGCCAATGGGTACGACACTGTATTATAGAAATTAACCTGACACATATCATCTATAGTTTAATCAAGATGTTTTCTTTTACAGAAAACTCAAGCTCAATTATCCATCCCTGTGGCATCATCACTTGAATTTTCCTGATTTCGAATTTCATGTTTAAATTAATAACTTTTTGTGAAAGTAATTAACCGACTAAAATTATTCAGATTTACAAAAACCTTGCAATGGGGAGGTAGTCTCGTCGGTAGCCAGGACACTTTGTTATTCTCAGTACCGATACCGGTCAACTGGTCTACGGAGTCGAGGAACAGAAGCAATGGCTGCTGTTGGTTAGCCATTGTAAGAAGTTGCTTGAAATGTGCTGTCAAGGGCACCAGATCATCCGGGATCGATTCGAAAGGTAAAGCAAAGTTATAGGATATCTGAAAATAGATAACCGTTTTCTCTTTTTTATGTACTAAATAGGCCAAACGTTTTGATCCCAGTATCATCTGATTTTAAACTGACGAAATACTACCGAAATACACTTATAACTGGTCGCCCACAGATTTTCATAATTGAAAGCAGTAGTTAATTAGACAATCATCTTACTGTTTTTCTTCGGGCATGTTATAAAATTGCATAGGTAAATTAGAACCTAAATATATTCATCGGCACTCTATCTGAATACCTCATTGAGGAGCGTTTTTCAAAACGATACATGTGTTTTTTTTTCCAGGAGACGATTTTATTCATTTATTTTTTTAGAGGTAAGAAGTTTTAATTAGTTACTAATACTTTGTCGTAGATTGTGTACGGTTTATATATTGCTTAGAGAAATTTAATTGACGTCAATAAAATCAGCTGTGGAAAGAGAGACAAAAACAACACAAAACAAAACTTTGATGAGACGATGTTTGTTGTGCTTTGTGAAAACGCTCCTCAATTACACACTCATTATTATTACTTCGAGGCTTTTCAACTATTTAGGACTGCTTAATAAAAGTGAAAAGAATCTGTAGCTTTGAATGGGTGTTAGTTTGAAATTATTCATATTTATTTATTGAAACTATTAAGTGATCATAAAAAAGAAAGTGAAGAATTACACATAAAAAGAAATCATATTGGCAATGTAAATAATTGAGAGATAATATATCTAACATTTCAACCACTCATTTATTTTTAAAATATTTATTCAGTGCAGCTATTTGAAAATGATGTATTTAAAACAAATCAATAATGATACCTATATATATATATATATTCGATATTATATATATATCATTTACCTGCTGGCAAATTGATATAAGTGTAGGCGTTAACGCGCTAGAATCTGGAGTTGTACCGAGAAAGCGAATGATATTGGTCGGACGTACGTCCGCGAACCAAGTCCTTAGCGACTTCGCCGCACTGTTGGCTAAGAGACTTGTCTTCCCACAACCACCTGAAATATTCGTTTGTTGAAGAATATTCGCAAAATAATGGAATATTTCAACTAATGACTGCATCACATAGTTGATCGAAAGTAAGGTGCTTAGAGACAACAAGTCGAACATATGAAAACAAGTTAGGCTGATTTGATCTTTATTAGATAGTGATCGGAAACCAAGACTATTCAAGGAAAACGAAAGAACTCAAGTATAAGCTGGAATAACATTAGTGATTAAAAAAAAAAAATGATACATAGACATATTAATATATAAGTAATGTTTCAGACCTTCCCCATACAGAACTAGAGGTTTGTCCGAATCATTCTTCATATAATTTTCAATGAAGTTCAGATCTTCCTCTCTCCCGTGGAACACTTTCACTGAATTATTACAAGCGTGAAGATGCTGGAGTATTTCGGTCACTATCTGCCCTTGAGCGCTGCTGTCCTCTTTACGCATGGCCCTATTAATATGTCGATTACCCATAAAAATGAGACAATAGGAAAACAGTGGATAGCTGGCGTAAACGCCAGGTCAGTGCTCAAGGAGTTAATAAAACTTATAATGAAATTATAAAACCGGAATTTATAATCTACATTAAACTAAACGTGAAAAGGGATCATGTTTTAAATGAGTTCGTTGCCAAAGACCCCTTTTAGAATAATGCTAACTAGATAAAATTAAGTAATACATTTTGTCATGTATCTATAATTCTATAATTTTTTTCTTCCTTTATTATGAAACTTTTAACTTTATTTGTATGTTTATTTGCAAAAATTACTGTTTTCTCTTGGAAATAGACTATTTAATTACGCTAATATTGATTGGGTTAAGATGGTTTATCTTTGCTCATTTTTGATATGGGGGAGGATGGACTGAATAGTGTTTACTTAATATGTCGATTACCCATAAAAATGTGACAACAGGAAAACAATGAAAAGCTGGCGTAAACGCCAAGTTAGTGCTCAAGGGGTTAAGCAATATTCATTTATAGATTTTCATATTTTATTCAAAACTATGCTAAAGCTTACGTAATCATGGGAAGGGAAAAGTAAGACTAGTGCTAGTTACTAACGCTGATAAAGGTAAGGGGAGGGGGCAAAGTATTGCTCGTATAATACTAAAACGGCCACTAATATCGTTTGTTATAAAAACCAAATACAATAAATCCAAAGCATACAAATTTGCATTTTCGCATCAGTAAAATTAAATCGCAATTTCAGATTCAATATTTCTATACCTGTCAACGAGCTTGATGATATTTTTGTAGAAGTGGGAGATGAAATGGTTCAAGTACTCATTGTGGGTTTCCGTATCGAGTCCGTCTCTACCGATCCATTCCACTGTGTACCTGAATAAAGAGTTTTTAGACATTTACCTAAATATAAAAAACTTAAGCTGCATACGGTACAGTAGTTTATTTAATCTCAAATAGGTTGTTTAGTGTAGAGGTATGGTGAAAAACACACCATAATGACACGTTAGAGTACTTCGAATCCAGAATCAACAAGAGCACATTTAGAGCTACCGAGCTAAAGTTTAAGAGCTTTAACTGCCATAGTTGTAAACCGGCATGATAATGCTAAAAGCGCTCGTCATCAAAATCAAATCAAAATCAAAATTTATTTATTCAATTTAGGCCCTAAGAAGGCACTTATGAACGTCTAAAACACTACCACCGGTTCGGAAAACAACCCAGTTGAGAAGAGCGCGCAGGCGAGAAACTCGATCTGGTTCTTTTTTTTTTATAAATATAATATATATCATTTTTTTTGTCATATAAAAAAACTATACAAATCGTAGTCTTAATAATGTTAGTGGAAGCACAGAGATGTGGGTCACATCGTTCTTGGACTGTATTTTTTTTATAATCAGATGAAGTGCAGTCATTTTATCAAGTTCGAATAATAAAAAAGAATACTACAACGAGGTAGAAGGAATAATATAGCAAAAAACAGTCCTAATATTTGAAGAAATTTTGGAACAAGTGATCACTGTAACTATTTAAGATCAATATTAAAAAAGCGCAGACCTTACTGAGGTCAGTTAGCAGATTGCTAATCTTGAGAGTTCTTGTGATCAACTATACCGTTCGGCCTGTTTAAGAGAAGTGTAAGCCTTGAATTTTTAAAACCGTTCAAATCTAGAGAATAAACTGAAATTGTTTCTACTATTATAATTGAAAGTATTCCATTTCGTCCATTTAATCGAATATCCACTGCTGGATATAAGTCTCCCCCAAAGATCTCCAGAACGACTGGATTTGCGTCATTCGCATCCAGTGGTCCACCATGTGGGGGGGGGGAGCTACCCACGCTACGTCTCGGTCAATCTACCCATTCATTCGAGAGTCCGCCTGTTGACCCCATCGGGTACCGGCTCTACGAGCAATGTGCTCAGGCTCTACGAGCAATGTGCTCAGGCTCTAAGAGCAATTTGCTCAGCCCATTGCCAGTTAAGTTTAGCAATTCTTCTGGAAATGTAACCAATTTTGGTTCTTCTGCGGGTTTTCTCATTTATTATTTATTATGTTAGTTATTAATTGCCACAACTCACTTTTGAATATTAGTAGTTTCGATTTTATTAGGCAGTCGTACGTCTCTCAAATCTGCTAGGAGTTTAGAGGCTTCAGCATCTAAACTCCTATTGACAATATCAACGAAGTTGCTCGCCTTCTTCAAGTTCTGAAGGTTGATGTTATTGATGTACCTCACGTACGCGAGACAATGATTCTTCGTATTTTTAACATTTAATATACCATTGATAACTTCACGCTCGGTCACTAGAATATGTAGATTACCAATCACAACACGATCGTTAATATACAAAGCGGGAAAGAGATAGAAAATAATTACAGAATCATACGAAGAACATTTTACATCATGTAATATTTAATTTATAGAAATAAATTTTTTTCTATGTTCGGTCAAATCTTTAAATCCATTGAATCGATTGACCCCTTTTTGTTATGTTTGTTACATTTTTTTAAATTTTATTCATTGAACTCTAACTACGTGAGTTATTGTAAGGGGGGGGGGGGGGGGCTGAGTCTATAGCTTTAAACAAATATTTATTATTCATGTCTGTTTTTTTAAATAAATAACGAATTAGTCAACATCGGATATGAAAGTTAGTTTTAGTATAATTTTAAAGTATAAAATTATTGACATTAATTATTGTTTTGGCAACACATGACACTTAACATAAAACCCTTACCTGACATGAAATAGTTATGCATAGTATCTTTGTCTATTTTCCCAGCGTTGAACAGTTGGAGGGACGCTTTGCGGAATAGTTTCTGCATCTTACCGAGTGTGTCCCACCATATCGCCTGATCTTCTGCTTGGAGTTTGGGCACTCTCTATTATGAGTGCAATAAATAATTGAAAATGAGATCGAAAATAAGCATAAGCCAAGCTTCTTGATCAAAACGCATTAGAAAATCTAAAACATATAACGATAATTATATATGATTTTTTGCATGAGATGTCTGTTTTTTATTAAGCTTCTAAATTAAGGGATGTTTTTTTATCTCATTTCAGTTAATTTCTAACATATAAATAGGTAAAGTAAAAGTTCACGACTTTTTAATGAAAACCTTTTTAACATGCATTATATTGGCTTGATCTTCCAATTATAATAATAGACAGCTATATGTTAGAAATAAACTTTCTTACTATTTTTAACCTCTTGAGCATTTACCTGGCGTTTACGCCAACTTTCCATTGTTTTCCTATTGTCTTATTTTTATGGGTACTCGACACATTAAAATTAAATTTAAATAAAATTAATTTAATTAAAATTATTTTTTTTTAATTTAATTAAAATTAAAAAAAAATTATAATTTTAAACAGTACACACCTTGTGTCATGTATTAGCAAAAGATAAAAAGGAAAAGGAAAACTGTTACAAGAGTAAGAGAAAATAAAATACACTTATTTAGGGCAGTTGCCATATTAGAAACTAAATATGTATGTTCTTGTTTTTTTTACACGGAATAGGCTCAGTGCTTTGACCACAAGTACTGGTTCTCAAGTGATGCTGCCGGAACACACCTATTGGTATTTGGCGACAGGTTTTCAAACTTGAGGGTGGTAGCTACTCAGGCGAACATTGTTAGAAAACGCCCTACCACCATGCTATGGTTTCTTCACGATGTTTTCCTTCACCGAAAACTCCGGCCGATTTTAGAGTCGGATAGGTGGGATCGAACCCGCGTCAGTCGAATTTGTTCCATTACCAGGATTTCTTATCAAGATTTTCATTATCATCGATACATAAATGATATAATTTACATCTATTTGATCATAAAAAATGTAAAAAATAATGTTTAAAAATTGAGAGTTCGTTCTATAGCGATCTAAACTTCATTGGTTTATTACATTTGAAAATTTTCTAAGAATTTTAAATAGACTATCAAGTTATCAACAGAATAATTAATTTGATAATAGTGTGATAATTTTACTACATCTTAATTTCTTATAAACAGCTATAAAATGAAGTAATTATTTGTAACATTTAATGTCAATCACCCCGCACTTTTTTACAATCAAACAAAATATTTCTCGTTTAAAATTATTTGAAATTTCTATATAAATAAATAAAAATAAATATTTGCATTTTTCCTCTCTCTATGATTCTAAATTAATCCCGATTATGATGAAAATTTAATAAGACATTCGGAGTAAGCACGGATAGATTCTTACCCAAAAAAAAAACTGTGGCATTGACATAAGTACCAAATAAAGTTATTATAAGACTGACCTTATTATTAAAATTGATTAATATTGAAGATATAGGCTGTAAAACTGATACAGGAGGAACTGCATTAGAATCCTTCTTGTACCACGTATCCAGGAGAATAACATCGACTCCACCAGAGGCTAATTCATCTCGCAGCATTTGCAGTTCCGATGACAAAACGTATGTTGGGATTGGCCTGTACCAGTATATGACGAAATATTTACTTTCATCAATCAGCCTTAATTCTTCAGTATGATTTGTTGACAGTATTTCAGTCTGTCATTTAGTAGTTCAATAGCTTGCGTATTTGAAGCGATGACGCCGCAATGGTTAATGGGCGCGGGTTCGAGTCCACCTATCTAACTCTAAGATCAGACTCAGCTTTCATTGAAGGACGTGGAAGTTTCAAAATCTTTGTTTTTTACATGGTATAGGCTCAATGCTTTGACCATAAACTCAGATGATGTTAAGTGACGATGTGGTCCAGGATGGCAAACTTACTAAGTCTAAAAGGTTCTGATTCTGAAGTGATGCTCCCGTAACACAACCATTGGTATTTAGCGAGCGAGAGGTTTCAGAAATTTCAGGGTGGTAGCTACCTAGGCGGGCATTATTAGAGAATGCCCTACCACCATCTGTCACCAAATACCAATAACTGTGTTCCCGCAGCACAAATTGAGAACTAATATCTCTACGCTTAGTGTGTTTACCATTCCGGAATACCTCGTCACTTACCATCAGGTGAGAACGTAATCGAAACCTATACAGTGTAAAAAAATACATTTTGGTGGTATTTTGCTTGATATAGCTTGCTAATAACGTTTAAGCATTGAAAATTATAACGCGGAAAGTTTATTCTTAAGGTGACATAAAAACTATCTGGAAAGTCCTAGAAACATAATAGCTCCCATTTTGCTAAAGTGATAAATTAACAAAAAAGTGCAAGAATCCTTCACAATACTTTCCAAATAAAAAAAAAATCAACGTAGATCGTATATTGCTTATTGACGTTGTTACAAATTATTCAAAGCTTACAAAACATTTACCTGTAGCCATATTTCTGTCCGAGGAATACAACGAAGTTAGGTCCCATGCTTAACCGTTGGCAGTTCTTGATCTCTCGCATGCATAGCTCTGTGGTCATGTGATCATCGGTCGCTTCATCTCTAACGCCCCAACGCATATCCACCACCTGTTATCATTGAAATCTATACGTAAAATATTGTAAGAGATATTGCAGTTCTCTTGGTGCTCTTGTGACAGAATCTCGGTTGTAACCAGTTGCCGGACAATTTACATCCAGAATAGGTTTTTAACCTCTTGAGCACTAACCTGGCGTTTACGCCAGCTTTCCATTGTTTCCCTATAGTCTTCCTACTGTCTCATTTTTATGGGTAATCGACATAGTTAATTATAAAGTTGATAAACCGAATACCACAATTAGTTTGACTTTCGTCGAAGCCAATCGTCACCTTCAGGTTTAGGGGCAGGTCATGCGTATTGATAGATTTAAAAAAATACCACCGATAACATATATAATATAATCGTAGATAAACTGTTTATTGTATATTCTTTGTTATAATGTATAGTTAAGAAGTAAACCTAGTTTTATTCAAATAAACCCGTGACAATATGATAAAGAATAAAAACAATATTTTTAATAGGTACCTATACAAACCGCTTCATTTTTTTATTTTTTTTTTTCTAAACTAGCTAATGCTGTTGACCAAAGTGGCCTTTACAGCTTCACCGAACTTTGGAGGCGAATGCTGAACCCACTCAGCCGCATAAAGGTAACTAGCACAAGGGTTCGAACCTCGGCTTGGCTGCTACCTAACAAAAAAATTCCCGAGGAATTTAAACCTAGCTAAACCCTACATTCTTTAGTTCTTAAATAGATAAAAAAAAAGGTTCCTTACAGGACCTACATATGTACCTTTAATTTTTTTAAATGTAATTGTATTGTTTGTAATATCACCAAAATAATAAATCAAACCAGGTTTTTATTAAATAAATACAATCCTTATGTACCAAAAATGCAAAAAAAAGTCCCGGGGGCAGTAATAATGCAACGGAACAATATTTCTATGCACACTGTATATTTTAAGTAGAGTAGGGTACCTTGCGGCGTACAGTTACACAATCACCATCAAAGACTACAATAAAATACTGGAAATCACCATCATTCGTATGGTCCCCTTTTACATAATTTTAGTAATACGCCATATTTTACCATTAAATATTGTATAAAATCATCTATATCACAATGGCATCCAAATTGAAATAACCCCTCGAGCACTTACCTGGCGTTTACGCCAGCCTTCCATTGTTTTCCTATTGTCTTATTTTTATGGGTACTCGACACATTAATAGACTTATTTATTATCTACTAATTTAATTAGGAAAGTAATTATCTACGTAAATTCG
This sequence comes from Samia ricini, assembly GCA_014132275.2. Taxonomy (NCBI): domain Eukaryota; kingdom Metazoa; phylum Arthropoda; class Insecta; order Lepidoptera; family Saturniidae; genus Samia; species Samia ricini. The sequence continues at coordinate 33,814,077 of AP028158.1, forward strand.
TGGAATCGACCATTATAGTACACTTCCGGCGTGTGTCGCTGCTTGTTGGTTGTTAACGCCCAATAAATGTTATAGTAATCAGATGGATCACAATAATATCCAAATGGAATTAACACATAGTCAATATAATTGATTAATAAAGGAATGATGATCTTCGTAGGTGCATGAATCAATTATTCTATTCATATCCGGCGAGTGTCGCTATTTGCTCATTTATTGGTTGTCAACAGTTGTTTGTTCTGGCTAATCTCGGCTGTACCGAATTAGACGGAACTTTTTCTGACAGATGAAGTTATTTTATTTATATATTTATTTTATTAGTTGTGGAAAGCTTACAGACTAATATTACAATGCATAAAAATATATAATCGTTGAATGTTTACTAATAAAAAGCTTTCACAGATAAATACCAAGGTTATTACATGGAGATGGGTGGAAAAAAATACGGCAACGACAAAAATGAGATAGAACGATACAACAAAACTAAAGAAGAGTTTATGTTTGGTCGTTTGGTCGTGCAATACAAGTACATGTTAATGATAATATTCATATTAAGATATTACATAAATTAAGTAAGTGTCGAGTACCCATAAAAATAAGACAATAGGAAAACAATGGAAAGCTGGCGTAAACGCCAGGTAAGTGCTCAAGGGGTTAATCATGTCGCGTCGTTACACTCTTTGCGATCAATTCCAAAGTATTCTTTATTAAGCATATTTTTTTATTTGAAATGTTCTAGTGCAAAACAAATCAATGTCCAAATGGCGCGGTAAGCTGTTAAACGATTCAACGCCACGTATGAATAATGCATTACGCCTGAAAGAAATATTTAAAAAACCCGATTCAATGGTCACTTTTACTGGCAAGTTTTGAATTTGCGATAAATGTAAATATAAAATTTATTATTTTCCAATGTTTATTTATAAACTGTACACACTGAATTATTATGCGGAATACAAAATATGATTCGTGGACGGAGCCGCGGAAACAGATAGTATATTAATGAATATAAATGGTTAATAGGTAAACAGAATTTCCAAAAAAATAATAAACCTTTTTAGTGCCCCCCCTTAAATATGTTCATTAGTTTATAATAATAATCTAAATAGGTAAAGTTCAGTACATTTTTCTCCTCTATTATTCGACCGAATCCCCTTTTTTTTATTTTTAGTAGGTATGAATTTTTTTTATTAATATTTTAAATTATACTAGTTCTCTATTCATTACTCCAAAAAATACCAACGCTTTTAATACAATAATCTGTAATATCCAGTTATCCATACTATGAATTATGTCATACATAAATCCATTTATAACGGGCGACCTGATTTCTAAATATGTTTTGAAAATCGATAGGAAACCGGGAGAGCGGTTTTCCTCGAATCGGATTTGAAGCGCTTATTTTCTTAAGATACTATAAAAATTGATGTGCTCCCCGGCTCATCCGTTTCGAGATCTAAATTTTATTTAAGGGTTAGTCGAGGCGTTCGACTATGGAAGAACAATGGTATCAACGAACAGCGAGCGGAACTGAACGACAGCGAGACGCTAACGTGGCGTGAGTCATCGTACTCGGCTTGCGTCATCGTGACGTGTCCTATAGTAACATTGCTGGTGTACCTCCGTCGTTCCTAACCGCCTGCTGTGTGATGAAATTATAAATTGGATAGCTAATCGCTCAGTATTCAAAAACTTTTTTTATTTATTGTACTATCTGTGTTTGCGTGGAAATCAGACCATTTACAGACCATATTCTCCCTCATAATTAAAACTTGAAAAGGTGAATATATCCCTAATTTCTAACCAGAAGTATGTACATTAAATTTGAAAACTTGTCGAAATTTCCAAAAATTCTTTCTTAGCGAATGTTTACATCATAAAAGGCGTCTCTAATGCTAAAATTGTGAATTTTGTAGGCCTAGTGGTTTAGGCTCTGGGTTGATGAATCAGTCAATCAGGCCAAAGAATTTTATATATGTAGATAAGCTCAGCCCTTTAAGTATATTTTTTACCTGATGTTAAATGACGATGTGGGCCCTGGATTGTAAAATCATTAAGCATAACTAACTCTCAAGTGATAATGACAGAACATATCTATGAGTGCTCAGGTATATTGTGTAAGCAAAATTTTAGACATTTCTGACATTTTATTGTCTGTGCTCTTCTGGACTGGGTTGTTTTCGGAACCAGTGGTATTGTTTTGTCTTTCACAAGCGCCTTCGCAGGGCCCAAATTAAATAAAAACATTTTTAATTTTACCCATGTACTATAAATGACCATTTAACTAACAGATGTCGTTATAATACTTAGATTGCACCTTTATAGGATAAATAGTATTTTATAAGTTTTAAAATATTCTTAAACATTATTTTTGACTGTATAAAACTAGATTTGTTATGAAAGTATCACATAATTCATACCGTAATAATAAGCGCTCGCCCTTAAGAGTTCGTTCAGTATATATCCTTTTATTGAATGAACATCTCCCCTAAAAATTTTTCACTGGAAATTCAAATACGAATTTAAACTGAAGAAGGATTTAAGATATCAACGATTTATAATATCGCGGATACCGAGAAAAAAGTAATTCTACAAATTCGATTTATAAGAATAAAAATTAATAATACTGGTATTCTGGTTATATATATAAAGAAAATATATTTTTTTTAATTATTTATTATTATATTTTATAACGTAAAGAGTTTAGATTCTATGGATAAGAAGGTCGTGCTGGCCGTTATGATATTTTCTTACATGTCAAATATGCTTTAAATTAAAATAGTATTTTCAGTTTGGAATTGTAAAAACATTAACGTAAAATGTCGTTTCTTGATTAAAAAGCAACACATTGTTTATTTTAATTGTCCTTTTTTATCTTATATATGTATATATTTAACAGCTGGTGCCCGCGGCTCCTTCCGCGTTTCATGTTCCTTCGGTGTAAGTGAAAAAGTGCGTATAAACAGTTTATTTATGCCTTAACTTAAAAAAACAAATGAATAAAGAAAAATGAGAGTCATTTGATTTTATTAGCGGAAAAAATATACATAAGAGTAAATTGAAAAAAAAAAAAATAATAAGAAAGGGTCTATGGAATCCAACAAATAATATCTTATAATCCATCTACGGAAAATTCCGCGTCTAGTGGTAGCAGTCCCATATATTCAGTAGTTTTGAGGTGAGGCGTTAAAGTAACGCTATTTTGGATAAATGGATAATATAAATATAAATAGATAGATATAATTTATAGACTTTAACCACAATCAAATTTAATATTAAGTGACAATATGGTCTAGGATGGAGAATCCATTAAGACCAAATTTACTGGCTCTCAAGTGAAGCTGCCGGAGCACACCTATTGGTGTTTGGCGACAGTCTTTCAAATTTGAGGGTGTTAGCTACCCAGATGGTCAATATTAAAAAAACGTCCTAACACGAGTCTCCGATTTATTCGAGTTTTTTTATCATTATAGAGTAGGATAGGTATGTTCCAACCTACGTCAACCGACGTAGAATCTTAGCTAATTAAGCCATAAACACTCAAATAACATGACATGACAGATATTATGATATAATTGCGATAGTTGTTATGTTTGTATGGCCCGCTAAGCGTTTATTAACCCCTAGAAACACATTTACCAGAATACTATAAGTTTTAAACAAATGACTCGAGCAAACCAAGTAATTATAATGTAGGATCATTGCGCTCGCGCACGTGGCCAGTTTCCGCCGTCGAAAATAACCGGAGAGCATGGGGGGTGGAGTACACCCATTGGGTTTTTGTTAATCTTTACCGGAGTAACTCGCGTCCGTTCCAGCTATTTATGGTACGTCAACGAGAAACATGGAACTTTGTTAATTTTGTAAGCCGTTTTGGGTTTATGACATAGAGTAATGATGCTGAGAGCGATAGCTTCATACAAAAGTTCGCTTAACATTGATGCGAAAATACAAATATATATACATATATATATATATATATATATATATATATATATATATATATATATATATATGTGTGTATGTGTATATATATGTGCGTGTAAGCAACATGGAATATGTAATTACCGGCACGTAACGAAAGCCGTGCGTGACTTATTATTGGCAACTTAAAATGGCTTTACTCCGCGTGCGACTACTGCAGTTCTGGGTGTTTTAAATCTATGGTTTTGTGTTTTAAGTGTATTTTATACACTTAAGGCAATTTTAAACAATTAAAGCTTTTAGACATCGAACACGGTGAGATTACGTAAATCTGCTGAAATGCAATTAGGTATAACTATTTGGAAAAATGGAAAGGATTCGTTTTAGTGCGTAAATATTGGACACGATAGAATCATGCTTTCAACGGAGAAAAAGTTCTTTTATGTAATTTTATAAATATTGTACGGTTCAAGAGATGAAAAGGGTGACCATGATATTGGGCGAAGAGTTGTGTTAGGGAATCGAGTGAGCGGGCCCTACGTAACTTTATATGCACCCAAAATGTGTCTAAAAAGGCACGTTTGGCTATGCATGAGGGTGTGCTAGTTCCTACACTTATATATGGTAGTGAGTTCTGGGTCTGGCAGCAACATTAAAGCAAGATTAATGCAGTAGAAATGAAAGATCGAAAAAGTACAGCTGGCATGAGAATGATAGATAAAGTAATGAATAGTGTGATGAGGGAACGTTAGGGTGTGGTAGAGGATGTAGTGACGAAGATAGAGGAAAGGATGCTTAATTGGTTTGGGCATGTAGAGAGGATGGATAAAAGAAGATGGACTTATAAGGCGAGTGTGACTGGGCAAACTGGTAAGGGTCGTCCTAACATAACGTAAGTCACGCCTGTAATCCCCGAAGGGTTAGGCGGAGGTGAAATAGCGAACTACACTACCCACATTTCGCCGAGCTTAGTTCCGTCCCAGGTGTGACAAGGGGCGAGCCTGTCGCTATATCGGGCACAAATTCCATACTCCGGGAAGAAACTGAGTAGAAAAACCCAATATCGCTTGAAAGAACGACAGTCGTAACGTTATACAACTGCGCCACCTAGGCCAGCGAACGTGCCTCGACCAGATCGAGGAGGTTCTGGAGAAAGGCCAGGTTAAAAGTACCCGTAACCGAAGAGCATGTATGAAGGTGCTTATGAAAGTAGAAGGAGTGAAAGACGTGTGTGTCAGGATCGTAGCAAGTTGTATCTGCTAACCCTTATGAGAGATGGCGCAATGCTATGTAGGTAAGTAAAATGAAGATGATGTAACTGACTAAACAAACAGATCGCAAAAACGTAAACGTAGAAAAGTTTATATCTCAAAAGGGACAGACATACAGAACACTATAAAAATATTTTACTCTACTATCTATTAGACACATATCCTTTTATAAGAATATATTACCAATGGTTATAACACATAAAGTTCCCGTTAAAATATTACCGTCATGCAATAAAAAAACTCAATTTATTTCTAAGCAGAGACATATACACTAAGTTAAATAATAAGCAAGAATTAATGTTGAATTATTTATTATAATTGAACATTTGACACTGGCAGATTTGTATCTCACGTTTTGTCAAAGATAATAATAACTACAAATATGTTTTTCTAAAATCACTGACAGCTTAGCAGAGTTTTTGGCGGCATCACAGTCTGTCATGTAGCGGTTGTTTTCTTTAATTAATTAAATTTGTGTATTTGACTCTATATCATGTAGTTTTGGTGGCGTTTTGTGTGATATAGTTAGGTTATTGTGTGCAAGTCAAGTTTATTATGAAAAATAACGCGTAGCATTTATTCTAAGGTGCCGCACAACATGGACAATTCTAACAGGGTGAGCCACAGTTTTCCTGGAGCTTGGTAACGCTGATACAAGATTGAAAATACATCTTACATACATGACATTGGCACTAATTGTTTGAACACAAATTGCCATTATCTAAGGAGAATAAGAAGACAGTTTAGCATTTCCAATATAATGTATTACTTTATATTATGGTATCAAGCCAAAAGAATGATAGAAAGATCTCCGGTGGTAAAAACATACAAAATCGAAATTTCCGTAAATATAATAAATCTTAATCAACCAAAATTAATACAAAACAACTCAATACCGTTATTGGATATACGTTAAAATCACATTTGTTATAAATATGTAAACTCACTTGAAATTCCAAACCGTGTTTCTCCCGGCAATAATCCTTGATACGCGGATAGCATTTCGCCATCAAAGTGTTTCGTTCCATTGTCGTGTCTGTAAATAATTATTATTATTTATCAACATAATCAAGCACATATATTAATCTATATAAAGGTAATTTTTTATCTTGTTATTATTAGGAAAATATTTATGGTAGTAATATTTTTAAAGTGATATATCTAATGGAAGGTCTTTGAAATTCTGATTCGCAACCTTTTCGTTTGACGAAAAGTGGTGGATGTAAACACTGTGTCGGGTAGAGCGGGAACAGTGTCTCATGTCAGTGTCTCATACATTCTTTCTCGCAGTCCGTGGTTGCGTGTACTCGTTTCAGGCGGCATGACTATCACTGAACACAGTTACTAAAAGTGATGTTAAAATAATTTAATGTTTCCCAGTAATACAAAAGTTTCACTTCTATCATGTGTCTTTACGAAACACCCTGTTTTTTTTAACAAAGCATGACAAAGTGACTGCATTGCATTTGGTAAGCCAATGGTCTTGAATTAGCCATCAATTATTGAATTGATCATATATACATAAATACAAATCGCTTTTTTCGGAAGGAGGAAACATGTTGGCTGTTTCACAGCTTCAAGTAATGTATATAAAGACAAATATCATTTAGTCATTCAAAATAATATATCTGTCATCATGGAGTTAAAGAAGAGCATCAACCCTCGACTGAACCAGCTCTTATGTCCTCTGGTAGAGCAATGAAGTGAGACTTCATAGACTTGGCAAAGACATCCTAAGATACACTAGACCTAAAAACATATTTAAGTTCTCGAAGGGCTTTTTTTTTGTTTGTTTAATCTTTTTCATTTATCTCTGTTCATTCTGTGGAATTACATGTAAGCAACTGCTTAGGCCCAATTTATTGACATTTATACTCTGGAGTCAATAGAAGATTAACCAATCGGCTGAGTAGGCTCGAACAGTCTTGCAGTCATACTGCAGATTTTAGGGGCGGTAAATTTAGCAATTTGAGAACGGCTCGTTCGCGCTACTGTTGTATATTTTGGTAATAAAAAATTAACTGATTGTTTTATATTATTTGCAAGCGCTATATAATTTTTTTAATTACGTTTACTGAATGTACATTATTATGCTTTGATAGTTTCCATAAATATACACAAAAATTATTTCTCGTTCAAATGTAAAAATAATCTAGGTACTGTCTAGAGTCTACTGTCTCTAGGTGAGGTCGGCAAAAATTTGAAAGCCTATAGAGTATACTCTAAGGAAATATTTTCTATATTTACGGCTGATTGCCTGTGACGTTTACCACAAAATCCGAAGAACCTGTACAAGATCATTAGGACAACAACATATTTCGAAGTGTACGTTGACACGAACATCTATTGAAACGATGTTAATATATAAACCATCACCCAGACAACGGTTTTACAGAATGCGGTTAAAAATATATTATAACAATATACCTTATTTGAGGAATTGGTTTTTTGTGTCTCATACGACATTATAAAGCAGACGCATGGTAGACAAACAACTATTAAGGCGCACCCCACGTTTAGTATCTTTAGGAGTCACGCTACGCAGTCACGCGATTCGAACCTCACCTTTAACTAAATAATAAATATGTAGTCTCTGTGAAATATGCACGTTCATCCAAAATATATTTGTAACTGCCCATGGTATACGATGCAACAATGTTTTGATCAAACTGATAAAATAAATGTTCAGGCGCATAAATTGGTTAGAATAGCCTTATAATCTAGATCGGTAAGATTGGTCACTTGCTCGAACAGCAGCGGAGCTAACTGCAGTTTTAGGGTATATGTACCACAATTTTGTGAACTATACTTTTACAATTATAGGTGCTCTGGACAGTCTTATTCTTGACAAGATTATAAAGACATCGGCGGCAACTCGTCGATGAAAGGTAAGTCAGCTTTCAACTCAAACATTATATACGAATTCAGCGGCTGTTACACCATCAAATTTTGTTTTCTATCTACAATTGGAATAAGCTTGATAATTGAAAAAATGTTTGAGGATTCCTGTGATAATTTGCTTTTCTATAAAATAAATGTTAATGAAAAGAGTGCAATACAAAAAAGCAAGAACGTCATCACAGTCAGATAAAGGGGGTTTTTTAATCCTTAAGGAGAAGAAATTGGTTATTCGAAAGCATAAATAGAAATGATTTAATAAATAAAGTACGTACATTTACAGTTGCTAACTGTATCTTCTAATATACTGCATATCTATATATAATTAAATAAATTAAACCTAGAAAAAGAAAGAAACATTTAGAATGAAATAAGGAAAAGAAAGACTCTTAAAACGTTATAATTAGTTTGCAATCGTGCGATGTTTAATGAATTAGCGACTGCCAGCAAAAAATTAATATGCAGAGCCAATAATCCGGGAGATGTTACTCCCGACGCTCACACCTGTTTACCTTTACAATTGACTACGCTGCCTATAAAGTCTAAACTACGATATAATGTGTATAATAGGTTTACTAAAATATTAGAGAATAATGCTAAACTTGTAGACGTATAACGTTTGCTGATTCACGTGACCTTGCAAAACTTTTGAAGATAGTTTTATGTGAATAAATTGCTTTAGCCCAGTAACCGCACGGCAATTACCCGCCAGTGTTTTTAGATATTGCATACTATCACGCGATCTTGTTCTATTTTACAGTTCGCACTATTATAGGTAGGGTTGTTACGTAAAAGCATATATGTATATAATAATAATAATAATAGTCTTTGGTAGTAGTAAACTGAACATTTAATTTAGTAATTTTTCCATAGTTTTAAAATATATAGCTGAAAATGTATTAAATATCTTCACGTTGCCAAAAATTCCAAAGAAAAGAAGGATGGAGTTTGCAAGGAATGGTATGAAAGCAAAAGAGATGAATGACAAGATAGTCGTTTATTAATATATAGAGAGACGCTGCGTAATGCAGAATTACAAATTACTTTAAAATTAACTATACAAGTATATGCGTATTTAACATTTTTATGATATTTTATTTATATTTCTGGCTGCGCCCACGTTTCATATATTTTTCACTCCGGAATACACATTTGAAATAACCATTAGATGACAAGGTTTTCATGGTGCTGTCCATAGAATAGTTTTTTATTCACATTTTCATTTTTTTTTCCTGCTACTAACAGAAAAAAAAAGATATTTCGAATAAATTCAAATGCCTGCCGGTAAAACTATGCATTAAATCAGATTTTATTCAAAATTTCGTGAGATTCAATTGTTTTACCAGGAACCCGACTTATTTTCGAAACATAAAAGTAGCCCAAGTTAAGCGGGGTAATTTCAGCTATCTGTCAAGTTCCGTCCCAGGGAACGAGCATGTCACCATATCTGGCACAAATTTCAGACTCCGGGATGATAGCGTGTAGAAAAACCCAATATCACTTGACCCGACCCGGGGATCGAACCGGAGACCTCAGAACGACAGCCATACCGTAATACCAATGCGCCATCGAGACAGTCCAGAACCCAGTAACATTGAAATAATATTATAAAGAACCGAAAACACTAATTTCATGCAAATTATTCGTAAGTCTGCATTAATATGTTCGAATGCGGATGAATTTGCCGCAGCCCCGGGTTTGAAAGTGGGTCGTTTGGAACAAAAGATTCTACGTAAAAGTTTTTGAAGTTAGATAATCTATATCTATACTATCTACACTAATAAATAAAATTGAAGTGTCTGTTTGTAATATCAAAATAACAACTTTTCTCTAAACACAATATATGTACATATATACGATTCCTATACAATTTTTATTATGTTTTGTCTGTCTGCGTGTTTGTTTCCTCTTATCTCCGGAACGCCTGGACCCATTTTGACGCGACGTTTTTTTAGTAGATAGCTGAAGTTACTCCGGGTAAATTAGGTTACTTTTAATTTTTTTAAATATTTAGGGTTCTGCGTAAAAAAATTAAAGTCATAAAAATTTGAATAAAATCCTATTCAATACACATACAGGCAAGTGCTTGAATTTATGGGAAACATTTTTATTTTATCTTAGTACTAAAAAAAATATTATGATTCCGTACAATAAAAATAAAACGCAGTGAAGAATATATGAAACGCGGGCGCAGCCGCGGGCACACAGATAGTCGGATATAAAAGTGAATGTCAATATTTTGATCATGTCATTTGTCATAACATAAACATGTAAACAAGACACTAAATTGTTCGTCCGATAGGACAGACTAAAAGACATTGTCCATACTGTCTATTCTGAAGTTCAAGCTAGATCAACACCCTAGGAAGACATCTAAAATGTTCCATGGGATTTTCGTGGCACCTCAGAATAAATGTTCCGTGTCTTTATTTTTAATTCACTTCACTTGTACACAACAACCAAACTATTTTACGTAAAACGCCACTAAAATGCCACAGTATAGGGTCCAATAACTAGACAATTGACAACGTCATGTGTCAAAGATATTTTTTAATGACAAGGCAAAGGTATCAAAACTATTATGCCAAATATATGAATGTCGTGGGAGATTATCAATAAAAAACAAACGAATTTAGTAAAATGAAAAAATATAGTTCTCTTTATTTAATTTAAAATAACAATATATGTGTGTTGAGAAATAAAATATTAATTACGAAGACCGGATGTCATGCCTGATCATCCTCTGCATTAATCAGTTGGGATTCTACTATTCACTATATAACCTGTATTTTATTGTAAAAGTGTATTAAAAAAAAACTGTACTCTCGTAAAAAAACTAGTGACTACGCGCCCACCCATGATCAATGGGCTGTTCGGGGTGTACGCGGGGATGGAATGAACAACTTTTAATTAAAGCCGTTATCAGATAGTGGAGCGAAATTTAATTTTCGCGTTCTATATTTATTTCGGTTAACACTCGCGTGCGCCTAGACATTTTTTTTTAGCAATATAGACATAACATTTAATAAAATTGTATAGTTTAAATTATGTTTAGATATGTTTTGCTTATTTTTAATGACATCGGAGAGCGGGAAGTCTGAATGGTAATTACGTAAGTAGTTTGCACTTATTAATTTTAGTTGTTTTATTCATAATTATGTCTGTACGTAAATTTCCCAGAGAATACCTATGTGTATAGTTATTTAAATAATCACCCAAATTGATCCAGTAATTTTTGATTTATAATCCAACTAACAGAGAGAGAGATAGAGAGAATTGACCACATACTAGATGAGCTCGCGATGCCGTCCCCATAGAATTTCATATTTATAAAATGATAATTGAAATAATGCTTATGTCAGCTTAATGGTCAAAGTTCGAACAAATTCATAAATCGATGAAGAAAAAAACCGTATTTTAACCGCAATCTCAGCTGATGTAAAGTGACGATGTGATCCAGAATGATAAACACACTAAGCTTGGAGGTACTTGCTTGGCGACAGGTTTTTAAACTTGAGGGTGGTAGATAACCCAGGCAGGTATATTAGAAAATCCTTTCCTCTGAGTGTTTCGTTGTCCGATAGCTTAGACTAATTATAGAATTAGATTGGTAGGTTTGAAGCTAGGTCCATGGAATCCGATTAGACTTCTATTTGAACCATCATCGCTTCAACTGTTTTTAAATTTTATACCTAAAGTATTATACGTAAGTCAATTCAATAGCTACGGAATAAAGAAGAAAATTTTTGACAACTGCCTGTCTGCCTGTCTGTCTGTCTGTTTGGTTGTGCAGGTATCAATTAGAAATTACTAAGTATATTTAAAAACTCAAAAATATAATTATATAGCATATTCCGGAGTAGCATCAAAATTTTAATTCATTAAAATCAGTCCACTCAATCAATAGTTATAGTAGTTTGAATGACAAGAGGCGAAAAAAAACGTACAGGCATTGCCAGTCTTTATTATTCTAAAACTGAAACAAATTTAAAAATCAGTTCAGTTTTGGAGGAGGAAACAGAGTACTACGAAAATAGGCAAGCTACGAAGCAATGGAGTAACTATAGGGTGGCAGAACTGGCAAAATGCCACGGGCCCCGGCCCGCGGAAACCAAAAGCTCAGAAGTATCCTAACAATTTTAACAAAAATTAGTAAAATAAAATTTAGGCACGACTAAATATTTAAACGCTTTAGTGATTTATTAAAATCAAATTTCAACGTGACAATTTTTACTGGGGCCCCATCCAACGAATTTGCCGCGGGCCTCACTCAGGTGGTATAGTTACGCCACTGCTACTAAGCAAGGTACCCAAGAGGAGGCCTAAAATGTTAAATACTGTGTAATGTATTTTATTTTGTTCTCTCATGGGGGGATGTTTTCGTCTATTTTGCATACGGTGAAATCAGCACGAGCTGCAGTTGTCCCTATTCTTTATTTGAGGCGCAACGCGATAACAATAGATTTCTGAAATACCTACTTTTCCGGTCGCATGTCCTCTTAAGGAGTCATTTTATGGAAGTAGTGAACTGAATTATAATATCAATAGGTATAAATATGACGCGGTATCTACAATCATGTATTGTTTATTTTTGATGACATGGGGGACGAATTGTTATGAATGGTGATTACGTAAGCAAACTATATATGTATTTTTGACCATTATTCATAGATGGCACTATACGTATTTTCTTAATGATTTGGACTGTTCTGAAACATTACTAGAATAGACAATCTATACTCATAATAAAAGGCTTCCGGGACGAAAATGTACATTGAAAATATCTGAGACAAAACTGTGTAAGGCTTCAAGACCAACAACAGGACAAATTTCGATAGTTTAAAAAAATTTGGCCTGTGTTTACTTGTTCGTAAATTCTGTTTATCAATTTGGACGGGACGGGACAGGGCGGGAAGGGAGAGTATACGTTATCTATTAGAATGTAATTGTTTGAATTCCACGCGAGCGAAGTCGCGGGCACAGCTAGTTGTGAATAAAATCCGATTCAGTAGTCAGTTTTACGGGCAAGTGCTTGAACTTATGACAAATATTTATACTTTACCTTAGTACCAAATAAAATAGTAAAATAATTAGGGTTCCAAATAAATTAATTAATATGAAGAATACATGAAAGGCTGGCCCAGCCTCGAGCACACTGCTAGTAAAAAAAAACCTAATACTGACAATTGTCCATACAAGAAGGTAACGTTTTGTCATTAAATGAAACATCTGCTTGTTTACTGTCATTTCATATTAAAAAAAGAATTTCTTACATTTATATTAAGGACCGCGTTTATTTGTAAGTGCTGTATCGTTTATATGCATATAAAATTTATTCTCAGTTATATATAAAATATAATATATTAAACTGTAGTTTGTAGAAATTCCAAGAGAACTGGCAGCGTTGAAACGTGGCGGTTTACAAGACTTTCGAGATATAAAGCGCACCTGCTACAGAACTTTATAAAACTATTACTGTTTGGTCTATGAATATATAATACACGTGCTTAATAAACATACATACATACATGTATATTCCTTTATTTATTCGAATAATATGTTACTTAGAAAAGGCCTTTCACTGCCTTGAAATTAATCAATACTAATAAATAAAATTGTCTGTTTGTAATGTCAAAATAACATTTTTTTTTTACCAAATACATATGAATGTATACACGAGACCTATATCAAAAATACAATTCTTTAAATTTCTGTCTGTTTGTTCCGGATAATCTTCGGAATGGCTGAAGCGATTTTAACGGACTTTTTTTGTTAGATAGCTGAAGCTACTACGCCTAACTTAAAGCACTTTTATTTTTCAAAAATAAATAGGGTGTCACATAAAAAAATTAAAACTCATGAAATTTCGAACAACATCCGATTCAATGCACAGTTTCACTGGCAAGTGTTTGAATTTGTCAGAAATAGATTTACTTTATCTTAGTACAGAGCAAAATTATGGAATATAATTAGAATTCTGGGCTTCCCCTAACAATGGTTGTAATTATGGTTTGTATAGATTTTATTTAAAAATAACATTTATATTCTGGATTTATAAAAAAAAGGAATCAGATCGAATTTTTTGCCGGCCCTTCTCGACTGTGTTGTTTTCCGAACCGGTCGTAGTGTTTTGACGCCTTAGTAGAACCTAAATTGAATAAAGAATTTTTTGATTTTGTATAAACAAATTAAAATATAGTGGATAACATACGAAATGCGGGTGCAGCCACGGACATGCATATAGCATAAAATATGCAATTATAAATAGGTATAAATAAAACCGTTAAATGTGTTTACTCTTCTGTTTGGCAGTCGATCTTCTTTTTTATTTGTTTTTTGGTTAGTAGCTATTGCCGAGCTTTAACGTTATTTTTACATTATATAAAAGGCAACGTCTATCTGTCTCTCTGTAGGTGTATGTATAAATTATCTGTCAAACACTTGTATCTATCATAAAATAAATAAATAATTTAAAAAACATCTATGCCTATATATAGATTTTTTATTATTTTATAGACATTTTTGAACTAAAACTTCTTATCGGTCGGTGTGAATTGGATTTTATGAAACGAAAATGTGTAACGATAAAGGGGCAATAATTATTAACCAATAGATGTCACTAAATAACATGCCTATTAGCTGCAACACGTTTGTTTGTTAGTACAAAATAAACGAACTAAATGTCACTAAAAGTAAGTTTCACTTCTACCGTGTGTGAACACGCATTCAATTTTTTTACATAAATGTAATTCGGACAGAGAAGAATAGAACAGCTAGTATTGTATAAAAACCCATTTAAACTAATTCTTTTATTAAATCATCAATGTATTTTTTGGCAAAGTTTTAGTGTATTTTCTTCTACGTTAAATAAACCATTTATAAAGTATGAAGTTATAAATGTATATGGAAATTTAAAAAAAAAATGTCGTCGAAAGTTTAAAATTTATACTTAATTTAATTATAATGTAATAGTATAAATCATTGTATTATGAGAGCGAATAAAACTAATCAAGCCGCAAGAAGTGGATTCCGCTTAACGCAAACATTTTTATAACGTTAGCGATATGTTTTGACCAAGTTGTTTTTTTTTTTTTGTTCTAACTGTATAAATGGGGTTGACCAGAAGGGACTAGACAGCTTCATCGAACTTTTGGTACAAGCGCTTATGGCGCTCAACCGGGAGAGTGATACCTAGCGCAAGGGCACCAAAGTGGTACGGACCTCGGCTTGTAGTGCAAACTATAACGTAAATTCGGCGAAAATTGTTCAAGTTAAATCTACTGTGGTTCAGGATATATACCTTGGGTATTGCTTAGTATATAATTACAATACTAATTAACTCGTAAGCTATTTTAAATGAACTCAAGGATTTTAGAGTTTTGTTTCCAAGTGATAGGTATTATCATCACTATCGTTTAACTGAAAGTCGTCCACTGCTGGACATAGGTCTCCACCAAAGGAGGGAGATTGCCATAATCGCCACGTTTGACAGGAGAGTTGACGATCGCAGTAGGTATCAGTGATGCTCAGAGGATGATGCTGCCCATCCCCTAGTTTATTCCTTAGTTGCCTTTTACGACACCCACGGGAAGATATGAGGTTGTTCTAATCTTAGACGGCACCACACGGCTACAAGTATTATGTTTAAATTACATTACTTACTATGTTGTTTTCCAATAATTTAAGCACCAATTATTTTAAGAAAATTAATATCAAATAATCGTAGACAGTTAAAGTTACCCGTGAATGTAGAACTGGTGAAGATCCTGACAATCTTCGAGCTGACAGGCGGCAAAGATGTTAGCGATCCCGCAAATATTAGATCAACAGTACGGTCGTCCATTGTTTGTGTGTTATCACTGAAATTGTCAATCGATTTTATAGCATCACCTATATAAAATATTCCACTGCTAGACAAAGGCCCGAGAGAGGCCTAATCTTAATCAGTTCGCAACTACATAACAAATTGATTATTTAAAATTCCAATCGGCGAGCATTCTATCCTTAGTATCTTCTACGATCTACGATCTCACGCCCGGGTTCAATATGCGATCTCAAATTATTTTTCCAACATTGGAATCTCTATATATATATAAAATACAAATTGGGGTTCCTTTGAGGCACCATTACCTCAAAACTAATAAACGTATCGGGGTGGGACTACTACCATTCGACGCGGAATTTATCGTAGATGGTTATGGATTATTTTTTGAATTCTATCGACGTTTTCTCATTTTTCTTTCGATTTAATCTTATGTACATTTTTTCCGGGCTAATAAAAACAAGACTCTCATTTTTATTAAAAAAATTTTTTTGGTGGAACATATGAATCGCGGGCGGAGCCGACGGCACACAGTTAGTAATGTATATGATATGTTGTTTTTATTATGATTAAACATAAACCCTTAAAGGGAAGGTATTAAATTGAGTTTTAGTCATGATATTTAGATACAAACTTAAAATTATCATCTTTAGCAGTCTAACCCTAAGCCAGACAGGCTTCTTACTGCAGCTACCAACTATCAGCATTTGACAAGTAAGAAATACGAAGAAATATTTAGTTTTTTTGCTCCGTACAGTATATCTAGGTTCCTATTAGGAGTTTGGTAAGTAGGTGTATTGAGAACAGAAAACATATTACTATGCATACTTGAACATTGAGTTGTGCATTATCATATGCAATATGAGACAATCGACCGACCGAATCTCTGTTATCAACGAAATTGTTATAACATTGTTCGCACAAGCCTAACTGGAAGCGATAATACTTTATCAACTAATGATTTCATATACTCTTTCGGATGAGCAGCTTGGGACAAAGCCCATTTCAAAACTTCAATAGGTTTAATTTCTAAATCTTTATTTTAATTCATACTTAAAAGATTACTGTGATGGATTCCGAGAGTATTCTAGATAGATTTACAAATCACGTAGTCTCCTAATGTAAGACTAGAAATATTTAGGCTCTAAATATTTAGGCCTAATAAATTATATTAAAGGTTATATTCAATACAGTATTTAAAAATGTGATAGTGTAATTTGGAGTCCTTATTTTGCACTACATGTTGACCGGATGAAGAAAATACAAAAAAAAAAAACACTAGATTACTGGGTTGGACTTTATCATACGGACAAAAGGGCAGAACAATTATATATGCATTTTCCCCCGTCAAAAAAAAAAAAAAAAGGTATAATAATATATATATATATATATATATATATATATATATATATATATATATATATATATATATATATATATATATATATATATATATATATATATATATATATATATATATATATATATATATATATATATATATATGTGTGTATGTATGTATATATATAAAATTATTAATAACCTTATTTGACTCCGAATTTGTCTTAGAAAAAAAAATTAATATTCCTCGCTCTACTTCACGTTTGCAATATACATTTCACATAGCGTTTTCCAATAAACAATTTGCAAGGAATAATCCCTTTTTTAAACGGTCTTTTAGTAGTTTTAAAGTACCTAGTTTAAAATTTTGTAACCGTAAATTTTGAAAGAATAATTTGTCTCTTGTTAAGATCTTAAATTACTCAACCGGATTATTAGGGTCTAATATATTATTCTCTAATATATTCATTTCTTATTTTATCCATTCTTGTGACAGCACACATTCATCTCAACTTTCGCATCTCAGCTACATGCAGTCGTTTCTCATCCATCTTCTTACTAGCCCAGCATTCTGATCCATACAAAATGACAGGTAATATCAAAAATACATCCCATGCAAATTTTTTATACCATGGCGGTTTATTCCTTTGTATTACTTCAACCCATTTCTATATGAAGTGATGATGGCTTACTTGGTGTGTATGATTTCGCGTCAATGGACACGGGTTCAATCCCACCTATTTAACTCTAAAATCAGCCTGCACTTTCGGTGAAGGAAATAATCGTGAGGAAACCATAACTAGTAATGCCCGACTGGTTAGCTCCCATCCTCAAGTTAGAAAACCTGTCGCCAAATACCAATAGGTGTGTTCTAACAGCGTCGCTTGAGAACCAGTACCTCTAGGCTTAGCGTATCTATCATCCTGGACCACATCGTGACTTAACATCAGGTGAGATTGCGGTCAAAGTACTGCAGTCTAAAAAAAATTTATTTGTTGATATCGGTTTAAAATAGGCATGAGTGCTTACTTTATCTTTATACTAGCAGCGTCCGCAATTCTGTCTGCATGGAATTTTGTATTTGTAAAATTAGGATTTTGATGAAAATAAGTAAAAATATTTTACAGCTTCAAAATTAATCTAAACACATTAATTCGAATTTTGAAAAAACAAATAAAATATACCTATTTTTATAATGCTTATAATATGTATCAAATCATTATATTTTGCATTATTATTTATATATATTTTGCAGTAATACTGTTTTTCAAGAAGTTTTCTCTTTTTTCTTTAAACAAATTTTTTACAAAACTTAAAAAAATACAGCAATCATTAATCATATACTTACAATCTTTCCATAAATATGTATGTACCTTAGTAAAGAATTATCGCAGACATGCAGACGTAATTACATTCCTTTTTTGAAGACTAGTAAAATATTTTGTTGATTTTCTTTAAAAAAAATAAGTACATTTTTGTAAGTATCCAATTAAAAAAATAAAAATATGGCATGCTTAACGCAAACAAAAATGCATTTTATATTAATAAAATCAAATAACTTATTAATAATCCTCACCTCTTTAGTTAAGTGCCAGATAATTCACTCAATGTTCACCATTATTAAGGTCACGGCCGCTAAGTAATCGATTTCGCTTTCTATTATTAAGATTTACGGATTTGTAGATAGTAATGTATTGAGTCAGTTTTAGTAACGTAAGGAAAAAAAAAAACAACAAGCAATCTCCTTTTTACAAATTCTATTTTTGTTTTAGATTAACTTTTCGAATCGTGACATTCGTTTGTCGGGGACCGTTCGACTGATTTTTGCGGGGATGCGAGCGAAAGCGAATCTGTTATTCGGTTGCCAGGCAACGGACGCCATTGAATTGAACCTATTTACTATTGAAAATGATATAATAATTATTTTGGCAGCAGTTTCTGTCTATTTCTTTTTATTTGTTTGTTCATAAGCTTGAAGCATGCAATATTGGTGGTTTTTATGCCATTTTGTGTAATTGTACTCGAGTTACGTAAACCATTAACAATCGTATGTAAATTATGAGATGACTCAAAAACTTCATACAAAGTTTGAGAAAGGTGGCCGCCTTTTTGCTGGTTCGTTGAAGTATTAGTATAAAGTTTTAAAAAAATCTCGATTCATTTAACACTAATAGAATTGTAGGTGTTATTCTCTTCTTACCATCTACTAAGAAAAATAAGAATAATGATAAATTGTTTTGTTGGAACCATTAACATAAGGATAATAAGTGAGTGTACGGTATTAATTGGATTAGTAAAAAAAAACTGTGTCATAGCCTTTTCTTTCTACATTATATCATTAGTCATAGCTGATAGCATCCACCTCCGGATGGCTAAAACTGTAAAGTCTGTAACTGATTTATATATGAACCACTATATTTTAAAAAACGATTAACTTGCCATATATGAATTCATTTTCAGGTGGTAATATAAATCAATCGTCAGACGTTCAAGCAAAGTTATGTCGCTCTTTTTGCAGATAAATCTCATTTTAATCATGCTATATTTTATTAGACTATTACGTTCTACGAATAATTCAGCGTCGAATGGTAATAGTCCCATCCCGATATGTTCGGTAGTTTTGAGGTGACGGTGCTTCAAAGGAACTCTATTTTCCTTTTATACATATAGATAGATAGATAATATGGTACAAAATATTTATGTCATTATTTAGGGAGGAAATACGGGAATACATGTGTATGGAATAAACTTCGCCCGCATTTCCTCTTAATGCGAGTACCAAACAAATATAAATATTTACACCATATACTTTTTAAAATTATATGCAATGTTCATTATTGAACCATTCGATGGGGACATGATTGCGATTTCGATGTTTTATTAAAGGTCGCGGAAATCCGCTGGATTATGGCGGCGCAAGACCGGTTGTCGTGGAGATCTTTGGGGGAGACCAATGTCCAGCAGTGGACGTCTTTCGGTTGAATAGATAGATTGAAATCTTTCAGTAAAACATTTGAATTGCGCCCAGATATGTGTTTATAAATAAAAATTACATTGGTACTTGGATTCTGGAAAGGACTTTGAAACCCGTGTTCTCTCTTAACCGATTTGAAGCGATGATGATGAAGTTGGTAGTGCGATCAGATTTCGTGTCGATGGACGCAGAAACGAGTCCATCTATCCAACTATTAAATAAGTTTGAGCTTTAGGCGAAGAAACAAATCATGGTAAACCATAGGATATATAGGATATTTTGCAGTAATGTCTACCTGGGTAGCTACCACCCTCAAGTTTGAAAACCTGCCACCAAACACCAATAGGTGTGTTCCGGCGGCATCACTTGAGATCTTCTAGACTTAGTGATATTACCATACTTAATATCGGGTGCAATTGTGATAAAAGGACTGACCGTGATCAGCAGTGGTCACCACAGTTTTCTGTTCAAAGGCCACATAGGTCAATGTGAGGTACCACTGCGTGCCGCACTTATACATTAGGTAGTTGATACCATTTATTAACTTACCTGGCGTTTACGCCAGCTTTCCATTGTTTTCCTATTGTCTTATTTTTATGGGTACTCCGACACATTAATTGACATAATTTTATGAGTTGCCGACCCCCATTGTTTTTTGTACGACAATAAAAACCAACAAAGTAATTTTTTCACAACTTAATTGCAATTGCATTACTTTATTTTGCAGTTAAATGAAAATGATCAGATTCTCAGAGCTAAAATAAAGTATTTTCGGAGAAATCTAGAATATTAGTTCATGGTATTAACTCTAATTTCATAATATTTTACTAACAATGTAGGTAGCATCGTGAGAATTTATGTGAATGCATTATGTACATTGAAAAAAGATTTTTTACTACTTAAATTAAAAAAACAGTAGCTTCAAATGCTAATATTTAATTCAACATTTGTCTAGTCAATTTGTTAGGACCTTGCCTTATTAAGCTTTATCAACCAAAAAGTAGAGAAGGGCGGGAAAAAAGAAAAGTCCAGGCCGTTCAGTAACTTAGTTAACTTCATAGTATATAAAGTCTTTTTTGATTCATTGTCTACCAAAATTGTTTGCTAAGTAGCGGCCACACACATATTGCGGCCACATGTGGCCCGCGAGCCACAGTTTGACGACCACTGCTATACAATGTAAAAACTACCTTAGTTTTATCGTAGGGAAAATTCCCGAAATTTACAGTACAAGGTTCAATCTGTACCACTGTGATGTCTATGCCCTCATTCTGGTTAAAAGTTCAGTGAAGCCCTAAAAGTTCATGGCCTTTTCAGTCAACAACACGCCTATCCAAAAGGTGCCTAAACGTGACGCGGACCTTTAAATGTCACTTGCAATTCTCAACTAATTTTCGAATCTGTGTCTAAGAAGTTTTATTTAAAAAACCCATGTCTTGTTGAATAAATACACTCCTATATATAATTATAAGTTAAATGCGCAGTTGAGAACATGATGTTATGAAATTATTATGTCTGTTACTACATATAAACGGCTTATGTCGTGTTAGTAACAATGATAAATAATACAAAACCAATCCATTACGGACATTGTATGCAAGCCGCACCTTACCGCGGCTCCCTGGGCGTTGTCCGTGGGGCGTGGCCCAAATCACTAGCGACAGCGGGTGAAGGAATTCGCCAACTTATGTAGCAATAATAACTAATGTGGTACTTAAGAGGATATGCGGTTGGCGATAAATTTGAAAAATAGGTATGTCATAAATCTATTGCTATCGCATTACGCCCCAAAGAAAGAGTTATAAAGCACGAAAGAGACGACTGCAGCTCGGCCTGATTTTACCTATGCAAAATTTACGAAAATAGTATTAGTATTGCCCTGTTTCCTTCTCTAAAAACTGGGCCAATTTTATGGCAACCAAACGTTTGTATGGAATAAAGGCCGCTCGCATATATTATTAATCGCTTGATATTCATTCTCTATCGGTTAATTTTTGCGGTTTCACCTCAAGAACCTCTGTACCGAATTATATAGTCCTTTTATAAATGATATAATTATATATTATGTATCCAGGTTTCTACATTCAATGAAGTCCATAAAAAAAGCATATCACTCGTAATACTTTAGTAACGTAATTACTTACGGGTGATACCGTTTTTTAAATAAATTAATAAATAATGATGGTTCAGTGATTGAATACTATGATATAAGAAAATATCAGGATGAAATCACAGCAAAGTGACAATTTGTAAAGTCCTATATCGTAGCATCACATAAGAACTTCTAAACCAGTGCTTACCAAATGGCGGATTTCGGTGCACAACCCTACCACCGACCTGTTTTATTGATTTCCACGTGTTTTTTGATAAATTGGACTGTCATTATCTAGAGTCTAAATTATCTACAGTTTCTAGAGTCTAGAAACTTAATTCTTTGTCTCTCTACTCTTTCTCTAATGTCTAGTCTTTTTCACTATATTTGTGAAGTGGCATTTTTAAAGTGAATCGTAATATAGATTTTTTTTAAACACCTTTTAAAAGACCAACTTATTAGATCAAAAAAAATACATTTTTTGCATTAGAGCTATCAATTTTATTTACAAGGTTATTTTGTTTATATATAGCATATAAAATGCAATAAATACGACTATATTGCATTATATGTTATATGTAAGAGAGACCGGGGAACATATTGACAGTTATTACTTACACTAACCTATCTCTGTCTAGAAATATTCTACATCCATAACTTTTGAAAACACTCATGAAAATTAATGAAAATATTATATTTTCTGAGAATAAAAAAATACTTAAATGGATTTCATACACTTACTTTACGTGGTTCGTTCGTGCATACTGTGTCAAATAATGAATTTTGAAGAAAACAAAAAAATGCGTAGTATTTTGTATAGGTTTTAATAGTTTACAAAATAATGTAAAGGTTTATTCACTTAGCGACTTGACACTGAGTTGCCCGAATAATTGCAAAACTAAAATGGTAGTGGGTTGGGCATATTGATTGTAGAACCGGTGTCCGATGGAGTTAAGGGGCTTTCAGATGTCTACTACGTAACGCAAGAC
Organism: Samia ricini; assembly: GCA_014132275.2. Classification (NCBI taxonomy): domain Eukaryota; kingdom Metazoa; phylum Arthropoda; class Insecta; order Lepidoptera; family Saturniidae; genus Samia; species Samia ricini. The sequence goes on from AP028158.1 coordinate 33,837,388, forward strand.
GGAGCGTGGGTAAGGCCTCCAACAAGCTGGACCGACGATCTGATGAAGGTCTGACGCAAGACTAATCGTTGCAGAGATCTTTGGGGATACCTGTGTCAAACAGTGGACATCAATGATGACTTGACATTTTAACACCTATCCGCTCACCGCTTATTACTTACGCTGTGATATTATAACGGAAACGCGCCGTCTATTTTTGTGCTGAATCGTACCTGCGCTGGTTTTCCACGATTAGACCGCAGTAAAACGCGTTCCGCTTTAACTTCTTAATGTTTGTGTACGCGTCTAACTTTATGGTTAACTGTTAAAATTACTATAACAAAATTTTAACGTCCTCAGGAACGGAATTGACGACGGTCAGTCTCCGATGGACGATGATTTTCCAACACTACTTAGGATAACTAATGTTAACAATATTTTCGCCAAACATCCGGCGGCGCCTTAATATATTATCCGCCTACATCCGGTGGGTCCTCTCTCACCTGTCAGTGTCAGATCGCATGGAATGAGTATATAAGGCTCTGTAGCGCCGACACAGGGACAGCGAAATACTCAGGTGACGGCCAAGCCGAGGATCGTACCACTTTGGTAGGCCTTGAGCTAGTCATCTTATTGCGGCTGAGTGCCTTCAGCACTCGCCCCCAAAGTTCGGTGAAGCTGTAAAGGCCCCTCCGGTCAACAGCATTAGCTAGGATAGGTGCCAAAAAAAAAGACACAGGGACACTTGTATTCTATCTCTGCTAAAGAGAACGTTCATGATATTCCAATATAACACGAACAAAGAACGCGTGCGAAATAGGGATGCACCAAAGCGATGCGATCATTCAGTAGATCGTATCATGAAAATACGAATCAGAAATGTTTAGAATCGTTTAAAATGAAATTTGTTAAAATAAACGTATCATCGGATCCGATGTCTTTAGGTTTGAATCTCGGCATGTAAGATAACACTATGTGTTTTGTTCCAATCGGCTAATCTAATCTAATATAACAAGGGGCCGTCCAAATATTATACATTAAGCATCAACATGGGATGGGAGTTTTATGATTTGTAGATTTTTGATGACATACGGGGAGACATGGGGGTTTTAATGATGATTAAGTCAGCGATTTTAGCGATTTACATTTCTTATACAACTAGCAAGAAATCAAGTTCGTTAAAATTTTATAATAATTAAGCTAGTTCCCTGAGATTAGACTATGGTAAGACTCTTGCTTACTTTTACTGATTATGGGGAGGGGAGGTAAAAAATACAATTCCGATAATGTAATTATTGACCCATAATCGTTAAGACAGTGTAATAACCTCGTGCTGAAAATTCGTGTCTACGCCGATAACGAATAAATAGATTGTGTTTCATTTATCGCATAATATTAATTCTAATCCATTCACATCCTGATACAATACGTCTATACGGATCTATTTTCAATAAAGTATAGTCGGCTATAAAAAAATAATCAACATATGTTTTTATTTTACCAGCATCATTAACCATGCAATATAAATCACTTTATAAAGATATGTAATAAACTTGAAATAAATACAAAGAACACATATATATATAAATAAAATTGCAATGTCTGTTTGTAATATAAAAATAATACATTTTTACTTAATACGTATGAATATACGAGTATATAAGGTACCTATACCAAAAACACAATTTTAATTTGTTTGTCTAACTGTTTGTATCAGGTAATCTCCGGGCTTCGTTGGCAGATAGCTGAAGTTACTCCGCGTAACTTAGGCTACTTTTATTTTTCTATAATAATAAGGGTCCCAAAAAAAAAATTTATGACATTGTGAATAAAATTCATTTCAATGCACAGTTATATTGGCAGGTGCTTGCATTTGTTCGAGTGTGACAAGGTGTGTGAAGGGGAGGGACCTCTTCTTCTTCTATAGCAGTGACGGGTTCCTTCTTCCTTCTTTTCTCTTTGCCCGCCACTGCTCTATCCCATTCTTGTCTTTTCTTTTTATGAGGGGCAGGAAGTATATCCTCCTTGAGTCGTACCTCTTCCTTGAGAGGTGGGCTAAGAGGTGGGAGGGAAGTATTCTCCTCCATCCCTACTGGCCATTGCACGGACGAGGCCCAGTGGGTTCGCCGCAGGGGGCAACGCGGTGCTTTCGAAAGCCATCCCGTATCGCCCCCACACCAAATGCGGCCGACGGCCCCGGGGGGTTTTAGTGGGTATTTCCGGACGCTTCACGTCCGGGTGAGTCCCACACTGGCACGGAGTCGTCTCTAAGTGCCCCCTTACCTATTGCATTGGGGGACTTCGGTCTCACTAATGCAATAGGTAAGGGTAGTGCGTAAATGCATTTATTTCCCTCTGTCAAAAGAAAAGGGTACTTACATTTGTGAGAAATATCTTTGTTTTGTGTTAGTAAAAAAAATCATTTGAACAAAATGATTAGGGAACTGCATAAAAAAATTAATACTCATGGAATTATGAACAAAGTATGATTTAATACACAGGACACTTCAAAAGATTATTTTCCTATGATTACTTAAAAACTAGATTACTCAGCGAAGAATATGTAAAACGCGGGCGTCCAATCATCTTAAATCCAATCACTTTATTTCGTACTGAAGTATAACCATTTCATCGTCTTAATTTTGATTTAAATTCAAATCTAAGTATGTATAGCAAAGTGACATAAAATATTATGCATAAATTTGCATAGATGTATTTTCATGTATGGATTAGGGTTGCCAACATTTAATTCAAATTTCCATGTGATTGAGAATATTACTGATCAAAACGGAAGTCGGAATAATTTAGAAACTTTTTAGAAGTTCGTTGGGATGTAGGCTCTGTGATGTGGGTAATATTCGAGCGTCATTTCAATTGATTTGGGTTCCTATCCAAGTTTAAACCTCGTTTCCACCAAACCTGAGAACCAGATTCAAATATCTTTAAGTTTTCACTGATCACTTAAAATCAGCATTAACATTACTTTATCCCACATTAAGTAGAATCGTTCCAACATGTTTTTTTTTCTTTCACTCTCCTCTGTCATTTATTATCTCAACATTCAGACATTCCCTTTACAGACATTATTCACACAATCTATCCACCTTCATACTTAACACTCTTGTAGTTTCAGTTCTAGACTTTCATCTCTTCTCATGGCAAATCCATACCACGCTCCTATTACTTCTTAAATTCTCTATCATTGGTGCTACTTGCAAGCTTCCTCTGATATACTAATTTCTAACCTTATTTAAATAAGTTATGGCACACATTCATCTAAAATATTCACATCTCCACTACGTGCGCTCTATTTTGTCACTAAAATTAAGGCGTGATTAATTATATATAGAAAAAGTAGAAAATGCGTACACTTTTTTAGTGGATAGATTCAAAGCTTTAAAACCACAATCACACCTGATGTTATGTTACAATGTTGTCCAGGATTATTATTATTTGGAACGAGGCTATGCAGGCTAGAGCAGCCTTGTATCACTGCGACCTAGCTAGATCTATTGTGATCACCTTTACATTACTTATGTTATGTTATGTGGTCGATGACGCCCCCTTTTGGTGGTTGAGAAAATTACATCCTAAAAATACAAAACAATGAAGAGTAGAAAAAAACATATTCTAAAAGTAGGCTGTGAGGAAAATAAGATTGAAACACTGTGGTCTAGACTTACACCTGTATATACTGTAGAGTCTTTTTAGCACAGAGCGTGCGGTTCAGGATGATAAACATACCAAATTTAAGTGATGAAGGCAGAACATACATACACGTCCTTGGTTAATTTTCAAACTTGAGAATGATAACTAGTCTGATGGGTAAAAATTCCTAGACTAACTATAGTTTTGCTGTATAGTTTTCTTTCAACAAAAATTTATTCCAAAATAGGTAAATTCGAACGAGACGCCAACGTTGACGCGGAATTATTTATCGCTACGCATCAAATGCTCCATAAATTAGACGAGATAATTAGTGAATCAAATGCGTTCGTGGAATACCTCCCCCAAATTCCCTTGAGACGGGGACTTTCCCGGCTTTCGTGGAATCGCTGGCAACTCTACACCATGACGCATGTTAGAATGGTGCGTCATCACTGACGTAATTTTCCATTTAGTTATGGGATATAAAGGTTCAATGTTAACACGATTCATCTCTTTATGTATCTTTAGTATTATTATTCCGTTAATCGATTTCGATTAATAAAACATAAAAATAGTGTGGAGCGTCTATAAAAATTAAAAGTTACCGCATTTATTGCCCATAAACACTAGAACAGCGTTTGTTTCCACGTTTTACCGTGGTGTAGATATAGAGCGCCATACTGACGGTTGTTGTTATGGTGAAATCTATAAAGCGTTCTCAGGAATACCCACTAAGACCCTCGGTATCATCTGCCATCTCTAGAGGGACGACACGGGATTGTTCAACATGCTTCTCGTCACCCCAGCGGCAGGACCAAAAACCGGGCGTCTGCTTGTATTCTTCCTCCGAAGGAGGCCAGCCTGGTACCAGCTGTTCCTCTTTTTTCATCCGCAAAACCAAAGAAGCTCCATCTCGCCCCTCCCTTCACTTTCGACAAGAAGTCAGGAAGAAGGAAGTCAGAGCACTCCGCCGCCTTGCGGTCATATGTACCACAACGGAAGTATTGCGCTGCCCTGTCAACCTCCGCCGCGCATGTCGGACCCATGTTCCCCAGGCCCATGCACTTGAAGCACCGCAGCGGCTTTGTCTTAAGTGGTTAAACCTAGGTCCCACCCCACCCGATAAAGCGTCCTCAGCCTTACCTCAACCCAAGCTTAGCTCAAACTCCGTAAAGCATTTGCTCATCAAAATCTTAGATTTTATAGTCTGGATCTTGTGAATTCATCATTATCATCATCCTGCCCCCAGTTGTTATTTGGGGTCTGCGCAGTATGTCTTCTTCTTCGATACATCTCTATCAATCACCATATCTTCATTCACCTCTTTTGCCTTTATACCTTCTCTCACACACTCCGTCCATCTTTTTTTTTTGGACGTCCTCTCCCCCTCCATCCCTGAACTTTAATAGTCAGCACTTTCTTTTTCACGTGCGTTTCATCTATTCTCAGTCCGGATCTTGTGAATTAATATTCATATAAATATTTCAACACTGCATCGAGCATCGATTGAACATATTTCGGTCCGTTCCGAGATTACCCAGTGTAAATCCGGCAATTAGCGGGATGGTAGGACAATTAACTCCACTGAGTTGCAATTATCATGCACATTGTAAAAACCCTCCTATTGAAACACGTTTCAGCTCGTCTTTATTTAAGACTATCTATGGGCCTGTGGCTGGACCCGCGTTTCATATACTCTTCACTGCATAAATTCCTTTGTAAATAAATAATAATCATGTTTTGATGGTGACGTCCATTGAATCGTTTTTTGTTCAATATTTCATAAGTTTTTATTTTTTTACACGGAAACTTAATTATTTTCCTTATATTTTATTGGTACTAAAGGAAAGCAAAAATATTTCTCACAAATACAGGCAAATACGAGTAAATCTGAGCATTTAATCGAATTTCATTCACAATGTCATGAGTTTGTTTTTTCCTGCGGAACTCTAATTATTTTTTAAATATAAAAGTACCCTGTTACCCGGAGTAACTGCAGTTATCTACTAAAACAGTCCCGTCAAAATCAATCTAGCAGTTCCGGAGATTAACCGTACAAAACAGACAGACAGATAAAAAAATTTAACAATTGTATTTGTAGCTATATGTTAGTAAAAAGTTGTTATTTTAACATTACGACCAGTCATTTCAGTTTCATTTTTTAGTATAGATGAATAAAATATAGCTAAGATTTCCGTAAGTCGTCAAATTCGATGACTTGAATTTTTCTCAGCCTTAGCTAAGGAATAGCCTGTTACTATAAACTTCATTTCTGAAATTAACTCTGAGTACGCTCTATAAATTTTTCATCCTTGGACCATATTTTATTTCACGACAAATGAAGTACAGATATTTTGATAGAATAAGAATTAAAAAAAAAAAACAAAAGAGTTCTACTGTATTGAAAAAAAATATATGGCACATTAAATACGTCAACGGTCGAGTGATGTCAATCAAGCCGAGTTTAACCTCATATATATGCGAAAAACACACCGTACATATTTTATTGGGGCCGACTGTAGTAATTTGCGTGGACGGAGTAAATATAAACGTTCACCAACCAACAACGGCTTACTTATGTTCGTGCATTAAACAATTAAGTCTCTATTTATGTGTATTATATTACTAGCTGTGCCCGTGTCTCCGTCTGCGTGGGATTCCAAGTTTTTTCCCCCATGGAATACGATTTTTATAATTATTTACTGTATTTAAATTTCGAAATATTTTTTGGTTTAATTACAATGGCGGATAAATGTGTTTCGATTTCATTTGTTATTATCCTTATAATCTTTTTTATATGCTACCTAATGGAACCACACATAAACTAAAATCTGGCCAGAAAAGACTTCTACGTTTTAAAAAATAATCATGTAAACCGATTCAATGGTTCTCGAGTTATAAGCTAACTAGGTAACGCACAGAGAGACAGAAAGATGTTGCCTTTTCTATTATGTAAGGGTAAGTAACCAAAAATAAAAATTGCCTATGCAGCACCGTGTTTGTGATAGAAATGAAACTTGAATTAAAAATAAAGAATAATGCTGAATTTAGTGCTTAAAGATGCTACTGAGTTAGTATAATAGTATTCTTAAATTTATTTCTCTCTCATGTTCTCTGCGATGTTGACTTCAGTTGAAGACGTTGATGGGCTTCCAGGGCGAGGCACATCTTCCAGCATATCTCGTCCATTTTGAACGCTATGTACTACTCATAAGTACGTGTTTTAATAAAGTCGATTCACCGTAAGCCTTCTGTAACATTTTCAATGTCTCCGGACACGAAATTCCCATGCCGATGCAAAATTTAAGACGAACTCTTTGTTCGATGTTTTTCTTATGAAATTCGCAATACACGCTAGATATTTATTTATTTATTTATTTAATACTTTTGCACACATTTATGTACAAAGGCGGACTTAATGCCTTAGGCATTTTCTCCCAGTCAACCTTAGGGTGGTGAAGAAAGCAACAAAGGTAGGTGCAAAACTAAATAATAATAATATATACTTATACACAAATATAATATTATATACATACATAGATACCAATATAATAAAATACATACCACATATACATATAATACATACATACATCATATATACAATACATTAATTAATAGAAAAGTATTAGTGCGATGATTTTGCTAAAGAATTAGTAAAGAGTTGCCGTACCCTGGCTTTAAAAGCCATACGGCTCGTGGACATCCTGATTTCCAAGGGAAGTGCATTCCATAGAAGAATAGATTGGATGTAGAAGGAAGAATGTACTAAACCAGAGGTATGAGGAGGACACAGAAGGAGAAGATTATGTGAAGAACGTAGATTCAGATCATGGCTAGAATTTAGAAACTGAAAGTGCGGTGTTAAGTAGGCAGGTGCATTAGGAGAAAATAACAAAGAGTATAAAGTTGTCAATGCCCGCAAACTCCGCCGCTGACGTATAGGTAGCCAATTTAGCTGCTTGCGATAAGTCGATACATGGTCGTACTTTCGAAGGTTAAAAACGAAACGTATGCAATTATTAAGAATGCGGTCAAGTTTATCGAGCAGATCAGCGTTGACTTCGAAGTAACACACATCACCATAATCAATAACGGGAAAGATTAAAGTATGCACCAGCATTATTTTAATATTTACTGGAAGAAAATTTTTCAAGCGGTACAGTGACCTTAGAGTACTAGTAACTTTCTGGCTTATATTTGAAATTTGCGTTCTCCATCCCAGGGTGGAATCTATGTGTAAACCAAGATCCTTTACAACACGGGCTGATTGGAATTGCAGAGCCACTAAACATTATTGATGGTAATGTGGCTGAATCTATTGTACTAACCATACGTGGACTTCCTATTATAATAGCCTGACACTTGGAAAGATTTACTGATAGGCCAAACCTTTTGGTCCACTTTTCTAATGCGACCAAATCATGATTTACACAATCTATCGCAGTCGCTAAGTTTTCAACCCTGGCTTGAGCGTACAATTGTAAGTCATCAGCATACAGATGATACGTACATCGAAGTTCACAAGTTAAGAGATTAATAAACAAGGAAAAAAGAAGAGGTGAGAGTATACCGCCTTGAGGAACACCAGCAATGAGCTCACACCAGTTAGATGTAGTCCCATCAGCGCAAATAGATTGCTGACGTCCACGGAGATAGGAGGAGAACCATTGCAATGCTTCCAGTGAGATCTTATAATAAGATAGAATAGCAAGAAGTATGTCGTGGCTAACGTATTGAAGGCGTTAGAAAAATCTACCAGAACCAGCACTGTAACCATTGTGTTCTCTACACCTGCTCTAAGATCGCCAGTAACTTTAAGCAAGGCAGAAACAGTACTGTGCCCAGGCCTGAAACCGGATTGTAAAGGACTCAAAATGTTGTTGCTATTGATAAAGGAAAACAACAGCTTATGTACACATGATTCGAGTATTTTAGAAAGGAAAGGAAGAATAGATATGGGTCTAAAGTGACTAGCTAGAGTGGGGTTGGCAATTTTAGGTAATGGCAGAAACATAAGCCTTTCTCCATTCAGATGGGAATAGTCCGGAGGAAAGAGAAAAGTTAATAAGGTGAGTTATAACAGGAAGAATATGGTCAAGAATGGTGATGATCATCTGCCGACTGATGCTGTCACAACCCACTGCCTCTGATCTAATAGAAAGTATAGCTTTTTTAATCTCTTCTAGCGTTACCGTGGAAAAGTTGAAAGTGGGGATGTTAGTACTTGGTAAACCTGCTATATGATCTAACTAAAACAGCACTGTATTTCATCTAAATGACAGATGCAAATGAAACTTCGTGCCAAAATGAAATCAGTTGTACCAATCTAACAACAAATAAAACAAATAATTGAACTTGGATCCATAAACAAATCATCCATTCCCGATACTTTTTTGATTGAATGTATGTACAATAAGGAAATTATAATTTAAAAAAATGGCTTTTATATTTTTTACTAAATTTTTTTTAAATAAAATTTTGATTTATTTAGCAATTATTAGATTAATTATAATATTTAAATAAGTACTTAGATTTATTTCAGGTGGCATAAGTTTATTTTGTTGTGAAAGCGGTTGAATGTAGTTCGAAAACGTTCGTAACGTGTGAAACCCCTGAAGTTAGGTGCTTACCTCGAAATCTTCCTTGAAAGTTTAATTGTTAAGGTTGAATCACTTCAACGCTTCAACAATTAAACGTAACTTTATCACGTTGCAATGGTGCTTTACATAATAAACGACAGTATCGAATTTGATAATAATAATATTGTATAAAAATATGTCAATGACACTGGCAAATGTTATTACGTTGCGTTGACAAAAAAAAAGAAATCAGAATTAAGCGGGAAATATATAATTTACTAATTGTTTCAAACAACATAAGGGGAGATTGTGGTCAAAGCCTATACCGTGTAGAATAAAAAGCCACCAGCAGGTTTTCTAGATGGCTTTATGATAGTGTGCTTGGATACCGCTTTGACGGGCAAATATAAATCAATCCATCTGTATTACTGCCGTCAGAAATGAAAACTCGAAACTTGTTCTTTGATGTTTAAATTATACTAATAATTAAAATGTTATAATTTTTTATTTGAAGTTATTACCGTAACCTAACATTTGTCTGGTTTTTACATATATTGACGCTCCGAGCAACAATTATGTACATTTCCATATAGTTTATTCATAATCATATCATTCATAAATAAAATTTATATTTATTTTATTTATTTTTTTGCAAAACCGAGTAGAAGCTGTTGGCCTTAAAAGCCTTATTATTATTATTCCAAAAGGGCCTACGCAGTTTAGAACAATTCTGTATCATTGTTCTAATCGCCTCACACTACTAAAGCTCACTGCTACAGCCCTACAGCCTGGATATACTGTAGAATCATTTGGAAGAGAGTGTCTGTACCTCCTCCGGGAGCAACGTGTGCTTACCCAGAACTCGGTTGCGTATGGGTTTTAATGGATCACAATTAATCAAGATGTTCTTTGGGTTTCCGTCTGCAATTTCACGTGTACTCGACACCAATGGTATGCAACCGAAATTTTAGGGCGAATGTGTGCAAAGGGCACCAAAGTGGTATGGACCACGGTTTGACATCTTAGACAGAAATTCCGCGAAATTTGCCAGATGTTAAACCTACGTCGGTAAAGGGAAACTTCAGATTGTAACTTTACAGAACCTATCTGTTTTGCTAGTGCTAGAACTTTCGGCTGATGAGGGAAGATATGAAATTCTATGCTATCATTGGGATCAGTTCAGATGTTACTTGACCTCCGGATCGCTTGCGAGTAATTCTGCAAGTCTGGGGTATTATGATAACTGTTGCAGCACTCTTTGTTATAGATTTATATAATGTGGTGTATATATAAACCAAGCACAGCTAGTTTTGAATACATCTAAGTAATAAATATATTTCAAAGTAAAGTTATGGAGTTTCAGTATTAATTACCTCCATTGGGCCAATAGTCATTTACTAAATACATTCTGCAGTTATCTTTATCTAGAAGTATTTATTGCTTATTCATTATCATATTATTTAAGCGGCTGGACGTAGTTCATTTGTTAGTTAACCAGCACGTTAATGTAAGGTGGCTGGTTATAATACCAGCCTTTATCTACTGTGCTAATTTTTGAATGAAAATCATACATTGCCCTATTTTTCTGTCTGTCAGTTTATCGGTCGATATGTCCGTTAGTTATACATATTTTATCTGGTCAGCTATTATATATATTTATATATGTTGATACGTTTTAAAAATATGTATGACTTTATAAGAAAGTAATATCGTGTTCCCTCTTACATCCTTATGTAATTACCTCTCTTACATCTTATCCTTACATTATACAAAAGTCAACGTCTATCTGACTGCCGTTAGTATACGCGAAACGGAGCCGCGGGCACACAGCTAATATATATGGATATATATATTTTTTTTTGCGTCTTTGTATTTTTACTAGCTGTGCACGCGGCTTTACCCGCTTGGAATTGAGACAATTTGCAATTTGCTTATGTTCTCGGCCTGGATGCAAATATGTCATTACCAACTCTCGTCGAGTTTTTGCGTGATTAGCGACAAATTAATAAGTAGAAAGACAAAGGGACAAAAATTTTAAAACTATCGAAATGTGATCTGTAATTGTTTGTGAAGCCCCACATAGTATTTTTTCTTTAATATCCTCAATGTACAGATTTCGTCTCGTTAACCTTTTATTATAAATATTTATTATCATGTTAATTATAATCTTGTATTAGATTACAAGTTAAAGTGTTTATTTATTGAAATAACTAAATAATACAAATCTATTTCGAAGTACCTAATTATTACTATTACTAAAAAAAAAAAACTTTAAAAAACTCTACAAAAAAACTTTAATAATGAATGCCGTCCAGTTCGCCGCAAGATAGGAAAGTCCCCGGAAGATTACGCATTACCACGTTGGATGGTAATGTTTATATTAGCCAGCCCTTTGGTCTTAAGACGTGTCTACTAGACGGCTTGCGAGTTCCTTTTAAAAGCTGTGAGCATTCTGACCCTACGTTACTAGAATCTCGACCCCAAACGTCACAAAATATGTAAACAAACCCTAACAAGAGCAGCATATTTGTGCAGCTTGAAATCCTCCGCTGATGTAGCTGCTATATACATATAATCTATACCCGGATATTTGGACTAAAGATGTCCAATTGTAAATAGGCTCACGGATGTGACGGGGACTCAGTATTGAACCGACCGAAGTGACTGTTGCGCGTTGTGCGTGACTTCGCGATTTTCCGTGTCCATACTTACACGATAAATTTCTCGTACTCGTTTATAATGTATTTGAAGTCGAAACTTCATTAGTGACGTTGAGGGATTCTCGGTAGCGGAATCTTATAGATTTGTATTATCAATACTATGACGTCAGCCGTCAACATGCTACAATACGTTAAGTATAAAATGACGTTTAAGTGCTGGCGCTCAAAGATAAATAATAAAATTTAAACACACATAACATATGTTTTAATTAAGTATAAACTATATGGAAAATATACATAATCATTGCTCGGAGCGTCAATGGATGTAAAAACCAGACAAATAATATATGTTAAATGTTAGGTTACGTTAAAACATATAACAATTTCAATTAACAAACTGTGATATTTAAATACTAAAAAACAGGTTTTCTAAAGGTTATTCACTTTTATCAGAAGTCCCTATGGCTTTTTAGTATTTTTGAATACACCTTCATAGGATACTTTATATATTAACTCATTGGTACGCAGTTTAAAATAAAAAAGGTCTGTTATAAATTTATCTTTTTTGTCGCGTTTACGCACCTTATTGTTTGATATGAAGCTAATATATTTTATTGTTCGCTTCCGTCTTGTTTCAGCTACCGGAAATCCATTTTAAAATTACGGTGGCATCTCTTTGGCATCAATCTTTAGTGATTTTAAAATGGTATTCTTGTTATTGGTAACTTTTGACTTTATAACGCTGAGTAACTATATTTTAACATAAATTATCATCTAAATTTGATAAAATTATACCTATATCGAGTTAAGCTAGTTATCTCTTTTAACTTTTACATGACTTAATTGTGTTTAACCTATTTACTACTAAGCAGTGTGAAATCGAATGGAACTTGAATTATTGTCCTTTGAAGACTTTGTTCTTGTATTTTATTTTAGTGATTAATCTTAGAATACTATTGTAAAATACCGTGACATCTTTTTCACCGTCGAAGGTTTCTTCTATTTAAAGCATTTATTGTACGTGAAAAGAGACTTAAGCATGATGGACATTCTTGCATTCTATATAATTGGCTCAGCCTAACTTCTGTGTAAAATTTCAACATTATTTCATCGCTCCACTTCATTGTTTAAAAATGATTTGTAATTTGTAATCTACTTTTAACAACTTTAATATTCTTTTTTGTCAGCTATTTTCCTCGTTTCTTTAAATTTGCCTAATGTTAAACAGATGTCTCATCTGTTTAACCCTACTTTGTTTGTGTGAAATGCTAATTAAACCGTAACGTATATAACAATGGAAACAAACAATCAAGCGGCCGATCAGATGATTCAAAGCGTTCCAAGTTCAACGGCCGACCGCCAAACAGTTGTTTTTTGTAACTAGTTCACAGACGGACGGTACAAAATAACCGATTCTTAGTATAATTCATTAGTTTGCTTTGATTTGGATGGAAAAAAAATTGACTACTTACCCAAATGATTGCATCGTAACGGAGAATTAATTTCTTTTTTTACTGTGACCGTGGCATTGCGTTTTATTAGACCCTTTTAAGATCGAATAATATTTTTACTTCTTTTTATACAGATTTTTAAAATCATCATCATCATCTCCAACCAAAGACGTCCACTGTTGGGCATAGGTCTCCTCAAAAGATCTTTACAATAACCGATCCCACGGGCCTACCCTTGCTGCGTATTCCGGCACGTGGTAGCCATTCGAGAACCCGTTGGCCCCATCAGGCATTGGTTCTACAAGCAATGTCCTCAGCCCACTGCCACTTTAGTTAGATAATTTTTTGGGTAATGTTCATTTATGATTCGATCACTCACTGAAACTCCAAGCATAGCCCTCTCCACTGCCCTTTGAGTCACCTTGAGCCTTCTTATCAAGCCTGTTTTTAAACCTTATTCTGATGGATTGCTAACTTTACTTAGATTTTATTTACTAATACTGAGTATTACGTGAATTGCTAGGAAACAATGATAATGGCTCAGTGATAGTTATGTTGGACACTAAGTCGATCAACGTCGGTTCGAAGCATGTCTTACAAAAAGGGAGTGTCTTATGGTAAATTCCTTTTATATCGAAAGTTCAGAAAGCGTTCTCTATTTAAATACACTTCATTGTTAATTACAGTATTTACTAGAGACAGCACTACTAAAACCACACCCACTCCAAGCATTTTTTTTGACATTGCTGGAATTCAAGCTTGGTTTACTTTATACTTAATAAATAAAATGAATTACGAAAAATCAAAACGTATTAGAAAAATACATTTTAAAATTAATTATATTTTATGATAGATTGTACATTATTTATTAGTTTGTATAATACGATTTCAATTACAATCAACAAGTTATATTGACAAATTATTTATAATCTGTAATGGAAATCTGAGCAATACGCAATATTCCTCTAAAATTAGCATATGAATTTTAATGAAGCTATATATATATATACATACATATATACATACATATACATTATTTTTTTAATACTCTTTTTGAAATAAGAAAAATATTAAAAGGATCAAAACGATTTAATACGTTATTATCAAATTTACACGCACGTCTAATAAATGATTTTTCTGCATAATGTTTTTTAAAAGTTGCTACAATATAAAAAAATTGCGAATAATTTCTTTCTTTCGAAGCACACGAAAATTAATTTTACTAAGAAGCATTGGTGAATCAATGATATTATTTATAATTTTGTTCAGAAATAATGCATCACATTTATTACGTCTCTGCGACAAGTGCGGGATATTATATATTTTCGAAATAGGATTTTAGAAATAAAGAGGTTTTGTAAAATAATATTAACTTTAAATTGTATTTTTATAATAACAGTTAACAATATCTTCACCACACATCCAGCGGCGCCTTAAGATATTATTCGTCTACATACGGTGGGACCGTCTTTCACCTATATAAGGCTCTGTAGAGCCAACACAGACACACTTGCAATCTATCTCTGCTAAAGTGAACGTTCATGATATTGCAAGACAATAAAGTGGTGACGTGGGAATAAACTTTGGATTTTTAGTAATTCATTTTATTAGCTTAAATTTGTAAGTAGCTCAAACGCTATTTCCGGCAATGTTAGAAAATTATGTGCGAAACACTAGAGGCAGTCAAAGTCAAGTGTAGTCAGTTCTATAGTTTATTTATATTGCCTTTTAAGATGAGGTAAAACGAAACTCGATCAGAAACTTTTGTTTATAATAAGTCATAAAATGGTGCGTTTGGTTATGCTTCGAAAAGTGCTAGTCCCTACAACTGGGTATGGTAGCGAGTGCTGGATTTCCCAGAAGAAGCATGAAAGTATAGCTAGATTGATGATGTTTGACAAAGTCAGGTATAGTGTGATAAGAGCACGCTGTGGTGTGATAGAGAATATAGTGACCAAAATAGAGAAAGGTATGCTTAGTTGGTTCGAGTATGTGAAGAGGATGGATGACAGAAGATTAAAGAAACTTCTTAAATAAAAACCACGTGAAAAGTAACCATAAACGACGAGCATGTATGAAATCGCTCATGTAAATAGAGGAGAGAGAAAGAGGTGTGTCAAGATCGTAGCAAGTGGAAGGACATAGTTACTGCTTACCCCCGCGGAAGAAAGGCGTGATATTATGCATGTAAAATGAAAATTGTAACATGTTCCATGTAATTTCACGCTTCTTACAATACCTACTTATGTGTACGTACATACATCAAAAGGAAAAAACAATTAACCTCGTTTCTTATTTTAGCACTTCATTTATGTCATAACACAGTCGGTCTCGTGTATTGTTTGAAACGGCTTTAGTAACGTTTGTCGCAGTTATAAGCATCTTTTTTGTATTTTAATGAAGTTCCCTGTTTTATGTACATAGCGTATATTGACGTGAAATAAAATTGATTTTGAATTTATCAATTGCTTAAAACAATAAAACCACATACTTCTTTTATTATAATTAATAAATAAAGTACGTTTGTGACATTTGAAAATAGTTTTTGATTTTAATCTAGTCCCTCTAATCATGCATTTACGTGAGTACATATGTATAATAATCCTGAAACAAAGCACAGAAACGAACCTCAAAACTTCTCTAACTTAAATCCTCGGTAGGTCAAAAACGTCGATAACTTTGAAACATTTACCATTTCTGGTTTTTAACTTATCGAGGTTCCACTCTATTGCCTAGCACCTATTCATGTATACTATTCGTATAGGATTCCATCCATTCAACCGAAAAACGTCCACTGTTGTACATAGGGCTCCCCCAAAGATCTCCACGATGACCAGTCTTGCACCACCCGCATCTAGCAGACTCCCGCGACCTTCACCAGGTCGCCGGACAACTTTGTGGGGGTGATTATTGTGCCCAGCTTACTGCCACTTAAGTTTAGTTTATTTAGCTCAGCATCCTATTGGTTACGTCACATCCAGTTAGATTCTTGTCAAACATTAAATAAATATAGAATTAAAAAAAAACAAATAATAGTCAGGAATTTAATAAATGTATTATAATGATAGTAACAGATAAAAACACATTGTAAACATAGAAAGTCTATTCAAACACTGATTTCTATTGTAACTCTACCGTATTCATTCATACCTACTACTACATTCATTGACTGGCGGTTTGACATTTCACATCGGCCATATTTGAATTAATGCACAAAGTTAATCTCCTTTTTTTCGAAGGGAATGCATTTACGCACTTGCTATCCAACCGATCCAGGGAAAGGCCTTGGGTCTGTTGGAACCGAAGACGTGTGAAAGTCTTTCACACGCAAGTGTGAGAGGCTATCATATGCCACATTAGTGTGGGACTCGTCAGCGAGAAGTGCCGGCCTGGTTCCTCCTGCCAACATAAGCGGAGTAACACAGGGTGATTGAAGCATTCACCGCGTTATTCGAATGGCCATATGGACGGATGTCCTTGTCAGCTCCTCTGCTCCAGGATAAACAGGCACCACCCCAGCCTTCTGTGCTGTCTGCGTTTCCTCAGGGGATCCGCTTCAGGGTCCATTTCGTGCACCCGCTCAGCGTCCTCCTCCTTCGCCCGAACCACCTCCTCGTAGTATGTCTCTATTGCCCCATCCTGCCTCATCCGCGAGCATACCTTTGACCCCCCTTCCTCAACGAAAGAACGAAGTTAGCCGCCTGTATAATAATATAGTGCATACATAATTTTTATTAGACTATGAATAACAACGGACTGCTCATTTTTTATTATAAAGAAAGTAGACAGTCACTGGGAATGCCACCAAAGTGAAAACTCGAAATTTTGGAAAAATATTTTTTTAAATGTTTAAATGCCATAATTTGTTAGTTGAAATTATTAACATAATTTAAGGAGACAATGAAGAAAAAGTGATACCACCAAGTCTTAGAATACCGAGTAAATAATAATTCTCAAAAAAAAAAAAAAAAGGTTAATTTAGGTTAGGTTTTTTTTTTTTACTTGGAGATAATCCATAGACAACGGAAGACCTTTCGTCACTTTGTAATTTCCGTTAAAGGTTTTTTTATTGAGAATTATTATTTACTCGGTATTCTAAGAGTTAACATTTGTCTGGTTTTTACAACTATTAGCGCTCCGAGGAAAAATGATGTAACTTTTATATAGTTTGTTCATATTCAAAATAAACGATAGACAGCTTAAGTATAAATTTTATTGTTTTTCTCTGAACTTCAACGCTAAACGATCGATCAAAAAAACAATAAAATTTTTAAAAAAAACCTCAGAGTAACCTGAAGATTACTTTAAAGATTTTCTTTCAAATATCGAACTAGCCGATAGTGTCCGTGACATACTCCTCGTACGTACGTACATCGGTTCGTAACAATGCAAGGTATGACATCATCGTTTGCCGATGGTAATCGTGATCTGCATCGGACATACGGACGGATGATTCTTATGTGCCCATTATATAAATACTTGATGGCATTATCGCAGAACGATTACAAAAACACGATAGAAACATTGTCAAACGATTCGCAGTTGTTATTATTAAAAAAAAACATTATTTGTTTTGTCTGCATATACCTGCTTAGTGATAGGGCTTCCGTACTGGGTACAATTCTATTATTTATACTAAGCGAACGCTTACCATCGCCGGCCTCATCCTCATATACCTGAATAATACAATATTTAAGATATGTGATATAATAGAGTGACTAACTGGTCAGAATAGCTTTCTTTATTAATTCTTTATTAATTTCTTTATTAATTCAATAGCTGTGACAGACTATTTGCCACAGCCTATGTTCTTCGCCTGGATGAAATATATGTCATTACCAACTTTCATCGAATTCGGTTCAGCAGTTTTTGCGTAATTGTGGAACAAATAAATAAACATACAGACAGAGAGACCAAAAATTTTAAAACTACCGAAATGTGTTTTGTTTTCAATCTGAAGCCACGCATAGTATTTTTTCTTAAATATCTTCAATGTACTGATTTCATCTCCTTAACCTTTTATTATAAGTATAGATTAGCACACAATGTTGACAAACCTTAAATGACCTAAAGAGACCTTAAATGACCATAACGTCATAAATCGTTTAGAATACAAACGTAAGTAAACTTAAAATAACATATGAATCCATCCGTAAGAGCTGGCAAAAAATACTTTACATATTGCCTGTACGGGCAATTTATTTTACTTCCAATTTTTTAGCAATCATTCAACCATAAGACGTCCAATACTGGACATAGGTCTCCACCATTGAGGAGGGGGATTGCCATAATCGCCACGCTTGGCAAACGGGTGGGCGATCGCAGTAAGGTGTTTTTGGTACCCAGAGGATGCTGAACCATCCCCTGGTAAGTACATAAGGTAGGGGTACAATAGGACCAGATTTAAGTAAATATAGCTCAAAGAAAATATGACCAATAATAAAACAAAACCTATTCTTTTTGTCACCAACCAAACTAATACGTCCTTAATGATATTTTACTTATCCCTGCATCCTGGCCCTCTAGACAACTTCCCTATTAGGCTTTTAAAGTTAATTTAGCACTACTGACAACTATTCGATTAGCATGTCGTTTGCTAAGAAAAGAATTACGATATTGTTAGAACTCTAACCTTAATTTTTCAGAAATTAAAGTACAATAATCCCAAGTATATGTAATCAAATAGTGTGTTTAATTATATTACTAGTTCATAAAAAGATCTAAAGATCTCGAAAATATCCTGGAAAAGTAATTGTGTTCAGGTCGGTATAGTTTGAGGGTATCCAGCGTAATGTACATGAATAAAACATAGAGTCCTTGTCTATGAACGACCCGTTGGAATGGCTCATTTCTTTAACCGTATTAAAATAACGTTCACAAAACACCCGTCAAATAATAAAACCTTGTCATAGAGTAACAAAAATACAGAACACATTTCGCAGAGCGGAATTCCCATAAAACGTACACGCAGCGCTTGTCCGTTTTCATTCGCCAATAAATTTTACAAGATTCGTTCGAGGACAATCTCGATAGTAATTACACTTTAGGGAACACTCATGACACTAATCACTGCAAATGGTGAGACAATTAAATTAATGTCTACGTTCAACTTATTTTGAGGCCTTAAAAACTGAAATGCGATTCAAGTTATTTAAAATATAATTGGAGGTTAAATAACTTTATTCTGTTGATTTTAAACATAACAAATATCAAGCGTCGATAACTCAGTGGTGAGTGTGGATGGAAACCACGTTGTTCGATATAGGTTTAAATCCTATCTCATAAAGAGATTGAGATTTTAGTGTGCTTTGTACTAGGACCAGGATAAAATTCGTATAGTGAGATTGTGGTCAAATGCGAAATAAATTAAACAGTAAAATTAAAAATTCCGGACGATAATAATCATTTGTTCTTTATATGTTAGGCATAAAAAAACGAATAAATTTAATTTGCCTCTATTTAAATATTCTATGCTATAACCCGTGCGTCATATGCCAGTTTTCACTACGAGTAGCAAAACTGGGCAAGCGTTCCATAGCCCAGTAAAATGATTCAAATAACTTTGGCTAGTACTTTTTGGAGGAGTCTTAGTTTGTCATAAATATATCAAGTTTTATGTTTTCTTCCTTAAATTGCATCATTTCATTTTAAATTCATGTTATATGCGTGGGATTTACCGTCATAGATTTTCCATTATTGTAGACAAGTTAATTTTGGAAATAATAACACGTAATATGAGTTCATTGTCACAAAAACTCCTTGGTTAATTCTAGTAAAAAGGCCGCCATTTTGCTAAAGTGTTGCAGGTAATTAGAAGAATAAGAATATAATTTTACATCATTCACATATAGGTAGTTGTCATTAGGAAGATATTAAGAAGAATTAGGTCATTAGGAAGAAACAACTCGCAATGTTAACGGTCATAAATCTAATATTGTGTTTCTGGACAAGCCATAAATAAGACGGGTACTGATTTTTTATGTGGTGTCTTTAAAAAATAGTTCTTAGAATTACATCTGCTAAAAACAAAAAAGACAAGAATGTCTGATAATATAATTGGACACTGATAAGTAATACAGTGGAAACCTACACGGTCAACATTTTGAGAAAATGGCAGTTAAAAAAGGAATTAAAAAGTTTATTTTTCAATAATATAAAAAATATTACATATCGCTTTATTTAAAGCATTTATATTTAAAGCATTTATATTAAATTTATATTAAATATTTATTAAAATTTCGGGTTCTGGTGTGTAATTTATTAATACAAAATCCCTTTGTTTTTTTTTTGTTTCTTTATTGTTTGTCGATGACTAATTATAATTTCCAATAATATTTATTTATAAGAATATTTCAAAAATGTATTAAAACAAAGGATAAAGTTTTTAGATGAAAAATATTATAAGTAAAAGGGAATTACAACTTCTATCCAATCACTTTTGGAATAGTTTACTAAAATTTGGTCTAAATAATATATGTTTTACGAATTTACTTTTATCTTCTTTGTTTTTTTCCGTTTCAAGATCCGTTTTATATCAGCTCAACTCAGAGGTAAGTTTATATTATAAGTTATTTTTATATATTTGGCAGAAAGATATAGAGGAAATATTGAGAACCATGATTATGATATCTACCATTCATATTCAACTAGCTGTCCCTGTTATATACAATGAAAATGGCAACACTGCTTGTCGTGACCTTGTTCAAGATGTCGTGTGTCCGTACTGTATTGTCGTATTGTCACTGTATCTTTAATTAAAGATACTGATAAGATAAATTACTGAAATGTAATTACATATATTTGTCAAGCATATTGTTCCATTATTTATACAACATTACAACAGTCCTGAGGATCTTCGTACCGCCTAAGAATCAATAAATGCTGTGTTACCAAAGTAACCGACATTGCCTGAAGAATTTCTAAACTTAAGTGGCAATGAGCTGGGCACAATGCTCGTATAACCGGGTTCTCGAATGGCTGCCGTGTACCGAAAGACGCAGCGTGGGTAGGCACAAGGTGGACCGACCGGGTAAAATACGCGAGAGTCCCTTGATGTGCATGGCGCAAGACCGGTCGTTGTGGAGATCTTTCGGGGAAATCTATGTCCAACAGTGGGCATCTTTTGATTGGATGGATTAATAGATTCTTAGCTGAATCAAATTTATTCTCCCTATTCTTGAGTCGGAGATATCAATAAAAAAATCATTGAAATTAGTTCAATTCAATCAATCCTTTCGCCTAGATATCCTCAAAAAAGCCAATTAATACAAACTGTATGAAATTATTGTGTGGATTTTTGGGTTATTTGTTATTGTTGTTGCTTAGTCAAAAATTATAAAAATCGTCCCAACCATTCCTAAGTTATAAATGATGTAAATAACCAGACTTTGTTTTTATACTTGTAATATTTTACGTGACCTTGAGAAAAAAAAAGTCGTCAAAACAACACGAGACTGCCTTAACAATCCACTTTTCATGACAATGGAATTACTTTGATTCGTTAGAATAATTATTAAGTATTTTTCAACCACCGGTCTTAAAAATACTCTTGGTCTGGGTAAACGTGATTTGAGTGGCTTGTTAGATACCACCTGAGTGCGTTGTCAAGAGAATATTTTCGGAGAGAATCCTCGTGTCTCAGAAAGCCTTAGAGGCACATTTTCAAGTAGATCTAACTTTGTAATATATCTCAGCTTTAAAAGAAAATTATTATGAGGAATCCATAGTTTGATGGTAGGTGGTGCCTGGACAACTATTACCCTTATGTATGAAAATTGTCACCAAACACCAATAGGTCTGTTCTGGCAGCAATACTTTGGCTTAGTTAGTCAATTATCCTGGACAACATAATCACTTAACATCAGGTGAGATTGTGGTCCAAGAGCTGACCCTATACGGGATAAAATTAGTACCCAAACGACATCTATCTAGGCATTATAGACAATATTTATGATCTATAGAAAAAAAAAGTATTATCATTTCCTAATACGCGCAGTGATTGCAGCAATGAATTGAATTGAATTTTCGACTATTTATAAATTGTTGTACATGCGTGTAATAAATTCCTCTATAAATTATTCGAATTGGACTTTTTTCGCTTAGAAGTAATGACGGGTATAAAATTGGCAATAATAAGAAAAATGGCGTCATGTCAACGAAACGTCCTACATTTTAGTCTCTTGTATTTTTTGTAAACGAGAAACAATTGATCAATATTTTGTAGTTTGAGTTGTGTTTTTTGTTGCTAGCGTTTGTAATTATATATTAAAAATGTTAGGAATTATTGGTGAATTATTTTTCTATCTATATCTACTCATGCATGCGAAACCGACACTAAATTCCACGCGGACGTAGTCGTGGGCACAGTTAGTATTTTATATAAATACATAAACTTAGTGCCTGTAGCTATATCTTACAATAGCGGTATAAGAATTATATACCATCATATTTCAAGACTAAAATATTTGTGGGCTACGTCGCCATTTCGTGTTGTTAAAGTGGCCCAACATATTATTTACGTCAGCCTAAAACAATGATATAAATGAACAATAAGTTATAATTTACATTAAAGAGAGCACCTGCTTTTTCCTACGGACGGCGATTGTATGTTATGTATAAGTTATGTTATTTAACTGCAATACTCTTTTATAGTCAAAAAATGTAGCTTATAAATCTCCTTTTTTTTTAATACGGTATAGGCTCAGTGCTTTGTCAACAATCTTACCTGATGTTAAGTGGTGATGTGGTCCAGGATGGTAAACACAGTAAGCCTAGATATTGGTTCTCAAGTGATGCTGCCGGAACAAACCTATTGGTATTTGGCGAGAGGTTTTCAAACTTGAGATTATCAGAAAATGCCCTACCACCGTGCTATGATTTCCTCACAATGTTTTCCTTCACCGAAAGCTCAGGCCGATTTTAGAGTCGGACAGACGAGGGTCGAACCCGCGTCGATTGATACGGAATCCGGCCGCACTACTCACTGCGCCATCATGGCATTCTGGAAAAGTCTTTCGTTACTGGGTAAAAATATCATTATAAAGGACATTTGACCGTAAAAATATATACATGGAAACGTCTAGAATGTTTCCTGAAAAATTTGGCAAAATATTGGTCATCTCTAACATAATTAGTCTTTGTAATGTTAAATAATTAAATTAATAAATTTAAAATGTATAATCCATATCCAATGAACACATAATCTGGGTTCCTCGTATCCAATACAGGGTTTTTTTTTTTAAATTTTATCACTGTCGTGGAATTTTTAATTCTTTTGGTCCAACTTTGTAGATGGCTGAAAGCTATATGGAGAGTCGGCAGAATGCCATCGGAGGGAGAGGAGGATATTCCCCTTGCTGCAGTAGGGCAGGAGGCAGATCGGTGCGGCTTCTGAGTCCGTGTCTTTTCCCACTTCCTTCAACTAATCAGAGGACCTTACTCTCGTCTCCTCCTAACTTCTTGTCGAAAGGTAAGAATACAGGGAAGAGCGAGCTGGGGGTTCCTAGTTAATGGCACCACGCTGCCCCTCTCCCCACCGGATGGAAGATAAAGAAAGTAGCCTGGCTTTTCGGCCTGCCGTTGGGACGACGCGGAGTGCTCGATTAATCGTTTGTCGCTCCCTAGGAAGGCGGCAGATGATACCGTGGGTTTTAGTCTGTATTCCCGGCGCTTTACGCCGGGCGAGTCCCATATATCCTCCTGGAACCTCTAATACGGGAGACTTTACTCTCGGGTTAGAGATGACAGGAGTATGCGTAAATTAATTTCCCACGATAAAAAAAAGGTTCATCTCTGTAATATTTTACTAATCGTCAGTGCTCCAATAAAATGACTGCACTTTGTTAAAGCGTTCCCAGGGAGTTGTGAGAACTTATGAAACTCTATATCAGCTAAAACGCTACCAAAATTACATAAATAGAAGTTTTCAATAAAGTTAATCAATTAAAAACAAGGATACTTATGTTACAATACAAAATCGCGCAGAGAGCTCTTTAATACGGGTAACTGTAGAATGTTGCTAACATAAAAATTTGATCTTGATTATAGCGCCTTTAACCAAGTCAAACTAAAAACGTGAGCGTTTATTCGTTGTAGTATATCAACATTTTTATAACAGCTGTACAAAACGCCATTGCCTTTATATTATAATATAATAATTATAATTTATTGCAAACATTATGGTCTGTAAAATAGTTTTTTTTTGCCACATAAAAATCTTTAAGTACCTCGTTAAGTCGAGAAACGCATTCGTTATGTAAAGGATCATTACGGTTAACAGCTAATATTGAGTTCCTTGACGCGTTATAACTAATTTACATACAAATTATTATGTTTTTGTTTTTAATTTAACCAAATACTGCACGTGAACGTAATGAGACCAAGTTATGCGTTACGAGTAACAGAGGGCGCTATACAGAATACTTTTTTGTGGCATGTACTAACTAAAAAAGAGTAAACGTTAATTATGACATTTTAAAGTTTATAGTAGCATTTATTGATTTTTTTGGGTATGAGTAATAAAAATAAAACTAAAATAAATAAAAGCCACTTTTAACATAAAATGTTACAAATTTTCTACCTATGATGTCTACATTTATAAACAAACATTTTTAAGTCTCTATCAGAAGCATTACGAACGTCATTTCCGACTGAAAACGTTACTTTCGTACGAAAAAGAAATTGAGTTACTCGTCACATCGCGTTTAAAAAAGTATTATTTCAATAAGTCTTTTGTTTTGTAGTAATTCTTATTTGTTAATAATTTATTTCTGTGAACCTATGTATTGTAATTTTGGAGGTATTTCACGTGATATACCTATTTTAACATTACTGTGCACAACTGAACTAAATTGAAAATAATAACACGGAAAATTGATACCACGAAAACTACTTCGAAAGTTTTAGCAATATGGCCATCGTTTTGCATCGATGCGTTGATACAAAATGGAAAAATAATGGAAAGCAAATTAAATATCTAAAACTGTGTTAACACGAACTGTTGGTTTACCAGCTCGAAGATTTGCGTGATGTAATAAATCGGTAAAAATTACTTTATTTAAAGCATACTGTTAAGTCTTTTTACACGTGCGGTCTGCGGCTCACAGGCCAGTTATGACGCTCGTGCATACAGCGATCTACGTGTCCAGTACAATAATGCTGTCAGGATATTGTTGGGACTGCCATGGCGATGTAGTGCCTCCAGTATATTTACCGAGCGACGTATAGATGGGTTTGCCGCTATAATTCGTAATAGATATGCCTCATTAATGACACGCCTACGCGCCACAATATCTTGATTGTATTCACGGATAGATGGGAGTCCCCAATGCTGCGTCATTGGATTAAACTCCATACGACGTAGCTTCACTCAACTTTATATACAGACTAACATTAGTTATTATGATACAATTGTAAACTAACACTATATATGTTACATATGGGCTTGCCTGCAATGAACGGTATAATAATAATAAACCAACAACATTCCTGGAGTCCTTCTTATGATTAAAAGGTATTTTTAAAGCAAGCTTACTTGGATAACGATACAAAAATATTTTGATAACGCGAAGGTTACGTTCTGATAAAAATATCGGTCAACGTTTATGAAATATCATATTATATAGTACAGATAAGTCTTATAGGTTTGTTTTAGATCTGTTTTGCATAACTTTGTTTGAATATTTCTAAAAATTATCTATGTTCCCTATCCAGCTGAGTGTCTTAAACGCTCGCCGCAAATCGCAATGAAGCTATCAATGTATTTTAGATCAACAATTATTATTAGGCAAGAGGCTGCGAAGCCATGACAGCGTCGCGCGTGCCATGGTGCCAGTATCTAGACACACAGACCTACCTGTGTCTACTACACCGACGATGCGATGGGCAGGTTCGTTCGAAAGGCGTCGACGGTGACAGATAAGGACATCGTGGATTACAACAATAAATGGCCATGAAGAGTAGAGATGAGAGGGTGATAAAACACTATAAATCAAAAGTTAAAGTCACACTACGGTAGTCCCGAGGATGTGACTAGAGTTTGGAGAAAAATAACAAATGAGAAGGGGAAAAAAGGATAATAAAAAACAACATTATAAACTAACCCATATAGTTAAGGAAAAAAAAAAGTAATATAAGTATAAATAGTTATTAGGCTCACGTAGATGTAAGTGCCTTTTTTATGCCCCTATATATTAAGAGCATTACTTGTAAAAACATGTCAAATAAAGAGTACGGTCCAAGAGTCTGCAGAGTGTTAAAAAAAAGAATTATTATTAAAAACTAGCTGGGCCCCCGACTTCGCTCGCCTCGAATTCAGGTGTCCCGTTCCGTTCCGTCCCGTCTAATATTTTTCAAACAAATTTTTGAAACTATCAAATTATCAGTTTCAGAACAATCCAAGTAATTAAAAATAAGTACAGCGCTATCTATAAATAACCGTCAGAAGTGCAGCCAACATTTTGTCCCCCATGTCAACAAAAAAAAATCATATACCGTCCAATTAATTAGAATGAAATAATATTATGTTCCACGTCATATTGATATTGTAATTGAAATTCGGTGCACTACTTCCAAAAAATGATTCCTTAATACAACGCCTAAAATGCCTAGATGATTGTGTGAAAATTAAATATTACTTTCTTATTTACTATTTATATACATCTCTCTCTCTCTCTCTCCTAGATATGTATTATTTATATACTCTACATAAATTTTATATTATGTTATTTTGTTCAATTTCAATCAATCCATAATTTGTTTGTTCTCGAATAAGATTAAAACGCATTTACTTACAAACTCTTCTTTCATTTTAAAGACGCCGCGTGTCATTCAAATTACTATATCTTTTGATAGAGGGGTTTGATTTTAATGCAATAAACTTTTGATGCTGCCCCGGAATATGCTTTATAATAATCTATTTGAATTTTTAACATATACCTAGTACTTTCTAATTGATACCAGCACAGATAAACAGACAGACAGACAGACAGACATTTATAAAAATGATGGAAATGTGTTTACTTTCCTATTTTTAGTTCCTTGCAATAATTCTTTTCACAAAACTCGAAAACGTACATACATGTAATATGTAAAATGTTATTATTAGTATAGATATAAATAGAATATAATCACTGTTCTACCAAGGCGTGGTTTCCGGAATTAATTCTTGTTGATAACTCGCATTATACTTTCTTTTATTTGAAATTAGGCTTCACCGGCTCATTATATCATCCATCAATGAAAGGTCCATGCAACTCGGCGGACTTATTTAGAATTATAAAAGGTATCTTCCTCTTCTCATTACTTAATGGCAATCACCGATTATATGGTAGTGTCATGTGGATAACGTTATGTTTTCAAACTAATATCAACGTTTCTAAGCTCTAGTAAAGCGATGACTCATCTTCCTAGAATATTCCACGGAATTATCGTGGCACCTCCGAATAAACTTTTCATTTCACTATTTCCAATACACATCTTTGTGTATAATAACGAAACTATATTACGCAAAACGCCACTAAAATTACATAATATAGGGTTAAATACATAATTAAAGACAAGTAACGAATTAAAGACTAGAACTGCTACATAACAGACTAATTATCTTCGACAAAAAATTAAAAAGGTTTGTTATGTTCATACCTTTAATCAAATGTATTTGTACTTTTTTTTATTTAAAGCAGTCTACACAAATATTACATTTATAGTATTTTATAGGGATAAACTATATACAGTTATAAGTTAACTTTTTAACAACAATTTTTCAACAAATTCCATCTCGATATGAGTAAAGAAATTTCACAAGCATTTGTCTTACGGTGTAGATGTGTAAAAGACTCTCTACCAGTGTGATCCATCCTTCATATAACATTGGGTTCTTCAAAAGAGGTATAAAACGCCAACATAAGAGCGACGACTGCCAGAGAAGACCGTCATCGATAGTAACCATTGATTTTGAAATATACTTCACTTAGCATCAGATGTTGTAAAACAAGTTTACCGAGCTAACACAAGAAAGATTGACGCGCAACTGAAAACTGTAAACATTAAAAAAACTTATTCTGTAACTAACGGAACACAAAGATCAAGGTGTTTAAAAAGTGACACAATTCACGAATTTCAAGGTCTAAACAAATGTATTCCCTTATCCCGATTCGCTGAGTTAGCTTTAATCCTAAAAACAGTTGTAGTGTCTACATCAAACGACAATGACGATGTTATTATCTCATCGAAATCTAAACCGGATAGAGATAGGATAATGTTGTTAGAATTTTAAAACAAGTTCACATAATTAATCGTCAATTGAGTCAACTGTTCGTTATTAGATTTCTCATGCCTAAATTTTAATGAACATGTATTGAATCTTAATAAGCTTTTCAATAAATATCTTGTGACGCAAAAAAAGCTAAACTAGACAAATTAAAACAAATTATTTTATTCACTGATTTGAATGAATCTTTATGGTGAATAGTTAAATAGAAGTAACCGGAAATATTGATAAAGTTTTAATCGCAAGTCTAAAGTTTTGTGATTTGAAAAGGTCATGTTTATATTTGAAGTACCACGAACTGCAGATGACGACACCGAGAAATCAAAGTACAGATAATGTTACAATCTGACAACTCGCATATTGAATTACATCGCTGAGATAATACGAAAGACTTCAAAATGCATATGAAGTGATTAAGGCGCACATCGGTGTCTTGCCATCAAACAACTAAGGAGATAATTAACCGTTTAATTCCAATGAACAGTATGTCGACGAAGCCCCTACAAATTTAACAGCTTCATGCTATTTCTATCAAATAATAACGATTCAAAAACTAAAAATGTTTTCCATTAATAATTTATCAAAGACCTCCTTAGTAAGTAGATATAGAATAATCTTTTCTAAACCCCTCATACTCATTATCTAAAGTAATTTGTTGCGAACTGTGTTATTTTAAAAAAAACTTGGCATAAAACCCGTAAAATTAGCCACTAGCAGCATCTTCAAGTGGGCGGTAAAAAACAAATATATAACTTTCCTCGTCGAGTTTGTTCGAATAATTTACAACAACGACATATGCAGATTGTAACCATTTTAGGTATTCATAAATGGTATTTCCCTATAAACATTTTTTAAATAAATAGTAATTAATGGAAAGTTTCAGTTAGCGTGGGATGTTCTTACTGTCTAACAGCGAGCGATGACTTTTTCGTAGGTAATAAATAAGTTAACAGTATAAATTTCAATTTGGAGTAAATTTGTTAGTCGACTATTACCACTGTCTGTAATATAAAAATATTTGCTAATAAAACAGACTGAAAAAGTCTCATCCTAAATATGGGACGGGACGGTCTTAAACAATCCGTCAGCCTATTGTCTATTGGAAATTTTAAGCCTAAAGAAATTCTGTTTCCCATCGGTTATGTTTCTAATACGCTTTCTTGGAGTTTAATTAGAATTATTGTTGTGAGATTTTCACTAGTGTTTATTGAATTTCGTCCACTAGGAGAAATAACTATAACGTAAAATAGTTAATTTTAATTTAGTAAATGCAAATGTCGAGACAAAGTGCATACGACCAATTCGTCACAGTTTTATGCGATCATGCAAATGAAGTAAAGATGAAAAAGTAATTTTGTTTTGTATTTCGCATGGCAACATCGAGGTGGGTTGAGGCGCATCCAATTTTTAGGCGAAAATAAATATCCATTTAGGTATGCCAGTGAGAGTGGATGGATCTACTTTATAGTTCATTCTTTGCTTTTTTGCACACATTCCTTAAACCAAGACTCTAACTCCTATAAACCGGTCCAGGCTTCATTCCATAACTAACATAAAACAACGAATTTACCTTTCGAAATGATGTTTCGGTGTTATTTGTTCATATTTATAATATTATTTATATTTTGAATTAGCTGTGTGCCCGCGGCTCCGCCCTTGTTTCTTATATTCTTCACTGCGAAAGACAGTTTTTAAATAATCATTGTAAAATAAAGTTTTGATGGTGCTGTCTATTGAATTGTATTTTGGTTATAATTTCATAACTTTATTCTACTCGGAACAATTTTTTTTCATATAGATTATCTTTAGTTATCTGCTAAAAGTCCTATCAGAATCAGTCCATCCATTCCGGAGATTAGCCGGAACAAACTAACACACACAAACAGACACAAAAAAAAATGTGTTTTTGCTATAAGTACCTACCGGATATGTATTTATTGAAAAGTTATTATTTTGATATTACAAACAGATACTTATCGACAATTTATAAATACATATTGTTGATATAATTTATTGTTGACCTTTGGAATTATATCAGACCGACATAGGAATGTAAAGAAATTAGGACAAAATTAGCATTAATATAGAGTTCTAATAAGGCGTAAGACCAAACGCGTCTTAGTTAAATCAGGATATTTTGAATATGTATTTTTTTTATACACAATAAGGCATCAAAGTAGGTATTATGTTATATGAAATCCTAAGACGCTACGTAAAATCGTTTGTTCAATATAAGTGTGGTTCTAGAGCCACATTCGTTTCGAAATTTGAATATTATTTATTACTAATAATGGCTAACAAAATAAAATAAAGCGAAAATCTTTCTGTATACGATTTCTCATTCCAGCGCATGATTGAAGGGCATATGTTAAAAAGAAACGACATGATAATATGGTTTTTTATTTCTTTGCCTTGTACTTACATTTATTTCGATGCATGAAATTAAGAATTTTATTTATTTACATATCAATTTGACGATATGAAATGTTTTTGATTTAATAAGGACAAGAAATCAAATCACCAAAAATATTTAAAAAAATAACAACGGTAAATAAAAGTTTTTACAGCCAAAAGGAGGAAAAAGTCTTCTTGTCATTTCAGTTCTTTTTATTGTCATCTTCATCTTCGTTTCCTCGGTGAAGAAGTCGGTACTAACACACCTGAAAGTTTGCTCACCTGGTCCCAAATACAGGTACGAGCAACAATTCAGGCCCATCAGTATACCAAGACTGTTCTTCTGACTTCTTCATTTTCCTTTCTTTTTCAACAAGTTTTTTAATTGTAACGCAGAATATTTTTTTTTTTCAAATTTACAAATCAATAAACACTGTTATTATTAATGACTAGCTTTGCACCCGCAGTGCCGTCCGCATTACATATACATATTTATCACTGCTTAATATGATTTTAAAATAATCATCGAAAAGTAATATTTGGATGGCGCTGTCCATTGAATCGTGTTTTGTTCACAGTTTCATAAGTTCAATTTTTTTAATCCAACTTAATGATTAAATTTAATTCAAATTTAATTCAACGATACCCTAATCGTAATTTCCCTAAAATTATTTTTAGTACTAACAGAAAATAAAGACATTTCTCATAAACATTCATGAGAATGTGAAATTTCAACAGAATTTCATAAGTTTAAATTTTTTTACGTAAACCCCTAAAATATTTTCGAAAAGAAAAGTAGTCTAAATGACACGAAGTAACTTCAGCTATCTGCAAAAACAAAGTCCCGTTAAAATCGCTTCAGCCGTTCTGAAGATTAGCTGGAGCAGACAGACAAACATAAACTTTAAAAATTGTGACTGGTATATGTATTTAGTATTTATGTATTTAGTAAAATATTGTTATTTTGATATAACAAAACACACATAAGAATAATAATAAAAAACCTTACGTTACTTATTAATTACTTATTCCCTCCGGTGGTGGCCAATGAAAACGTGATTCGATCTCCAAATGATTATTGACGCCGTCGCCAACGCGATGCTGTGACACTGCAAGCATTAAACTCATCAATTACACCGCACTTAACACGTAGGCAACAAAAAAAAATTAATCTTAGGATTAAATTTGGTGGTACCCCTTCACCCTGCATTAGTGGGCGACGAACGAAGACCTTCGTCCACAAACTACCGGGGCAACGCAGTTGAATGCATCAGGCATCCCGTATTGCCCCACACAATGTGGCGGGAGGATCCGGGGGGTTAATGGGTATTACCGGCGCTTCTCGCCGGGCGGTCCCACATTAATGCTGGTGAGCGACAGCATCTCACACTTGTGTGTGAGAGGTTTTCACACACCTCCCCCTTCCAACCTCCTGGGGATCTCCCTGGATAGTCGGGAAGTGCGTAAACGCGTTCCCCTCGACAAAAAACAAGGATTTAATTTGGTGGAATATTTTACTCAGGTAACGACTAAGCCGAGGTTCATACCCTTGTTCTAGTTACCTTTTCAGCTGAGTGCTTTAAGTGCTCGCCACAAAGTTCGGTGACGCTGTAAAGGCCCTTCCGGACAACAGCTTTGTCTAGTTGGAAAAAAAAATGTTTTTATCCTAATTTCTACCCGGACAAATATAGACGATTCGAGATTTTGTATTTTTAAGTAATCATAACGTTGTGTAAAAAAAATAAAATTGTTTACGTAATAGAATTTAATGACGTTTGACGTTTTATTCGAAAATATTATTATTTATTCACAATTTATTGCAAAAACGGTTACCTAATTTTTTTATTAATAGCACTAAAGGTATTAAATAGGAACTAAACAAAAAAAGAAGAACGCCTAACCTACTAACCAAAAATGATACTGAACTGTTTTATTTTTACCTATTTACAGATAATCATAATATCACAGAAAACAAAAAGGATACTCTAATAATCGATCTTTATTCGTTTGAAAGATCGACCTTTTGAACCTTGATGTTTTGTGATTCATCTAGTTTAGATTCAAAAATCGATTTATTTTCCCATCCCTACATAAGCAACTGATAACCTCGACTGCCTGTCGTACCATGACCGCGGTCCGGTCCGTACGTGTGTTAACAGCATGACAAACCGGCCCCTTAGTCCTCGGCGATCTCGCTAAACCTGGTCATGGTCACAGGAATCTGCTGGATGCGGATAGTGCAAGACTGGTCGTTTTGATCTTTGGGAGAAACATATACCTGCAGTGGACGTATTTCGGTTGAATGTATGGAATGATTACGTAAATTTGGTGACATTTTACGTGATTAAATTTGCCTTATTGTACACAAGTGCTTTGAAAATAACAATACACGTGGCGTGCTATAATTGAATCGACGTAAGACGTAACAATAAAACATGTATTGTCTAACGTCCAATCAATGTTGATACGAATAAATATCTTGAAATAAAGATCTACATCGTTATGGCGGGCTTTAACGGCGGGAAAACACTAGCGGTTTTGACAGCTGTCAATTAGTAGCGCGAAGCACAGCTGGTGCAATGACGAACGACATTCGGATACACGTAGAAATTGTCTATGATTCATTTATTTTACAGTTATAGTACTGAGCTGTTAAAAAATTTTTTTCTTTGTATTTAAATATACGCAGCTCATTCATTACCTGAATTATGCTTTAAGATTAAGATAATTACTCCTCCTGCATAAATATATATTATATTTTCAAATATTCGTACTATATATAGTTATACCAATGAACTAAATACAGCCCACATGTCGAAATTGGACTATAATAATTATTAATTTAATTTTAATTTGAAGGACAAAACTGATTGCAATATTTGTTTTTTGTTAACACAAAATTTCTTAAACAGATATTAAACAAAAATACAAATTAGGCAGCCAAGGGTACTGCCGACAGAAGAGAAAAACTCAAAACGTTGGAAAAATTGTTTCATTTTCATGATTAAAATTTAAAAAATTCATAATTTGTTCATTGAAGTTATTAACATAAACTAACATTTATCTACTTTTTACATCTATTGGCTATAATTATATACATTTTCATATAGCTTATTCATAATCAAAACATACGATGGGCTGCGTAAGTGTACATTTTTTATTTATGTCTGAGCGCCAGTGATTAAACGTCATGTTATACTTGGCATGCTTTAACATGTTGACGGTTGATCTCATAGCTTTGGTAACACTAGTCTATAAGTTTTCCCCTTAACGAGAATCGTTCAAGAAGTTTACACTTCAAAAAAGAAAATCGATTGACAAACTGAAAAAAAAGAACTTAACT
Source organism: Samia ricini (assembly GCA_014132275.2). NCBI lineage: Eukaryota > Metazoa > Arthropoda > Insecta > Lepidoptera > Saturniidae > Samia > Samia ricini. The sequence continues at coordinate 33,871,710 of AP028158.1, forward strand.
GTTTTATTTTTACTTATTCATATATATATATATAGACATTAAATAAATGATGAATGACGATAAATTCATATAACTAATATTACATTAAGATCTACGTAAATAGTTACATGATAAAAAATAATATGACAAAAAATAGACATTTACATGCAGAATAATTTTAACAATAAAGTTGTTTAAATTACAGACACAAGGTAAGTAATTGAGGCACATTATCACAAATAAAAATCTACATTGTTATTATTATTACAACGGACGGAATGGTGCGAAAACACTCGCAATTTGACAGCTGTCAATTAGCGCGGTCGGGGACAGGTGCGTTGACAAACGACGTTTGGATACAGATACCAATTTTAGATTACACATAACGATATCCTAAAATAAATTACATCGGACTTATTATGATCAAACAATAAAAGTGTGTGTTTTTAATCTACTGTCTTTTTAATCTCATTTGATGATAAGTGACGATGTGGTCCAGGATGGTAGTCACGTTAAGCCTATCGGTGTTTGGCGGTAGGTTTTTAAACTCGAGAATGGTAGGCCCAGGCATGTATTATTAGAAATTACCCTACCACAATGCTGTGGTTTCCTCGCGATGTTTTCCTTCTCCGAAAGTCCAGGCTTATAATAGAGTTAGATAGTTAAATTCAGTTGTGTCATCATCGCCAAAATTGTCTGTAGCATTCTAAATATAAATTCATTAACTTGTCTACTTGATCCTGTATTATTACGTAATTTTATGTGTGACAGTTTGAATTTTATTCACAACTAGCTGTGTGCCGCTTTTCATATACTACGAGTATTCTTCACTGCGTTTTAATTTTTTTTTATAAAGCACCCTAATTGTTATCCTTAAAAATTTTTACTACTAAGATAAAGTAAAATTGATTCTCATAAAGTCTTGCCAGTAAAACTGTCCATTGAATCAGATTTTATTCATTTTTTTATGAGATTTAATTGTTTATGCCGAACGCTAATTGTTTTCGAAAAGTACCCCTTAGGGTAACTTATTACGCGGTGTAACTTCAGCTATCTACAAAAAAAATCCCCTCAAAATCGGTCTAGCCGTTCCGGAGATTACCCGGAACAAACAAACAGAGACAAAAATAAAAAAATGTATTTTTGTAATAGGTAAAATATATACATTCATATTATTAATACATATATTACGTATTTAGTACAAAAATGTTATTTTGACATTTGTTGTTTCGACTGTACCGCACTAAGAGTGTTTTACAAGTAATAGGTTGTAAGTAGTAGATTATAGTAAGTAGTTATTTTTTAAAAAATGTATAATCTTGTGTTTGAATGATCCATAATGTTAATTGAAACGAATAAATAAACAATTACAAACAGACACTTTAATTTTATTTATTAGTACAGACTATAGAGTATAATATGGACGGCAAGATAAGGGCTTTTCTCATTTTTGCTGGATCAAAGGGAAGGTGAGTTTTAGAAATCCCTAAAATTTTGCTCACGCATTGAACGACCCCTTTTTTAGTAAGATATAGTACTACGAATGGAATAAAATATTAAATTCATTCCTCAATCCAACTCCCAATACATTTTGTAAAGGCGGACTACGATTACGGGCGAGTTTTTTTTCAATTTACGTATATCTGCTAATTTTAAATTTATTTATAATAGGTAGATAGTTGTCGGGAAAAAACCGAGTTAGAAATATCTCAGCTATTAAAATGCCCGATATTATGTTTTTCGATTAGATAATACTGGTTATGCCGTTTTTCTTCTTTTTAGATAATGGCAGTCTGTGTACACACAATTTGTGCCAGTGTCATGTGGGTAAGATGTATTTTCAATCTTGCATCAGCGTTACCAAGCTCCACCAAAATGGTGTCTCATCCTGCTCGAACTGTCCATAAAGCTTTGACGGTACCTCAGAATTACGCGCTATCTTCTATAATAAACTCAACTTGTACTCAATAACCAAACTATATCACTCAAAACGCCACTAAGATTACATTATATAAAGTCAAATACACAAGATAATGAATTAATTAAAGTAACTGCCACATGACAGACTGCGATCCCGCCAAAAACTCTGTTCTGCCGTTCTTACTTTCTTAGAGTTCTTAATATCATAAAGTAATAGCGGAAGTTTCGTACAAAAAATGTATGTAAGCGACTCGTAATTACGTAATCACCGTCATGTAACGTGGCCTTTTAAGGCCAATTTGAAGTAGTTTCGATCATAGTGCAACTACTTCCGGCCTAGGTGTTTTAGTTCTATGCATAAAATGTAGTGTAACATTAGAAACAGTAATATGGATACGAATGGTGCAAGACTGGTCGTTGTGAAGATCTTTGGGAAAGGCCTGTGTCCAGCAGTAGACGTCTTTCAGCTGAGTTGTTGACGATAATGATGTTTAGAGCAAGTCAGAAAATTTGGTTGAGGCCGGGAATAAGCAAGTCTGTACGGATCGCTTCAGGTCGTCAAATATGAAGGATTCTACATTTATTCAACAAATTAGTGCTCGTTTAATGGTCAAGATTTTACCATTATTAAATTCCAGGCACAAAAACAGTTTCACATGTTTAAAACATAAACTAAAGCTTATCATAAGCCAATGAACAAAAAATAAAACAGTTAACAAACAGATAGGAAAAATGACTAAGATTGTTTCAATTTTTACATGATGATTGATGGTAAATATCCAAAGCGTAATAGGTACTGGATCTCAAGTGATGCTGCCGGAATACATCTACTGGTGTTTGGCGAAGATATTTTCCAAATTCAGGAGGACAAGTAAAAAAAAAATGCCTTACCACCATGTCAAGGTTTCCTCTCGATGTTTTCTTTCACCGAAAGCTCAGGTTCATTATGGTATTGGATGGATAGGTTCGATCCTAGGTCCAACGACGTGGAATCTGCTCTCAATACCAACAGAGTCTGGCGGCGAGCTGGACGGCATTCATTATTTATAGTCCTTCTTTTTATTATTATTTAATTATAAAGTATTGTATAAACTAATGTACTTTTTGATTTGAATTAATACACAGTCACCATCGCTTCAATATTACTTAATCCGTGGTGGCATTAACTTAAAGGTGTGATCCGTCATCAATTAATATACAGAAAAAAAAAATAGTACTGTAGGTTTTTTATCTCAACCTTGAATAATAAATTCTTCCAAATATACGAAGAGGTGTGAAAATTTTGAAAACCACAAGTTACACACGCTGTAATTTAACGAATCAGTCAACTGAGTCTGAAAAAAAAACATTCAATTATCACTTCGGTTATATCATACGTCAAAGTCATTCTTGAGGGATTTTACATAGAATTAAGACACGGCGGAATGGCAGTAGTCGAACGTTAAGCCATTTCTAGTTGGCCTTAAGAGGATATGCGAGTGGCCTTTATTCCATAAAATCGTGGTACTCTGTTTTCTCAATTTATGGAAAATATTTTTATATCAAATAATATATACCCACCACTGCCATGATCGTAGGTTTTGGTTTTTTCCATAAATTAGTTACTGTAAAAACTACGAGGCCATTGAAAATGAAAAAAATGCTCGATTTTTTACCGTCATTTTCAGAAGTTTATCAAACATATTTTATTTAAAAAACAAAAAAAGCAAAATGTAGAGGCATAGCCAAAGTCTTTCTTATTGTATAACTGAAAGAAAATTAAAAATTGGTTCAATTTTGAAGAAGGAAACAGGGTACTACAAAGTGATGTTTTCGTCAATTTTGCATACGGTAAAATCAGCCCGAGCTGCATTTGTCCCTTTCGTGTTTTATAACTCTTTCTTAGGGGCGCAACGCGATAGCAATAGATTTCTGAAATACCTACTTTACAAATTTGTACCTAAAAAAAAAAAAATGAAAAGAAATGTGAGTATTTTCCTTTTATTATCGGAAAAAATTTACATAAAGTAAATTGAAAAAAAAATTAAAAATGGTGGATGGGATAAAAAATAAATAAGCATATAAACATCTACGAAAATTTCCGCGTCGAATGGTAGTAGTTCCATCCCGATATGTTCAGTAATTTTGAGATGATGGTGTGACAAAACAACTCCATTTTCCTTATATACATATATATAGGTAAGTAGATTTGAACCAACGTCAATCGACGCTGTATACGATCCCCACTACTACTAATTAATCATGTAAAAGCACTGTGGGAAAAAAATATACATCATGCGCTTTTCAAAAAATCTTAGACAAAATACGCTATGTGAAACAGAGAACCTACTTATTTCTAATGCCGGGAAAAAACAAAGTCATTAGGGATATTGCTAATATTTTATAAAGCGTAATAAGTACATTTGCCTCGCCCACATGACTTCGCGTGACCGCCTACGTACGATGTATTACCACAGATAATTGAATTAACCAATAAAACCATTTGACTGTCATCCACTTAATGCTACTAATATCTAAATATTGGATCGTCTATAATATATTTTTACAATCGTTTGTATTAATTTCCTTTATCTTAATTAATGGCCTTGATGAAGAACCACTTCGATTTCTTTATGATGGCAATAACTACGATGAACTAGAAAAATAATCTGAGACAATTAAAAAAATTGGATTTATGACTTTAAAATATTTTTGCTATTATGAAAAACATAATTAATGTGATTTTGAGTTTGCATCTTCTTCAGGATTTTGGTAATCCTAAAATTTTGGTAACCTTTGAATCAATGATGGCTCAGTGGGTAGTGCGGTTGGATTCCGCGTCAATAGTCACGAATTCGATCCCACCTATCAGACTTTAAAATCAGCCTAAGCTTTTGGTGCAGGAAAACATCTTGAGGAAACCATAGCATGGTGATAGGGCATGTCCGGCTAGGTAGCTACCACACTCAAGTTTGAAAACCTGTCGCCGAATCCCAATAGGTGTATTCCGGCAGCATCACTTGAGAACCAGTACCTAGGTTTAGTGTGTTTACCATCCTGGACCACATCCTCACTAAACATCAGGTGAGATTGTGGTCAAAGCACTAAACCTATATCGTTTAAATAAAAAAAACTAATGTAATTGCTCAAAGCCACTCCACCGTCTATTGGTTGGGAACCATTGATCCAAATCAATAGTTTCTCAATCTTATTTTGCTCATTGCCCACTTTGAGAATATGTTTTATCTAGAGTACCCTAACTTAATTTGGCCTTTTTTAACTATTTTTTTAATCTGCCCAAGCCCCAGTCTCAACTATCTCAATGCCCCCTAATTTTCTTTTACTGCCCCCCGAAAATCTCAAACACCAACAAAGAGACGTTATCGCCCACTTTGAGAACCTAAGATCTAAATAATTAAAGGTCTTTGAGTATGACAGAAGGAAGTTACTTGAAGTATACATATCTTAACTTTTTTTTATCTAAAAGCAAGTAATATAACTTCTCAAAATTCTTTATGACCACTATAACTATGTATTGTGGATATATATGTACATAAATTATATACAAACGGAAAAGTAATTAACGCAGTCGGCGCCATTATAGTCGTCTGCTAATAAAAATGACCTAGATCCTGTTTAATAATCGGCATGACCTAGAAAACTTTTGTGTTCTGTTCATATTATTATATAAGTCATTGTCATAAAAACCGACAACATTGTTCAATACACTACATAGTATATATTACTAGATAGGCCGCGTGGAATTAATAAGCCGTTACGTCAAACTGATGTTTCGGAACCACATTTTTTCTAAATAAATACGCTTAAATTGCAAAGAATTAAAAACGGAGAATCAACCTACACCGATGATCATTTCATAAAAGGCAATGTCTCTTTATCTTGTCTGTTGTTTGTTTGTGTATAGATAGAGAACTACTGAGTCGATTTACATTAAAGAAATAATATTTAAATGTTCTGGATAAAATTTAGTATAATTATTCTAAGCTAATTTGCTTCTATAAATGTCAACTTCATATTCGCCTTTGCGTTTGCCTTCACCAGGTCGTCAGTTCGCTCTGTTTAGAACCTAATCATCCTACGTCTTCCGATACGAGTTCGGTTCGGTCTAATTAGGGTATTTGTTCTACTGTTTTTGTTCACTTAAATTCGATAATTCAAACAATATCGTTTATTATAGCTCTTCTGCGGATCTATTCATTTCTGATTTGATCACAGTGGTCTTCGAATATGGTCCGCTATATATAATAATCTTCAACTTTCTTATGACGTACACTGTGAACCACCACTTCTCAATATCACATCTCATCATAGGCAACACTGGTAGAAGACTTTTGTATTTTGTAAGAATCTGCGCTGTTTCTCGAATGTAGGTGAGTCAACGATTGACCTCTTCCTCGAAGTCAGACCTGCCTAACTGGACGTGTTTTTTGTCTCAGGTATACATAACTGTCAACAACTTCGAGCATAGTGTCACTGATTTTTGAAGAGTTAGCTCAACACGGATTTTAGGCACGACTTTCATTTTCATCCTTATCGTCGTTTTAAGAGAAACCCGTTTGGAGATTTTGCTGAGGTCATCGATCATCGTTCTTAGATCTACTCTGATCTTAGCTATGACTTTTTTTTACACGGTATAGGTTCAGTTCTTTGATAACAATCTCACCTGATGTTATTCGACGATGTGGTTCAGAATGGTAAACGCACTAAGCCTAGTTACTGGTTCTCAATTGATGCTGCCGGAACACACTTATTGGTATTTGGCGACAGGTTTTCGAACTTGAGGGTGGTAGCTACCCAGGCGCGCATTGTTAGAAAATGCCCTACCACCATGCTATGTTTTCCTCGCGATCTTTTTATTCACCGAAAGCTCAGGCTGATTTTAGAGTTTGAACCACGTCCATTAATTAACTATTCACTGCGCAATCATCGCTTCATTTAGACATATATCATTGGTAAAATAGAGGTATGTTGGAGACACTACTTAACAATATAAATTCCAATAGTTTGTCTATAAACTCTACTCACCCCTTAATAAAACCACAAATATTAACATCTAACATCGTTTAGTTTCGCAAATAACACAAAACGAGGACATGACTCACACTAACTCAAACAAACTAATAAATTGGTTGTTAACCTAATTTTTGACCATATCTAGAACGTTTGACGGTCCGCCCGCAAGCTAGACGAGCGAGTAACATATTATTTCGCGTCTTCTTTTAATTTTTACTTAATGTAATGTAGGTTGCACGAGAACATAAGTACTTGTATTGGAGATGACTTTTTATATATTTAGTCATTAAAATATTCGTACAGTTTGTTGTTCACAGTAAAAGTATGTTTATAAAACCTGGCCAATATGGTCATATTTGCTCATCTTTGCTTATATGTTTACTTAAAATATCTAACACAATAATTACCAATAACGGTACCTGTAAACTAATTTTTAGAATTAAATGGACCTACCTATCCGTTTCTAAAATATTTCTGAGCTAGCATAACTAGCATTGCATAGGTTAATCTACTTTGCTTACTTTCATAGCGTAATAATATCTTATTGTATTTTGTTGTGAGGTACAGCAGGAATTAGGACACTATTATTACATTTCAAAAGAGAGCTGTTCGAACAATATATAATATTGGACTTGGCGAATCTCTAAAGAACAAGTTTCAAGAATATGATAACTTAACTTAGCCCTCCCAATACATCTTCGATAACTTAATGTATGTTCGTAAAAATTTAGACAAGCTTGATCTAGTGAATGATCGTCATAATTTTAATATTAAAAATAGAGATGAGTTGGCCTCCCACGCTTAAGTCTAATAAAAGTTTTATAGGTAATAGTATTCGGTTTTATAACAATAACCCAAAGAACATTATCGATTTACCGGATAATAAGTTCAAGCACTATGTCAAGCAAGTTTTAATTTTAAAAGGTGGATGGATCATTCAGGATGGCTCATTACGTAAACGATAGTGATGTCTGGAATTTACACCCGTCTCTGCTTCTGGTAACAACGGTTGTAACTATGATTTGTATAATTTTTATTTTAAAATAATATGTATATTTGAATTTATAAAAAAAAGGAACCAGATCAAGTTTTCTGCCGGCTCTTCTCGACTGTGTTATTTTCCGAATATGTGGTACTGTTTTGACGTTCATAAGCGGCTTCTTACGGCCTAAATTTAATAAAAAGAGTTTTTGGTTTTGATTTTGATAGCATGATAGTAGGATTTTTTCTAATAACGCCACACCCTCAAGCTGGAAAACCCGTCGCCAAACACAAATAAGAGTGTTCTGGCAGGATCACTTGAAAAATGCATTTCCCCCCCCCGTCCAAAAAAAAAAAAAAAAAGGATCACTTGAAAACCTGTGCCTTTAGGCTCAGTTAACTTTAGGCTTTAGGCTAAACTATTTCGCTGACATTTTCCTGTGTACGTTATAATTTAAAAAACATTACTTTAAAAAGAATATATTCTATTTCAAAGAAGAATAAATGGAGTTAGATTAAATACTGTACTGCGTGGAAAGTTTGCGTTCCTTCGTAACTATTATAATATGAATGACATTATTAAACATCTGTAATAGTTAAAAAACACATTCCAAATAATAATAATGAAAAAAATACATTAAAGAAAGTATTCAAAGAAATTGACAGTAAAAATTTTAATATCACTTTTATCTTCACTCATCATCATAAAACCACGCTAAGGCGGACGGACGTGTTGCCAACGGACGGGTAATTACCCGAGAACTCGGGACTTTTTTTAATATTTTGATTTAAGAGCATGTGGAAAATTATTTATTTCATACTCATATTTGTTTTATACATTATCTTTCTATTTCAAGTTTTAGACTTGTAATGCTGAAGTAAAAACAGTTTTTTATTTCATTTGAGTATGACGCTAGTAACCACTTATTACGGTATATATTTATTTTATACTTACAAAACCTTAATTTTAGCTTCCATTCATCCATCCATTCATTCAACCGAAAGACGTCTTCTGCTGAACATAGGTCTTCCCCAAATATCTCCACGACGACCGGTCTTGCGCCACCCGCATCCATCGGATTCCCGCAACCTTCACCAGGCCGTCGGCCCACCTTGTGGGGCATCTACCCACGCTATATCTTCCGGTACGCGGCAGCCATTCGAGAACCCGTTGGCCCCATCGGTCATCGGTTTTGCAAGCAACGTGTCCAGTCCACTGCCTTTTAAGTTGAGCAAGTCGCTTACTTTGATCCTTCTTCGGATCCCCTCATTTCTGATTCGATTATGCAGTGAAACTCCAAGTCCATTGCCATTTGAACAACTTTGAGCTTTCTTATTAGGCTCATTGTGAGCGACCACGTGTCAGTACTGTATGTCATCACTGGCAACACACCCTGGCCGAAAACCTTCGTCTTGAGACACTGCGGTATTATTTTAGCTTTGTTTTATGTTTTAAGTAATACATTATTATAGTATTAAAATATGGTTTATTTGTATCACTTTTCGGGTAATTTTATTAGGAAGGTAATAATCGGTAAAAATAAGTAACAAACTGAGTCTTTTCAAAGTAGACTTCGTCCAAAATTTATATTCGCTTCTGGCAATTCTGAAGATTATGAATGTTATCTTTTCTCGTGTATATATGTATCATATCGTGCCAATATGAGGGTGGGAGTTACGTGCGCGCGCGCCGACGAGCTTTGACTGACGTGTGCCAGACACCGGGTGTTATAGTAATTTTTTCACTGGTAGAATGTACAAGCGATAGCGTTTATTATATTTTTTGTTCATATTTTGCATTTATATATTTAAGCCAACCTTATATCTAGTGTCGTGATAATATTATTATAAATTTGATATATAAGTAGCAGTGTGCTCGCGGCTGCAACCGCGTTTCATATATTCTTCACTGCATTTTAATTAGTTTATACAGAACCTAATTATTTTCTCAAAAACTACTACTACCACTAACGGTACTAAGATAACGTAAAAACATCTCTCATAAATAAATAGCACTTGTCCGTAAAACTGTGCATTGAATCGAATTTTAATTAAATTTTTATGACTGTTATTTTTTTACGCAGAACCTTAATTATTTTAGTAAATTAAAAGTAATCTAAGTTACCCGGAGTAACTTCAGCTAGCAACCAAAAAAGTCCCGTCAAAATCAGTCCAGCCGAAGAATTGCCAAACTGAAGTGAAAATGGCCTGATCACATTGCTCATAGAACCGATGTCCGATGGGGCCAACGGGATCTCGAATGGCTACCACGTACAGGAAGACGTAGCGTGGGTAGGCCCTCCACAAGGTGGACTGACGACCTGGTGAAGGTCGCGGGAATCCTCTGGATGCGGGTGGCGCAAGACCGGTCTTCGTGGAGATCTTTGGGGGAGACCTATGCCCAGTAGTAGACGTCTTTCAGTTGAATGGATGGATAGATATAATTAATATTAATTTGATACCTTATATTTTCTTTAACTGTTTTTTACAAACGACACAGAAACTTCAATAGCTTATGTATTACACCACAGGACGACCGATGTAAACCGGATCGGATCGATCCCGCATTAGAATTTATTTCTGGATGGAAGATTAATATTTTTTGGCATAAATTCAAAAGTTGCTTACTGCCCGTCCGTCGAATGAAACGTTGCAGATATTGAAATTGTCTGCATTCTTTTAAGTAGGCATTTCCATTTTGTTTGATCTACCTCCATTTTATTATATTGTAGGCAATACGTGCCAGAAGCTTTACATATAATATAAACATTAATTTCATTATAATTACCCACCGCATTTTATATATTCTAATATAGACTCCCTGCCAGCGTGTTCCTACGATATTGGATCCTTCAAAAGAGGAACGAAGAGGCACTTAATCAGGCCGGTATAACGACGACGAATCCCGGTGGAATCTCCCAGCGACTGCCGCCAATGTTTTTACCATCAGGTACTGTACAGTCACTTTACCGAACTTTCATAAAAAACCTACTGAATTATTTCGTCAACATAATGCAAGGAACGAATTACGTTTCGTAAAATATCCTCATAACTGCTTCTATATATTAAATTAAATAACTAAATATGTATAATATTCAAAAAAATTTAACTATGATTTATAAAAATAAATGAATACTGGTTTAGTTGTTCTCGAGTTAGACGCAGCGCCATTGATCGTCGAAGGATATGTTAATTGCTTACACACTAAGGTTTCGATGAGTAATTTAGAATAAATTCATTTGTGTATTTGAGAGGCTTCTTTTAGCGGTAACTACTGTTGCTTCATTAATAATCCCATGAGTTATCAATTTGGTACTAGCTTGAATTCCAGTAAAGGCTTTTTTGAGTGATAAAAGAATGTGAATATTGAGAAGTGGTTTCTGTATAGTATGGAATCAATTATTTGTCTTTTAAATGATCTTTAAAACATCGATGGCACGTTCCAGGATCTGTAACGGCATACTCAGAGTTACCTACAATCTTTGAGGCCTTAAGCATCAATGGGCGCCTTATGCTATGCTTATTTTTAAATAGCTGTGTGCCCGCGGCTACGTCCGCGTTTCGTATATTCGTCATTACGTTTTAATTTCGCACAAAAAAATTTGCACGAAGATAAAGTAAAAATTTGTCTCATAAATTATAGCACGTACGCGAAAAACTGTGCATTGAATCGGGTTTTTTTTCAAACTTTTATGAGTTTTGTTTTATTCTACACGAAACCCGAATTGAATGATTGAACCGAAAGGGTCCACTACTGGACATAGGTCTCTCCAAAAAAAAGGAATTGCCACAATCGCAACGCTTGTCAGGCGGGTTGGCGATCGCAGTAGGTGTTTTTGGTACTCAAAAGATGCTGCTGGCGATCCCCTGCTTTATCCCTTAGTCACCTTTTACGACATTCACGGGAGGAAATGGGGTGGTACTTTTCATAGCCGGCACCACATAGCCCTTAATTATTTTCAAAAATTAAAAGTACCCTAAGTTACTTGGTGTAATTTCAGCTATCTACCAAAAAAAGTCCCGTCTAAATCGGTCCAGCCGTTCCGGAGATTACTCATTACAAATAGACAAAAAAATTCAAAATTAAATTTTTGGTATAGGTATCGTATATACATTAATATCTATTAAGTAAAATAAAATAATTTCGACATTACAAACAGACACTTCAATTTTATTTATTAGTATAGAAGTATATACATGTCGTGGGGGGGGGGAGGAGAGCGTGTTAATTTTATATGATTATGATGACCAATCTGGGACTTTTAAAGTGGTATCCGTTAAAGTTAAAATGGTAGAGTATCTAGGTATTAATGGAGGCGAGGAGTTTACACTCTGCTTACTTATGATGACGTGAGGATATGAATGGTAATTACGTAAGCCATATTTATTTTAATAGTAATTGTTATTATTTTTTTGTTCATAACTATACCAATGCGTATGTAATCACAGCCGAGGGGGAGGGGAGAATTGTTACAATTGATAACATGGTGGAGAGGTGAATCAAAACCGTCTAGAATTTAGATAATTGGATTGATGGTTTGAATACTTGATCAACTAATTTGGATTCAAGACAATTTCGAATTATGTCAGACATACATATATTCAGATACAAAATTTACGCAAACACCAGACTACGGTTGCAATTTGTTGATTTATCTCAAGGAAAGCACAATTAAATTGTTGAATTCAAACCTGCATCAACAGGGTAATTTATTGAAAACAGCATATCGAATGAACAATATAATGAAATAAAAATCCGTATATTAAAAAAAAAATTCATTCGGTTCATAACATTCTGAGGTATAAAATTTCGGTTCAAAATTTTCTGTAGCAATTGAGATGCTCTATCTCTTTCCCACTAAATGTGTGTTTATATATATCTTATACAGAGTATGACGTCATATTAGAGTACAGTACACTATCTGTAATATTCCAATTACAATGTTTTATTTTTAATGACTTTGATCTTGTTTTCATTGATCAGACCTCTTTATAGTTTGTTGTTTGATAAGACAATAGACATATAATCAATCAACATCCCTATTGGCGCAATATCCGGTCTGCTATAATTAACTTCAAAGCATACTACCACGAAATAGATCCTTGAATTATAATTAAATACGTTTAGAACATTTTACCGTTTCAAAAACTGGCAACACCGCCCGCCGAGCGTTTGGGAATTCGTAAACCCATACCGTTTTCGCATAGCGAATGTCATTATGACGGCCATAATAATACAGGAAATATGCGTGACGTGAGATGCCTTATTCATTTACATCTATCTACCTACGAGCAGTCACATAAACACGCTAACAATATTCACTATTGAATACTTACGAATAAATATATAACATTCCTTCTATTTTCTATGTGAGATACGACAATTATGACGTTTGACGGTATAGCGAGTACCGTGTACTTGTGAAAGACCCGTCATATTAAAACGATATACTGTCGGTGCCAAATTTAAAAAAGAGGTCTTTCAGAAATCTATCTTTTTTTAGTAGCTAGCTAACGCTGTTGACCGGAAGGGCCATTACAGCTTCACCGTGACTTTGGAGGCGAGTGCTAAAGGCACTCAGCCGCAAAAAGGTAACTAGCACAAGAGGTACAAAGTTAAAAAAGTTCGGCTTGGACGCTGTATGTTAAAAAATCTACGGAATTTTGAACCTAGCTAAGCCCTACTTTTTTTTATTTAATAACAATAATTTTAAAAAAGGTTCCTCGTAGGATATATGTACCTCCGTGTTACATGCAGCAGTGTCACTATATCATGCTGGTAGCGGCGTCAAGAGCCTCTCCAGTTGGGGAACGAAGCACGTCTTGGATCGCCACCGGAGGGGTACCCGGAGTAAGTGCGGGATTAGTTACCCGCGCGGCGGTCACGCGGTTACGCGGTTACGCGCTATCGCTATAGGCCCCAAAGAAAGAGTTATAAAACACGAAAGGAATAACTGCAGCGCAAGCTGATTTTACTTATGCAAAATAGACAAAAACATCACTTCGTATTCCATTGTTTGTTCCTCCAAAAGTGGGCCGATTTCAATTTTTCTTTCAATTATAGAATAAGAAAGACTTTGGCTATGCTATACTTTTTTTGTTTTTTATTCATTCACATTTTTTGGCTGACGTCTTAAAGCGTCGGCAATTCTCATTTTCAAAGGCTCCTATAATAACTAATTTATCAAAAAATATAAACGGACGGGCACGGCAGTGATGATTATATGGTACAATTTTTTTCATCATAATCTACAAAGGAAACAGGGGAATATGTTTCTATAGAAAAACGCCGCTCGCATATCCTCTTAACGCACGTAAAAATCAGCCACATTATAATCCAGAGCTGCCTATATAGGCTTTAGCCGTGCTAGATATAGTCTGGTATAATAATGGCGGCTGTTTATAGATTATCATCAATCAGGTGGCGCCATCTTACTTGAACTATACTTTGTTTAATTTCAGAAAAATTATGTTACCAAGTTATATATTAAAAAAATCATTATTTCAAATCTTACATTAACCATACTATAAATTTAAACATTTTCTAGGCAAAGTATTATTATGACATTGTTTGAACAAAATTACAATGTTTTTTTTTGTTAATTGTATACAGTGATTACAATTAAATAATAGCGTTTGTTACTTACTGTATGCGCATTTTGTGTGCATGTGCGTAACAACGAGTGTGTATTAAGGATATATATGTATTAAATTTACCACACATAAAAATAAAGTATGTGAAATAATTTTACAATTGTTGCATACCACGAAGAATAATTCGTAACCTATATTCTTTGTCACGATCACTGCTGTATTAATCTGAAAACTACATTCCGACCGGTTTAGTAATTACCCAGTTACGCAAGATTGTTTACGAAAAATTATTTATTTTTAGGAAACAAATACTAATAGTCATTTTTTTTTATTTATTACATTTATTTATCATTACGGTCGACTAACAGTAAAATAAATTATATATTAAAACCTGGCCAAAGAATATACATCAAAGACTTTATTCGTTCATTATTTCTCGACTTTAAGCCAACTAACAGCCAGACAGATTTATAGGCGTTCTTTTGTATATTACGGCCTTCCGTTAGGATCCTTATCCTAAAAATATAGTAAGTTTTTATTAGGATATTAAAAATAAATAAACTGAGTTCTGGCTAAGTACGTGTTTCTCCCAAAGGAGGTACAGACGCTCTTTGCCATCAAAATTCAACAGTATATCTAGACCGTAGGACTAAGCAGTGAGATTTAGTAGTGTGGGGGCGATCACAATAGATTTATCTAGGCCGAAGTGACACAGGTCTGTTATAGCATTTATAGCCCCTTACAAAAATAATAATGCCAACTTACGGTTTTAAAAGCGATCACGTGTTCCTTACAGCGCTTCACAATTTCGCAATTGTTACACAGATACCTGCAAAAAAAACGGAAAAATTATGAGACCATTTCGAACTTTTTGGTATACGATGTAAGTTCTCTTTCCTTCCATAAGTCAGCTAGTAAATTCCACTAATTGTAAAAGCGTGGTAACTAAAATTGACAGTACATAAATTTTATTCTCCTTTTATCAGCGTTTGATCCTATTTGATAGCTAACGTCAGTTCTAAAAGCCCCTCAAGGCGTAAACATAAATTGTAAGTTATACCTAAATTATTACAAGAATTGTAATGGTTTACTCTAGAAAAGCAATTTTACAATCGTAAATTAAACAAAAAAACTAAGTTGTGATTTTTTTTCAATCGTTATAAATATATATTTTGTATAAAAATATGAGAATGTTTGTTCTCTGTGTGTTTCTAAACCGTTCATCTGATTGTGATAATAATTCGCCGAGCTATTCTGAGTACGTTCGAGAAGGTTCCTGGCCAAAGAAACTTCTATTCGATTATCTGATTATTATGAAATTTTAGTTAACTGTTCTGGATAGGCCCATGATAGATTATTTATTATTTTCTTTGCTCGGCGTACAGCTAGTAAGCTATGAAATAAAGTCAATTCTCGTACCAACATGCAGAGCTATGTCAGATAAAAATATTTTACTATGGGCAAACCCTGGCTATTAAGAGTCCAAGCATGGTGATAGGCATACCTTTAAGTCGTCTGGAAACATAAGCTAAGAGTCAGTTCTAAGCTCCGCGAGATTTTATTAAATTATCTTTTTAACATTTAAATATATTGTTAAGACTAAATACGTAATGTTAAGTATAAAAATAGATATAGTTTTAGGGTACTATCAAATCTCCCTTTACAGCTAACTAGACATTTTTTAAATTCTAACTAGTTGATTGTGCATTTTTTTATCTTATTCAATAATCCAATCCTCAAAATCAAGCTATCTACAGGGTTGGTTGAACATAGCACCCTATTCCAATGTGAATGTGTTGCTATCATACAAGCAGCAAATGCAGTCTTCAAAAGGGAGATAAGGGACTTTAGTATACGAATTCTCTCTGCTAGTAAGGACGTACTTTAAGCGCTTGAGAGTAATTCCATCACCTCAGGCCTCATTTACGAATGTCACCCACCTTGCACTGTAACGCATAGCGGCGATCAACAGGGTCATCCTACAAAGGATAAAGGGTCACAGTGGATCAATGGGTTACTATGCAGCAGATGAACTGGCAAGAAGAGGATCGACGACAACAGTGGCAAGCCCTGTGTCATATCTTCCTCTTACATACAGTACTTTTAGAGCATAGTTGCGTCAATACACCTACAGCACTCACAGTGAGAGATGGGCTAACACTCCTAGCTGTAGACAATCTAAACAAGCTGTTTCGGAAATATCATGGAGCTTGGCCCGGAGACTGCTCAGCTTATCTCACACTGATCTTCGCCTAGTGGTGGGTGTAATGACGGGACATTGCTCATTTAATAAACATTTATTTACTATAGGTCTGACAGATAGCCCCATGTGTAAGGGATGTCTGGAAGAAGAAGAGACTGCTGCCGACGTGATCCTGGAATGCACGGGAGTAGACAACCAATGGGCAAAAACCCTCAAAAAAACTAGGTCGCTCCAGGAAGCCTGTGATAGCCTCAGGAGGCTTCTGCGCTTCTGGAAGGAGTTGGGCTGGCTCGAGTAGCTGGCTGATGCTGCACGCACAACGGACCGTAAATGTGTCTAGTTGCGGAAACAGGAGCCCACCAACAAGTAACAAGTAAATCCAATCCTAATAGTTGATGATAATAATGAAAAAATGCAGTGATAATAAACTAGGTGACCTAGACTATTGAGTAATATATAGCATGCAAAGGAAGATTTCGAAAACAAAACGTCGCGAGCCTTCGGTAAACGCATAACCGAGAACTGACCGTCACGTACAAAAAAATTAGAAAAAGTTTTTAAAAAACTCTTTAATAACAGATAAGCATGAATTCCGACATACATTCCGAAATATATTTAAACAGAAAAGAAAAAACAGGTATAAAGTTACATTTCGATTGTGAACCATTAATGAATGTACCTCTAATTTAGGAACCGCTGTTTTAACCAATCGACGTCGATTAGTTTTTCCGGTTATGTCCGATTTATCAAAGTTATCCAGACATATAACCGAATTCATTGCTGGCTTATAAAAGTCATCTCTTCTTTCTCTGACGACAATCGATATCCATTCTGTGCACGTAAATGGATTGCTAGGAAAGCTAAAATAAAAAAGGAAACCTTAGTATCTAATGAAAGTCCAACAGACAGACAGAAAGGTAGCCTTAACCAGTTTTAACCAACCAATTTTGTTCTGATACAAACAAAAATAAAATAAAAATTGTTACAATACTAATCTACTCCACGCATATACTGTTCTGTTGCACAAACGTTTGTGTTCGTGTTGGAGAGCCTTGGCCAAAACACTTGTAGCGGTCGTTTAAAAAACGGTGATTTTGTTCAAAATTTAATATTATTTGTTAGTTTCAAGCTTAAAATATAACTTATTATTCATTTACATACTGAAAGTAAGATACTCCGGTCGTTAAATTACTTTTTCGGGCATTATTTTTGCAACTTTTGAATACACGCTGCGGCATTGTGAGACGTGTTTACATTGGCTGTGTTTCAAGCGAACTAAACAAAATAAGAGCTCATTTCTCAAATGAGCTCTTATTTACCGATACGTATTTTTTGCTCCGACCCGATATCTAGTTGCTAGTGTTGATCGAAGCGAAAAAATATGAAACTCGTGCGTCTGATAACGCTAAGCGATAGTTAGTGGTTTGACACGTGCGAACGCAACGAAGGATCCAACGAGCCTGCGTCAGGTAGAGGATGCGAGGTGCCGGTTGTTGTTATGACAAGTGTGAAATATAGCACTACCCTCATTGTATACATTATGAAAAAGGCTAACTACCTCCATTACAGATACAACTGTCGCTAGTACTGTGTTCGGAGGTAATACTCCTCCTCTAAATGACTTGACTGATTTTGATGAGTTATTTATTTATAATGTTATATATCTGTGAATATTTGTGTGTTTATTTATTAATCACTCTCAAAACGATGAGAGATTTAGACTTCAAACACCTTTAACGTTCACTTCACTGAGCAATAGTAAAAAAAAAAACAACGTTAAAATCTATCCTTAAAACTGATTTATCTAACTTCAAAACTGCAATAAAAAAACTACTACAATCTATATAAGAAACACGGATAAAAAACGTAACTGGAATCGATCACAAGTCATAATATATTTGTAAAACTACAATTCTTCGATTCGTAAATCAAGCCGGACAAAAAAGTAATTCAATCCGGCACCGCGGCGTGTCTGCCGGTCGGTCGGCACTGTTGGCAGGCGATGCTGTGCACAGCTCTGGGGAACTCTTTGATATCGCTTCTGATTAAAAGCAGACGCGCTTTTAAAATAGTCTATGTTTACTGTAACAACGCTGAAATAGACCCATCTATATATCTAACTATATAGCCGCGTTTTCTGGATATCGTCTCGTCTATAAATATTTTTAGACTTTAGTCATTTTTTATGGCCTTTATTAAAAAGGAATTTAATTGAATAATGGAATAGCTTACGGTAGCGATAAATACAGAGAGATAAATAATTCTGTTTGGATTGAGTGCGTGCAGATGAATGTGTTTATTTTAAAAATAATAATAATTGTCTTTCTTATATGACGCGCCCGTCTTCTTATGAAACACTAGCCGTGTGCCCGTAGCTCAGCCCGCGTCTCTACCCGCGTTTCGTATATGCTTCTCTGCGTAATATAGCTTGTAAATGATCATTGAAATAATGTTATTTGATGTTCCATTCAATAGTCTTTTGTTCACAATTTCATGAGTATATATATTTTTTTTTTTATTACAAGGAACCCTAATAACTTTCCTGATATTGTTTTTGTTACTAACAGAAAGCAAAGATATTTCTCACAATCTCAAACACCACCACACCAACAAATATGTGCACTGAATTGGACTTTATTCAGTTTCATGAGTTTTTTTTTTTCGCGGATCCCTAATTATTGTCGAAAAATAAACCTAGGCTAGGTTACGCGGAATAACTTTAGTTATCTACCAAAAAATCGGAGATTACCCGAAACAAACAGACAGGCAGACAACATTTGAACAATTGTATTTTCGGTAAAGGTATCTTGTATATACATTAATATGTATTTAGTAAAAAAATGTTATTTTGACATTACAAACAGACACTTCAATTTTACTTATTAGTATAGATTGAATGTACACTAGCTGTGTGCCTGCAGCTGCGCCGGCGTTTCATGTATTCTTCACTGCATTTTAACTATTTTATAAGGAACCCTAATTATATCCCTAATTTTTTAGTACTAAGATAAGCTAAAAATATTTCGCATAAATTCAAGTAGTTGCCCCTAAAACTGACCATTAAATCGGATTTTTGCTTAACAATTCTATTATTTTTAATGCGGATCCCTAATTATTTTCACAAACAAAAGTAGGTTAAGGTACGCGTAGTAATTTCAGTTATCTGCCAAAAGAAGTCCGGCCAAAATCATTCCAGGTTTTCCGGAGATTAGCCGGAAACTAATCTAAAACTCATCAAATTGTAAATAAAATCCGATTCAACCAACGCACAGTTTTACTGGCAGGTATTTGAATTTGTGATGAATATCTGTGCTTAATGTTAGTAGCAAAAAAAAATGTGGGGGAAAAAAAAAGTTAAGCAAATCGGTTCAGTAGTTCTCGAGTTATAAACCAACTGATGGAGAGACAGCCGGATTAGACGTTGCCTTTTTTTTTTTTTACGATTTTTTATGGGTTCAATGCTTCAAACTCAATCTCACTTGATGTTTATTGACGAAGTGGTCCAGGATGGTAAACACACTAAGCCTAGAGATACTGGTTCTCAAGTGATGCTGCCGAAACACACCTATTGGTATTTGGCGGCAAGTTTTTCTAACTTGAGGGTGGTAGCTACCCAGGCGGGCATTATTACAAAATGTCCCTACCACCATGCTATGTTTTCTTCACGATATTTTTCTTCACCGAAGGCTCAGGCCGATTGTAGAGTTGGATAGGTGGGATCGAACCCGCGTCGAGAGACGCGGAATCCGGCCGCAATACCCACTACGTTATCGTAGCTTTAATCGCCTTTTATATCACGTAGGTTGTTATGGTATGTTATAAGTTTGTTATACGGTTTTTTTAGGCGATAATATTGTTTTGGGCCCGGCGTGGCTGTGTGGGGGGTTTTCCTTTGATTGCTTTTAACGGATTTAGGTCATGGGAATTCAATGAGTGACGTATAATCCTTTTATCTGTGAAGTACCGAGTGACGTTATATCGAAGATTATATTACCACAAAATTCAACGATTTTACTTTTTACTAGGTGATGTCCGCGGCTCCACTCTCGTTGCATATGTTCTTTAGGTGTAAGTGAAAAAGTGCATATACTTAAACAAACAAATAAAATGGCAACTCCTGTCCGTCCGTTCATTGGTTTATTACTCGGTTTGTATATGTCTATAATGAACATGAAGTGAATGAACATAATTGCCTCCAACACGTTATCTCACAAAATTTTAACTAAAATGCATATTATAGAATATTATATAATATATTGCACGCGAGTTTGGCTGCGGGAACTGTTAGAATAAATATAAATGGAGCTGAGAGGATTTGTTTCTCGTTCGAAATAATATAAGCACTCGCCCAAAAAGATTCGATCAATAATTCTTTAAGAAGATTTAAAGAAGCAATTAATTAATTCTAAAGTAGGAATCTGTATTTTTTATTTTTTTAATAACCAATAGTTATACAAAAAAAATTCTAAAAGAAAATTGATTAACAGACTGACAAGAACTGCACTCAAATGTTTTTCTGTACCTAGGTATTTATTGTAAACATTACACCATTTCAATTTTAATTCTTACGAACAGTAAACTCTATACAGTAGAGTAGATATTACAAAAAAATATACATAATAATCTATAAAAATAAATAAAATTGAAGTGTCTGTTTGTAATGTCAACTAAGTACATATGAATGTATTGTACGATACCTATACCAAAAAAAACGATTTCTAAAATTGCTGTCAATCTGCTTGTTCCGGGTAATCTCGGGAACGGCTTGACGGATTTTGGCGGGACTTTTTTTGATAGATAGCTGAAGTTACTCCGGGTAACATAGGGTACCTTTAATTTTCGAAAATAATTAGGGTTCCGCATAAAAAAATTAAAACTCACAAAAGATTGAATAAAATCCGATTCAGTGCACAATTTTACGGGCAAGTGCTATAAATGTATGAGAAATATTTTTAATTTATTAAGATTAAGTACTAAATTTATTCTAGGACAATAATTAGGGTTCCGTATAAAAATTGGGGAAAAGGAATGTTGGTCGACAGTTAAGACGGTGGGCTGATGACTTAATACGTGTAGCAGGAAACGACTGGATAAAGTTAGGCAAGGACAGAGAGGTATGGAAAAGGGTGGAGGAGGCCTTTACCAAAACAGGGATTCAAATCTCATAAATAATACTAACATTAATATAAGTAATCTCTCTTAAATTTAAGCAACATTTTACTAACAAACATTGTAATTTACACCAAATATGAGATCTGGATTAAATGGCTTTATTATTATTATTATTATTATAAAAATTAAAAATTGAAACGCATTGAAGAACATATGAAACGCGGGTGCAGCCGTGGGCAGACAGCTAGTGCATAACATTTCTGAGTGGATATAAATTATTTTTTGACAAAGTATCAGATCAGACCGCATACCTACGTATTACCGCATATCTTTTGCTCTTTTAAACTCTATTAGATACTGAATTACTTATTATTCAAACGTTTAAAAAATGTTTTGTGAAATGAAATATGTTTATATTATTATACGTTTACTTGTGATTTAATTTAATCCCAATAGACAATCCTAAGCGTAATGTACGTACATCCGAATCTAAGGATGGTCTACACTCCGAACCCCTGATATCCCTTGGGTTGCGACGTCACACACTCACGAGCCCCACCCACTGCCTTTACATCGAATCGTCTATTTTGAAATGAGAATGTTTGTGCAGAGGAAGAAAATTAATCCCTTAGATCGTTTTAAATTGTTATTACGTTGGGGATTTTAGGATAATTTTTATTAGTAAAATCTTAATTTTTATTATCAGACTAGCTGTTCCCGCGGCTCCGCTCGCTTGTCAATGTTCTTTATTGCGCACAATGATTCATTACGGAATATAGGTTTAAACAATAATTGAAAAACAATGGAGACAAGATTGAACGGGTTCGATCCCACCTATCCAACTCTAAAATCAGCCTGAGCTTTCGGTGAAGGAAAACATCGTGAGGAAACCATAGCAAGGTGGTAGAACATGTCCGCCTGGGTTGCTACTACCCTCAAGTTAGAATACCTGTCGCCAAATACAAATATGTGTGTGTTCAGGTAGCATCACTTGAGAACCAGTACTTCTAGGCTTAGTGTTTACCATCCTGGACCAGATCGTCACTTAACATCAGGTGAGAATGTGGCTGAAACAAAGCACTGCGCTTATACCGTGTAAAAATAATAATACATACATACATATGCTCACGCCTGTTATCCCCGAAGGGTTAGGCAGAGGTGAAGTAGCGAACTACACCACCCACATTTCACCGAGCTTAGTTCCATCCTAGATGTGACAGGGGGCGCTAGCCTGTCGCCATAGCGGGCACAAATTCCAAACTCCGGGATGATACTGAGTAGAAAAAACCCAATATCACTTGACCCGACCCGGGGATCGAACCTGAGACCTCAGAACGGCAGTCGTATGTAATACAACTGCGCTAATTAAACCAAATATATTTCTCACAAATACAAACACTTCCCAGTCAAACTGTCTATTGAATCGGATTTTATTCACAACTGCATGAGTTTTAATTGCCTGTGTCACGTTAATTCTTTTCCAACAAATAAAGCAGTCTAATTTACGGCTTATAACTTCGGTTATCTGCCAGAAAATGTCGGTCCATCAGTCCAAACGTTGCGGAGATTAACCGGAACAAACAGACAGACAAAAAAAAGATGACGTTATATTCATTTTTATTTATCTAGTAAAAACCTGTTATTTTTATATTACAATCAGATACTTCAATTTTATATGGTTTTTTGTAAAGATAATGTTTTTGAAGACTGATTTATTACAATTGATATATTTCATCGAGTTATTCAGCGAAAACACGTGTTAATCAAAACTTTACGACACTCGTACACCGAAACTATTGATTTTATGAAAAGAATTCTTAGGGCATTACTTGTAGGAAATTTTCTCTAGTTTAATTTTTTGCATAGATGTTTCTGTCGTAAAATTACTCGGAGAGGAGATATCGTCAAAAAACAGCTTTCAGACACCGTTTTTCCAATATGACGGCGCGAGCGGTAAAGATTGTGAAAACGAGGTAGCAAAGTGGAAATTCGAAAAGAGCACATCCAAAACTATAAATTTACCCATCTTTAAAACTCCTGGCAAACTTTCCAGGTAAACTCTTTTCTTATGACTTCACGAATAGTGGTAGTAGGTTATTTTCTAGTAAACATGTGGTTAACTTAGTCCCCCGCAAGTTTCACTGTAAAGTGGAGCCCTCTATACGCGTGTACTGGCGACACCATTTCACAGATAATTGCTTAAATTCGGTTACGTGGTCACTTAACTTCTAGTGAAATTGTGGTCAAACTTTAAAACTTATAAAAAAGTGAGTCTATTGTAATTGATAGCGTTGAGTTGTTATGGATGCTCAAATTTGTCTTATCTTAATACAGTTATTCTGGCAAAGTCAATAACTTCATTGACATAAATACAGATCCGATTATGCTAAGTGACGATTTGATCGATCTTGGTAATATGTTAAGCCTATAGAAACTAGCTCTTAAGTGATTCTGTAGGTTTCTATAGATAATTGCAAATTAGTAAAAGTTGTAGCTAACCAAGCAGGAGCTAGAATAGTTCTTCTTGGCTTATTAGGCTTCCTAAAATGAAAGCTGAATCTCATTTTTTCAGCTTCGTATCATTTTAACGTATCCTAGTTGATATTTGATACGAACTCGTCAAAAAAAAGTTTATTTAGAATTAATTTCAAACCTCTTTTTAACTGCCAACTAATAATACACTTAACTCAATTTTTTTTTTTAGTATTATTCTGGCAACTTCCGTTGTTCTCTTGGACACCTTAAAAATTCTGGTTATCCAATTAAAACTTACAAATAAAACGTTAACAATACCAAAAAAAGAATAGAAACAACTCTCAAGTGAAAACAATTTCTAAGGCTTTCTCAAATAAAAGGAAAACTTTTCGGAACCGCTCCCATGCGAAGGTTAAGAAGTGACCCTCACAAGAAAAAACCATTTTTATGAAAGTGCGAAACGATTCGAAATAGAGACGTTTTGGGAAAAATCGTGTCGATGAAAGTCTGAGCCAGTTAGGGTACAAATCCTTAAATCACTTCCGGAGATTATATGCGATGGGCGATGTTCACCTACAAACGTTTCCGTCTGTCTTTCCCTTTATTCGTTTAGAACTCGAGAATAAATTTAATCTTATTAAAATAGACGACAATGGACCATAATTATATGATATTTTTATATATAACTAAACAAAGTTGCCATCATATCGATAATATTTAGAAGGTTCGTTCATTTATTGTGTAAACACCATAAAGGAGTGTCTATGCTTTGCATATTTTCAATGACATAGGAAACGAGGTTTGAATGGTGATTCCATCTATTTATTCAACCGAAAGACGTTCACTGCTGGACATAGGTCTCCCCAAAAATCACCACGACGACCGGTCTTACGCCACCAGCATCCAGCGGACTCTTGCGACCTTTACCAGGCCGTCGGTCCACTTTGTGGGGCCTCTACCCACGCTGCGTCTCATGCAGCCATTCAACAATCCGTTGGCCCCATCGGGCATCGGTTCTACGAGCAATAGGTCCAACTCATTGCCACTTAAGTTTGGCAATTCCTTGTGCAATATCGGTTATTTTGGTTCTTCTGCGGATCTTCACATTTCAGATTCAGTCACGCAGGGAAACTCCGAGCATAGCCCTCTCCATTGCGCTTTGGGTAAATTTGACCATACTAATTAAGCCCGTTGTAAACGACCACCTCTCAGTGCCATAATTCATCATCGGAAACACACTGGACGAAGATTTTCGTCTTGAGACACTGCGGTATTTAGGACGAGAAGATTAAACGTAGCATCCCAAACGCGGCCTATTCGAGTTGGATTTGACGTGTAACCTCTTTCTCGAAGCTGGATGTACTTAATTGGACAGAACTGTCAACAACTTCGAGCGTAGATTCCCGATTTTTATAGGAGTTGGCACAACACGGGCATTAGACACGATTGGAATTAATAGAATTGATTAATATTGATTATAAATAAAATTTACTAATCTTCTTTTGTTTTTTTTTTTACGAGTGCTTAGACGACAAACATATTATTAACATTCATTTATATAGATTAATAAATAATAATAGCATATTTTGCGTCAAAAATATCAAAGCACAAGAAGATGAACGTTAAAAAAAATGTTTATTTGGACTTCGGTCACTTGTAAAACTGTTTCTCATCGCGGTAAAGTGATTCATTTTGTAATCATGATTATGCATTTTACATTTAAACTAATTTTTTTCTCCGCTAAGTAACATCAGCTGTTGTCAACCTTGTCGGTATTTCATATGTATCTCTGTACTCCTTACATATTATAAAAATACACCATTTACGTTTATCTGTTCGTTATTGAGCTTGAGCACTTCTGAACCGTTTCAAATTTTTGGTAAAATATTCCTTAGTGGGTTTTGTAAAGGATTCTTTTTCTCGTAGTTTTGATAACTGCCTCAGTAGCGCAGTTGTATTACGGTACGACTGTCATTCTGAGGTCCCGGGGATCGACTCCGGGACGGGTCAAGTGATGTTGGGTTTTTCTGGCTGTACATATGGCGACAGGCACATCTGGGATGGAACTAAGCTCGGCGAAATGTGGGGGGTGTAGTTCGCTATTTCACCTCTGCCTAACCCTTCGGGAATAACAGGCGTGAGCTTATGGTGTGTTATTGATAACTGCGGAATTTTTAACATGGGTTGCAGCTCAAGCCGAGCTTCGTTTCGTTTTGATGCCCTTTTTGGCTACATTTTTAGGTTCAGTGCGTGAAGCGCTCGCCTTAAAGTCCAGTGATGCTGTCAAGGCCCTTGGGTCAGGTAAAATATATATTCTTTAGACATGTTTTGGTGTGTGGTAGGTAGGCTAAAAGTGTGTTCTGGGGCAGCATCACTTGAGAGTCAGTACCTCTAGGATTAGTGTGTTTACTCGTTTGGGCCCGTTTAAAAAATGGGCACCAATGGGGGCGGAGGGTTTATGTTTTCTTATTTATGGACTGGAGAGAGGTTTAAATGCTGATTAAGTAAACGATGTTAACGTATATACTTAAGTAGATTTTGTTAAAAAATAGACTAATGGTTACGTCATCATAGGGGATTAAAATGTTTGGCTAACAACTATTTTGGTGACAAGACTCAAATGTGTCTAAAAGTCTACCTATGTAATACTTCTAAGGCCCATTAGATCACATCGTCATTTCACATTAGTTGAAATTGCAGTCAAAAAGTATTATTAAAAAAAGGTAGTCATGGGGACTACCGATAGAAGTGAAAACTCGAAACTATAAAAAAACTGTAATAGAATTTCTAAATCCACGATAAAATACTATCAAACGACTAGAAATCTATTTACCCCGCTGGTAAGATAATTTCCAAGCTACAATGAAATATTCATTACATGATATATTACTGAGATTTAATATTAGGTATCATATTAGTAATATCAAAAATTAATAATGCAAATATTATAATACCATTATTGGAAATATTCGAAAATAAATGCTAGTTTTTATTATTCATTTTTCTACATAACCAGTTTAACGCAACACGTCACATTAGCATGTCGGTGACGCGAACCCATAAGTTTTGCCTCTACCAAATATCGTACGACGCGGCTAAAGAAATTTTCACTTCAATATGAGAAAAGTATCTGAAAAGACATCGCTTAATATACAGTAATATCTGAGTGGATGCTGCATATGGTGATTAGTGATCAGGCTAAAGCCAATAGTTAACGTTAAAAGAATCAATGGGTACCCATCAAAAAAAGGACGTCAACATGTTTCTAGACTATGAAAAACCCACCATAAAAATAGATCGCGTTAGATACAGGCCTACATTATGATTGCGACTGTAGACAGAATCTAATCTAGACACATATATTTTGTCGAGTTTAAAAAAAATCTGATGCTTCATTGGGATTTGGAATCTTTAAAACAGAATTTCAGAAATTCATCAAAGATCAGTCTAGAAATATTCAAATTCAAATCCACCGTAAATAATATGGTAATTAAATGATTTTACTAACTCCGCTTAATGTAGTTCGACCCATAAATATTAAACTGAAGACTTAATGCGAAGAATAACTAAGGAAGTAGATCAAATAATTCAAGAATTTGTAGTTATTTACAAACAATTTTCTATATTAGAGAGAAAATTGAAGTAAATTTAACGAAGCTTTGTGGAACCGGGCGTGAAAATTTCGTTTGTTAATTGCTAACCGGCAATTTGAGATGCCAGCCTGAGTAATCGCCTGTCATTATATAACGCGACTCCTAAATTCAGTTGGTTATTTATAAAGGCGGAATTTTTCAAGTGAATTATTAAAGTAAGTTATCATGAAACGTGCAATGTGTGTGGTCGTCTTGTAGAAATCGAACATAATGAGACGTTATTTATTTATTGTGTAAGAACAATTTTCGAATTTGTGAAACAACTCTCAAAGCCGCTAAGTTTCGCACTCGAATCTGAATTGGTGGAATCGCTACAGATATTTTAGACATATTATTAAAAATATAAGTATATCGTTAACACGGAAATAATTACTATGATGATGAAACACGTAAACTTCATTATAAAATTTCAAAGTCTATCGTATAACTATGTTTTTTTAAATAATGTTCTAAAGAAGAAGCTTATGATTCGGCTTAAAAATGCAAAAAACCTAAATATTCTTAAAAATTAGTTATCTAAATCTGAAGATTAAATCTTATCTTTTAGGTCGAACTAAACTTATGAATTCTCAGAAATAACTTCTTTTTTTAATTATAGATTAATTTTTCTTACCTATGTACTAACGATGACGTAGGGTCTATACCAGTTTCAACTTAAACCCCCATCCGAACAGCGCGTACCACGTAAAGCTATGTTAAATAACCGACAAACAAAACTGTTAAAATAAAAGTTTACTAATTGCTCGATCATATACAGAGCGAACGTGCATAAGTGTTAATTGAGATTCTAGGTTATTGTCTAATTAACGAAACGGGCGTAGGCGAGCCTCGGTTGAGTCACTGCTACTCAGCAGGATCGAAACGAAAGAATTATCACTCATTAAAACCGTTCAAAACTTTGTACCGGGGCGTATAGTACCGGCTGGCTCGATGTCACGTGCAACACTGGCCGTATACGAAGAATGCTACTTCTTATAAACCATCGACAAGGGTGCGCGCGCATAGATAATAAAAGCTAAATGCTAGCTCGCCCCATAAACTGGCCTCATTAGAGAAAGGGCGCGCCATGGTTTGCACTGCATACAAGGTTTTATTGCAGGTGTTTCTAACCTCCCCCGAACCCCCCTATTTGACGGTATCATCTGTTTATTTTTAAGGTCGCCGTGGGTTGCCTTTCACGGTTGTTTTGCGATGGGGCGCGTTCGCTAATAAATGGGGTCGGGATTGACAGATTACGTTGCCGCTTGTAATGGTGGACGGCCGGCGCGCCCTGAACATCGAAGAATATAGGTGGTTGTTCGGGCCATGTTTATCGCCGAGTAAGGGCGCGGTAGGGTGGAGTAAGAGATACACACTGATTTATCAAACAAGGAAAAATTACCGCCGCAAATTGGATGGTCGGTTTTTTTTTTTTTTCGTCGGCCACCCCTTTTTAGTGGAATTAAAGATGTCTTTGGTCGTTTTACAGGATCCCTTTTATATGCTGCGAATACATGTATACAGTGTTTGTATATATAGCAGAATTTCATATATAAAACTATCTTCTACGGTTTGTATCTAACTAGTATTTTTCCTAAAGGCGCT
Source organism: Samia ricini (assembly GCA_014132275.2). Lineage (NCBI taxonomy): Eukaryota > Metazoa > Arthropoda > Insecta > Lepidoptera > Saturniidae > Samia > Samia ricini. The sequence goes on from AP028158.1 coordinate 33,901,224, forward strand.
TTTATCCTTCACAATCCCGCGACGAACTTTGGAGCGCTTTTTATCAAATCATAATCTTATACCCAATTGACGCTTATAGATTGTAATGTTAACTATAAAGATAAACGCAATTATATTATTACGTATAATCTTAATTTTTATGTTAAATAAAACTTCTTTATTTCTAATTCAACTTCTCGAAATACCACCTGTATGTCTCATATTAGTATGGCTGTTGAAGATATCCTTAAATAATTCCTGGTAATTAATTGTGTCTATACTAAAATACATATAATAAAGATAATATATAAAAACCGCGATAAGATATAACAGATCATACAAAACGTCCAACGTCCACTCAACATATCCATCAAACATGGCCGCTTATAATATTAGTGATCGACTTAACTATATCAAGTTTTTTTTAACCTAATACCTATTAATAATACTATTGGTAATTTCATTAAATATGTAATTTTTCATGGAACAATTACAAATTATTTCTCGTAATGTTAGTATAATGATTTGCAATAAAAAAAAAAACAATTTCTATGAAATATTTAACCCAATAGAAGTTTGTTGCCGGTCAAGAATAACCACCCCATATCGTTCCCGTGGGTGTAGTAAAAGGCGACTAATAGATATGCCAGTAGATAGGCAGCAGCATCCTCTGAGCATCACAAACATCTACTGCGACTGCCAACCCCCCTGACCACCGTGGCTATAATGGTAATCCCCCCGTTATTGGAGGAGACCTATGTCCAGCAGTAGACTTCTTTTGGTTGAATCAATCAATTTTACCCAAAAGAATATAAATGCGTCTCTACTGTATTGGGCTTAGACCATTAACTCGTCTGGTGTTAAGTGATAATGTATGTTCAGGTCGAAGCTCACGAAAAACACACTAAGCTCAGAGGGAATTTTACCAATTTACATGTAAAACCGACAAAGTGCAAGTCGATATTGCACGGAGTCTCGATCCCAACTATCCAACTCTATGATCAGCCTGAGCTTTCGGCGAAGGTAAACATTGTAAGGAAGCCATAGCATGGTGGTAGAGCATTTTCTAAGAATAGTTTAGGTAGCTACTAACCTGAAGTTTCAAAAAACCTGTCACCAAGCACCAATAGGTGTTCCGGTAGAATCGCTTAAGAACCAACACCTTTAAGGTTAGTGTGTTTATCATCCTGGACCACATCGTCACTTAATTACAGGTGAGATTGTGGTCAAAGTTTCTCCTATCTGTATGTTTTTATCAGATAATATGCCTACGATTTAAAACATTATACAAATCGGTTAAGTATGAGCCAATTATCGGACATACAGACATAATATACACGTTGATTTTTATGTAATATGTGGATTTACAATAAATGTACTTAGTTTTGACTTTCAATAATCGCTTTAGTCGAAATGTTATAAAACACAAATACGAAACTTCCGATAATATCCAAGGTCTCAAACCAAGACTCATACGAAAACAATACAACGATTGTACTCGACAAAACCAATACATCGTAATTCATAATAATACGGCACCCCATGGAATAACATGTTTTATTACGCAACGAAATATTCTACAATTAAAAAAAACATAGCCCCGGATTCGAACGCGGGAGACGTAATTGATTAAAACAATTGACGCCTATTAAAACGATTGTGAATTCTTGATAGATTAATAAAGTATTTTATTTACTTAGTAACGACCCGCTAGGACTTCACAGGGGTATATAAAAAATCTATTAACAAAAACGTAGATTATGTTACCAGCTTATAGTGTCGCTTTCTACATGTAATTTATTTTGAGTTTCGCAATAACAATAAAAAATATTTTTTTATCCCTTTTATAAATATAGTATAGATTAGCAGAAAAAAAATCACAAATAAATCATTCAGCCATAAAGAAAGTGGGTAGGCCCCCCACAAGGTGGACCGACGACCTAGTGAAGGTCGCGGGTATCCGTCGGATGCGGGTGGCACAGGACCGAATTCGTGGAGACTTTCGAGGACTTTCGAATGCATGGATGGAAACACGGATAATTCGAAGAAGTACATCATTAAATAAAAAATCATTGTTTTAACAATCACACGACCGGACAATGATTTTAAATTTCGTACTACTTTGATGCCTTGCGAACAACTATCATTCTTTAGCTGAGTGCCCTAAACGGTCCTTAAAATATTACGTACCTAAGCAAAATATTTTTCTTTAACGCAACCCCCTCCCCCCCAATCCCTGTTATCCTATCCGCATAATTATGTAAGTATCGGCAGAATTATGATTGTAAAAAACGAGCATCAATATTGGTTAAATAATTTATATTAAATCAAATGAATTCATTTATTTTAATCACATATTTTATTTTAATGTACCATTCAGGACCCAGTCCCTTATTTCAGCAAAAATAAGAACAATATGAACCCCGAAGCCCGCCATGCTTATGCATGCAATATTTGAACAGCTCCTAAGCTCGCAAAAGCCTTTAAAGAAATAAAAAAAAAGTTTTTTTTTTTAAATATAATAATCGAGTTACTGTACTTGAATTAATTTTCGCATTGTGATCTAAATTCTTTATTAAGATAATCATTATTCATTTCAAAATGGTAATGAGAAAAATTAACTGTTTCCAAATATTTTTATTGACAACACTGAATCTCAAAAATAGAGCTACTGAATATAGAAAAAAAAAGAAAATCGGTTGACAAACAAAGAAGAAAAACTACATCAACTGTTTGTATTTATTTATATTACTTTTGCATATTTATATGACTGTGTACCCGCGGCTGCGCCCGTGTTTCACACATTCTTCACTGCGTTTTATTTATTTTTTTATGGAACCCTAATTATTTTTCAAATAGGAAAAAGATAAAGTAATTTTTTTCTTTTAAATTCAAACACTTGTTCGTAAAACTGTGCATTGAATCGGATTTTATAAAATAAATTATGACTCTAATTTTTTTACGCGGACCCCTAATTATTTTCGAAAATCACAAGTAACATAAGTTACGCGTTACTTCAGCTATCTAGCAAAAAAAGTCGCGGAGATTACCCAATACGTACAGACAGACGGGCAGACCAAAATTTTCAAAATTGTAATTTTTGTTATAGTTATCGTATTCGTATGTATTTAGTAAAAAAATGTTATTTTGACATTACAAACGGACACTTCAATTTTATTTATTAGTATAGATTGTTAAATGAAAGTTAATTACCAAATTTCCTGCATGCGTTTTTGCGTTACATAAATTATTTTTTAAATTTGTCGTAAGAATTTTACATAAAGATAAAAAAAATAGAATGATTCTTAAGTTTATTTAATACAAGCTGATCTCCGCGATTTAACTCGCATAGTTCCCGTTTCCGTGGGTTTTAAGTCTATTCGTTACATACAATAATACAAATCTGTCCTCCTTTTAATATTAGTATATATTTACTATGTGTTTTGTTGAATGAATACGAATTTTTGTTCACAGCAACGTGCAGCTCGTAAACTTTATTCGTAAAGTGAGTGGACATGCTGTGTTCTTGATGTTGCAGTAATCATCTGACTCATCTCGCACTGGAAGCAATTGTTACTTAGAGCTATTATGAATGGCACAGTCATATTACGTACGTAATATAATTAGGAATCGTGCCTTGAATTTTTACCATTCATTTTGTTTAGAACTAAAAAGGATTTTGCCACATCACAGCCACAAAGGTATAAATTAGAACATATTTAGTTCTCGTTTATGATTTTCTACTTTTAAAAATATATTATTTTTATCTTAAAATCTACAGCACGCATTTAATCATTCTGATACTACATAATTTATTATATCTATGAAAGTAATTACTCATATGTAAAGAAAAACGTTTTATGTGCATGAGTAATTTGAATTTTAAAGAAATTGACTTAAATATTAAAAAAAAAAATTCCTCTGTAATTCTTTTTACACTTTATAGGATATGTGCTTTAATCGTAATCTCACCTGATGTGATGTTACGATGTGATCCAGGATGGTAAACCTCTAAACCTAGAGGCACTAGCTCTCAATTGATACTGCCGGAACACACTTATTGGTATTTGATGGACGCTTTTCAAAATTGAATGTGGCAGCTATGTGGCGGGCATTATTTTAAAATGCCACCATGCTATGGTTTTCTTACGATGTATTTCTTCACCAAAGGCTCAGGCTAATTTTATAGTTGGATAGTTGGGCTCGAACCCACATCCATTGCCGCGGAATCCGACCGCACTACCAACTGCGCGCTCATCGCTTCAAATTTAATGCTTATTTTTATATCATTATATTTTATACTTGCAACACAGGCTTGAGATTTTTACAACCTTAAAGTACCTACTTGACACAAGCCGTGCAGAGCCATTAAAAAACACAAGAAGAAGAAGTACCTACTTCCTGTATAAGCTTACAAAACATTGGATCAATGTGATATCAGCAACAGGTCGCCTTATCGCGTCCCAATTCGTCAAATCCTCGGGCAAACCATGAAATCCGTTCGGAAACTTCACCGTTACACTGACGCAACGATGTGTCGCAGACAACAAAGGGATTTGCATATGTATCCGAACGCGTCGGCGCACGTGTTATGAAAGAGAAAAAAAAAATACTGCTCCCAATTTGAAAATCGAACGATATACGACTCTGTGTCAAAGTTATTCGAAACTCGATTTCGTATTTTGAACGTAAATCGAATTTGTTCGGCAATTCTGAGAGTTACAAGTTGTAAGTTTGTTTGAATTTGATTTTCATTACTAGGTCACTAAGATTCAAAATCTAACGACAAGTTCTTTGTAAAAAGGTATGTCACGGAGAATGGACTGTTTACAGTGAATGGAGTCTTTAGAGGCACAAATGAACGTTATCTCGTATTTGTGTCCGTATATCAAACTCTGTATACATAATAAGTTTGTGTGAGATAATATTAAAGCCTTAACTAACAAACCTTTCGATCATTTAATGAACGTTAGGATTTAGTGATGGAACTAATTAGGAAGTGTAACACTACACAGCCACAATTTAAAGTTACAACGTCGGGTTACAATATTGACAGTGGCAAATTTAAGAACTGTGCATTGAGACATAAACGAATGGGGAGAATTCCGTTTTACGTAAACTTCATATTTACAATTAAGAAGGTTGGTTTAAAATGATCAAAAAATAAATAAAAAACTAAACTAACTTGTCACTGTTGTTTGGGCTAACATAATATACACAATAATGTTGTTCAGAACACAAAAGAGTGCAGGTTCTATAAATATGCAGACGAAGCGCCAAAGCTCATCCTGCTCTCTGCCAAAAAGATCCTACAGTACATCCAGGCTCTATGTCTACTGTCTAGGCAGTGGTAGCTACGGCTATGTAGTTATATTGGGGTGATCACAATAGATCTAACTAGGTCACAGTGATACAGGACTGCTCTTTTCGTATACTAATAACTAAAACAATTGTCATTTTACAATATTCAAACTACTAAGTAGGTGTACGTTTATTAACAAATATACGATAATTATTGCCTACCTTTTAAAAATATGTACTTTTGGTATAAAAACCCTCATTGTCATAATTTAACTATTAATACGTAGTTTCGGACAGAATTAAATATAGGTAGTCATCATTAACATCAACATAAATATATATCAGCGCCTATAGCGGCGAACCAGAAGATTAAATTAGGAGTGTGCGATATATATCGATATTCAATAAAATACATTATTACATACGATATATCGAATCATCTGATATCGATAAATTTCATCCGATATAAATATACCGGACAAAATATAAAGTACACTATTTCTACTTTATTTTGGTGCACAAATGCTACTTCTAATAATGTTATATTTCAATAATAGATATTAAAAGAAAATCAAACGGGGAAAGGGGGTTGCTGGAGGACTTTAGTTTGGCATACCATATATCAATAATATCGATATGTTTCTTCAATATATCGCATAGTATCGATATAAAATTACCGACGATATATGTCATATTGAAAAAAAAATATAAATATTTTTCCAAAATTCACATCCCTAGATTAAATCTGTGTAAAACAAAAGGCACGAGGCGTTTCACCGTCCCTAAGCATTTATTTAAATTTTTGGCAGGATCTCTTAGTCTGTCACGTAATAGTTGTTTTTCTTTTATTTATTAATTTTTTTTGATTTGAAATTTGAAAAACAATACTGCACAATATGAATTCGGAAGCACCACAAAAATTATTTAAAAAAAGGAACCCATGTTTTACTAGAGTGCGATGTGTGTAAACTAGAAAAATGTGATATAAATTCTTAGCACGAAACATTGGCAGAATTATTTATAATTACAACTAATTTCTAAAAAGTAGGGATCGAAAATCATTTTAGTTCCTACTTTTTTCTAATAGAGAGCGCTACTGGTTGATATATAAAGAATTTCTTAAATTACCTGATTAAAAGAATAATTTATTTCACCAACATTTTCATTTAGGTTTTCCCGTTTGACCCCAAACTCAAATGTTTAAGTGATAATGTAGTTCACGATAGTAAATACTCTACCTAAGCGTAGAGATACTGGCTCTTAAGTGATACTGTCGGAAGACACCTGTTGATGCTTGGCAACAGATTCTCAAACTTGAGGTTGACAGCTAGCGAAAAGTACATTATAAAATGCTCTACCAGGCTACCAATATTATATGGTTTCCTCACGATTTATTCTTTCACCGTAAGCTCAGCTTCATTATATAGATATATTCGAAAACCATCGATCGACGCAGAATTTGAGCACAGTAGTTATTAATCCATCCATCGTGATGAAACATACTCTAATGCCTTCACATTAGTTACCAATCCTGAAGATTAAAAATCTGTCATATTTATTCCAGCAGAAACACTTGAGCGCCATTTACTGAAAATGTCAAACGTCGACCACATCGACACTTAACATCAAGTGAGATCGTGTCTTCCTTCACGGAAAGCTCAGGCGATCGGCGGGAACGAAATCACTGATCCATCATAATTCGTATATTGAGTAATTGAATTGTGGATTTCAGATATAATTTACGCCAAAACAAATAGACTGTGGAAGTGGAGTGTGTCGCTTTCGAAAATCAATATGTTATCGTTTATTATCAGAGGCCGGATTATTATGCAAATGATAACATTCGCGTTTGCATCATCATCGGGGTATAGGCAGAGAGATATTTTATTGATTACTGTGCCCCGCAGCTGCGCCCGCGTCTCTTTACTTCACTAATGATTACTTTCCTAAAACTTTTTAGTACTAAAATAAAGTAAAAATATTTGTCATAAATTCAAGCACTTACCCGCAAAACTGTGCATTGAATCAGGATTTATTCAATTTTTTATAAGTATTCATTTTGATACGCGGAACCCTAATTGTTTTCGTAAATCAAAAGTACGTCCCGTCAAAATCCGTCCAGCCTTTCCGGAGATTACCCAGAATAAACAGATAAAAATTTAAAAAATTGTATGTATGGTATAGGTATCGTGTATACATTTATTAGATATTTATTTTAAAAAAAAATTGACATTGCAAACAGACACTTCAATTTTATTTATTAGTATAGAAGGAGCCATTTTGCGGAAATCTATCACAAATAATACCGTCGATTATACTCATTGGATTATACTTTACTAATTTCATTTAAATTATTATCAGCTGTCGCGTGTTTTTGATTGCTTTCTAAGGTATGGCAAAGGTAGTAGACCATACAGCCAAGTCTGACATTAGGGACATTTTTCATATAACGCTGTAAATGGCGACTCTTTTTTTAAAGCTTTACTTTAGATGGAGTTATTGTGATATTTCAAAATTTTGTGCACAATAACTAAACTATATCACGTAAAAGTCACCAAAATGACACAATATAGAGTCAAATACTTCAAATGAATGCTAGTTAATTAGTATTAATATTCGTTCAATAGGACAAAGGAATTAACCCATACTGCCAATTCTAGAGTCTGAATTCAACATTATAGCAAAAAAAATCTCTTTTTGTTAGAATTATACGGATTTTTTTTTCTGGAACCTCAGTTTTATGTTTTGTGTTACGTACAAGTTTTTCTCTGAAGAACATTTTGATTTTAATAACGTTTTCTTAAGAGGATTATGTATACCGGACGGACTATGCCTTAGTTTCTTTTCTCTACATGTTATTTATTTATTCAATACGTTTCATTTAAAAACCCGCCACTATCTGTCCAAACTTTAATCAAAGTTAACAAAGATTTATAAATCATTATTTAAAGCAAAAAAAAAAATCCCAGGAGGGCACAAAATATTAGAAACAGGAGTCATCTGTTCATATTCAACATCAGTTAAAAATGACTGCATTCAAATTATAATATGATTAAGAAACACAGTTGTGATTTAATAACAAAAAGTTAGCTAAATACAATGTATTTAAAAAGTATCCTGAAACACATGAAAAGTTAAACTCAATACAAAAGTATAAACCGCATTGGTTTACAAAAATCGGTGACCGAATCGAAATGTAAAAAAAAGAAGCTATTAATAATCTGATTGATTAATTATTCAATTGTCAAAAAAACACGTGTCGTGTACAAAAGTTACATCAGACGTAATAATCTAAAATAAAAAAAAATTACATGTCAACATTTGTCGCGTCCAAACAAAGAGAGAATAAATCAGTCTAGAACCGGCTCTAGTCGAACCCCCTCGCCTCTCTTAGCCTCCACACGAAGCCTTTCAGACGGAGCGGCACAAAGAAAACTCGGGGGCCAACGTAAAACGGCGAAACATGTCCTACATCTGGTTTACCAAATATTTTTTCGCTGTAGAGCACAATCACCATAAATTTAAATTTGGAACTTACTACATTTGTAATAGAACGCAAAAGAAGGTTAGAGTTATGGAAAATTAACAAAAAAAACACGTCCGACCTTATTGTAATTTTGTCACTGATTTAAATCCATTTTATGGACTGCCGGAGCTACTATTCAAAATGGCGTAATGAAATTTAATTGGAGACAGAGACAAATAGCTGTCAGGATTTTAATGTGGCGCCGTGACCGGGCCGTTTTGATTGCGCAATATTCTATGGAAATAATAGACAAAAAATGCATTCAATTACCGGTAGGTTTCTTTAGTCTACATTGTTCAGGAATATGGTTCTTCTTGTTATTTTAATGACAATCTCTAAGTTACAGTACACAATTCTGATAGTGTCATGCAAAATACCACCAAAAGTACATATAACATAAGGCCAAATAAAGCATTTTAATGAAAGATAAAGAACAACTAAAGGTTAGACTGAGATTCCTCCGAAAATTCGCGAAATATTGTTAAATAGTGATATTGAAATGTGAGATATTTTAATTGTAGAAGTGGCGGCTTATATGTATTTATGCGTATATTTGAAAAAATCTTGGAATATTCGAAGTTTCACCAAAAACGAGTCTCGATCTGAATAGTGTTCCATAAATTACAGAAAATTTAGTTTTCAGATAAACGTGGACTGAACTGGATAAATGTTTTAGGCAAAACATTATTACGGTGTTTTATAGACCCTAAGGTGATCCTAGGTGGTCCTAAGATAGAATACTTCAAAGTCTAGTCAAAGCTAGTTTCAAATATTGTTGTGCAGTACATCGGACAACCGGACGCGAAACGATTTTGGTAGGAAGTGTGGTTAAATTTCGCGTCGACGGATGTAGCTTTGAATCCACCTATCCTATTTTAGAATAAGCTTGCGCTTTCGGTGAAATAAAGTGTCACCAATGGTAGCGCCATTTGTTTTTAGTCTTAGTATGTTTAACATCCTGGATTACATCGTCACTTTACATTAGTGGTTATTGAGAATTTTTAACCATTATTATTTTTCAATAATGTCGAAATATAATACTTTCATCGTTTATCATTGAAAACTTTCATGCAAATTTTCACAGCTCTAACTTTTTTCATCATTTTCAAAATGTTAAAATAAAGACAGACGGACAAAAATATTGTTCTGAATTGAGTGTATAATTTTGTAGAGATTTCGTAGAATTCTAAGGTGATCACAATTCGATCATAAACATTATTAAATATTTGAGGGAAAGAACTGGTTTTTTTCCTATTATTGTAACACTAAAGTTCGTCATTAACTTGTAAACACTATTAAAAAAAACTATTAGCCAATTGAAAAGAAAGTTAACCCTTTACTTATTTGTACATAGATTAGATACTCATTTGGAAATAATTATATTGCGGAAAATGAAAACTTCGAATTAAGTTTGAATTGAGAAAGATTGTAGTCTCCTAAATGTGAGGGTTTTGATGGGAGAACAGTAGTGTGATAGGGTAACGCTACTGGCGGAAGCAATGAATCTACGTTTTTGGCATCAGCATTTTCATTTAAAATAATAAACAATAAACAATTAAAATATAAGCAAATCCGCGATTAATAGTTTGTATTAAATTTAACAAACACAAGTGCTGTCTGTATAAAGGTATATCTTTCGTAACGCTTTTCCCTCTAAGCGTTTAATCCCCTGCCGTAAATCCAAAGGTATTTACGGTTGTGACGTCACGAGCCGCCGTGTTTGCTATGATACCGCGCGACCAAACACTCGATGTTAAAAATTCAATATACATACTTTTTCCTTTGTTTTTCAGAGTTTGACCACAATCTCGCCCGATGTTAAGTGACGATTTGGTATTTGTCAAGTAATGCAGTTGGAATGTACCTATCTATAGGATCTTGTCGACAGATAGACATAATAAAATACCCTACCATCACGCTTTGTTTTACACTGCATAGTCTCAGTGCTTTGACCACAATCTCACCTGATGTTAAGTGACGATGTGGCCGAGGATAGTAAACACACCAAGCTCAGAGGTACTAGTTCTCAAGCGATATTGCCAGAACATACCTATTGGTATTTGGCGACAGGTTTACGAATTTGAGGGTGGTAGCTACTAGCTAGCTACCCAGGCGGGTATTATTAAAAAATACCCTATCATCATGCTATGGTTTCCTCACAATATTTTCCTTTAACGAAAGCTCATGTTCGTTATAAAATAGGACAAGTGTATTTGAACCTACATCCATTGACGCGAAATACTACGAGACTGATCCATTGTCGCAATTCGCATCGCTACTTTCAACCCTCGCTGATATATTTACACTTGTTTGAACGTTTTGACTTTACCAGTCCCCATTATTACGGATACGAATGTCATAAGATTTATAATATTGTACGTTTCAAGTTTCATTAAATCTATGTATTTATAATATGTACATACTTGTAAAATAGCCTTTGACGTTACGGACCACGTATAGCCACGGAAATTACATAATCGAGTCCTTATCGTGTCATTTTTGCCTAAATTATTGTGCGATAAGGCAATCCAATCACTAATTTATTTTAAGCTCACAAAATTTATATTAGGTAATAAATAAAATTTAAGTGTCTGTTTGTAATCTTACAATTTTATACATATGAATGGTCATACGATATCTATACAAAAAAATACAATGTTTAAAATTTTTTGAGTGTTTGTTCCGGATAATCTCCGGAACGGCTGGACCGATTTGAACTGGATTTTTTTGGTAGATAGCTGAAGTTTCTCGGCGTTACTTGGGTACTTTTAATTTTTGAAAATAATTAGGGTTCTGGGTAAAAATTAAAACTCATAAGAAGTTGAATAAAATCTGATGCAATGCACGTTTAACGGGCAAGTGTTTGAATTGATGAGAAAGATTTTTTACTTTAAGTTAGAACTAAAAAAAAAATTGGTAAATAATTAGGGCTCCATATAAAAAATTAGAATGCTGTGATACGTGAATACCTTCGGTGAAGGTAAACATCATGAGGAAATCATAGCATGGTGGTAGGGCATTTTCTAACAATGCCCGCCTGGGTAGCTACCACCCTCAAATTCGAAAACCTGTCGCCATGTAACAATAAGTGTGTTCCGGCAGCATCACTTGAGAATTAGTATCTGGGCTTAGTGTGTTTACCATCCTGGACCACATTGTCTCTTAACATCAGGTGAGATTGTGGTCATACCACTGAGCTTTTACCGTGTAAAAAAAGATAAAAGTCATGAAACGCGGGCTCAGTCGCGGGCACCCAGCTAGTCTTCAATAAAACTACACACATATATCGCAGTATTTCCGTCTCGCTTACTTTTTAGCTCAATTAGAAATTAGTGTGTTGTGCGACCAAAAAACTTATATACCTTCGTTCCCGTACCCACCTTGCATCTTCAGTCTCGAATTCAACAAATTCGTGACTTGGCAAAAAAGTTTCAGTATAAATTGCTTTCTCCACTGAATACATAGTAACTGTGACGTCATACAAAATGAAGTTTAGTTTCAGTAACAAAGTTCAACTACAGCCGGTTAATACCGGTTCGAAGCGGATCGAATCGTTCCTCCCGATTTACGGTACAAATTGTTTAAATCCGCTTCAAGCCAATGCGTTTTCAGTTGAAATATATTATCTCTAGAGAATATTACATAATTTATCAAGTTTTATTGAATCGTATATACGAGGAGTGGCTGGATTGACTGGACTGGAAATTTTGATTCTGGTTTCATTATTAGCCATGTAGTTCTTCTGAAGTAGAGTGTGTTTTTGGGATTTTTTTTTATATTTTTAAACTAACTCTTTTGACTTATGTCTTAATTTCAAAAGATTACTATAGTGTGAATCATATGAACGATAGTAATTTCAGGAAATTACACCCTCTCTGGGCTTCCACTAGCAACATAATTTATTAATTAATTTAACTAAATAATAATAATTAATTTAACTAAACATAATTTATTAAAAAAGGAACCAGATCGAGTTTCTTGCCGGCTCTTCACGACTGGGTTGTTTTATGAAACGGTGGTTGTTATTTTAACGATCATAGGTAGCCTTTTTAGGGCCTAAATTGAATCAATATTTTTTTTATTTCAATGTAAATGAATATTTTATTATGTTAGCAAACAGGTAAAGGGTCTATCTGATGGTAAATGGTTACCGTCGTCGTGTTGCCGACCTTGGAGAACACTTTTCAATATCTGCCTAAAGAGTTGCATGTCTATGTGAAAACTAAATTTCCTAAAATGGAAGTTTTAACGAGATTGTGATCTTTGTGACTAGCTGTGTGCCCGAGGCTACGTCCGAGTTTCTAATAATTTGTACTGCGTAAAAAATTGTTTTTTTTAATTTTTTTCTACAAAATTCTATTTTTTTCCCAAAAAAACGTTTGCTACTAATATTAAGCAAAGATATTGCTTATTATTTTCCTAAAAAATTTTTAGTACTAAAATAAAGTAAAAAATATTTCTCATAAACTAAAGCACTTGCACGTATAACTGTGCACAGAATCGGATTTTATTCAAATTTTTGTTAGTTGAACAAACAGACAAAAATTTAGATTTTTAGCGTAGTTATCGTATATACATTCATATCTATTTAGTGAAAAAGAATATTTTGACATTACAAACAGACGCTTATATTTATTTATTAGGATAGATTCACAAATTTACAGTATTTGATTCTATGTAATACAAAAATAACTGCATTTTACATGACATAGTTTCCATTATTGTGTACAAGAGAAGTGATTTAGTAATAATAACGAGGGGCGTATATCTTGAGTTGCCAAAAAAAACTCCTTGGAAAATTCCAGCAGAATGGCTCTAATAACACATTGGCTTTATTTTACTAAGAAGAAAAATGCATATTTATTTTTATTGTCACAGATTATACATAGCAATTTTGAACTCTTAATATATACATATATATATTACTACCTATTTATATACACTTACACATAAAAGGCGTTCTGTTCTTAGCCTCTCTGCAAATAAAACAAAAACCCAACAGGAAATATGATAAGGTTAATTATTTGAAATAATAATTATGATATTACTAAGTACCTACTTACTTGAGTTTATCAGAACGCTGATAACGGCGCGGCCGTTTAATTTATTTCAAAGAAAAATATCGCATAACTTTTTTTTCTTTCTCTCTTAACTGTAATCTCTTATCGTTCTGATGTTGAGAAACATTTAATTTACTGACTAGGATTATTTCTCGGTCATCACTTGAAACAATCGAGATTAATTCATTCGATCGCCGTAAGTACATAATTATCATTTTTGTAATACAATATATTTAATTGAATTTAATGTTTTAAATATTGATTTAACAAGAACTAAATACAATAAGTGCAGTTAATTTAAACGGGTTTTCACGCGTTACCTTTGCTTTTTTCTATCCCGAGGTTAAATGAATTGCATTTAAATATGGACCGCGAAAACTTAAAAAAATACACAACTAAATACAATAATTATTTGCTTTAATATTTATAAATAATAATTACTATATAAATTAACTATATACAATGGACGCCGTCCGCTCGCCGCCAGGCGGAAAAGTTCCCAGAAGGCATGCCGTATTGCAACGTTGAGTGGCAAGATATTGCCCAGCCCTATTGAATTTACATACTTTCACGATGTTAATAACGTTAAGGTTAATTAAAGATATTTTTCACGTAGCTTCACCATGTACAAAAATTTTACATTATTTTACATATCTTCAAAAAACAGTCTCTCTGTGTGGCTGTCCGTTAGTGTTTTCAATGCATGCGAACCACTCGGTTGATTTACATTACCCCTACCGACAGAGGCTCAAGAAATACCCAGCTGCGGAAGCTCTTATAGCCGCAATACAGTGCATTTACTAACTAGCATCACATGCACACAAATACTTGCACATTACATGCAAGGTACATACATAGATTCTCTGCTGCACCATTTTTTTTTTTACTTTTACATTACAATTGTTGACACAAGTAGAGCTGCTAAAACGAAGTACGTACCATTTTGGTGCCTTTGCGCGATAGTTAACATTTTTCAAGGAAGTTCAAATCAACAGCATTCAGCCAGTTAAGACAAAATATACGTGTTTTTTTTTTAAAATGATAGTATGTATTTCCTTATCTATATATAAAAACATGTAATAATGATAATAGCCGGTAAATAAATGACTACCATACTTTACCCTCCAATAGGTTTAACAAACCATTTTTCCTTAATTAACAATTAAGACGCTCGTCTTAATAAGAAGGCATAGATTAACCAGGTACTCAATGGTAGGTATAAGAGAATAATTGTAACAAATAAATCAGCAGTATACTAAAAAAAAGCTGCTAAGTCCATTAAATGAATTTTGGGTAATTTACAAAACAATGTGTCCTAAAAAACACTCAGATGTTCAGACATGTGTGATTGAAATATTAATGACTTTAAACTATCTACATACTTATATAAATTAGATTATGTTAAAATAATGTTTCAGGATATACCAAAAACAAAAAAATTAGTTTACATTTGCATGGGATTTTGCCGCCTTTGTTTGTAATAGACCCATGAAATATTGTTGTATATTTATATTACAGTACATTTACTTATAATAACATCAAAATGTGTTATATAATTTGTAATTAGTGACACGCGCTTCTTTAAAATGTAAACGATTTCACCCCTATCTTTCTACTCCCACATAGCGATTACGTCACTCTTGCCATAGATTAAATAGAACAGCTCATTCATTATGGGAGAAACGTATATCACAGGAGATATTAAGAGGACATGCGGTCGGCAACAGATTTGAAAAGTAGGTATTTGAAAAATCTATTGCTTTCGCGTTGCGCTCCAAAGAATGTGTTATAAAACACGAAAGGGACAACTGCAGCTCGAGCTGATTGTACCGATGCAAAATAGACGAAAACATCACTTCGTAGTACCTGTTTTCTGCTCCAAAACTGAACCGATTTTTAATTTTCTTTCATTTATAGAATAAGAAAGACTTCGGCTATGTCTTTACGTTTTGCTTTTATTTTAAATTTACTCATCAAATTTCTTTGACGAACTGTGAATGAAAATGATAGTAAAAACGACATTTTTTTTATTTTAAAAGGCTTCTAACTTCTACATAACTAATTTATGGAAAAAATCACATCGTACGGGCATGGCGTTGGTGGTTATTTTACTATAAAATTATTTATCATAATGCTATTATCCAGGAAGGAAACAGGGAACTACGTTTGTGTGGAATAAATGGCGCTAGCATATACTCTTAAGGTCGACCTTCGCATTCGTTAATTTATAATTATATTGTAAACTGTGATGAGATAACATTTTTTTTTATATAAAGAAATAAGACAGATAATATGAGTGGGAAAGTTTAAAAGTGCAGGTCAAATTTTATCGTAGTCGCATTCCATAGATTTAGATAATTGTGAAAAATATTTAAATCGGCGTAATATATTTAAACAAAATCGTAGTTGGTACGGGCACGTGGAGAGGATGGATGACAGAAGATTGACGAACAAATATACAAGACGAGGGTGACTGGGCAAGTCGGTAAGGATCAACTTAGGTGAACGTATCTCGACCAGATCCATTTATAGCGTGCCATTTTAAAACCCACTGAAGACCTTTCATTGGTCCAATATGGATTAGTTTATCACAGAAAGACCTATTATTTTTCAAAGGAAGTATGAAGTAAAATAGTTTATTGTTGTTGTAACTACAAACAGGTTTACTTTGTTAATGTTTCGTTAACATTCATCATTAGACTAGTCCTAATATTTATGCTAAGTGCAATGAAAGAACCAGCTCATATCCACCGTATACCGAGTAGTAACATCAATGAATTATAAATCTTTTCATCCTATTATCAATTGAAATATGTTCGTAATATTCGAATAGTAAAATTAAACGAATATTACAATCCCTGTTTTGAATATAACTTTGAATATTTTGATATAGCGTATACCGTGGTTACATGCGCGCAGTGAACTAGCTGTGTTCTCGAACCTATGTCGCTTACTCTGGGAAACTCTTGATTATCAGCAGAGTGATAGCTCCCCGCGCCCTACTTCACACCCCTCCCCACGTCGACGGTATCGAACGATCCCGCATGAGATATATATATATTCTGCTTGCTTATTAAACCTAATTGAGCGGGTCGTTGTACGTTATATACTTTATTTTATTTATTTTTTTTTTAATTTTAATAACAAATAAATTTGTATACAAATTAAAAAAAATATATACAAGAAAGCTGTGTAAAAATAAGTTATAATTTATTCTAAATTGATATAGTAGTGACAGACACACCGCGCCAGTCGACATTGGCTCAAATACCGTCCTAGAAATGAACTCTTTTTTTTTAAACGTGAGAAATGTGTTTACACATCCCCCTGCCATCGCTAACCCGGGAGTAAAATCTCCCGGATTAGAGATGCCAGGTGAGTATATGGGACTCGCCTAACTAGAAATGAACTAGCTTTTCGTGAAAGAAACCATCGAGAGGAAACCATTGGATGGTGGTAGGATATTTTCTAATACTCGCCTGCTATGCTACGGCAGACGCTATAATGTGTGATCCGGCAGCATTCGTTGAGAGCCAGTACCTTTACGATAAGCGTTATAAAGTCACTTAATCACCCGAAATTAAATTGAGAATGAATGAGTAATAATTAAACTTCAAATTATTACAAAGTTAAAATCACTTACAACAAACTACTTCCAGTGAAAATAAATTTGTAATAATTAATTCTTCGCACTAATCGATATATGTCGATTTAAATCTTTAAGCGATCAGTTTGTTTATCTTTTTATAAAATTATTTGCAGAACTAATTTCGTACTATAATAAATATATGTCAAAAATTTAGTAGGGTAATCGATACATGAATTGATCACGTGAGAAAGAATATATAGTACGCGTATTAGACTGTGCCGGTCTGAAACCGACGCAGAGGAACGACGACGGTGTAACAACAGTCAGGAAAAAAATATTAATTACCATAACAAAATAAGTCAGCATAAAAAAATATGTATCGAGCCTGGGGCAGGTTAAAAATCAGCACTATACGGTAATGCCGCATAGTATCTATCAGCTGAGCCTGTCCCATTTCCAAAATTATTTTATAACGCCATGTCTATTTTTAAGGTTATAAATAATAGTAAATAGTTTTTATTGTTATTATTAATGACAAAGCGTACGAAATGTGAAGAAAAGCGCATGCACAATACTGTTTTTTTTTCATGTGCACCCATTTGTGCCATACTTCAGATCGGCACAGTTAGATTGCGCGTATACTATTTATACGCGAAAACGTAAACGATTTTGGTGTCCCTCGTTGGTTATCACAATCTCGTCTGAGTGGGTTCAGCGCTCTCGATTCAAATCCTGTGAAACTGTAAAGGACCTTATGCTAACAGTGTAGTCAATTCAAACAATTATTGTCCTCATTAAAACTTATTAAAATACTCTAAATTAAGGAGTTCACTCGTTAAATAATTTAGAGAAATAAATGCAATAAGGCTGACAAACCTATCACTTGAATCTGTGTTCACTTAAGAGCCAGACACTTTAAGCTTAGCGTGGTATGTTACATCGTCATTTAAAAAATAAGATTCTGATCTAAGATACCATAAAAAAGATTGACTGATGTAACCGTCACAAATCAATATATATATGTACACAGAAAACAAAGATATCATATTTTCTAACTCAAGAACGAGCGCACTGATTTTTATGATTTTTGATTTCTTGGATTTATCTCCGTCCCGAATAGAAGAATAATTATTAAACAATTTTTACAACGTTACAACCAAAATATACGAAATAATAATTTTTTTTTACACGATATAGGCTCAGTGCTTTGATCACAATCCCAGCTGATGTTAAGTGACGATGTGGCCCCACGATGGTAAACACACTAAGGCTAGCTACTGGTCCTCAAGTGATTTATCAGCAGATTTTCGAACTTGAGGGCGGTAGCTACCCAGGAGGGTGTTGTCAGAAAATGCCCTACCACCGTGCTATGGTTTCCTCACAATCTTTTTCTTCACCGAAAGCTCAGGCTGATTTTAGAGTTGGATAGGTGGGTTTGAACCCGCGCTCGCTGACGCGGAATCCGGCCGGGCTATCCACCGCATTTCAATATAATATATCAATGAAATGTGTTTACGGTTTTTTAGTAGTATATCGAGACCGGATCGACTAATTGATTTCGATGAACTTTTTTGTTCATCTCTCGGACTTGAAAAATTTTCTCGCGCATTTAATGAAAAACTAAATTTAACTCAGCTAATGACACAACATATATTTATTAAGAGGCGGTCTGCGAACCGTATTCACCTAGATGGTTAAACTAAACATATTTTTTTAATGCAGTCAAACACAGTGTAGTTTACCCTACTAATAAATTGGGAAACGTTAAAGTATTGTCGGCTACCTCGCAGCGCCCCATTGCGAAGCGTGCGCCGGCGCAGCAGATGCGCTATGTAAACAGAACATGCGCACGCGCTGACTCACAAGCTGCCGACCACCACGTACAGACGCACAAACAAGTGCTTCGTTTGTTATATACTCACACCTGGCTTTGTATATTATCCTAGTTTATTATTTACCATCCATCTTAAATTAAAATGTGAGTGTAACTCGTTAGAGTTATAAAATCTATCCTATGTACATTTCCCTTATGGTTACAACACACAGCGGGCGGATCGGGATGCCAGCGCGATTTTACAATAGAGGTTGCGCTCAGTTCGCGTGAACACGATGTCTTCTATAGAAATATCGCGCTAGAGTCTAATCCCGCTCGCTGTGTGCCGAAACTATTAGTAAAATGTACCTATATACAAAAAGTAAAACAGCGCGATATATCACTTAGGGAAGATAGAGAGATATCTATTTCTCTGTTGTTTATTGAGATCAAACCATAAAGAAATCGGTTTTACTGACTTATCAAGTAGGATTTAATTTCCAAGAGTTATTTTATAGGATGGATCATTACCTGAACGATAGTCATATCTGAAAATAATTCCCCTCTCTGTGCTTCCGCTAAAAATGCGTAGGTATTATTATGAATTTTACAATTTATATTTTACCTAACAAAAAAAAAACAGATCGAGTTTCTTAGCGGCTCTTCTTGACGGCCCTAATTAAATAAAGATGTTTTTTTATTTTGATCACTAACACTTAGAGAATAACAGGTTTGATATTTCGGATTTCAGAAGTTTAAAAGTGATTGAGATCGTATAAGGAAATCGGACGTTACTTCAGTAAGCTACCAACAGATGGTTGTCATATTATATAAATTGTTTTTTGAGATCTGTATTTTCAATGTTTTAATTTATCCAACGCCACTTAAATATATTATATCGGCCATTATAAAAAGTTTGACGACGTTGAGAAATGTCATTATTTCGACTTCCATTAGTGAAGATACAAAAAATATATAATATATTGTACATTCAGTTTGATTGATTATAATAGTGAAATGCTTTAGAATTTAATAGCGTTACCCCTTTTTAATATTACACTTGGCACGGAACGCACAAATCTTGCTCGCGAGTGTGTAGACAGCTTTATGGACCACCTACAATTCGTTACGCCCAGTCACATAATACAGTTTGGAATCCGGGACTCTTGACCCCCCAGCGATTTAAATTAAAACGTATTATTTTTTGTCACCGAATATAGGAATAATTTAAGATTATTGGATAAGGTTCCCATAATTAGTTGTCAAGAAGAAGTTACTTCGAAAATATAACCTGTTAACGTAAGGCTTTATTAATTTTCTTTAACGAAAAAAAATATTGTATTAAAATAGGTTACTTATACAAAAGCACTACAAGATAATTATTTCTTTCTGAAACTAGCAAATCAACGAGCAATATTTAATTTGAAATGAATAACTCAGTATATACGCAAAAAATTTACACCCAGAATTTGATTTTTAAAAAGAAATCATCACTAAATAATTTTGTTGTTATAACTTTACTAAGTTCGCTTTAAATGATTCTCAGCCGACGCGTCTTTTGGAAACTGTCATATGTTTAGCTGCCAAAGCTAACATGATAACCGAAAATCATTTGAAAAACCAAATGAAGAAAGTAATATTAAACATATTATTTACGATGGATTTACGTAAAATTGGTAACGCTTTCATCATATTCGTTTAAGGTACTAAATAATATCAGATAAGTATTCAATATTCCATAGCCCCCTACAATCGTTAAACCTTAAGTGCATACCTGTGCCCGTCTCAAAAAAAGCTTGAAACACGCTTAGCTCAACGAAATATTGAGTTCCGTATGACATACGTGATGTAATGCGATATACAAAATGCACGTGTGTCCCTTTCTATACGGTGTTTCATTACAAAATTCTCTTTAAAACTGACGTGTATATTACTCGGCATGTTCTGCGACTCCACTTGTTTATAAAAACTTATTCTACACAATCATTATTCTCATTGTATTATTACATATATTACTAACATAAAACACTCAATAGTTTTATCACTGTCGTTCACCAAATGACTAATTTTAAATTTTTTATTAAAGAGCAAATTTATTTAGCGACGGTGTGCGATTCTCAGTAGGAGAACTTATACATTCGCGTTACCAATGCTATGACGTCAGATAGGTTCAAAATTCCGCGGAATTTTTTACACGCAGATAATGGCCAAGCCAAGGTTCGTACCACTTTGATAAGCTTTGTTACCTTACCTAGTTACCTTTTTACGGCTGAGTGCATTCAGCACTCACTCCTAAGCCACGGTGAAGCTGTGAAGGCCCTTCCGGTCAACAGCGTTTGCTAGTTAGAAAAAAAAACAGCTGTCATCATGCCACAGTATGTCAAGTATAAGATGGCGTTTAAGTGCTGCCGTTCAGAGATAAATAATAAAATTAATACTTACGCAGCCCATCGTATGTTTTGATTATGAATAAACTGTATGGAAACGTACTAAATTATTGCTTGAAGCGCCATTAGATGTTAAAACAAGATAAATATTGAATTTTAGGTTTAATTAATAGTTTGAATTAACAAATTTAAACATGAAAAAAAAACAGTGTTCCAAAGTTTCAAGATTCAGTTTTCACTTCTGTCGGCAATCCCTATGGCTGTCTAGTTTTTCCTAACAGGCATTTTGTTATTATCGACTATCCTTACCAAACCCCCTCGAATAAACTACGTGCTAAAATGAAACACAAAGTTAGGTAGATCGATTAGAACTCCTTTTGAAAAACTTCTTTCTCTTCCTTAACACAATATTTCACGCATCGATTTCAAGCGCCTCTGGTTAGCACTATCTTAATTCATGTTATATAACATTATCTTATATATGTTCCACTACTGATTATAGGGAGAGAAAGCAAGGATGCAATTTCTTAATGAAGCAAGGATGATTAGATACGCCCTGAAATATATAATTCAGTATTTACTATCAACTGTCATAGTACAGAGAAATCACTTGCACGGCGCTTTCAGGATTCTTCGAGACCTTCACTGTCATTCGAATTTCAAATTCAGATTTCGAAAATAACGTTAGTAGATGCCGAGACTAGAACAAATGAACATCGCACAAATATATTTCAATTACGTAACAGATACAAAATGAACCATTTAATATTTATGGTAATTAAAGTATTTAATACACTAGATGCGCCAGTGGCTTCGCTCGCTTTTAACATATTTATTCGTTTTTATTATTCACTGTAATATATGTCTCGAAAATATTATCAATATGTACCAATGACATAAGTATTACAAGTGATCACGACGGTAGACATTTCTGTCCAGAAATCATTCACTATTAAAATCGATAACTCTTACTATATACTACCTAATGTAACATAATATATCCTTAACACTGCCAGAGAATATATTTAATAGTTATAAATTCTTATTAAAATTGCTTGAATCGTTCTCAAGTTCTAATGCAACAGACATACAAGTTGCCTAAACTTGTTGTTAAAAAAACGTTATTTAAAGAAAATATAAATATCTTTAAATTCTCAACGGTTTTACGTTCGAGCTAATGAAGGAAAAAAGAATGTTTAAAAATGTAATTCAAAAAGGAATTAACGTCGTGAACATGCAATTACACGTAACCAACCGCCTATCTCTATCAAAAAGTAAACTAACTCAAGGTTCTCAAACAAAGTTTTGTTCTGAATTATTATTTTACTGCGCATGTCGCGTTGTCGCCGGGTCGCGTTATAGCGGGATCCCTTTAAGTCGATCCTTTTGTAATCTCGTTAAGTCGAAATAAAAAAACGTAGTTAATTCATTCGTGTTTGTGCAGAAATCGAATATGGAAAATGTTCAATCATGTATTTATACTTTAAGGTGAAGTATTTTATCTATATAAGAGTGGGATAAGGTTTCGATCTTTCAGAAAACTATAAAATATATATGTTATTTGAAATATTGATGATTTTTTATATCTATTCAAGATTAAAAAAATAAAGCTACGCCTAGATATAATTTTAGATCTTATTATATAAATAAGGGGCCCTATAGTTTAAAACTATTTTAATCTGGTTTTATGCTTGTAATTTTTTTTTTTCCGTCCGACTACTCGTCATTTAATAGGGAATGTCCTGTTATTATTCTACTATTCATTAAAAAGTTTATTTCCTTTATTTCGGTAATTTTCAAATACCTACCAAAAATATATTGAAATGACATCGAAGTATGAATTTCTTATAAGTATTATATTTTATTGCTGTTTTGAATACATTATAATTCGGAATACATTTGATACAATAAAGTAACATGAAGCGAATAGTCAGTTTATCAAATAAGAAACGACTTAACGAATTCTTCGACTTAACGGGGCTAGATTATAACTAGTGATTTAGGTTATAAAAATAGATCTCAATGCAGGAAATCGGAATTTTATTGGCGAATGTACATACGTCTCGCCCACTGAGGCCTCGAAGGCGTAAGGCGCCTGATGGTCGCATCCGAGCAATAATTAAACTATGTAGGTCGCACTGGACGCCCACAATGACCGACGTTGTATAGAACACCATATAAACTAGACCTACCCCATCTCCCACTAACAATCAAACGTTAAGAACTGAGGAACACACGCCTGAGCTCATATTACGCTGGTTGTATTGCCTGACCTCGTCGACCGCCGTTGTTCTTTATTCAATTCGAAAGCGTTCCAGAGATGTGGTGCGATGATAAATGGTGTTCGTAAAATTTTAAAATTCGTATTGTTTCATTAATAGTTATAAATATAACGGTTATAACAGACTCTATTATTATTATTAGTAAGCCTGCTTTTGTCGAAATACAATTTAAAAATAATCTGCTAAATATTTCTTATACTTATTAATACTTTCCTATTTAATCGTTTATAGAATAAATTGAATTTAAATAGAACGAATGTTTTTTTTTTTTTTTATAAAGAATTATTGAACATAAGTGATGTTAGATAGAAATCACAGCATCTGCGAACATGCACCGAATAAAATAAAAGCATAATACTTATTGTAGGTAGGTATGTCTTTTATTTCTTATGATGACAAATGCCTCAACTCGTCGACAGTCATTCATCATAATTTTTGTTATTTTAAAAAAGCGATTCGCTTCGTTTGTTCGAGAAATATTGCTCCGTTTATTATATTTATTTATTGCCAAAGAGAAGAGTAATGGTTCGGTGGATTTTTTAAAATTTGAAAGATTCTTATTTTTTTTAAAAAATAAAATAAAATATTGCATATCCATTCGAATTAAGTAATTAGTCTAATAATTTTTTATTCAACAAAATTATATACCTAAATAAAAATAAAAAAAAAAGTAACAGTGCGCTATAAAATACTTAGAGATACAACAAAAAAAACCATAGAACAACACCATAGAAATCAACACCTGTCTTTTCCCACATACTGGTATTAATAAATAATTTATTACCACCACAATGCGCAATAAAATCAATCTAATTTAAAACTTCGCTTCATTATTATACAAGATCGACAAAAAAAAAATAATAAAACATATTCCTGTATACATAAATATAATTCTTGCCGGTTAATATTATATTTTTATCACTGCGTATTAATCCTAAACTGCGAATCCGATATCGCGGATATGAAATATCGCAGAAAAAAAATACAGACGAAAACTTTTAGACCGCAGCAAAAAGCTTTAAAAGCTCCGAATCGATCAGTCGAAGCGACGTAAGAAAATATATAAACATGTGTATACTTACATATAGTCACGTCGAAGTTTTCCGTCAAAATGAACGTATATGCACATAGAACTTAACACTCGTTCGTAGTACGCGTGCGTTTAAGAAACGTTTTTTTTTTTTCGAAATGATGTAGACTCTTTTACGCGTAATACAACCTCTCTGCGCCTCGCGTGTTAGCCACTGATCTAATTTCAAAACGTACGGCTGTGAAAGTGACGTAATGGCGGCGCCATGTTGCCCTCCGCGCGCCTCCGTACACCCCTCAGGCCGCGCATAGCTTCCAGTGAAAAATGCACTGTTTAATCAATTTCAGAAGTTCGAGTGCCGGAATGTAGAGAAGCTCTCTGTACCTTATTGCTTCGTATCACGTTACTGTGGCACTAAAGTTTTCCGTGAATCGATGGGGTAGTGTTCTTATCGTGTCGAAAGTGTCAGCTATTGTTACTGCGACGCGACTTTATACATAAATACGTGCCGAAGTCACAGTCCTTAAGCCGTATCCTTAGAACTGACGTTTTTATTATGACACCAAACGACTTTTGTATGAATTTATTAGATTTGATAGTTATTGTGAATTTTATGTCAATCGTGTAGACAAAGTGCTTCTTATTAGTAAATATTATTAGTATTTTGTAACAGTATTCGTCGATAAATAAATACCACCTTTTAATAAATGTGTATATTATGGTTTTTTTATTGCCAATTCTTGAATAAGTAAATATTAATGTGAAGAATTTTATTTCGTTATTTGTTTATTTTTTAACTGTTAAATATTAACCTTTTTGAAGAGAAAACTTTTTAGCGGCGTTGAGCGACTTTCGGTATGGGAAAAACATATCATGTTTGGGTTACCGATGCTATGACACCAACCGCTAACATGCTACAGTATGTCAAGTATAATATGGCGCTTAAGTACTGGCACTCAGAGATAAATTATAAAATGTATACTTACACAACCTATCGTATGTTTTAGTTATGAATAAACTACGTATATGAAAATGTACATATTTTTTAAGGTCGGATCGCCAAAAAATATAAAAACCAGACAAACGTTTCTATCAACAAATAATTAAGAAATTTAAACATATTTGTTTTTTTCTAAAGTTCCAAGTTTTCATTTATTTGTAAAGTCCTCATGGCTGCCTAGTTTTTTTTTTTAATTCTTTTTAATATAAAGGAATTTTGTAAAGTAAAAGAGAGTGGATCATATAGAAAAACGCTCGGTGCAGACTGGTAAGGCTTTCGTGACTCTCTCGGTCACGACCATCATATAAAGGTAAAAAATTCGCCATAATGACACGTTTTGGCATATCCGAAGTGTATGTCCGAGTTTTTGACGGAAACTCCGTCTTTCATGTAGCAGCTATTTCCTTTAATTCATAAAACTTGTGTGTATTCTACTCTATATCATGTAATCTTGGCGCCGTTTTCTCTAATATAGTTTGGTTATTATGTTCAAGTTAAGTTTATTATAGAAGATAACGCGTAACATATATTATGAGATGCCGACAAAGCTCCACGTATAGTCAAAGTAAAGTCCATGGTAACACTGATACAAGATTGAAAATACATCTTATCCACTAGACACTGGCACAAATTGTGTCTACACAGATTGCCATTAACAGAGAAGAAGTGTATGTTTGGACTCACTTAGACGTTTTAACCAATCTAATGCGGTGGTCATTATTCTAGATGGAAAAAATAGGCTTTTATTTTTCATACATAAAACACTGAGCTTTATGTAATTTATGGGTCGTTAAAGTATAACGTAAACAAAATTTAAGACATTTTTGACCGAAGCAATCAAATATCAACATCAAAAAAATCTTTATTCAGTTTAGGCCCTAAGAAGTCGCTTATGAACGTCTAAAACAGTCACCGGTTCGGAAAACAACACAGTCCAGAAGAGCCGACAAGAAACTCGATCTGGTTCTTTTTTTGTATACATATAATATATATCATTTTTTTTATATAAAAAACTATACAAATCATAGTCTTAACTAATGTTAGTGGAAGCACAGAGATGTGGGTTAATTCCAGACATCAATACCGTTCACGTAATGATCCAGCCTGTAATAACCTTTTGAGATTAAAACTTGCTTGACATAATACTTGAACTTATTGTCAGGTAAATCGGTAATGTTACTTGGGATCTTATTGTAAAACCGAATACTATAAAGTTTTTATTAGACTTACTTAGTCTAAAGCGTGGAACGGCCAACTTGTCTCTATTTCTAATATTAAAATTATGACGATCATTCACTAGACCGAGCTTTTCTACATTTTGACGAATATGCATTAAGTTATCGAAGAAGTATTGGGAGGGCAAAGTTAAGATATCATATTCTTGAAACTTGTTCTTTAGAGATTCACGAGGTCCCATATTGTGTATTTCTCGAACAGCACTCTTTTGTAACATAAAAATGGTGTCTACCTCTGCTGCTATACCCCACAGTAAAATACCGTAACCGAATTAAGCTATGAAAGTAAGCAAAGCAGACTAACCTAGCAGTAGCAATATCCGTCTACTGGCGAATTTTTCGAACCGCAAAAGCAGCGGAACTAAGCCTTTCTGCGATAATTTTAATATGCGGACCCCATTGTAACTTATGTAAGTGTGATACCTTAGCAATAATAGGCAAAACTCCCACTCCCCCCCTCCCATTATTACGCAAGCATAGAAATAAGTTAAAACAAAAAGCGAAAATTAAAAAGCAAATATTGCTGCACAATCCCATCTCCCATGTCACCAGATATGAACCCCTAGATGAGTTTAGATAGGTATTTAGACGCTTAAACAATAATTTTACGACCCCTTTACTAAAATCTTACTTGATGTTAAGTGACAACGTAGATCAGGATGATATACACGCTTAAGTAATCCCGCTGCAAAATATTTATAATTTATCTTTTTTTTTACACGGTAAGGCTCAGTGCTTTGACCGCAATCACACCTGATGTTTATTGACGATGTGGTCCAGGATTATAAACAGACTAAGCCTAGAGATACTGGTTCTCAAGTGATGCTACCGAAACACCTATTGATATTTGGCGACAGATTTTCTAACTTGAGGGTGTTAGCTACCCAGGCGGGCATTACTATAAAATTCCCTACCACTATTCTATGGTTTCCTCATGATGTTTTCTTTTTAGATCCAGATTTTAGAGTTGGATAAATCCGTTGACGCGAAATCTGACCTCACTACCAACTAAGCCATCATCGCTAAATTGCTTGATGACAGATTTTAAAACTTAAGAGTTGTAGCTAGTCAAACGGGATTTATTATAAAATTGATTTAGTCACGATGTGTTCCTTGCACTGAAAGCGAGAGGAAGAGTTCATTATCTCTACTAATAAACAAAATTAAAGTATCTGTTTGTAATATCTATATATATTTTTTTACTATATAAAAATGATGGTAACATATATACCTGTAACAAACAAAAAAAAATGGCCATTTGTTCCGGATAACCTTCGGAATGGCTGGACAGATTTTGCCGGAACTTTTACTGGCAAATAGCTAAAATTGCTCCGCGAAACTTTTACTCATCCCAAATAATTAAGATACCGCGTAAAAAAATAAAACTCATAAAATTGTGAACAAAATACGATCTAATGAATAGCACCATCAAAACATTATTTTTCAATTATTGTTTAAAAACTATATTATGCAGTGAATATTTGAAACACGGGCGCAGTCGAGAGTACACATATAGTACAATAATAAAAGTGGATTCGAACCTGCATCCGTCAAAGCAGTATTTCATCACACACCACTTTGTTTTCTGTTTTACGTGGGGAAACGTCTTTACGCATTCCCCTACTAGTTCTAATTCAGGATATGCTACTCCTGGATGTTAGCTGACTGTGTGGGACTCTCCAAGGGTGAAGCGCAGGGAATACCCACTAATACCCCACGGTGTCGTCTGCTACCATTCACGAGGCGATACGGGTAACAATTAGTTCATCACACACCACTAAGCAATCGTCGCCTAACTTATGTCATCTCATCAAACGAGATGACTCACTTCGATTAAATAAGGGTGTGGCATTTTAACGATTACTAATTTAATGCGATATTAGATATTAACACAAAGATATAATTACCATGTTTCTGGCGATAACAGACTTATAATTATGAGCGACAATAGACATTATACGCCCGAAATTAAAACGGGTTCGGGAATTTTAATAAATGTCAGTCACTGGTGGCAGATAATTTACCAGACACGATGACAAACAGTGCCGCCATTTTTGACAATCGTAGGTGTACCTAAATGGAAATTATGTATATTATTACTACTGATTTTATCGTTTAATAATGCTTCGTTAATTTTCATTTTGTAAATGTAATTATTTATTTTTTTTAATTATTAAGTGCTTCATCATTAACGTATTGTTATATATAACAAAATATGTACTTAGTAAAATTTGGCTCAGGAATAGATTTATGAATTAGAAAAACGAACACGTAAATCGATTCAGTCAATCTGTTGTTATAAGTATTCATTTACAAGATATAGACTCAATCATCACAATCTCACCTGTTGTTAAGTGACGATGTGGTCTAGGATGGTAAACACACTAAGCCTAGAGGTACTAGATCTCATGTGGTGTTGCCGGAACACACCTATTAGTATTTGGCAACAGGTATTTTAACTTGAGCCCAAGTGAGCATTATTAGAAAATGCCCTACCACCATACCATGGTTTCCTCAAGGTGTTTTCCTTGATTGAAAACTCAGGCTGGTTTTAGAGTTGGATAAGTGAGCTCCAATCCGCGTCCATTGACGCGAATTTCGGTCTAACTACCAACTGCGCTGTCATCGCTTCATACCGGCTAACGAATAAACAGACAAATAGACTTATTATATTCTAAAAATTTTAGATAGGTAAGAAATTTCATGTAGAATTATTATTACTTTTAAAATAAATAAAGACATCGATTGACAACTATTCATAGCAGTTTTTTTTAATTTGATTTTTTACTATTTTTCAAAGTTGATAAAGAAAAACGTGCTGAGGATATCTGAATAAATCTTTAAAAATAAAAGAGATTATTAAAAAAAAGTTAGACCTTTATCGATTCTCATCATTTATTATAATAAAAAAGAAAGCAAAGTAAAAAAAAAATCAGCAAAACTTTATAAAAACGCGATAAAAGTCAAATATTTTGTCGCTTCTCCCGTAAACTTCGAACAAAAACGGCAATAAGATAAAAGTGTAATGGAAAAATCTCAAAAACAAACAGCAATGGAAGTGTAAAAACTTTTTTCTCGCTCGATTGAACGCAGCGATATCGATAGGCCGCCATTGTTCGCTATAGCGGTACCAAGATGGCGTATTCCCGCGCTTTCTTCTGTCACATAGGCACGCACTTGATTACTCGAATAGTTAAAGAATGTTTGTTTCAAATAAGTAATTGTACTGTTTCGTTAATAGTTATTATAAATTTTAATGCATAGTTGACGAAATGTCCAAATAATCCACAACATGAAATATTCATCAGAATTCTATTTCAGTTAATCAAAAAAATCTATTTCAGTTACCTTAAACCCGAAATTCATCAGAATGAGACAAACTTTTTGTATTATTATTGTAACAATCAATAGGAATACAATCAACATAGGTAAAGATAAAATAAGTATTTTTTTTAAGTTAAACGGTTAAATAATGCTGCTGACAATGTACTAGGATAATGTCAGGGATTAGAGAACAGAGTGAATGAAGCCCTTCGTAACTTCATATGCATGTGCAAAAAGTAACTGAAAAGGCCCTTTGGGCTGTTTATCGAGGAGTGCCGGTCCCTACACTTAGGTTTGGTAGAGAGTGCTGGGTTTGGCAGAAGAAGCATGAATGTAAGATTAGCGCTGTGGAGATGAGAAGTCTAAGCATAACTGGAGTGAAGATGATTGACAAAGTCAGGAATAGTATGATAAGAAAACGCTGTGGTATTGTAGATGATGTTGGGGCCAAGATAGATAAAGGTATGCTTAGTTGGTTCGGCCATGTAAAGAGGATGGTCGATAGAAGATTGACGAAACGAGTTTATAAGACGATGGTGACTGGTCACATCGGTAAGGATCGACCTAGGCGAACGTATTCGGGCCTTTTTTTACCTAGCTGTGAATGCTGTTGACAGAAAGGGCCTTTACAGCTTCACCAAACTTTATGGGCGAGTGCTGAAGGTACTCAGCCGCAAAAGGTAACTTCGGCTTGGCCGTTACCTATGTGTAAAAACTCTGCGGAATTTTAATCCTAGCTAATCCTTGCATTTTATATTTAATATAAAAAAGGAAAGGTTCCTTACAAGGATGTTATCTGACTAAACCGAGCACGTCTTAAATAAAGGCCAGGTGAAAAGTACCCATAACCGGCGAGCATGAATATAGAGGAAGCCAAAGAAGTGTGTCAAGATTGTAGCAAGTGGAAGGACATAATCTCTGCTTACCCCCACGGGAGAAAGGCGTGATACTATGTATGTATGTGTGTAAAAAATGTAACAAATAATTAAGTTGGTACCAGGTACCAGTCAACAAACTACTCTCTTTATGATCCTATTGATCAGAATAAGACAAAACTGTGGTACTTAGTTTTAACCTGAGTAAATATGTGAACTACTGTGACACTAGTGACGGATTTTCTTTTACACTCATTTTAAATAGGTTATCTATTGAGAAGATGCATCCAAATTATATATTTATAGCTCATATCGATTGCTCAAGTCGACCCGACAATTTTATTTTAGACTACTGTGTACCCGCGGCTCTGCCCGCGTTTTACGCATTCTTCACTGCCTAATATAGTTTTTTCAATAATCATTGGAAAGTAATCTTTTGATGGTTCAGTCCATTGAATCGAATTTTGTTCACGATTTCATGATTGTTTTTGTACACGGAACTCTAATTATTTTCTTAAAATACTGGTACTAACAGAGAGCAATGATATATCTAACAAATTCAAACACTTACCATTAGAACTGTGCAGTGAATAGGATTTTAGTTTTAAATGTCATGTGTTTTTTTCACGCGGATCCCTAATTATAGTCCAAAGATAGAAGTAGCATAAGTGACGCTCCTTAACTTCATATCTGCCAACAAAAACATCCTTTTTAAAATCAGTCCACTCGTCCGGAGATCGGCCGGGGCAAACAGAGAGCTAGACAAAAAGTGTGTGTGTTCTTATGTACGCACGTAAGAAGTTATACTTCTTTGATGTAATAAGAGAAAAGACTAAAACGTTGTCAGCTAACTTCAGGGTGTCGTTTTTTCGTGACGGTTGCGGGCGCATCGTAAAAATTTACTCTCCGTGCCAAAAGAAGTATAACTTCACAAATTTATAAATTGTTTTTTTTTTTGGTGCAGTTGGTACAGTTCATATTTATTTAGTAAAATGTTGTTATTTTAATATTACAAACAGACACATCAATATAATATAGATTTTAGTTTCATTTGTATTTCTTTCTGTTTCTTTCGGCGGAAATTATAATTATTTTCTTTCCTCACTCTACGTTTAATGGACCGTTAATAAGTAAACCTTTATATGAACGTACCTTTATTTGAAAACTTTCCCAATCCCGTTCCGTGATAACAAAAGATAGGCAACTAAATGTAAACAAAAGTGTTAATGTAAATTTATGAAAAAAAATAGTGCCGTGTGGTGCCGCCCCATATCTTCCCGTGGGTTTCGTAAAAGACGACTAAGGAATAAAAAACCAGAGAATGGGCAGCAGAATCCTCGGAGTACCACAAACCACTTTACTACGAATGCCAACCCGTCTGCCAGTCATGGCGATTATGGCTCCCTTATTGGGGGAGACCTATGTCCAACAGTGGACGTCTTATAGTTGAATGGATGGAATGGATAGAAAAAAAATGTTAGAAATTTAAAAATATAGTAGGATATTTTTTTTTTGGTATCAGTCTGTTTTGTTCTTGTGTGTAAATCATTAACTTGAGTATTTGATACTATACTATATACAATTGATGACTTCACTTAATTTGATCATTGTCTTATAAGTGAAGTGAATCAGAAATACCATGAGACATTAATTTTGAGGTACCATACAAACATCGTGGGAAATTCATGCCATATGGCCACCGTTTTGCTAAAGTATTGGAGCGATGATGTAAAATTGTATATATAGTATATCGATATCAATGAATAATTATAGCGATGATGGCGCAGTGGGTAGTAGGGTCAGATTCCGCCTCAATGAATCCGGGTTCGAGCTTACTTATCTAACTCTAAAATCAGCCTAAGTGAAGGGGACGCTTTCTTCACCAGCGATGAAACCCCAACTTCACTTGTGGACTGTATTTATTCTCGAATCACATGTATTTACAAATTATATCTTGCCGGTACAACTTTGCCGGCGGTCGGCGCGAATTCTAATACATTTTTAATACTTACAACTAGCACATAGTTACTGTTAGTCTAAAAACTTATTACACAATGAGGTACATATGATATATATCTCTCTCTCTCTCGTGTTTCCAGCTAGTGTGTGTGTGTGTGTGATTCGCGATGTAATTATTGTTATTGTTGAATGTTAATGTAGATTTAAGGACAGATTCATTTGTCCTCAACATCCTCCCCCCGGCGTAGACCCTCGGAGCCCTTTATCTCCCTAGGGAGGACAATGAGCCTTCTTACAGGCCTCCTAAAAATTCCCCCCCGCGTCCGAACGTCCGCGCTGCGTATTACGTTATCAGGTCCCGGGTATAACTTTTCTACCTGCCCCTTAGGCCAAACGTTACGTGGTAATAAGCCATCCACTATAATGACAACGTCCCCGATCGCGATTTGTCTACTATCGGATGCTCTGACGTCACCGCGCGGTGTCAGAGTCGGCAAATATTCGCGGAGCCACCGAGCCCAAAACATGTTAGCCAACGCCTGTGCCGCTCGCCACGTCCTCCTGTCGGCGATATCGCATTCACCAACATAAGGTACTCCCACCGCTGATCCAATCAAAAAATGATTCGGTGTGAGTGCCTCGTCCTCCTGAGGATCGACTGTGACATGCGTTAATGGTCGCGAATTCACCGTGTGCTCGATCTCTGTAAGCGCTGTTTGCAGTATTTCATCCCGCGGCGCGCGTTCCTTTAATGTGACGGAGAGTGCTGATTTTACACTACGAATCAGCCGTTCCCATGCTCCGCCTTGGTTCGGAGCGCCCGGGTCGATGAATTTCCATTGTGTCTTTTTTATTGCCGCGTAATCCTTTAACGACGGCAACCATACGCTGTAAGCGTTCCTTAATTCAACGTCGGATCCTTTAAAGTTGGTGCCATTGTCTGACCAGATTAATTCGGGCCAGCCTCGCCTTGCTGCCATTCGCCGCAGCGCCATAACAGCAGAGTCTGTACTTAGGCTAGCTACTATTTCGATGTGAATTGCCCTGGTCACTAGACACGTGAACAACATTCCCCAACGTTTTTCTCGACGCCTCCCGATGGTGACTGTTATTGGTCCGAAACAGTCGACACCGCATCTTGAAAATGGTCGCGTGTACGCAGTTAGTCTTGCGCTGGGTAAATTTCCTTTCACTGGTACCACGGGTGAAGCCTTTCTTAGCTTGCAGATCGTACATTCCCGTAGCTCCTTTTTTACCGCGGGCCGTAAGCGTAACACCCAGTATTGTTGCCGTATGTTATTTACAACATGTTCCCGACCGATGTGGTGATTCGAAGCGTGGTCGTTTCGTATAATTAAGCGGGTCAAATGGTGCGCACCATCCAATAAAGGCGGTTCCTTTAGGGATGTTGGTACCTTAGCGGCGTTTATCCGCCCGTTTAATCTTATTACGCCGTCGCTGCCGTACTTCGGATCCAGTTTATACAATCGACTTGTACGACTGACGTTCTTTCCCGTGGCGAGTTTCTGTATCTCGTCAGGAAAGCTTTCCTTTTGCGCTTCTCGTATTAATATGATTCTTGCTTTATCGAGGTGAGTTTGATTAATAGATGTCGCTCTTCTCCGACACATATCTATGAATGCTAACACGTACGCGACTGTCCGTTCTGCACGTTGATATGACGAGTACCGATGGAATGGGAAAAACGAAGTGTTATTCGTTGTCACGTGTGCT
This sequence comes from Samia ricini, assembly GCA_014132275.2. Classification (NCBI taxonomy): domain Eukaryota; kingdom Metazoa; phylum Arthropoda; class Insecta; order Lepidoptera; family Saturniidae; genus Samia; species Samia ricini. The sequence continues at coordinate 33,936,318 of AP028158.1, forward strand.
ATCACGTATGCGTCTTCATCCTCCTGGTGTCCTCCCGATGTTTCGATGGGCCAACGATCCTCCGTATCGTACAGAAAGGCGGGTCCCACGAACCACCGATCGCTGCACCTCAGGAGCGTGTTCCCAGATCGCGTGGCATCGTCCGCTGCGTTCTGCGCTGTCGGCACCCATCGCCATTGTTTGACCTCTGTCAACTCTGCTATTTCGCTTAGCCTGTGAGTCACGTAGGGAGTATACCGGACAGAGTCGTTGCGTATCCAATGCAGTACGGTTTTCGAATCGCTCCAGAACACGACTTCTGGTTTCGTTCCCTCGTACTCTTTTAGTATTTCCGTTGCCAGTCGCGCACCTATCAGGCCGGCCTGTAATTCCATCCTTGGGATGCTCTGCGCCTTCATAGGTGCCACTTTCGCTTTTCCCGCGACTAATACAACGGTGACAGTGCCGTCGCTATTCTGGAAACGCCAATACGCCGCCGCGGCTTATGCTTGTTCACTAGCGTCACAGAACACGTGCAGCTGTCGGTTTGTAGAGTCCCGGACGTTGTAGACGCGAGGTAGGCGTAGTTCGTTAATGTATAGCAGATCCGCTTGCCATTCGCTGTACACGGTCGCTTCTTGAGGTGGTAATGCTTCATCCCAGCCCACGTTCACCCTCCATAGATCCTGGAGCATGATCTTCGCCGTGATTGTGTATGGGCTGATCAATCCTAGTGGGTCGAAGATCGACATTACCGCACTCAAAGCCTCCCGTTTTGTCGGCGTTCGCTCATTATCTTTGACTGCCTGTGGAACCCTGTGTCTTGCGGTGTTAAATGCCAGTTCGTCGGCTTGTGGTAACCATATTACGCCCAGCGTCTTTCCATATGGATTCGCGGTCGCACCGAGTTCCTTCGGTGTCAGAGTCTGCTGTTCCTCGGGTATGTCGCGTAGCAACTCCGCATAGTTCGAACTCCATCCGGCCAGTTCGAACCCAGCTCTACTGTGCACTTCTCGCACCTCCTCTATGGCACGAGAAGCCTCTTCCTCGGTGTCGAAACTATCCACCCAATCGTCCATGTAGTGATTCCGTGTGATAGCGTGGTGAGCGATCGGATGTGAATCGCTATGTTCCTCAGCGTTCCTATTCCTGACGCTGTGTGCTAGAAACGGTGAACATCTTGCCCCGAATATCATTGACGTCATCGCGTACTTTTCAGGTGGTTTCAACCGGTCATTTCCTCTCCAGAGGAAATGTTGTGCCGCGCGATCCTCTTGTCGTATCTTGATACGTAAGAACATTTCACGTATGTCCGCAGTTACCGCGATGCGCTTCTCTCGAAACCTGAATAGCACACCTTGTAGTGAGCATAAGAGGTCTGGTCCATCAAGCAACATGTCGTTAAGACATACCTCGTTTGCTCGTGCGGCGGCATCGAACACCATCCTGACCTTTCCTGGTTTATTCGGATTGGTGACGGCGAAATGTGGCAGATACCAGGTCCGCGGACTCTCCGTGTGGTTCGCTTTGCACTTCGTCGCGTATCCTTTCTCGACTAATCTCTCCACTTGAGTCGTATACGCGGTACTGAATTCAGGCGATGCGTCCATCTTCCTCTCGATGGTTCGTAAACGGCGTAGCGCCATGTCGTAACTTGGTGGTAAGTTGACGATATCCGTTGCCCACGGTAAGCCTACTTCGAAACGGCCGTCGACGCGCTTGATGGTCCGCTCGAGTATCTCTTTAGCTCGCTCCTCTTTGGCGTTCGGTTTCGTACGTCTGCATATGCCTAGTGCGTCTATCTCAAAATGAGCCTTGACGAGATCGTTTAATTCGTCGTCCCGCTCTCGCACATTATCTGGGCACGTTCGTATATGGCAGACGGATTCCCTGTCCTGAGTAATTATACTCCTTGGCGTTGTTCCGTGTAGCACCCATCCGAGACGTGTCAGAGATGCTGCCGGCTCATTGCGCTTGCGTGACAACAACCGACGTGTTACAATAAGATGCCAATTGTCCGCTCCTATTAGAACTCGTGGTTTCGCATTAGCGTACGTTAAGTGTTCGTCCGATATTTTCCTTAGATACGGCCGCTGTAACACTTCAGGTTTGATCGACTGACTCCCAAGCGTGAGGTTCTTGACGGTGCGTGCTTTGATTCGATAACTGTCCGCTTGGCCCTCGCCTTGTACCTCAAGGTCGACTTCTTGGCTATCGGCTTCTCTCTGCATCGACGTGACGCCCTGAATGTTCAATACACGTGTCGGACCCTCTGCTCCGACCATTCTGGCGATCTCTTCGTCGATCAGCGTTATCGTAGATCCTTCGTCTAATAGCGCATACGTTTTGACAAAACCTCCGTCGCGTTTGGATATTTCAATCGGACACACCTTAAGCAACACTTGTTCGTTGCTATTCCCCGGTCGGTGTGCCGTTGCTGCGATCACGTTATCTTCCCTAGGTGGTGCATGTAAAAGCACATGGTGCATCTGCTTGCACTCGTCTCTACCGCACCTTTTTGATTTGCACATAAAGCGTCTATGTTTGCTGTCGAGACAAAGATAGCATATGTTTGTCTCTTTCGCCCATTGCCATCTATCCGACACCGACATATCTTCCAACTTCTTGCAACGAGATGTTTTATGCTCCGCTCCGCAACAATAACACGCGGTCTTCCTCGCAGAGTTCTCCATGGTGTTATACACCTTAACATGTCGTGGTTGTTCTAATATTCGGCGTGGTAGGCGTTCGGGTCTGACATCGCTTACACTTCTCACTGTTATCGGCGCCGACGTACAGTATGCGTGTCTCACCGCACGATCCGCCTCTTGCATGAGGAAACGAGACAAAGTGATAATCTCTGGCTCATGTCTGCTTCCGTATTCCTCGGCGTAATCGCACCACTTAGACTTCAAGTGTGGACTTAGCTTCTCTGTTACTTGTCGCGCCAACATCGGGTTTTGCAAGTACCCACGTTCGTCTATCGCGGCGATGACTGTGACGATGTTCTGCACCTTGATAGCGAAGTTATTCAATTCGCTGGCCGTTATTCCTGGCCGTGGCAGTTTCTTTATTTCCTCCAATGAATGGTCAATGATGACCTCCGGTCGTCCATAGCACTGTTCCAGAGTGCTCATTATTACGTTCGGGTCACTCGCTGTAAATAGAAGCGCTGATACTGCTTGCTTCGCTTCCCCTTTCAAACATGACCTGAGTCGCGCTAGATTCTCCGCTGGTGAATATCTATAAATATTCGTCGACTCTCTCATGGCCGCTTTGAAAGGTAACCAATCAGTAACCGCTCCGCTAAATACTGGCAAGTCTTGCATATGCCTGGGTGACGCTCTGTTTCCCGCCATTCGTTCCAGTGCATCTGCTAACCGATCGATCCCTCTATCCCTAGACCGATGCGGTGTAGGTGAACGCGGTCGTTGTCGCACCGTATCCTCACCGGTGATGTGCCTCGGCGACACCGGTATGTGCGGCTCCCTGACCTGCGATTCCATCTGTGGTTGCGATGAAGTGTTTCTTGTTCGTTGTAGGTATTCGCTCTCCCCCCGTATAGGTTCCCGCGTCATATGAAGCCAATCGTTCACTCGACGACTCGGTATCGGTGACTTCTTCGGCGCATAGGCTCTCCCTATCGGTTTCCTCGCGAATTGTAGCCACGTCTGCGGCTAATCTTTTCTTGATCAGCGTCGCTTGCAGTTGTAGCTCTTGGCGTCGTATTTCAACGAGTTTCTTTCTCTGCCTCTAGTTCGGCTTGTCTAATCCTCGCGACAGCGCTAGCGGTGGATCGTTGCGAGCGTACGGACGGTGCTAGCGATCCCTGGGCCTCTACGATAGTATCGCTAGAGTGGATCGCGGAACGCGGCGGTACGAAGTCGATCCCGGTCGACTCTAACGCGACGGTACGCGGATTCGCGGTCGCTAGCACGGACGGGGTCGCGGGGGAATCTTTACATACCCGCGCCTTATCCTCAACTGCCTGACTCCGTGTCAAAGGCATTTTACCCCACGAAGTGTTTGTTTGTTTGACAATGTTGACCTTAACTCTAGCCGTTTGGCACCGTTAGGTGGCGTGAGTGTCGGGTCTTAGAAACAAGAGAGAAACACGAATATAACACATAAAATACAATATAAAAAATAGTAACGAAAATTAACCTATATACGGTTGGTGTTGCTCGTCGCACCCGCTCGGTGTCCCCTGACTCGAAGCTGACGCTCGCCGCCGGTGTAGACTCGAAGCCGACGCTCGCCGCCGGTGTAGACTCGAAGCCAGCACTCGCTGCGTTGACTCGTCGCACCGTTGGGTGATCTTCCCTGGACGAAACTCTGGCTCGTCGCACCGTTGGGTGATCTTCCCTCGACAAGAATCTGGCTCGTCGCACCGTTGGGTGATCTTCCCTCGACAAGAATCTGGCTCGTCGCACCGATGGGTGATTTTGACGAGAACGTTGATACTTGATACGTAATCCGCTTTGTTACGTAGAATACGACGACTTCCCAGACGCTGCTTCTTGCACGCCGTCGATCGTATTTCTTTGTGGTATCCGGCGATAATTTCTTCGATGTAATTTCGCTTGATCCGGCTTCGTAAGGACCAACAATTTGAAGGGGACGCTTTCTTCACCAGCGATGAAACCCCAACTTCACTTGTGGACTGTATTTATTCTCGAATCACATGTATTTACAAATTATATCTTGCCGGTACAACTTTGCCGGCGGTCGGCGCGAATTCTAATACATTTTTAATACTTACAACTAGCACATAGTTACTGTTAGTCTAAAAACTTATTACACAATGAGGTACATATGATATATATCTCTCTCTCTCTCGTGTTTCCAGCTAGTGTGTGTGTGTGTGTGATTCGCGATGTAATTATTGTTATTGTTGAATGTTAATGTAGATTTAAGGACAGATTCATTTGTCCTCAACACTAAGCTTTCGGTAAAGGAAAACATCGTGAGGAAACCATAGCATGGTGGTAGAGCATTTCCTAATAAAGCACGCCTGGGTAGCTATTACCCTCAAGTTTGAAAACCTGTCACCAATAACCAATATGTGTGTTCCGGCAGCATCACTTGAGCACCAATATCTAGGCTTAATGCGTTTCCTTTATCCTGGACCATATCGTCACTTAACATCAGGTTGTGATCAAAGCACTCAGCCTATATCATATAAAAAAGAAATATCTACATAATATTCTACGTTACCGTTAACTAATAACGAAAAGGACCATCAACGGAATTATATTACAGTATTTAATAATTTTTTGAATTGTGACTTATAAGCACACTAAAAGACTTTTAAATTTTATATTATAAATTCCTATGCGAAAATGCTAACCTAGGGATGGCGATTCTTTCGTAACCATGTTGATTTTTGAATCGATTGGAATCGAATAATGATTAATCGATTAAAATACATCGAGTTGCAAAAATCTATATAATCTTTTTCATCTTGTTCTATTTGAGTTTATATTCGTCGTATCGAATATGTTTCCAGTGGTCGAAATTAGATTATAATAATCATATTGTAAACTTGGGAAAAAACTTAATTTTAACTTAAAAAAGAAAGTCTGTTAACAAACTGAGGATAGATACTGAAAGTTTTATATTTCTTATGTTTGCCATAAAAATTCATATCATGGAAATAAAAAAAAGAAACTGTAATTAACGATTAAAATAGAGTTGTTTTACCGGAATATCAATGTTAAAGATGAAGAGATTTTTGGGGGTTTCAGCGCGTTCAGAATACCATGATGTAAAGTATTAAATGCCACGGTTTTGGTCTGTCATTATTTTAATACATTAACCAGCAGTTTATCATTCTCTATTATATTTTGGTGACATCTTACGTTATATAGTTTGGTTATTATGCACAAGTGAAGTATATTTGACATAATGACACTAAGGGCCCATTTTTTGATCCGTCGTCAACTCAAGAAATGGTCAGATTTGTACCAAATGGTTAAAATAATGCCTAGATGCGTTTTTTTTAAATATAGTTACGCTAACCAATTGTCAAAAATGTGACTATTTGTTGAAAAATTTAACCACTCAGCCTAGTCGGGTTAGCAAGATGGCGGATGGTGAACTCTATTGCGAACAGCTGTTTCACTGCTTTTGTGTAACATTTGAAGTAGATAATTTGTAATTTCATTATAAAATTAATTTATATAATATAATTCTTAAGATAATTACAAAGTAAACAAATTAAGTAATGTTATTCATTACTTTTTCTTAATGTTTTTGTTTATTAATTTTGTTTTTCATTAGAATTGAGTATTCCATTATATATAGTATATGAAGTTCGTACGCATATATCTTTGGCTTGTAAAATATATTAAATTCAAGAATTAAACAAGATTTTAGATAAGACGAAATAAAAAAAGCTAATATCATTACGAAACGATCACAAGAAATAATAATGCACATAGATGTTCGAGAGTAGCTCGACCCTTTGTTTTTTGTTATATTTGTTTAACAACTTGAATTATGGACCCTGACACATTTTACTCGGAATGATCATACAAAAAAAAAAAACCGGAATCAAAAGTATTCTATTATTTTACTTTACTCATCATCATCATCATCTCCCTACCCTTTTCCCATTTTTATTTGGGGTCGGGGCAACATGTCTTCCTCTTCCATTCCTCTCTATTTGTTGTCATCTCCGCATTCACTCCTTTCCTAAGCATATCATCTTTCACACAGTTCATCCATCTTTTCTTTGGTCTTCCCCTTCCCTTGTAACCGTCCACATTCATATCCAATACCTTTCTTACAACATCCTCTTTCTCTCAGCGCATCACATGTCCATACCAGGATAAACGACCGCCTCTTAACTTGTCTGTTATTGGCGCCACTTTCAAACTTCCTCTAATATACTCATTCCTAATCCTGTCCATTCTTGATACCCCACACATCCATCTCAACATTTGCATCTCAGCTGCATGTAATTTTACTGGCAACATAAATAATTATTGCTAAATTTAACACTAGTAGATTTTGTTATCAAAAAACACATTGCGATTATAACCATTGGTTTGTGTAATAGTAATAGTAAAATTGACAAATGGATATAGTAACTTTGACTACGAATAAAAAAAAATCGGCCCATAGCGTGAATTCTTAGATGTCCCAACAACTCCCTGGGGACGCTTAACTAAAGGACTTTGTTACGCATTGAAGATTATTAAAATAATCTTAAAAAATACGAGTTTAAGATTAGAATACGAATTCAGGGCAGTGATATTTTAAACAACATCCCAAGATGCAGTTACGCGTCCGCGGGTTTCAGTGTCTACTTACTATCAGGAAAGAAATTTCTCTTTTATAGCACATTAAAAGAGACATTTCTAAACTCAATACAGGGCGAAAGAAACAGGAAACAGTTTTTATTCTCAAATCTCCAATATGATGATTATTGCCGCAGTCGGTAGTATATGGACGAATTCCGCGTCAATGGACGCTTTTTTTTACATAGTACAGGCTCAGTGCTTTGACCACAATCACACCTGATGTTATGTGACGATGTGGTGCAAGATGGTAAACACGCGGGTTCAAGCACACCTATCCAACTCTAAAATTATTCTGAGCTTTCGGCGAAGGAAAACAACTCCAGCTATCTAGTAAAAAAAAGTCCCGTCAAAATCGATCCAGCCGTTCCGGAGGTTACCCAAAACTAATAGACAGAAAGACAAAAATTTTAAAAACTGTATTTTTGGTATAGGTTTCGTACATACGCTCATGAATACATACGTATTCAGTAAAAAAAAAAAAATTTTGACATTACAAACAAACACTTTAATTTTATTTACAAGTTTAGATTTCATAATTAAAATGTATTAAAATTTTGAAAATATTTACACACGTAGTAAAATACCGTGAATAAAACAAAAATGTTATGACAATTTTTTAAAGTAGGTATGTTCTGCGATCTACATTCATAAAAATTCTTTTGTCTCTAATAATACTTTACCTTTGACCCTTCGAAACCTTTGCATGACCTCGACATAATACATTCGCATCAAGCAATTGGCTTCCACAGATTTATTTCAAGGAAATTCTCAAAATAACTACATTATCAAGTCATTTTATATTCAAAGGTACAATTTACTTATGTACGAGGAGTAACTTAATATACCCATTAAGACATTTTTTTGCTGAAATTACCCGTTGCTTGTCAACCTTTTATGCTCCAGTAGATTACGGACAAAAATAATTATCGCAGCTCAGTTTCATTTCATACTAGCTGAGTGCCCGCGGCTTCGTCCGCGTTTCACATATACTTCACTGCGTAATATAGTTTCTAAATAATCATTGGAAAATGATGTTTTTTGGTGGTCCTGTCCAGTGAATCGTATTTTGTTCACAATTTCATGAGTTTTAATTATTTTTTTAAACGCGGAACCCGCGAATATTTTGAAAAAGATAAAAGTACCCTACGTTACGCGGAGTAGTTCAGCTATCTACAAAAAAATCCCATCAAATTTGGGTCAGCCTTCCCGGAGATTAGCCAGGACAATACAAAACAAAGAAGTACCGTTAATGATCCCAAATTTCATATTAAAATTTATCTTGTCGGGCTGTGTGTATATCCGGATATACACTATCCTACTATCCACTATAACTTTGTATATGCAAAGTATATGTCAAGGAGCAATTGATATGATATAAAGGTTTTGGTGTAAAGGGAGCATGTGTCGTTAGGTAATTTATAGGCTATAAAAAACAAAACAAAATCAGAACATTCCGTATTTAATCAAGATAAGAAGACACGTAGACAAAGTTGCGGGCAACGCTAGTTTGAAATAAAGCAATAATAAACAACTGTGAAAGGTCTTCAAATACAATAAATTAAAATTCATAAAACAATATTTCAATCGTTTAAACTTCAGCCGAAGACATATTTTACAATCGCAGCGCTACGACACGACCGTCCGATATGACAGCCCGGCTGCATATGACAGCTGACGGCCGCCATATTGGATTTGCGGTGACACATTGGACAGTTCGAAATTGTTGCGGAATGTTCTGCCAATATTGATTTTCGTGTAAAACCCCTGTTATATTGCCTCGCAGAAAATTGGTTCCAGCTAGTTTATTGAATAAATATATACACGATAATTGTATTGTATAATAGCCATTATTGTACATTTATTTAATTAATTCGCAAGATAGGTGTCACAATAAAATTATAAGCATCTACTAAACAAGCATGTAGTAAAAAATCATAGTATCAGAGAGTGTACGCTGTAGCGTATTTTTTTTTATTAGCTAGGCAACACCTAATAGTAAGTACGGTACACTAGATAAACAACGGCGACCATCGGTGACAGTTTTCACTGACAGTCGTTGCTGTCATGTCACCCGGTTTTCAGTTCTTTTTAAGGAGTCAATCTCGTAAAAAGGAGGGATTAGGCTAACAGATTATCCATTCCAAACAATATATTAGGCTAAAAATAAAAGTTTGCAAACTTTATAGTTCGTGCTAAGTTGGAATCTACTGTGTGTCTGTGATTCTGTAGACCAACTAGCTCGCGTGGTTCTTTTATGAAAAGTAGATGAAGAAATAAGGTTGTACAGCTGTTCAGAACACTTACCATGATACAGGCGATCAGTGAACGAGGCAATATCCCTTCGTGATAAAAGCGATTCTAAGTTCTTAGTGGAATCTTCTGCTTTATTATGTACAGTGCGGACAGACCGTTGCTGCAATCTATTCAGGACATCAAGATTTTTTTTTCTAATCTGTAAGTAAGTAATTATTATGGGTATTTTAATACGAACCTCTGGATTTATCAGATCTACATTGATTTTTAATTCATATGGATATGATGCCATTTGGATTATATTTAATTTTTAGTAATATAAATCGGTTATTCGTACGTGATAGCACAGAACTTAAATTCCAAGTGGCTCCAAAATATTTTCCTACAGAGATTTAGTATTTTAACCACATTGAATAATAAATGTTTACATGAATACCATATGAAGCGATGATAGCGCAGCAGGTAGTGCTGCCGGATTCCGCGTCAATCGACGCGGGTTCGATCCTTACCTATCCGACTCTAAAATCGGCATGAACTTTTGGTGAAGGAAGACATCGTGAGGAAACCATAGCATGGTGGCACGGCATTTTCTAATGACACCCGCCTGGTTAGCTACCACCCTCACGTTTGAAAACCTGTAGCCAAATACCCATAAGTGTGTGTTCCGGCAGCATCAATAGACAACCAGTACCTCTAGGCTTAGTGTGCTTACCATCCTGGACTACATCATCACTTAACATCAGGTGATATTGTGATCAAAGAACTGAACCTATTCCGTGTAAAAAAAATATGATTTGGAAAAAAATAGTTCACTTGGATATAATTAACAATAATTCTAAACAAATACAAGACTGACACTGGCCATTGCTTTTGCGATTACGGATATTTTTTTTTTAAACTAACAGAAAGCAAAGTTGCTTCTCACATTTCAAACAACTGCCAGTAAAACTACGCATTGAATCAGATTTTATTTAATTTCATGAGTTTTGTTTTTTTTTTCACGCAGTACCCTAATTATTTGCGAAAAATAAAAGTACTCTAAGTTACGCGAAGTAACTTCAGCTATCTGCCCAAACTCGGCCCAGCCGTTCCGGAGATTAGCCAGAATAAACAGACAGACAGAGACGACAAGCAAAATGTTTAAAAATTGTGTTCTTGGTAATAGCTAACGTATATACATTCATATGTATTTAGTAAAAAAAAAAAATTTGATATTACGAACGGACTCTTCAATTTTATTTATTTGTATAAAAAGTATAGTTAACAAATGTTTACTAAAAAAAACGCTTAAGAAGAAGTTATTACATAGGTTACTTCCTGAGCAAGATGTAGCAGATATAACAATTTTGATTACAGCATAACATTTGTTACTCTTCGGCCGCACGGCCTCCCTTCCTCCCTCCCACTAACCAACCCCTGCAGGGGGTAAGTCATTTATCATTACCGACACCCCGTGAAGCCCTAATGAAACCTAATCGAGTTCCCATCACTATCGAACAAGCTTTAATTGGCTACGGTTTCGATTCTCAAACAGAAATATGTATTGATTGGTTATTCCTATATTAAAAAAAAAGTTAGGTCAATGACTTTATCACATGGGGGGTATATTCTGCCGGTCCTCTCATCAGACGACAGAGTCCTTCTTAAAGGCAGTCGCTCCAAGGCCGCAGAGGTGAATAAGTAGATGACAGAAGGCCATAGGAGATAGCGGAGGAGCTTCTTGCAGAAGGGCAGGAGGCAAACGGTGCTGCTTCTACGTCCGTGCCGTTCCCGCCTCTTTCAGCTAATCGGGAGGCCCTACATCCCTCTTCTCTTGACTTCTTATTGAAAAACAAGAATGCAGAGGGGAGAGAGCTGGGGTCTCTTTTGTTTGCGGTTGGAGAAGAGGAAGGGGAGGGGCAGCTGGTACCAGGATTTTCTTCGTGCACTATCGGCCCGATTTTTGAGCCTGCCGCTGGAGTGACGCGGAGTGTGCCAGATTATTACCGTGTCGCCCCAGTAAGACAGCGGATGGTACCGTGGGTTTTGGTAGGTATTCCCGGTGTTTCACGTCGGGCGAGTCCCACATACCCTCCTGGCATCTCTAATGCAGTAGTAGTCTCCCGGATGAGAGGTGGCAGAGGGAATGCGTAAAAGCATTTCCCACGATATAAAAAAAAAAGTAAATGACTTTATGTGTTCACTAGACAAGCAATTATGTCGTATATTTTTAGGGTGCGCCTCTACACGTGTAAAATATGAATTTTATAGAATACTAGCGATCAGCCCCGACTTCGCATGGGTACATTAAAATCTGTAATTAAAACAACATATACCTACTTACCTAATCTATGTTACTTCTAGATAAGTAGCTTCCTCATGATGAAAGACTTATTAAAATCGGTTAATTAGTTTCAGAGTGTACTGATAACAAACAAACAAATTATTCCTCTTTATAATATTAGCATAGGTAGATATAACATCATACAAGAATCCACGAGGTTAATACCAAAACAAATGTCAGGAAAATTATTAGGTTTATGAGTAACGAGTATGAGAATGAGAAATATATTTGCTTTCTCGTCTCGTAATACCAAAAAAAAAATAGAAAATAATCCGGGCTCCGTGTAAAAAAATTAAAACTCATGAAATTTTGAACAGAATAAGGTTTAATAGACAATGCCATCAAACATTGTTTTCCAATGATTATTTAAAAACTATATTAGGCAGTGAAGAATAGTTAAAACGCGAGCGGATCCGCGGGTAAACAACTAGCATTATATAAAAGTAAAGCTGCAGTCTGGCATGACAGGGAGGACTGACGATAGGATAGCCGATCTCTCGACGAATATACTATAACTATCTGTGCCCGAGTTTCATATGCTCTTTACTGCGATTTAATTTTTTTATACGGAACCCTAATATTTTTTTTTGTAATAAGCACATACCTGTAAAACTGGGCATTGAATCGGGTTTTATTAGTTTTTTTTATAAGTTTTAATTTTTTTACGCGGAACCTTAATTATTTTCGAAAATTAAAAGTATTTTATGTTACCCATAGTAAATTCAGCTATATACCAAAAAAAAGTCCCGTCAAAATCCATCCAGCTGTTCCGGAGATTACCCGGAACAAAAATACTAAAATTTTAAAAATTGTGTTTTTCGTATAGGTATCGTACACACATTCATATCTATTTAGTAAAAAAAAAAAATTAATAAACAGACACTTCAATTTTATTTATTAGTATAGATAAGAAATACATACAATATCACACCGTTACCTTGTGATATTGTGCAAAAGCCTGTTTCTAAGAAAACATAAGGGATCACGTTTATATGAGATTTCAAAGAAATTCATTTTTCTATACTTTTCCACTTAATAATGATACTAGGAATGTGTATCTACCTCCTTCCTGACGTTGGTATCCTGCACTTTCATCTAATACAAATGTCATAAATACTTCCTTATGTAATATCTATTTATTTGCTCACGCTTATACTTTTACCCGTATAAATAAATTTATTAAACGTGCTCGCGGCTACACTACACTCATAAAATTATCATTAACTTTAACTCAAAAAAACTGATCGATTTTGACAGAATTGTGTTTACATAAATTACATGTTAATTAGCGATTGATAGGCTATAAAAAATAAACATATAATTTTTTTTTATTATATTTAAAAAAATGAATAACTCGAAAAGGGCTTTGTCGATTTGAATAAAATTTAGTCTACGGGAAGCGTGTGTCGTTCGTAAAATATATTATAAAGTGTTAGGAGTAGTTTTTCCCAATTGAAATAAGTTGTATATATAATACCGCTCCCACAAAATGGGTCATCACTACGCGTCGGAGCCGATTGAAGCCAGCAATACAGGTCGATGTGACGGCGCACCCACTTCCCGGCGCACCCCTCGCTTCCTACATAGCATATAACTACCACGTCGCTTCACGACAATAGTTAAAACATTTATCTATCAATCATCACACCATTCCTTTCTACTGGCGTAGGCAGAAAAGATTTAGGCCACACGAACAACTGTATGCTTTTTGAAGTAAAACTTCAACGATTAGTAAGTGAAAATCTTGTAGATTCGCTTTATCAATTCTATGACATACTACAGCATATCAAGTATAAAATGGCACGTTTAAGTGCTGGCACTCAGAGATGAATTTAATAAACTTAGTAATTGTGCAGTCTATAGTATGTTTTATAATAAAATTTAAACAATAAGTAAAATAAGTTCTGAGTTTTTCACTTCTGCCAGCAGTCCCCATGACTGTCTTTTTTTTTTAGTTTAATACTCTTATCGTTATTTTGATTTCTAAAGTACTATTCAAGTCATTACGTGAACACCTTTAATTACTTTTGATGACATGAAACATGAGAATCCTGCACACTAAATGCAGGTACATGGGTTCTTAAAGATCTTTAGATCTATAGTGTAATGGCTATATCCCGGCTAACTAGGTTGTGATAGTAATCGTCTTTCTTCCGCCCACTACAGTTCTATCAGTTTAGTATGAGGAACAACACACACTAAAGGTTTCTTTCCGCTCTCGGTGTTGCCTCCAGGGGTCTCAAGGTGGCAGTCAAGGTCCTCCTCCTATCCTCGCTGTTCAGAAGTAGGTTGTAGGTTGGTGATCACTAGCGAGATATAGACATTCAGTTTTGTATTTAGCTAGTACAGTCATAAACGGAAGTAGTAGGTAAATTATAAATATATTTAAGAGAATAACGTAGCCGTCTCGTTATAGTGTTCCGACGCATCTGAACGAGAGGGGCTGAAACAATCCCGTTATGCACGCGAAGTCTACAACGTTACAATAGTTTCTTAGTTGAGTGAGACTGTTAGCCAAACGGATATCCTCTGACGCCATAGTATAAGCCTTATTGGCAAAGTTTTTCCTCAGCAAAAACTAAATCTTTTTAAGGCTGCATCATTTGAAATCCAGTACATCTACGTTTACAGTGTTTATCATCTTGAAACACATCGTCACTTATTATGAGATGAGATTGTGGTCAAAGCCTATTACAATATCATAACAATCAGACCTAAAGAGAAGATAAGACATGGCTTACTGCATTCACTCATTTACATATTTCTGCAATACATACATATGCAAACATAACCTGGCATCACCATACAGAAAGTAAATATCCTTATCATACTTAAAAGGACTATTTCGGATTTACATTTAAGTATAAATTCTTTGTTACGGTACCTTTTTCTACGGGGGCACCAGAAAGTTCAGTGAAGCTGTCAAGGCCTTTGTAGTCAACAGATAGTTAATAAAACCCTTATTGCATTCACATCATGAGAAATGCAATTAAAATGCGAGTGAAGTCACGGCTACGGTTAGTATAATTAATTTAAATGACGTCAGTAGCGCGTGGTAGATTCCATCGAGGCTTATAGTTAAAGCGATGAAGCTTAATTAAATGTTAAGTTATAAAATTTTCTATGTGGGCTCTTGGGCTTGGCTAAAGGCGCGTTCACACTAATGTGCAGTTTGAAACCAATTTCACTAGCACTAATTGTTCGCCCGTAAAAAAAAACGTGATTTTTTAAATAATCAGCACTAAAATTTCATCAATAGCTACCAGACTCAGTTGAAAAATTGAGGTTAAAATACCTTTAACTGCCTTTATCTTTGCCTATTTATATATAGACTAGATTTATGCCTGCGGTTGCGCTCGCATATAGTTGAGACAAACAGATGGACGTTGCAATTTATATAACGCAAGAATGAAGATATTAATAAGAACATGAGAATTATCATTTTTTTGAAGTTTTTTTTTTGTGCATTATTGTAACTACTTTTTCTAAATACATGTTAGTTAACCTAA
Source organism: Samia ricini (assembly GCA_014132275.2). Taxonomy (NCBI): domain Eukaryota; kingdom Metazoa; phylum Arthropoda; class Insecta; order Lepidoptera; family Saturniidae; genus Samia; species Samia ricini. The sequence continues at coordinate 33,951,689 of AP028158.1, forward strand.
CAAAATACTTACTAAAACCTGACCAGACAATATATCTATAGATGAAATAAAAAGAATCATGTAAATCAGTTCATTGTTTCTCGATTAGCAAGCCAACTAACAGACAGACAGATATACGTTGCCTATTATATTTTTTTTTGTATAGGCTTTGTCTACAATCTCACCTAATGCAAATTTATTTATTTATTTGGGAAACACACAGTTAATAAAATACACATATGGAATTGCGTAATAATATTACATAACCAGTCAAGTTTCCACTAAAATTATAATTAATGAAAGTAAATATAACAATACTAATACCTCTATCATTACAACCTATAATATTATGATAAACACTAGAGTTTAAAACTATTTTCAGCAATTTTTTAAAGGAACTTACAGGGCATGCAAATGTATCAATTTTATTAAAAATCTTATTTTATATAACGCACGAACGAAATAAATATGTATTCTTCATATACCTCGTTCGTGCAACAGGGATTTTAAAAAGTAAGTAAGCATTTTGTCGAGGAACCCTAAAATTAATTTCAGTAACAAGAAAAGGGGAATCAATAAAATATCTAAGAAATTTAAATAAATAAATTTGATCTCTCACTATACGACGATTAGTAAGTGAAGGCAGATGTGGCAAAGGTTTACTTGACAATTTACATTTAAACGTTAAGTGCCTAATAAATCGATGTAATCCAGGATGGTAAACACACTAATCCTAGAGGTATTCTCGAGAGATGCTGCCGGAACAAAACTATTGGTATTTGGCGGCAGGTTTTTAAATTCGAGGGTGGTAGATACCCAGGCGGGCATTATTAGAAAATGCATTACCACCATGCAAGGGATCCTCACGATGTTTTCCTTCACCGAAAGCTCAGGCTGATTTTAGAGTTGGATAGGTGGGCTCGTACCGACTAATCTTGTGAATCGTATATTATCAATTTGCTAGCAATTAAATGCATAAGATACGTGCATTTAAATGCACACTAGTATAAATGGAACTTAAATCCATTTGATAACGATAGTGACGTCATTGGTAGTGATGTCGTATAGGCGCGTCGATGGACGTAGGTTTGTATGCACTTATCATCTTCTATTACATGTCTGTGCTTCTGACGAAGACAAACATCGTAGTTCTTGATCGTGGTCTTTTTCTTTTACCTTTCAGAAAAACTGTTTTAGGTATGAATTCTCCTTACCAGGATTTGTAAGTTAGGTATACAATAAAAAGAAAACTCTAGACTTATTATTTATTTCACACACAGGTAGCGGCCAAGCCGACGTTCAAACCCTTGTGCCTTCAGCACTCGACCACAAAGTTCGGTAAAGCTGTAAAGGCCCTTCCGGTCAACAGCATTAACTAGGTTAGAAAAAAAAACACTTATTTGGCATTACACTATTGAAATTTATATGTCTGATTCGGTCACTTGGAAGCTTAATTTTATTATTTTGCTAATTCGTGTCTTCCTATACTTAATTAAACTGTAATTATCAATTCAGTGCTATTTTCTTTTTCTTTTAGTTTTTGGAACAGTGCAACTAAAATAAGCAAGCTGTGTTTACTGGAAGGTTGCAAATGATAATCTTATATTCAAATCTAATAAATAAAATTGAAAAGTGTGTTTGTAATATTAAAATAACCTTTTTTTCCTAAATACATATGAATGTATTGAAGACTGCTAGACCAAAAACGCAATTTCAAAAATTGTTGTCTGTTTGTTCCGGTTAATCTTCGGAGCGGCTGGACCTATTTTGACGGGAGTTTTTTTTTGGTAGATAGCTGTAGTTATTCCGCATAACTTAGGCTACTTTCATTTTTCAAAATAATTAGGGTTCCGCCTAAAAAAACTAAAAGTCATAAAATTATAAATAAAATTCGATTCAATGGTCAGTTTTACTGGCGAGTGTTTGAATTTGTGGGACATATTTTTGCTTTGTATTAGTATCAGAAAAATTTTAAAATATTTTTTTTAGGTTTCCGTTTAAAAAAATAAAACTCATGTAAGGTCTTTTTAACGTACGTTAGAAAAACCCTAACGCAATTTTGAGACACAATACAAAGTTGTTGTCAAAAAAGATTCTACAAGACCGTTCTATATAAATACCTCACGGTATTTAGATATCGTTATTGTTTTTAACAGTAACTTCTACTCATCATCATCATCATCTGCCTACCCTTTTCCCACTTTCATTAGGAGTCGGTGCAACATGTCTTCCTCTTCCAATCCTCTCTATTTGTTGCCATCTCCTCATTTACTCCTTTTCTAAGCATATCATCTTTCACACAATCCATTCATCTCATCTCTGGTCTTCCCTTTCCCATGTAACCGTCCACATTCATATCCAATACCTTTCTTACAACATTCTTTTCTTCCCTGCGCATCACATGTCCATACCAGGACAAACGTCCGCCTCCTAAATTCTTTGTTATTGGCGCCACTTTCAAATTTCCTCTAATATACTCATTCCTAATCCTATCCATTCTTGTTACCCCACACATCCACCACAATATTCGCATCTCAGCTGCATGTAATCTTCTTTCGTCCGTCACCTTTATGGGATAACATTCTGATCCATACAAGACGACAGGTCGTATTATTTTCTTGTAAATCTTCTCCTTTAATTTAACTTCTACTATTGAAAGAAATAGCTAGCACGACCTCAGAACAGAATTGAACTTTTTTACGCTAACCATGTTTATTGTTCTTATTGGTACTCAACTAAACGATTAGAGCACAATTTCACCTGATATTAAGTGACGATGTGCTCGAAATATACTAAGTCCTAAGCCTAGGTCTCAAGTTATACTGAAGGAATATACCTATAAATTATTAGCGACAGATTTTCAATATTGAGAGAGGTAGCTAGTCAGACGGAAATTAATAAATGGCGTACCATCATGATATTATTTCAACACAATTCGTTCACCGAAAATTTAGGCTTATTATTATAAAAGATAAATAGATTCGAACGAATCGGGTACGAATATTTAAGTCTAGCAACACTTAAGACAGCCGTGTTACAGAGTGGGAGTCTTCCAGTGTTCAAACATGACTTTCGTCGTAATAAAATATGATACCGGCTCACAGCTGCCGAAAATCGCGGATATTATTCAATTAATTTTCCATTTTCCTCGTGAATTTCGTTACAGAGATATAAAACCTTATTATATAAATTCACCTTCTTTGTTGGCGGCTCCATTTACATATAGATATATCTCTGTTTCACGATTCTTCTAAATTTTTGGTTAAGTTATTTGTAAGGTGATCATTGTTGATCATTTTGTGGGAAGGTTAGCTAATTTTGCTTCTATATACATCCAGGTAACCCAACCCAAGACGTTCTGCGTTCTGATAAAAATTGAACAATAAATTGTTGCTGCTCTGTATTCTTGGTCAGTATAATAATTATAAGCACTCATTAATATAGTAATCTTCAATTAGTTTAACTGCACGCTCGGCAATGTCTTTCAAACTTCTTACCAATAGCAAACCCTTTTGAAAATCTTCATATCTACATCATTCAGTAGGATTTAGACTCAAAAAATCTGTATCTATACCAAATCGACTTAAGTTACCAAAAGTATTAATTGATTTAAAAATATATATAGTTTGTAAACTAAATATAAATGTCGTGCATATTAAAAGGTGGTTAATTAATATGTCCTATGGAAAAGGAAACAAAAATATTTAACGCTGCATTTAAACTCATATAATGACATAAATTAAATTCGAATGATAAAGTCTTTAATATTTAACGAAAATCTAATCAGGTAATATAGCAATGATTTTAAAAAAGAATTATGCAAATCGATTGTCTGGTTCTCGTATTATAAAGTCTACTAACGGAAAACAGACAGCTAAACAGACGTTACCCTAAGTTACGCAGAAAAAACTTCAACTATCTACCATAAAGCACCCTATCAAAATCGATCCAGCCGTTCTGAAAATTACCCGGATCAAACAGACAAAAATTTGTAATAGGTTTCGTATATGTAAACATCTTGATTCTTTATCAATATCTATTTAGAAAAAAAAAAACATTTTGACATTACAAACAGACACTTTAATTTTATTTATTAGCGTAGATACAGATAAGGATACAGTATGATATTCTAAAATTATATTACAAGGTATTCCAGTCGCTCTATGACGGGCCATGAGTAACCATATTAGTATAGAAATACGTATAAATTGCAATAGAAACAATCGAACGTAACGTATTGTGGGCGCAGCACCGCGTGGGAGTAGGTTGACCTCAGTGCTCTTAGATTCGATGCCCCACTCATTAATTTCACGCTTGACCCCGACAACGAAGTTCTAAATAGAACATATATCTTAAAACATTTATGATAAATTAATCAGGAATCGTGGACATTTTCAATGCATTTTATTTAAACACCGTGGACTAGATAAGTACGCAGATTCGCATGCATAATTTCTATTTTTCACTGTCACTTACTGGATTATATCAGTCTTAAGTATTACTTGGCTTAGGTAAAAGGTTATGAAACTATATTTTTTTCGTCAATGCGTTTCTGAACTATTTAACCGATTGTGATTAAGCGTTGACGAGACGATTTACGTACCAAGTGCTGAAAAAATTATGGTTCCAGGCCCGAAAAACATTCTTTGCGACGCATGATATTTATGTAAAAATAATGCCGATTTACGTGTCGGTTTATCTGTTTATTTTCATTTACCTACGTTGTATAATTCTTAAGAGATACATTCTATATCTCGATTGAATAAGCATTATAATGCACTGAATCTGATACGTGTTTTTTGTTATAATAAAATTAAGTGGAAACTTTATTCGGTGCATGATTCTGTTGTAATAGGATCAGTAACAAGTAAATTCATCTATATGTTTCCCTACAATAAATAATTAATTATGGCTGGATAATAGTGTAGTTCTGCGTAAACATAATAAATATATTCCTCATGATTCGTTCATAACTTAGCGATTCGATTTCTGTTTCTTTTAGTATACTAGTTGACTCAGCAAACTTCGTACCGCCATTGATGATTCAATAATTGCCGATATAACCATTCTATACAAAATGTATGAGAAAATGAATTTACTTCATTTTTTTTTTTTTTTTTTCCTGAATTTGTCCAATGTGTTAATAATAGTTATTCTGCTATTCGTTGCGGAAACCAATCATAAAAATCAGTCCAGCCATGCTTGAGTTATAAATGGTGTAAACAACCTGACTTTGTGTTGCCTAAATGTATGGAATATCCGTTAAAATATTGAATAGCGGCTATAAAACGACCCAAAAATCGCTGAAAAATCGAATTTGATCTCATCTCTAACACATCCATCTTAAGACATATAATATAAAAAAAGCTAAGTAGTAGAAGCGATGATGGCTTAGTTGGTAGTCCGGTCGGATTTCGCGTCAATGGACGTGTGTTCAAACCCACCTATACAACTGTGAAATCAGCCTGAGCTTTCGGTGAAGGAAAACATCGTGAGGACACCATAGTATAGTGGTAGGGCATCTTCTAATAATGCCCGCCTGGGTAGCTACCGCTCTCAATTAAGAAAACCTGTGTGTACCGGCAGCATTGTTTGAGAACCAGTACATCTTTACCATCCTGGACCAAATCGTCACTTTTCAGTTATACAACACCGGGTAAGATTCTGGTCAAAGCACTGAGCCTTATCGCGTAAGAAAAGGGGCATAAGTATTAGGTACCTATGAAGTGTTACATATGCATAAATAGGGGAGGGTGAGGGGGTTACACTTTGCTTATATTTGAAGACATGGGGAACATAAGATCTATATGGTTATTTCCAAAGCAACACTTGCTTATTCATTTTCGTTTTTTTTTTTCAAACTCATGCGAATACTTACGTGATTATGGGAGGAGAGTAAGAGTATGATACTATTGCTGAAAATATGGATGGGGGTTAAAAAGTCCCCAATATTCCTTACGTAATACTTGTTTGGGCCCTAAGAGGTCGAACAAAGATTTCGTCCGCTGCATGACTCTGTACGTAATCTCAAACTAAACTAAAACTAAGAAGTTTCATGACAAGTTTTATGTTTATTATTTGCTAGCTGTTGTGTGCACGCGGCTGCACCTGCTTTTCATACACCTATTCTTCGCTGCGTAATATATTTTTTTTATTACACGGAACCCTAATTATTTTTCAAAAATAATTAAACTTACGAGGAGTAACTTCAGCTGTCTGCCAAAAAGTCCCGTAAAAATCGATCCAGCCCTTCCCGAGATTACCCGGAACAAACAGACAGGCAAAATTTAAAAATAATTATATATTTGGTATAGGTATCGTATATACATTCACATCTATTTGGTAAAAAAAATAATTTTGACATTACAAACGGACCCAACAATTTTATTTATTAGTATAGATGCAAACCTCTCTGTGTACCCTTTGATTATAGGCACGGAATGCAGATATTTGAAAGTAAGGAAAACTTTGCGACACAGTCTCATATAACGTTGTCCGACAGAAATGATTAATCTAGCCTTCCTTCACCCCTCCCCTCCCAATGTGCACCCCTCTCCCAGTGTCAACGTGTTTGTCTCGCCATGTACACAGGGGCGGGTGGTGGAATTAATTAAATTATACTACACAATTTGGAACGAAATATTGTGTCGTGTTGACAATATAATTTATCACTTATCACATGCTAGGAATTCGGAAGTCGAGGTAAATTATGAGGTCAGAATATTCTTTCGTATTACAAACAGATTAATTAAGGTACTTTGATCAGCTTAAAATCTCTATCTCAGATATCCACCCATCATATAGGTATTCAGTGCGTTAAGAATTGATTTTAAATCTGTTAAATCTTTAGGTACTAATAAATAAAAAAATTAAAGTGTCTATTTGTAATATCAAAATAATAATTAATTTTATTACTAAATACATATAACAAATGAATGTATATACGATATCAATTACCAAAAATACAATTTTCTAAATTTTGTCTGTCTGCTTGTAATTTAGGGTACTTTTAATTTAAGAAAATAATTAGGGTTCCGCGTAAAATAAATTAAAACTCGTAAACATATTAATAAAATCCGATTCAATGCACACTTTTACGAGCAAGTGCTTGATTTTATGAGAAATACTTTTACTTTATCTTGGTACTAAAGACATTTTTAAGAAAATAATTAGGGTTCTGTATAAAAAAATTAAAACACTGCTAGTATAAATTAATTTCATAATTTTCACGTGTCTAATTTTAAAATTCGCTTTAGTTCTATACAGTCTTTCGTCTCAATTCTAATTTACAAGTCAACATTCATTTTTATTGTACTTTTAGTAATTAAGTCTATGAAACCAGATTCATTCTTCTTCGTTTTGTTCATAGTTAAGGCCAATCTGTGAATTACACACATATTTATGCCAGTGGCATGTGGATATGTTTCCAATCATGTATAATACCTATTTCTAAATTCCACCCTAACGGTGGCTTATCTTGCTAGAACTTTACATGGAGTTTTCGTGGCAGCTCATGTTAAGTTTTCCGAAACATTATTTCCAATATATTTGTAAATAATAACCTAAACTACATCAAACTAAACGCTATCAAAATTACATAATCATTTAGGTTTAAATACACAAGTAAATAAATTATAGACAAGAACTGCTACATGATAGACTGAGATCCCGCCAAATACTTCAAATTTACTCTTTTATGTACCTAACGAAACGACACACGAAAAAAAACAACAAATTAAATTGATTTTTTTAAGAAACACAACTTTCCGCTAAAACGTATTTAGACCAAACGCGACGACATTCGAGCAAAAAAAGCAACGAGTAAACTTACCAACATTCATCATTCGCCTGTCAACGACAGAGAAAAAAAAATAACTTTCAACATGATAGTCATTAACGGTAATTACAGTCAAACGCCGAGTAACTTCCTCGCTACACGAACTAAACTCATTGCATTTCCGACCTTATTCTAGATCTATTTAGAGGTTAATCAATTAAGCGTGTTTTTAAAACATTGACTTCAGAACGCACCGCTCGTTGACATATCATTCAGCGGCTCTGATTGGCTGCGGCGAAGGACCCGCCAAAAAGTACGTTCGAAAGATGAACGACAGCTGACAATTTAGCATAAACCACAATTTGTTAGATGACATGTTTTAAAACAAATGAATGAGCCGGTTGAGTGATTTATTTTCGTTTTCCTCTCGGTGATATTTATTTTAACGTAAACAGATTTTCCCTTCAATAAAGAGTACATTTTTTGCTCTCTTTCACCAAATTACTATATACGGTTTTTATTCGTCAACCAAATAAGAATGAACTTCCAAATCATACGAGTATGTTATCATTGTTATTTTAATATGGAAAATATTTCACATTGAGTTTTGTCAGTAATTTTCTTGAGCCATTTTTTTTTTCACATAATGTGATTTACTTTAGTGAAGTGACTTCCGAATTATACTTAAAGCATTGGTCAAATGACGGATTGTATCATTTTAAGGACACTTGTTATTTTGTTCAATTCAGTATAAATTGTTTTTTGGCAAAAAAAAATGAATATAAAATGTTTATTTAATTAATACCTACATAACCAGTTTGGTATATTCCGTGCGAGCAAATACCAATGATGGTTCTCCATAAAAAAAAAAGAAAAGTCAAACATACATAACGTCAAGCCTCTCTCCTATAAATCCAGACAGAGACCGCATCCTTAGACTTGCTCCGATCATGACACACGTCTTTCCCTTCTTCCACTTTCATAAACACCTTTATACATGCTTTATGCTTAAGGGTACTTTTGACCTGGAATTTCTTTAGAACAGCCTCGATCTGGTCTAGATACGTTCGCCTATGACGATTCTTACCAGCTTGCCCAGTCACAATCGCCTTGTAATTTGTTTCGTCAATTTTCTTTCATCCATCCTCTCTACGTGTCCAAACGAATAAAGCATTTATGGATACAATAAAATCCATCTATTTAACCGAAATCTTTCGGGCATCTGCCCACTGCTGGACATACATAGATCTCCCCCAAAGATCTCCACGACGACCGGTTTTGCGCCATCCCCCGTATCCAGTGGATTCCCGCAACCATGACCGGGTCGTCGGTCCACCTTGTGAGGGGCCTACCCGCGCTACTTCTTCCGGTGCGTGGTAGCCATTCGAGAAACCGTTGGCCCCATCGGGCATCGGTTCTGCGAGCAATGTGCCCAGCTCACTGCCACTTCAGTTATCAATTACAATAAAATATAAAAATAATATTAACGTTATATAAATTTATCCACAGTTATTTCTTATTGCGTCCTACGATATATCAGTGACAGTGTCATGTTTCGTTTGTTTTTCGTAGGATTTAAGACAAATTAATTTCTCGTCAAATAAACAAGTCTAATGAACGTAACTGCTTTTGAAGCGGTGATGGTTTAGAAATAATATAGTCTGATTTTCCATCAATAGATGGATGATGTGGACATTTAATATTTCAATTTAAAAAATCCATATTGAAACTACAGTACATTTAATGCCATCTGTCTAGCTATCACCTTCAAGTTTGAAAATTCTGACAAAATGTTTTAGCAGCACCGCTTGAGAGCCACTACCTCGAAGCTTTACATGTATTCATCTTGAACCACATCGTCACTTAACATCAACTGAGATCGTGGTAAAAAGCTGAGCATAAACCAGATAAAAAAAAATCTTTGAAAACGCTTTACAACTGTTGCAATATAAAGCCAAATTCTACAAAATAAAAATAAAACAGTGAACCACCACAATCCACAATATTTCACTGCCAACAAACAAAGATAAACTAATCCAAGCGAGTTAAAAAACAATTATTAATTAAAAACAATATGTCCGTGAATAAAACAATATGCCTAATTGTTTCCTAAGATTAATGGTATTCCTTGGAAACGGTCTTTACAAATAAAATTATACTTTATATCTGCTGTGGTAAGACACAGAATGATGTTAACGGTGAAAGTAATCTACGGCAGACGGCGAGACAATAGGCGAAGTCGGTTTGTCCGTCCGTACGTTCATTAGGCACGCAATCACAACTCGAAAACTTTGACGAATTAATATCGCTGGAAATTGACGATATTGTTGATTGTTCTTCGCTATGGCGGCGGCCATGTTTTTTTGATTATCTTATTATGTTTTATTATCGATTATAATACATTTATATAATTTCTTTTTATAACCATACAATTGTTTGTGTATTAAAGATGGCTCTATTTTAAGTTGATTTAATATAGGCTTATATTTTTTACATATTATATTAAAATATGCCATAGATAAACCATATACTTTAAAGAAACAAATTAAACTTCACAACTCACAAAATTATCCTCGTTTAGCTTTACATTAATGACAATAGTTTGTGTGTATATACACAATTATATCAGTTCACGCTGATTTATAGTATTATTTATATAAAAAATTAATGAAAGTATGTTTTGTCCTCTATGTATTTACCGTTCATCCGATTGTGATGAGAATTTAGTGTGAGTAGTTCTGTGTACGTTCGAGAAGCTTCCTAAACAGTTACTCGGTTTGTAGGAACACAGAAAAAAAAATTATTATTTCCTCAAATTTTCAATAATGATAATGATTGAATTTTTACTAGCAAGCGAACATTAGTTTAATAAATAAATAGAGAATGATAGAAGTTTTTTGGTGTGATGTCTATTTAATTATATTGCTGTTTATGTTATATATTTCGGTTATTGCAATGTGTGATGTAAATAAAAATTTGGTACGGTACATGAATCCTGTGATACAAAGCTTTCTGAAGAATTGTAGTAAAATAGCCGCCATTTTGTTGGAAACTTGTATGAAAACTAGACGATCGATTTGTAAATTAATAAGCGTACGAGGTTAAATCGTTGTAGCGACTAACGGAGATCACCATCCTTCTTACGGCAACTTATTTCCTTGCAGAATTCCAATCTGAACACTTCGACGTCAATCCTCTAAGCGCTTAATCACTCAGCCATAGTCGTTTCGAATCCACTCGTAGCATTTTTCAGTACTCTCAGCGCAGACATTCTCTCGATAAAGCCTTAAAATGTAAAATTACAAATGATTTTCGTCACAACAGTCCTTTTCGAGTCCCAGGTCAAGCACTCCCGTCCTTGTGTCGCGTGTGATGACCCCGGTTTAGGGCTGTCTAACAATTTTTTTTATAATTAATATACATCATTTAATGTAAAGCTTAAAAAGGCACACATTTATTAAAGCTAAAATCAATGGCACAGATTCGAAAAATATAAGCATTTTGTCAACCAAAAATATGTATTAGTTTGTTTTGCTGAAAGTATTGAAAGTCAAGTAAACAAGTAGTGTTGTGATATATATTGCCACAATTGCTCTCAGAATAAGTGATTGACCGGCTATTCATTTATTGAAAACAACAGATTAAGTGATTAATGCTATTAAACTAATTGATCGGTTTACATTAAATTTATGTAAAAAAAGATATTGAACAATAATTATAAAAAAATTATATTCCCAGCTTTCGTTTCAAGTTTTAAACTAAACAGAATTTTGATTCGTGTAGTTACCACCTATAATGGGGGCGGGGTGATTTGAATGGTGATTACGTACGATTACGTACGTAATATTTACACATTGATTTTCGTTTTTTTAAGTGAAACATTTTTTCCATTGCCTAAATTTTATTCGTCCCTCTATCGCATATCGCATTAGAACCGGCTATGGAGTAGGGGTGAGTGAAAGGCGCTCGGCAAAGCAGCCATATCCAATATGGCGGCGCCAATGGCTCGCGACAGCTAACAGTATAGCATTTACATTTTCACTCATTCGTGAAAGTGCTCCGCTGTATTTGTGTGTTTTGAAATATTTTATGGTAACTAAAATAAGTAAATAATGATTTATTTACTTGAAAAATCTCATAAGACTACACAATCTTTTTTAAAGTGACAACTTCTTATGGGAGGGTAAACCGCTTCGTCACGTAACGCGTTACGGCGCCCGTCTGTCTGGCTTCCATTTCTCTCACGCATACGGAAGCGATAGGCATCAACTTAGAATAGTTTAAGTTATTACTTCTGTCGGGTGACCCGAGACGCACACGTTTCATTTTGTAATAAAAATTATGGTAATGCTTACGTAATCATAGGGGGTAAAAGCTTTGCTTACTATTGCTGATAAGGATGGGGGAAGTGGTCACAAAGTACCAAAATTTTATTTACGTAATATGATGATACAGAATGGTCCCTAACCCTGTAATAGTAATCAATTTTTTTTCCCTCAATTTAACCAAACAGTTTATACTTTCAAGAGACCGATACAGTACCTCACTTAGGTATATCACCTTTCCCTCTAATATACACAAAATCCTTTTATTTTATTAACGCTACGCTGTTGACCTGAGAGGCCTTAAAATCGCTTAACTTTTGAAGCGATTGCTTATGACCCTCAGTCCAAAAAGGTAGTTAAGCTAAGGACACCCAATTGGAATTAACATCGGCTTTGGCTGCTACCCGTGTAAAAAAATCCGCGAAACTTTTAGCTAACCTTACAGTTTATCATACAGAAAAGAAGATTACGTTTTTACACAGAATAGGTTCAGTGCTTTGACCACAATTTCACTGGATGTTAGGTGACGATGTGGTCGTACACACACTAAGCCTAGTCCTAAAGGGAACCTGCCGGAACACAGCTACTTGTATTTGGCGACAGGTTTTTCAAACTTGAGGATGATAGTTACCCAGGCAGGCATTATTAGAAAATATCCTATCACTATTACAGAACACTACACGCAGGATGTAGTGTGTAAGAGTTTTCATTGAAAACCTGCGAAGGGAAATAAAATAAATTTATGCCCATTTTGGTTTGAAATAATAAATGGTTACGTTAAATAGTCTTTGGTAATAAGTAATAAAATATTCAGATTCAAAATTTACAAATATAAATTTAAATGTAATGTTTAAAATTTGACAACCCTACGCGTATACGTCAGTAAGAACTCGCTGTCCCACTCTGCCGCCCGTTGACCTCCATACGCCATCTCCCTCCTCCCTTGTCAGCTTGTCAGAACGCACTCCAGTTTGTATGGGCGCAATTGCGTCTTTTTTTATTTTTGTCATGTCCGCATAAGCTAGTATCGCTGACGTTTCAAAATGAATATTATTATTTTTTTAAATACAGATTAAACATGGAGTATTAAGAGCTTTTTCGGATTATTTTTATTGCCTCAACAAAAAACAGATCGTAACTATTTGTGATTTGTTTTATCTGTATCTGTTTTATCGGCTCTATAGCCTACTAATGAAAATAAAATTAAGATCTTATTTAGTTAAATAAGAAACTTATAGGTAGGCAATTTTTTATGTTAAAGGGCGTACATATACCACAATATGACGTTACATTAAAGCAGTGATGGGCAAAGTACGGCCCGCGGGCCAACTCCGGCCAGCGAAAGTATTTAATCCGACCCGCCGAGGGACTATCGACATGGATAGTATATAGCCCGTTATAATTACGTTTTGGCGATCGAGAACAAAAAGTAGATTCTACTTAGTACAATAATAGAATTAACCTATAGGTGAAGCTAAACTAGCCGCGTAGTTCGTGTGATGCGTAATACTGATCTGACTGACGATGATGATTAAATTGCTTTAACAAAAAATGCATTTTTTTCTATGATTCTGGCCCTCCTCTAGAATTTTCTTAAACTTTGTGGTCCGCCATTAAAAAAGTTTGCCCACCACTGCATTAAAGTGTTTCTAACAGATTATATACTAATATTCATTTTATGGGAAAGGAAAAGTGGCATCCTCTCTTGATCGACACCAAAAATTATAAACGCATAGATCTCAGAAGTATTAAGTTTAATGATATTGGCAACTAACTGTGTGCCCGCCGCTGCGCCCGCATTTTAAATATTTATCACTGCATTTTAATTTTTTTTTTTTTTTTTGCGAAACCCTAATATTTTTAAGACTAAGATAAAGTAAAAATATTCCTAATAAATTCAACCCCTTCCTAGTAAAACTGTGCATTGAATCCGATTTTATTCAAATGTTTATTATTTTTACGCGGCACTCTTAATTATTTTCGAAAATTAAAAGTGCCCTAAGTTAGGTAAGCGGAGTAACTTCACCTATCTACCAAAAAAGTCCCGTGAAAATCCGTCTAGCCGTTACGGAGATTACCCGGAACAAACAGACAGACATACAAAATTTTAGAAATTGCCTTTTTGGTATAGATATCGTATATATGTACATTTATATCTACATAGTAAAAAAATAATTTTGACAAACAGACATTTCAATTTTATTTATTAATATAGATTGAATATGTTGTCAATAAATTAAACATCGGTCATAATACCCTACAGCAGTGATTCTCAACCACTGTGCCGCGGCACTTTTGTGTGCCGCCAAATTTTGCAAATATATAATAATGTAAATATTATTAAATTATATCATTTAAAAAGAAAAATATTTTTATTTTTAGTAAGTAAATAATTTTTATCTTTTTCTTTGTGTGCCGCCAAATTTTGAAATCGTTAAATATGTGCCGCAACAAAAAAAAAAGGTTGAGAATCACTGCCCTACAACATACGACCTGTGGGGCCGTACATGTAATACTTACGCGTCAATGGATGCGTGGTGTCTATGGTTTACTTATTTTTGATGACATGGAGGACGGGGGTGTCAGAACGGCATTTACATACGCAATTTGATTGCTTCTCGTTAGGGTGAAAACTTATAGATTCGCGTCACCAATGATATAACATCAGCCGTCAACATGCTACAGTATTTCAATTATAAAATCGCGTAGAAATGCTAAGATATGAATGAGAAAATTTATACTTACTTACGCAGCCTATCGTATGTTTTGAGAACCGATCACAATCTGACAAAAACTGGCAAACTTCCGTAGAGACAACGGTACACTTCGCCTCACTCATCCATCACTGCTGGCGCAGGGGAAATTCACCACTAAACTGTTTCCTTCCCGTTCGAAAAGCAGACAATACGACTCACGCAAAGTCATCACTCGAACTAACACCATTACCGACAATGTTATTTACCTTCTGATTTCTTATTTCCTTAGTAATATAGCGATGTCATACCTAGTGGAGGTTTAGGTTCTATTTGTATCTGCTCTTGTCGCAGAGACGTAATTATTGTAATGCATTATCTGTACTAATAAATAAAATTGTAGTTTCTGTTTGTTATGTCAAACAGTTTTTAATTAAATACATATGAATGTACTATAGACGGTACCTATATCAAAAACACAATTTTTTATTTTTTTTATTTGTATGTTTGTTGCGTCTAATCTCCGGAACGGCTGGGCAGATTTTGATGAAACTTTTTTTACCAGATGGCTGGTAGTTATTGTGAGTAACTTAGGTAAGTAATTTAATTTTTACTTTTTTATAACCAATTATGGTTTCGCGTAAAAAATGAAATCTCATGCAATCTATAGTAATAAATAAAATTGAAGTGTCTGTTTGTCATGTCATGTCAAAAATATATTTTTTTACTAAACAGATATGAATGTATATACGACAACTATACCAAAACTATGGTTTTTAAAATTTTTGTCTGTCTGTTTGTAATGGGTAATCTCCGGAACGGCTGGACCGATTTTGAACTTTTATTGGTAGATAGCAGAAGTTACATCGAGTAACTAAGGATATTTAATTTAATTTTCGAAAAGAAAAAGAATTCCGCCTAAAAAAAAGAAACTCGTAGTTTTTTTTTAATAAAATTCGATTCAATGCGTAGTTTTACGGGCAAATGCTTGAATTTATGATAAATATTTCTACTTTATCTTAGTACTAAAAAATATTTAGGATTCCGTATAAAAAAAATTAACACCCAGTGTAGATAATATGAAACGCGGGCGCAGCCGCGGGCACACAGCTAGTTGCAAATAAAATCCGTTTCAATGCACAGTTTCACTGGCAATTGTTTGAATTTGTAAGAAGTATTTTTTCTTTTTTTTTAGTACCAATAATAATTTAAGGAAATTATTAGTGTTCCGCATAAAAAAACACAAAAAGTTTGAAAAAAAGCCGATTTAGGTCAGTTTTACTGGCAAGTGCTTGAATTTATGAGAATAATTTTTACTTCATATTAGTAGGTACTAGGTACCAAAAGAAGTTTAGGGTTCTTAAATAAATAAATTTATTCTAAGCGAAAAACTCTTTCCAGTACCTATGTAACAAAATACTGTATCTCAGTCTGTATGTCTGTTTAGTTGGCTTATAACTCGAGAATCATTGAACCTATTTACATGTATTTTGTTACATTAAATAATATATACGAGGATAGGACAAGTGATCTCTATAATTTACATCTTTATAAAGAATGTCCATTATCGCCACTTTTTTGCATCTCGCAATATTTTAATCCATGCTATGTTACTAAATAAATGTCAAATATCTGTTTGTAATATCAAATTAACATCTTTTTATTAAATTAATTTGACTGTAAATGGTATATACGGTGCTTATACCAAAACACAATTTTGACATTTTTTGCCTTTTTGTTTGTTCCGGCTTATCTTTAAAACGCTTTGATGCGATGATGGCCCAGGGGGTTCGATCCCTTCTATCCAACTCTGAAATGGGCCTGAGCTTTCGGTGTAGGAAAACATCGTGATGAAACCATTGCATGGTTACAGGGAATTTTCTAATATTGTCCGCCTGGGTAGTTACACCCTCAATTTTGAAAACCTGTCGCTAAATACCAATAGGTGTGTTCCGGCAGCATCCAATGATTATTTGAAAACTATATTACGCTATAAACAATAAGTGGAATGCGGGCGGAGCTGCGGGCATTAAACTAGTTTTATACATATAAATGGAAACTCGTGGATTTTATCAGCTGGTGAGATTTTAGTTTGTATTTTGTTAAATTTTATTATATATACGAGTGTATAATACAAGTAATTTGTATAATATAAAAAAATTCACTTGGGAAAAAAACTATTTTCGTGGCCCTTAAACCTCACTATCCTTTAATGAAATACTTCCACAACAATCAAATAAATAATCATTTTAATGTTTTTTTTTTTTTAATAATGGAAATACTATACGCCAGTGGAGTCACGGGCGCAGCTTATAATCGTAATAATTATTTATTAAAATTATAATTACCGCTCTGAGCACATAAATTAACCCATTAATAAATCCTGAAGTTAGTCTGGATCAATATTTGTTTTTTTTAATTGTGCACACCGCAATTGATATCGAATGACACAGTTCGTTACCGAGTCACCGTACTATTGACCAAGCATCCATACTATTGACAGAGCGACCATACTATTGACCTAACAACCGCAGCACTATACTATTCACTAGGCTACGTTATCTCAAACTAGCTGTGCCTGGGATTTCGTCCGATGATATAACATGACGATTTATATTATTTGTTATATTTTTTTTTTTACTATATTATACCATATAATAAATACATATAATAAAATAAATATAATAAAGTGGACAGTTTTGCGTCGACATTATTTACTATTATCCTCAAAACTTGTCTTAAATAGTACCTTTTTTTTTTGACGAGGGGAATGAATTTACGCACTACCCTTACCTATTGCATTAGTGAGACCGAAGTCCCCCAATGCAATAGGTATGGGGGCGCGGAGGGACGTCTCCGCGCCAGTATGGGACTCGCCTGGACGTGTAGCGTCCGGAAATACCCACTAAACCCCCCGAAGCCGCCCGCCGCATTTGGGATGGGGACGATACAGGATTGCACAGCTTCTTAAATAGTACCTAATGTAACCAAATATATACTGAGATGGACCAGACAATATCTATTTTACTAATTATGTAAATCGGTCTACTGGTTCTTGACTTATAAGTCAACGAACGGACAGACAGACAAAGAGACGTTGCGTTTCTTATAATCTAAGGATAAAGATACAGGCCGTTAATTTCGAAGAATATTTTGGTCGTGATCATATATCCATTCAAATCGCTAAGGATGGTTCGTAGCTATCTTCAGAGTTATATGATTTTGCCAATTATTTACGCATAAAGATTATTAATCTGACATAATTTAGTGTTTCAGTAGAAGCCAATTGTCAACTGTTCTAACGTTGTATCAATTGAAATTATCAGGTGACTTTGTTAATTAGGTATTAAAATACTAATTCAGGTTTTCCTATTTATAGGTATATGTAGTATACGATTAAAAGATTTCGGTTCTAGACCTGCCAATGGTGAATCGCAAGACGGGTAAAAGTAAGGCTAGGCACCATGTTAAACAACCTATTTAGAACACAATCCGTTAAAACAAACATCACTTATAATGAACTATCAATTCCAGTGGTCACTTAAAATCAGTTGAACTGCATGCCTGTTAACTAATTTGTGCAATAAACAAAAATTCTCAGTAGCATATTTTACTCGTGTGTTAAAACTACCCCTTTTTAAGATGAGCGTGTAAAATTAACCTTACAAAGATTTGAAAATTATAGCGGTCAGTAGATTCAATTGACCTAAATTGGACTCGAACCTATGACCCGTAGCTCTCTCATCATATGCTTCAATGGACGATCATCTAAACTCTAAAGTGATGCGACATATGAAGTTAGAAATATATCTATCTTATTTTATATTATAATTTGTTATATGTGTCTATATTTTAGATATATCCCACCACAGATTGACCACAATCTTACCCGGTAGGATATTTTAAGATTTAGTCTACGTTAGTCATATTACGTTTCGTAATATATTGAGTTTTTTTTTCTACTTTACGCAAATGTTTAATTTATACAAATAAATAAAAATGAAGTGTCTATATGTAACATCAAAATAACCGTTTTTTACTATATACATACGGTTGCATATAATTATTTACATAAAAAGAATCTACGTCTGTCTATCCATTACCATTGACAATTTAAGAATTATATTACGAATTGAATAATTGCTCGGAATAGAAATTTATACGCGAGCGAAGCCGCGGGAACAGCTAGTTAAGAAATAACTATATGTTTAGTCTTTAGTGTATCCCATTCGCGAGGTTTGCGCGGCTGATCGCGTATAATCTGCCACCGAACGGAGGGATGGGTCAGTTATACCGATCAGCCCTCCCCGCACCTATTTTTTTTTTATTTGACATACATCATTACGCCACCTGTTCGACCGCTAAGTCCTTTAAGAGTTTTGTGCGCCGTGCAAATAATAGCTATTGATACCCAGCAGAGAAGTAGCTACTATCCTTTCTACATCTCAAAAGGGAAGCTGGACGTTCCAGGAGCAAGGTGAGTGGATTTTCGATATCCGTAGCAAACCTTATTGTGACTTGGGGTTCACTGGACACGGAGCCACACCGCGTAATCAATCACTATATAAACATATCTTGAAACATATCTGAGGGTGAAAACCACATCAAAATCTTTTGCGTGGTTTTGGAGTGGGTTAAGTGTTAACGAATATTTAACAGGCACTCAAATGCAGCAAGTAACTTTATGTTATAACAAACACTATGTTATAATATAACATTTTATGTAGACAATTATATAGACAATAAAAAAAATACACAATAGAGAATCTTGCATCTTTTGAGTGAACTTCAGCGGATTCGCTGTCGACTGAATTAATCCTTCTAAATAGTTAAATCTCCATCGGTCTCACTCAAAACACGTTACCGCTGACAGAGACAAAGATTTACATAATTTCTTTCGTCAAATCGTAGATCATTTAGAACAGCTAGTTCATTTATACAGACGGTGGTAATAGAATCGAGGTTAATCGTGATAAATTTACGTTTCTCTAAGCCATACTGCAAACACATACATCTGCTCTAAAAGCAAGGTACCATGGTTTCTGTAAGGTAGTTTATAGTTTTATTGACTTTTAGGTTAGCTGGTTTTATCGTTTTGATGCCCTTGCAATCAATATGTTCAATTGACTGGGTTTTTTTTTAGTGTTTCTAAAGTTTAAAAAGATCTTCCCCTGACAAGGTGACCAAAGACTTTGGTATCAGCTGGAGGAAGTCATATCATTGTTTGGTTTTCTATTCGTCCATTTTGCGGGTGGGCCGAGGCTACTTGTATTGTTTTCTTTCCAGTATGTATTATGGGTGGTAGTGTTTGCATACTACTAGCTACATGCGATGTAGGTGGTAATTTTTCTAGTATTGTTTTTGTATACGTATGCAGTGGGTTTTTGTTTGTACGTCGTTTTGTTATCAATGTTTAATAACATTAATAATTGGGTGTTGTGTCATTCGTGTGTATGTCGTGTATATATTCTGTGTTAGTGTCTTATGTGCAGTGGTGTGTATGATGATATCTATTTTATATAAATATTGTGTTATGTCTAGTGATGCTTATATTAGGGGTTGGCTTATGGTCGTTTTAACACCGGATAGGGCTTCAATTGACTGGTTGGTTGGTTGGCTGGCACTTGATATTAATAAGGTTGAATGTTAACTGTTATATATATATATATATATATATATATATATATATATATATATATATATATATATAAATTATATTAAATTATTCACATATGTATATGGTAATCGTAATCCAGTATGACATGGAAACTACTTGGCAAATGTATATACGAACTTTACCCTTGGCAACTGAATTCAAATTACCTTTTTTTTTTTTTTTTGACGGGGGGAAATGCATTTACGCACTACCCTTATCTGTTGTATTTGAAGGATCAAAGTCCCCCAAATACAATAGATAAGGGGGCACGGAGTGACGAGTTCCGTGCCAGTGTGGGACTCACCCGGGCGAGAGTCGCCCGGAAATACCCACTAAAACCCCCCGGGGCCGTCCGCTGCATTTGGGATGGGGGCGACACGGGGTGGCTTTCGCAAGAATAACTAAACCTACTACTACAATAGGTCTATTACTAAACGTGCGATGATCCGAGGTGAGCAAATTTGATAGAATTGTCATAGTGATTTTTTAATGCTAGTTTATTTAACTGTCACCATCATATTTAATATCTCTTACCGATCTTGTTATTGCGTTTTTATCTTTGCTCTTACAAATAAAGAATTATAATAGGTATCAAAGACGAGGGCCACATTACGAATAATGCCAATCCTCACTAAGAACTTAAGATTGCTTCAGATGTCGAGCGTCTGAATCATGGTGAGTTATTTAACCTTACGATTGTATCTCTCATAACAGAACTATGTGAGCTGGGAATATATAATCGCTATATTCCATCTTGGCAAGAACAAACAAATTCGTAAATCTTTACTTTTACCGTGCAGATTGGTATGGTCTCTCTGATAGCATACACTAAACTTCCTATGATATCGCGTCCTTTAAAAACCTTGGAAAGTCATCTTGGCAGACCAGCATGACTGCGACGACTGCCATTAAAATATATCACCAACAGTCACCAATGTTTTTCTAGTACGCAACAATTAGGTATCAAGTGCTGTCCAGTAACTTTCCAGAGGTGATATTAAAAAATATCAATCTCTTTGTCATGTCATAATTGATAACACCATGTAATAAAACTGTTAGATAAAGTTATATAAAGATTTATAAAATTATACTCACATATAATTTCGTACGTCAAGTGAACTATCCGTAGTCCCTGTGCCGTGTGTAATCCAATATGAGCCATCGGAATAATTTCGGTCGGAAACAAAAACGTTCCCAAAACTCATAACAGAACTGTTTAAATGACATGCTAATCCGTTTAACAGATACACAACTATAATAAACTTTATCGGATGATGACCTCGTTACAGTATCGTCGTCTACAAAAGTGAAAATACTTTTAATAGAATAATTTAGAGAAAACTCGAAACTTTGCAAAAAAAACTTATTTCTTATTTTCATAACTTTTTATTTGAAATTATTGGCATAACGTAACAATTAACATATAACATTTGTCTGGTTTTTACAACTATTGGCGCTCCGAGCAAGAGTTATTTATGTACATTATCATATAGTTTATTCATAATGAAAATATACCCTTTTTTTTTTAACGAGAGGAATGCATTCCGCACTACCCTTACCAAATTCATTAGAACGATCAAAGTCCCCCCAATGAAAATGGTAAAGGGGTGCTAAGTTTAACTCGTATTAACTTAACTTAACTACCAAAAAAGTCCCGTCCAAATCCGTCGAGCGGTTCCGGAGATTACCCGGAACAAACAGAGACCGACAGACAAAAATTTAAAAATTGTATTTTTCGTATACGTGTCGTATATACATTCATATCTATTTTGTAAAAAAAGTTTATTTTTACATTACAAACAGACGCTCCAATTTAATTTATTAATATAGAGTATAGATGTGTAAAATAAAACAAAAATACTAATCAAATTGTTAAGATAATTAGAATATCGAATCAATATCCAACCCTTGTTATGTTACAGTTAGATTTTCGGTAAAAAAAAAAACATCTGGAGGTAACCATAGCATGCTGTTAGGGGATTCTCTAATGATGCCCGCCTGGGTAGCTACCACCTTAAAGTTTGAAAACCTATCGCCGTATACCAATAAGTGTGTTCCGCAGCATCACTTAAAAACGAATACATCCAGGCTTACTGTTTTTACAATCCTAAACCAAATGGTCACTTAACATCAGATGAGACAAAGGTCAAAAGCACTGAGTCTATACAGTCTAAAAAGTATGTGTAAAACCTGATTATATACAAGGATTCAAACAATCTTTAGAACTCGAGCCGAGTCACGAAGATTCACTAGTATTGTGATGAAAAATAAGAATATTCATTTCACATAGGTACGCTTATGCGAATATCACTTCGAACCCGACCTACATTTTCTGGGTCCGTCCCTAAAAATGTAAGCATTATGTTATTGCCAGGGAAGGTAATATTGAGCATATTGAATATTGGCGATCCTGTATCCTCTATACCTATTGAATATTTATAATAATAATATTTATATGTAAAAACTAGTTACACAATAGTTGCATTGAATGTTATATTAAAAATGTTTCTCTCTTATTTAATTAACTAGCTTCGTTTCATATATTTTTCACTGCGTAAAATAATCATTGAAATATAATGCCATCAAATGGCGCTGTCGATTAAATTCTTTTATGTTTAATTTTCTTTACGCGGAACTCTAATTACATTTCTGAATTTTTTCTATATACTAATAGAAAGCAAAGATATTTCTCACAAATTCAAACACCTGCCGTTAAAACTGTTAATTGATCAGGGTTTTATTCAAAATTTTGTGAGTATTAATTTTTTTTGAAAAGTAAAAGTAGCCTAAGTTACGCGGAGTAACTTCAGCTATCTGACAAAATCGGTGCAGCCGTTACGGAGATTAGCCATAACAAACAGACAGACAGATAACAATTTTAACATTTGTGTTTTTGGTATAGTTACCGTTTATAAATTCATATGTATTTAGTAAAAAGTTGTTAGTTTTATATTACAATCAGACAGACAAATTCACAAATTAGCAATGATTTTGAACTAAAACTTTTTAACGCGTGATGAGCGTCAAATATTCTGACGTTAATCGTCATAGTTCTAAATATTAAAGGACGGATACAAGTACGTAATTAAAGAGACAAAAATAATAAACAGTTAAACACTACAATTTTTTAATGTAGAATTACTAATTTCTCCTCTTTGTGCTATACTTCCACATGCTACGATCGTGACACACGTCTTTCGCTTCTTCTTCTTTCTTAAGCAACTTCATACATGCTCTACGGTTACGGGTACTTTTAGCCGCGGCCTTTTTAACTTCCTAGACCTGGTCGAGATACGTTCGCTTAGGACGATCCTTATCACCTTGTCCAGTCACACTCGCCTTGTAACTTTATTTCTTCAATCTTCTTACATCCATCCTCTCTACATGTTCAAACCTATTAGGCATCCCTTCCTCTATTTTTGCTACTACATCTACCACACCACAACGTTCCCTTATCACATAATTCCTTACTAAATCTATCATTCTCGTGCCAGCTGTACTTCTTCGATCTCTCATCTCTACTGTATTAATTTTGCTTTCATATATCTTCTGCCTAACCCAATACTCACTACCATACATAAGTGTAGCGACTAGCACACTCCGATGCACACCCAAACGTGTCTTTTTAGACACATTCTGGCTGCACATAAAGTTACGCAGGGCCCCGTTCACTGGATTCCCCAACACAACTCTTCCACTCGATGCCCATTAATCAAAAAACTGTACACTCTGTCACACTTTCTACCTTTAAACAAATTTTAGTGAATTAGATTCATAGGTTCCAATACAAAATCTATGCGGAATTAAAAAAATATGTCAATTAATAGATGCTATCAACTAGCCAATCCATTAAAGTGCTAAGTTGAAGTACCTAATTGGCTCTCAAGCAACGCTGCAGGCAACATATATATTGGTGCCCTCTACTCAGGTTTGCATTATTAGGAAACGCTCTTCCACGATGGTATGAAAACTCTCGCGATATTTTCCTCCACCAATAGCTCTGGCTCAATAAAGAATATGCGGATTTGAACTGACGCCCCTCGACGCAGTGTCGGACAACACTACCAATAATCCATCACCGCTTTAAGAGTCATAATAGCTACATAATGTTACACGTACGAGTAATTGATGCAATCCAATATGGCCGCGAAAAGATGTATATAGAATTAAACAATTAATTGTCTATTCGATAAAAAATATAATTAGTTTTATAAATACTTACCGATGGACCCATAGCTACCGGATAATTTAGGTACACATTAATTTCTTGTTTGTTATGGAAAATATCAAAAACGACTTAATCGTCTTCAAAAATTCGTACACCCGTAGATACCCATATTATTAGTAAGTAACATAGGCTGTATTTTATTTTAATTAGATAGCGAAGTCGGGGTGTGTCACTAGTTGTGTATAAAACGAGAACAAAAAAAAGTACAGGTTTCGTGAAAACGAAAAGAACAAGAAATTCGGTGTTCGTAAAAATATTATAACCTTGAACTTAGTCTAGAGGTAGACGTAACATCCCTTACTCTCCAACCGTTCACCCCTTGGCAGCCATTCCGTACACCCCTCTGTCGATAGGAGATAAAGTTTATACTACGAAAACTCGATTTTAAATTAACATATATTATCGAAACAAATTTTCGTTTGAGAAATAATTCTTAATCCGTTTATATCGTAAAAGACAACGTATATGTGTGTCTCTTTCTGTGCTTGTTTACCCATTTTTATGTTTGTAACCACTGAACTTATTTACATGTTTTATCAATACAGTCTAGGTTCAAAAGCTTTGTACCGCAAACTCATCTGACATTAAATATAGACGGCATAAAACACGCTAGTCAAGCTCGTAGCACACACTCCGAGTCCCCCTCAGGTGGCGGCCCAAGACGTGCTCCGTTCCCCAACAGGGAAGGCTCTTGACGCCGCTACCAGCGCGATACAGTGACACTGACGATGCATCAAGCATACACGCGTAACACTACATACACACTCCTGCAAATAACACGCAGGTACATAGGACCCGTAAGGAACCTTTTTTCATTAATAAATAACTGAAGGGATTAGCTAGGATCAAAATTCCGTGGGAATTTTTACACACAGGTAAAGACCAAACCGAGGTTCTTACCGCTTTGGTGCCCTTGTGCTAGTTACCTTTTACGACGAGTCCTTCAGCACTCGCTCCCAAGGTTACGATGAAGCTGTAAAGGCCCTTCCGGTCAACAGCATTAACTAAAGAAAAATAAACACGCTGAACTTAGGAGCACTGGCTTTCAAGTTTTATGCTGGAAAACAACTATAGATGCTTCGTGATAGGTTTTCAAACTTGAGAGTTCGGCCCTTTTTGGCCCTCTTCCCTCTTCCATTTAATAATCGTAAGTAAGTCTCTTACCACCCTGAAGATAACGTAAAAGCATTGTTTTTGGAAAAAAACTATGAAAGTTAATATAAGTTCTTCTTCTTCATCAATTCCTCGCTCCTGAGGATCACGACCATGTACGAACAATTTCCATTAAGCGAGGTTATATGCGGAGTGGACCCCGTAGTACATACCACCTGCACCGTTCCTTATTGTTTCAGCTCATCTTGTAGGCAACCTTCCCTTAGCTCTTCTGGTCTCTATTTTACCTAAAATAATCTACTTCTCCAGACAGTGGCTTCGCAGAACATATAATGTACCCTATGAAGCAGAGTACTCTTTGTCATCAGATCCTGGATAGCCAGCCGTGTGGTGATATTGAGCTCTTTTGAATATAGACTCGTTGGTTCTCATGTTAAAAGTAATGGTACACTAATGGTGAAAGTTAATATAAGTTAATACATATGTAAATATTCCTTACTTAACCATTATTCATTCCCCCTCCCACCTCCCAAATGCGCAAAATAAGAAAAGTATTAAGGATAGAATTATATACACATAATGACAATAACGTTTTCTGTTAATTAAGAAATGTGCCTGTAGATTTTTTTTTTCTTATTTTAAAATATCGGATATTATGGCTACATAAGTATTTATTCTATGATTAATTTACAATTCATTTATTTATGCTTTCTTCGTTATCGTTACAAATGTAAGGAACTTAATTGATTTAGATGTTTTTCAACATAAAACCTACTAAGTATTTATCTATACTAACAAATAAAATTGAAGTGTCAGTTTGTAATGTCAATTTTTTTTTTTACCAAATACATAGCAATATATATACTATAACTATACCAAAACAACGATATTTTATTTGTCTGTTTGTTCCGGGTAATCTTCTGAACGGCTTAACCGATTTTGATGGGTCTGTTGTTAGTGGAAAGCTAAAGTTACTCCGCGTAACTTCTGATACTTTTTTTTGTCGAGAATAATTAGTTTCACATTAAAAAAAACCTCATGAAATTGTGAATAAAATCCGATTCTACGCACACTTTTACGGGCAAGTTCCTGAATTTATGAGAAATATTTTTACTTATTCTTAGTATCAAAAAAATGTAGAAAAACAATTAGGGTCCCTATAAAAAAACTCAGTAACGAACATATGGAATGCGGGCGCAGCCGTGGGCACACAGCTAGTTTTAAAATAAATGACAATTTTCGAAAACCCGTAGTAACGCAAGGCCAAAACGCCCCTTATACTCCAATATAAACGGATCTCCCGCGTGTTATGTAACGTGCAGTGTTGAAGTGTCTACTTAATTTGGACTATGGAGTGGACTCGAAGAACGACGCCAGGAAACATCGCTGCCAGGAAAACTTCACTTCTATATTATATTTGCTTTATTTGGAATGTTAGATATTTTTTTTATTATCGAAAATATATAGATATTTTATTCAACTTATATTTTTTTTATAATATATTTTAGAAATACATTATGGAGCTGACTGTTTGTAATTTTTTATTCAGATTTCTTGGTTTTTATGCAAATGTCGAAATGCTGGAAGGATCATGGTATGTAGGTCACCCTATCATGGGTAATAGCGAACGCATTATGTCTAAAGTATCCAATATAAACTCTCATGATTTTATCACCACTTCCTTAATCTTCCATTAAGGTATACTTTAACTGCAGTATCATCATTCGTTATTATTTTTAGATATGTATTTTCCCACGCAAATTGTATGGTAAACCTTACATTACATTTTTAGAAAAGTGATATTTTTGACGTTCACAAGGGAGGAATACGTTTTTTTCCATCTGCCCAGCGGTGGGGTGAATGTACAAAAAGCCCATTACTGCTGCATTCATTCTAGTAATCACAGGGATACTGGGAGAAATACTCGCAGTCGTATTATTTATTAAGCGATGATGGCGCGTCAATGGACGCGGGTTCGAGCCCACCTATCCAATTGTAAAATTAACCTGAGCTTTCGCTGAAGGAAAATATCGTGAGGATACCATAACATGGTGGTAGGGCATTTTTTAATAATCCCCGCCTGGGTAGCTACCACCCTCAAGTTTGAAAACCTGTCACCAAATACCAATAGGTGTATTCCGGCACCATCACTTGACAACCAGTACCTTTTAATGTAAACTACCATACTAGACCATATCGTCGCTTAACATCAGGTGAGATTGTGGTCAAAGCACTGAGCCTATACCGTGTATTTATAGCCAGCCCTAATTCCTGATAATGATTGAATGACACAATGCAGTGTTTACCCATCACTCTCGCATCATTCTACTAAAGAGTAAGCGAGTTAGATATACTAAGAAGTGTTACAAGACTTTCATATTATTAATTCGTTAATAACATCACTTTCTAGGTAATGTAGGCAATAGTTGTATACTTTAGTTATCAAAGTGGCGTTATGTTATTATGCAAGAATTTCATATCATTGATTCGTTAATAATATCACTTTCTAGGTATGCTAGGGTTAGGTTTTATACTTTAGTTATCCACGTAGACATTTGAACCTAGATACCCTAGAAGAACCCAGAAATGTTTTCATTTAAAATCATTACAAATTATAAAGACAGTTCTAAGCTGTTGAGTTTGAATCCATCTTAAAACCCCGCGTCATTGTATTACTTTATTACATTCTCCACTTTTAAAAAATTGTCCCAGTTATATTCTGAATTCTTTTATTTACGATATATTTAAGTTACAATTAAATACTTACTTTTTAAACAATTGTTTATTTGGTTTTTAATAAACACTCTGTATCTTTTTTTAAATTGAATAAAATACATAAATCCAGAAATAAATATCATATCCGGTCAATTACATGTTACATTAGACCCTTATCATTCAGCTTTCAATTTCCATCTGAGTTTTATTGTTTGTTCATCAGTTTTAATATTCGTCTTTTTTTTTTAATTTTAAATAAATAATAATTTACAATTATAGTAAAAAAGCACTAATTATAAAAATAAATTGTACATACAGTTAAATAAGAATACAATATTTTTCTAAACTAAATAAATCAAATACAGACGGAAGTACGTAGGTGATAACACGCATGCGATTGGTTCCTACATCATTCTCTGACGAGTCCTACCATTGATTAACCTCGGATAGAATTGCAGTCTTATAGAAGGACTTTGGATAACCTAATATGATTCATAAAGACCGTTTTCTGTTCCATTCCAATATTTGTGGTAAGTTCCAATGTTAATTTTTCTTTAATTTCAAATCGAGTGGCTAAACTTACCGCATAGTTACGTCTATGATATACATACTTACATAGCCTTTCTCCCGTGGCGGTAGGCCGAGAGTGCGTCCTTCCGCTTGCTACGATCTTGACACACCTCTTTCGCTGCGTCTAGTTTCATGACCCTTTCATACATGCTCGACGGTCATGTGTACTTTCACCTGGTCTTTATTTAAGACGCCTTCGATTTGGTCGAGATACGTTTGCCTTAGTTGACCCTAACCGACGTGCCCAGTCACATTCGCCTTGTAAATTCGTTGTGTCAATCTTCTGTCGTCCGTACTTTCTACGTGGCCGAACCAACTAAGCATTCTATTTTCTATCTCAGTCACTACGTCCTCTACCACACCACAGCGTTCTCTTATCATACTATTCCTGGCTTTGTCAATCATCTTCATGCCAGGTATATTTCTCATGCTTTGATATAACTCGTTTTATTATATTAAACGTAATGAATATACAAGTACTCTACGGTAACATTCTTGTACAATTTTTGGCTCGCGCAAACGTTCTGATGTCTGGAAATGATTTTTTTTGTGCTATTTTTATATTATTCCAGCCGTTTTCTATAACGTAAAGTGGCCAGCCCCCATGCCCGTTAAGGGTAAGACAAAAAAAAAAAAAACAATCGGAGTTATAAACGGAGTTTCAATGTCCAAAAATCACAAGACAATTTGGATTTAAATCGCAACAGAATAAAACTTTGTCATATGTATTTTATTAATAAGTATTTATTATTTATTATTTGAGACAGCGGAATTCTAAAGATTTAGCGAATTAACGATATAGTTTATAGAAAATATGTTATTGCTTATTATACTGAACAGTTATCTAATGCCGAGTTCGACATTATCGTAAAGTATCGATTAATGAAAACATAATCAATAGGTGTTTTATCCTCTTCACTCCAAGTAAATTTATAGAGATAGCACAAATACAAGAATTCTATTCTATGCTAGAAGTTCAATTAACAATTTCTATTCCATGTAGTCATTAAAATTTTTATTAAAAAATGACATGAATGAAAAATATTAGTTTTAGATACATAATGTATTTTTCGTAGCGAATGAATTTAACCAATTAATTGCTTTAAAACTTTTAATTTGATAAACTTTAAAATATAATTAAAACTAAACTTTATACGATATCTTTATATCGTATGCGTTATATTTTAGGTCGTGTTTCTAGTGAGTTGTTTGTTGTGGTAACACGATGCGTGACTGCCTCATTAAAGCAAGAAAGAGGCACTGTGGGTACCTTTATTACATTCATATTATCTTCTTACGAGTTTATTAAAATATTTACTAAATTGTACAATTTCAATATATAAATTTGAGGAAAAGAAAAAGCGGTTCAGTGGTCACAATACTGACTACTTTGACTTAGTAAATATTGGCCTGGAAGTCCCCTCACAGATTCTGGGTCCACCTCCAACAGCTGTTCAATGTGATTAAAACTCTACTAACTACTATAGTGTCATATGCATCGTACTCCACTTACACACATTTGCACATTATACAAGAGGAACTGAGTTTTGTAAGGTACCTTCTCTTTGCTGCTCTTAGCTAAGCCAGATTCCAAAGAAATTTTAAACACAGGTCGGGATTCGAGTTTTTATGGTGCCTTTGCGCTTGTTACCTACCATTTTCGGTTGAGTGCCTTTAGTGCTCGCTCTGAATTCCGATGAAGCTGGCAAGACCCTTTAAATCAGCAGCGTTTGAACAGACACAAA
This sequence comes from Samia ricini, assembly GCA_014132275.2. Lineage (NCBI taxonomy): Eukaryota > Metazoa > Arthropoda > Insecta > Lepidoptera > Saturniidae > Samia > Samia ricini. Next base: position 33,982,490 of record AP028158.1, read on the forward strand.
AATACGGGTATTAGACATTTATGGAGACGTCCTTAAAAAAATGGATTTAAATGATGAAGTATGAAGGCGGATGATTATAAAGTTAAAGAGCAACCGAATATGAAGGTGGATTGTGTGGGAAAAGTGTTATGTGAAAGAGGTTTGAATTACCGTATTTATTTATTCATATACCAACAAGGTATACCGTTTGGTGCCGGCTAAGAATAGCACTACCCATGGGTATCGTAAAGGCGACTAAGGGACATAAACCAGGGCATCCTGTCGCTGCACAACGGCAGCAGCAGCATCCTCTGAGTACCAAACACAACTGACTGTGACCCCCAACGCACATGCCAGGCGTGACGTTCATGGCGATCCCCATTTATTGGGGGAGACTTATGTCAACCAATGGAAGTCTTATAGTTGAATGGAATGGATGGAACATATCATATGTTATTACCATAAGTCACATTATTATTAAAAACAAATGTTACCTTAACTACAGGTGAGTAAGACACGTCATTATGAGAGAATATTATTTGTTTGAGCATAATACACAAATTTACAAGCTAAGTAGCAAGTGTTGAACCTTTTACAGGAACAAAAAACAACTACGGTAGAATAAAAACAGGTACACGAGCTGTGTGCCTGCGGCTGCGCCCGCGTTTTATACATTTTTTCCTACGTATTATAGTTTTTAAGTTTTTTTATACGGGACCCTAAATATTTTCTATTTTTTTTTGCTACTAACATTAAGCAAAGTTATTTCTCACAAATTCGAATGTCTGCCAGTAAAACTGTGCATTAAATCGGATTTTATTCCTTTTACTTTTATGACTTATAATTGTTTTAGGCGAACCCCTAATCATTTTCGAAAAAAAAACCCTAACACCTTAGTAGCTTAAGTTACGTGGAGTAATTTCGGCTATTTAACAACAAAAATCCCGTTCAAATCGGTCCAGCCGTTCCGGAGATTAGCCGGAACAAACAGACGGACAGACAAAAGTTTTAAAAATTGTATTTTTGGTGTAGGTATCGTGTATACATTTATATGTTTTTAGTTTTAAAAAAATAGGCACTTTAATTTAATATATTAACGACAACAAAAACTTATTTTTGAACGATTCTACGTCGCGCTATGGTTGTATTATCTTCCATTATACATATACGTTTCGAAACAGTTTGCTCTTCAATTTTATTTATTATTAAAGATTTATATAGATAATAACACCAAAAGCAATAGTATTATAACGGAAGTAATCAAATTTTGAAAAAATATTTTATCTCTCTTCGCGCGTGTCACCAATAAACAAGCAACGCTCTTCTCATAATGACGTAAGTATAAGCATTATTTTGGTTAATAAAAAAAAGTAACTATAGCTCACGTAATTACCATCCAGGCCCCAATCCCTATGCTATCAAAATAAGTTATTTATTTATTTAATGTCTAGGAAAACTAACAGCTAACATTAATAACTTAATATTTACATGAAACTAATACATAATTGAAGGTCGCATGAGTCCGCTGGATGCGGGTGGCGATCTTTGGAAGAGACCTATGTCCAGCAGTGGACGTCTTTCGGTTGAATAAATAGATGATGCAAAAGGCTACTTATAAGTTTTCATAGATATTAAAAGAATACTAATAGAATTTTTAAACAATACATAGGCAACGCACATATTAAAAGAATGTTACAGAGATATCTACCTACGTCCACGGACTTAGAGACTTTATTAGAACACCTGCATGCCCTTATTAAGAAGTTATTTTGCCTATAAATTACACCGTGTTATCGGAATATACAAAATGTCTGATTGTCTCGGTGCTAGCGAATAAGATCTCAATCGGAGATGACCAAGCAGTTCAGGACAGTCGATAGTACAATTTGCTATGTTGAGAAGATACGATAGATCTGCTTTTTGTCTTCTCTCGTATAATGAAAGTACATCGAGAGGTGTAGTTAGATAAAAATGTATTTGAGCGATATTCTAAGTATCGCAGAAACGCTTCTGAATACCATCAATACGCGTCGTGTAGATATCATAACAGGGATTTCATACAAGTATGGAAATACATACAATACTAGCGTATTCCAGGAGGCTACGTTCATATTATATACGGTACAGTATATTAAATATTTTTAGTGAACGAAATTCTGACGACATTCTTAACACGAATTCTAGAGCTTTGCAGGCTTTATTAACAATGCTATTTACATGACCTTTTAATAGTAACATGGAGTAATCATAGACCTCCTCGCCCTTAATCGAGGCACATGTATTACTACCCTAAAAAGTGAATGTAGAGATGTCAACTGACAGAGTAGAATGGAAAAAGAAAACATATTGTACCGACCCTAATTAATGTAGGCAGAAAGATGATGGCGATTTAAATTTTGAAGTTATGTATATTTAAATGCTAGGCAAACAGCGCTTCGCCTTAACAGATGTCTGGAAATAGCAATGTTTGATCACCGGCAGGCGTGCGCACGCGCCCAACGTTCGAATATCGATCGATTGATTTATACATACAGCCGTCCCTTTCTTGCGCGACTCAACCGGATATAGGATGCACAATAAAACACGAAATTAAAAACATTTCCATAACTACATACTTGTACTTACTTGTTCATATTTTTTTTCTTTTTGGCGCTATTCCAAACCGTTCAATAAATACGATTTTTACAATATTACTAGCTGACCCGACAGACTTTGTCATGTCTTTACTATGAATATTGAATTGTTGATTCATTAAAAATATTATTATACAATATGTGCACCAATAAATGATACATTAATTAGCTATATAATTTCAGCCGATGCATCTGTTTTAAACATGTTTTAAACGATATTTGCAGCGCGCATTCTGTCACTGTCAAACAACTGACAGTTATGACGAACGCCATAAGGTTTACCTTAGAAAAGAATTAACTTTATCGTGTTAAGTTATCGTGGTCGTTAAGTTTTCTTAAATTTTCTAAGTTTTTGCGCAATTTTCTTAATTTTTTTTTATGTAATGTAACCTTCTACGAAGTATTAGAAAACATTAAAGAAAAATATGTATGAAATCGGTAAAGCCGTTCTCAAGTTATAGCATGACTAGCAGAAATAGAGGTTCATTTTTATAATGTAGCGAAAATATTATATAGTGGAATACTATCTAACGTCATTTTGTTTGCTTTTATGGTATTTATAGAATACATCGCGTCGACGCGAGTCGAGTGTGAACTGTGCGCGACCTCTTCTATAGTAAAAGAGCGCTGGCGTCCCGACCCGCCCGCTGTGTGGCGCAACCATTCGATTCACGTCAATAAAAAACATTAAATTTTAAACTGAGATGATTAATTTTATTCGTCGTAGCATGATGGTTTCCCATTTTCTTATGCTCGAAAATCTGGCATCAAGATCATTCATAGGTGTGTTCCTGCAGCGCCACTTGAGAGCACGTTTAGGCTTGGTATCCCTGGGTCACATCGCCATTTAAAGGGCCGTCCAAGTATTACTTAGGAGTTTTAATTTTTTTATGCGGAACCCTGCTTATTATTGTAAAATTAAAGTAGCCTAAGTTACGCGGAGTCACTATCCGCCAAAAAAGTGCCGTCAAAATCGGTTAAGCCGTTCCGAAGATTATTCGGAACAAACAGCCAGGCAGACAAAAATTTTAAAAATTGTATTTTTGGTATAGTATAAATACATTCAAATGTATTTAGTGAAAACAAAATGTTTACTTTGAAATTACAAACAGGCACTTCAATTTTACTTACAGTATAGATTCCATTGCTTGGTTAAAGCAATGTTAAGATGCTTGAAGGAATTTTATTTTGGTAATATTTGTGTCGAGAAAATTCACTATTATTCCCATATCTTTTCGCATACAATACATACTATAACAAAGTATAGACTAAAAATTGGTCAGAAACTATAGCTTAGATTATAAAAATTATAATTTAAATCGAACAAGTGGTTGTTTAGTTATAAGCACAAATGTTTTTCTTTTTAATAATAGATTTATAAGTACATGAATTTATAGGTTACATGGCTATAACCGTAAAAATCATGCAAAGGAGAGTGAGTTTTTAATCTATTCGTGATATACGAGATGACTTCGTAATATTACCCTCTAGGGTCTAAGTGTAATGACCTAGTAAACTTGATTCGAAAGCTTACGAATCGATATGACAACTTGGCTACCTCTTTTTCGAACCTTAATTCCAAAACGATAAAGTTTATATTCCTCTGATTGGAAATATAAGAATAAAGTAGGAATAAAAAGGAATAGAGATTTATGAAGAAGCGGCTGGAAATGCTTGCAGTTAAATATAAATATTTATTTATTTATACACGAAGGAATTAGATTTCTTATTCTTTATTAAATTATTATTATTATATTCTTATTAAATATTCATACTATGAAGGTGGTGGAATTTTAGCAAGATTCGAAACCCTACCCTAAGCCTTGGGATCATGGTTCATTATAAATTAATACATAAATACGTTTACTTTATGTTTTTTTATGTTTACGCTATCCTATGAGGGTTAAGCAGTAATTATAAGAATAAACAGCAAAATTCTATTACTCAAAGTAATAAATTTACATTTATTTTAAAACTTTAGACTTTTTGCCCCTACCTCTTCACTTTATCAGAGAAAGTTGGCAAAGCTCCCTCCCCCCATCAATGATTACGTAATCATTGGCATAATTTTAAAAGCAAAAAATAAAATTTAGTTAATATACCTTACGTAGCACTATTTCAAACTCACCCATGCCATCAATAATTAGCAAAATCATCAATAGGGGGACTATTAATGGTTACTTTATGACTGAATCATCCCTTAGTTACAATAATCACAGTTACACTATAATCTTATCAAATAACATATTAAATTAACCTTTTATATGGAAAAAGTCAAACGTAAAAAAGTATTATTAATTTATATATTTAATAAATCGAACAATGTACCATTGATTCGATTGTTGAATAAATTGTCCGGGGATTGTTCCGTAGGTCCAATTTTCCAGAACGAAAACGTTGCATTTAAAAACGTATAGTGTTTTTTTGCAGTAATTTACTCATACACACCAGTAATCTTTCTAGCTGTTTCTGTAGCGTTGGTCCATCCATCCATTCAACCGAAAGATGTCCAGTGCTGGACATAGGTACTCATATTTATAAATAACAGGATATTTTCAATTTTCCATTTTGAATAGCTACCTTAAATTTTAGATAAACATATTACTATCGAAAATACACACTCAAGACTATATGAGATTCCTATCTACCATTAACGACATATGGTATGACGATAAGAAATACTTTATACCTTACTATAATAATTATAAAAAATCATACTCAAACAGTACTATGGAATATCTGTCTTAATTTTGCATGAAAATACGGCTCATTTTGCAATGGTAATTGTGTCCCTACATAAAATACTTTAAGAGCCTATAAGAGACTCGGGTAAGTGCTCAGAAGTAGTGATGTGACACATCCATAAAGTTTCGACTTTCAAGTTATCCGCAAAATTGAACGAAAACTTCATTCTTTTTTTACTTATTATTGCTCTTGACCGGAAAGGCCTTAACGTATTTACCGAAGTTTGGGCGAGTGCTTGGGGCACTTAACAAGGGTATTAAACTAAACTAAGCACGCACACTCGCAATCGTTGCGCTCACAACACTCTGGGCGTCGAGTGAAAATCAGCGGTGATGGCTTCACCTCCTTCAGCATATATGCTGACTCGAAACCTTTTTATATCACAAACACACACACTTATTTTATCTTTGTTTTTTTTTTTAATATTTTTTTTTTGAGATATTCTTTGTCCGTTTATTGATTGTATATTATGTGTGTAACAAATAAATTTATTTTCTTTCTTTCTTTCTAAAGTGGTACGATCCTCGACTTATGCGTTACCTGAATAAAAAAATCCACGGAAATTACCCTATCTAATCTGAAACTTCTTCGTTAAGGAACACTGGTATAGACTTAAATTTACATCTTCAATTACTGAATCAGGTTCTGGTGGAGCATACTCTAAAAATCCCCGCCTGGGTAGCTGTCACCCTCAAGTTTGAAAACCTGTAGCCGGCAGCATCACTTGAGAGCTAGGAGGTATCTTTAGCCTTAGTGTGTTTAATATCCTGGACCACATCGTCACCTACCATTAGATGAGATCGTGATCAACGCGCTAAGCTGGTACATTATAAAAAATGATGTAAATAAGAGTCATTTATAAGAATGTGTATACTATAATAAGTAATAAGTGACATCAATAAAAGTAGGTATTTACATATAGCTCTGCGAGAGACGCGTGCATAGATAATACATTAAAACAGATAATAAATAAAAATGGCTTCAGTTGTTGTTGTTTATGACTATATTCCAATAATAAATATAATTGCCTAATATTTTTCGGTTACGATAAAAAAATATATTAGGTAATCACAGCACATCACTAGTTGTAAGAAATAAGCATTAAATGAAATACGGAGTTCGTCGAGTGAAATAATAATTACGTGGATATTCAGAAGACTTTTTCTTACTGTTGAATGTAAATGTTAATTTCGTCATCGTCTCTAGTAATAAAGGAATTATCAAAAAATCCTTTCGTTACTTATTACCGTGCCGTTTGGTGCCGGCTCAGAATAATACCATCCTTTATGAGTGGGTGAACCCTCGTGGGTGTCGTAAAAGGCAACTAAGAGATATAACCAGGGGATGGGCACCAGCATCCTCTGTTCACCACAAATACATGACTGCGATCGCCAACCCGCCTGCCAAGCGTGGCGATTATGGCAATCCCCCCTTACCTATTTGGGGGAGACCTATATCCAGCAGTTGACGTCTTACGGTTGTAGGGATAGATGGGTGTATATTTAAAAAAGTACAAATTGGCATTTTTAATAAAACTGTGTGACTGTGGATGGGGTTTGCTAATTGTTTTATAAATATATTATATTTATAAAAAAAAGAACCAGATCGAGTTTCTTGCCGGCTCTTCTCGACTAGGTTTTTTGGTAGTGTTTTAGACGTTCATAAGCGCCTTTTTAGGGGCTAAATTGAATAAATAAATTTTGATTTTGTTAGTAGAAGTTGGTGACAAGATTTGCCTTAAAGCAACTGACTGGATTGCTAGAAATGTTTTTTAATTGATTACTAGATCTTTTTTAAATTGGAGTAGACGCAAAATATGGTGGAGCTTTCTTTTAACCTTCGTTACAACAGATTTTTTTAGGTCGAATTTTAATACCGAGATAGAATAAAAAGGACAAGTATAAATTATGTTTAAAGGTTTATTTTAATTAAAATAATAATAATCTGTCACAAAATGCAATGCAATTTACTACAAAAAACAAAAACATTCGTCACATTAATAAATTCATAGTCCCAAAAACTTTTAGGAATTTTTCCCAAAAAGTGGAGTCGCTTTCCTGAAGAATAAACCTTTACTGAATAAATAATATTCTTATAAAGCAAGAATTATTTAAATATATACGGAGTGTTGCTTGAATTTCGGTGGTATGACTGATAGACAAAAGTATTTTTTCATAGTATTTAACCTCTTAACTCTATGGGGGAAATAACATATTTCAAGTGCAACAATATATAATTCAATAAAATTGAAGTGTTTCTTTGTCTGTAACGTAAAAAAAAGAATCTTTTATTATTGAATAATGTACCTATATGCGGCACAAAAAACAATGTTTCAAATTTTTGTCTGTCTGTTTGTTCCAGCTAATCTGAAATCAGTTCAGAAATCAGTGGTCCGATTTTGACAAAAGTTTCTTGAGGCAGTTAACTGGTATTGTAAAGAGTAACTTAGGCAATCTTTTTCAAAATATAGGTTTCCGCGCAAAAAAAAAAAAACAAAGCTGTGAACATATTTCTCTTCTGTTTATTTATATTTCTCGTAATTTTTTTTTTCATCTTTTAGTGGCTAGGTATTTATGAGTTTAATGTTATCAATAAAGAAACGTTAACATTTCTTTAAATTTTCAACAATAGTTTAGGGTCAATTTTTGACTATACGGTATAAATATTTCAAATAGGAATACTAATTGGTATAAATATTTCGACAATGGAAAATTTTGGTTGAAAGATCCAAAAGGATTAATGTAGTAATCCACAATTCGCTTCGATACAGATATAAAAAGATCCTAAGTTACAGAAATAAAAACTGACATCTATTTTTTTTTTAGTAAGTTCTGCTCTAAATACGACCGGATGCGCTATAAAAGGCTTTAAATTAATACTTTACCACCGACTCCGGGGTAACAATGGACAGACGGACAGACGGGGTCAACGGCCCGGGTCACGGGGCCACGGTATGGGATCGGCCGAAGTTGTTAGGGAAGGGACAACGATCCCGGAATACCGATATTTAACACGCCGCTAACCGGTCACGAATCGCGAATTGACTCGGTATCATGCCAAAGGGTTACCTAACTGCCGCCATCCGTTCTCTAACAATTTAAACATGATTTAAATGTACAGAGGTCGTGAATTCGATTCCCAATATAATTACGTACTTAAGTAATTTTGAAGTCAAATGTGATAGATTTATTGATAATATGATATATAAAAATGGCCATACTTCTCTGCTAATTCCACGGTAAAGATTACCAGAATATATTGGCCGATTTCGCTACGAGGCATGTAATACAGGCACAGTGACAGAATTTTAACACGTTTATTATTACGGCCATATAAAAGAGGCTATTACCACGATAAAACAAATTTTTGTGCGTACCGTTATCGTTAATATTACCCATGGTTGCCGGCGAAAGGGTGCAAGAGGATTTATTTCCACTTTTACAGTATATATTATTATAAAATCCATAAAGTATATATTATTAGTCAATAATACAGCGTGATTTAACACTTCTTTGACTAAATTCTGTCGAGGAGAAGGGCCTTGATAGTTTTAGCGGGATTTTGGGTCGGGCGCTTAGGGCGCTTAGCCGGAAGAGTGGTAGCTAGCGTAATGGGACCAAAATGGCATGGTCCTCGGCTTGGACTGCTATCAGAAGCGTAATTTCCGTGAAATGTATCATGTACTAAGTCTGTTAAAAAGTACTACTTATCTAAATATTCTTTATAAAACCCATGCACCTGCGTGTAGTTTGCAGTAATGTGGAATGCAGTCTAATATGTGTTATACTAGTGCATACAGTGATGTATGCGGTATAGGAGCTTCCCCAGTTGGGGGCCAGTCCACGTCTTAGGTCATTACCGGACCCAGGAGTATTACTGTAACACTTATTCATCCATTCAACCGCTGGACATAGGTCTCCCCCAAAGATCTCCACGACGACCGGTCTTGCGCCACCCGTATCCCGCGAATTCTCGCGACCTTCACCACGTCGTTGGTCCACCTTGTGGGGGGAATACCTATATGAACAGGATTTTCATTGATAACGTGGATCGGTCTAGGACTGACTTAATCTATAAAAATACATAAATCCAATTGAAAATCGAAAACATTTTCACGTGAACGAAACCGCGGTTGTCTATCAGTACTGAAGTGAAAAATCAAAACCTAATAAAACTATTTCGGCTTTCATAGGAAATACAAGTTCATATTTTTTTAATTTTTATTTCTTCTTCGATGACCCACTCATTTCCCGGGAATAATCCCGACATGCGGAACATCACTACATGACGCACGCCATTGTTTTATAGAGGTTTTTCTACATAGTAATGTGATTAACCTAGATGGGTTTGGTGTTGTGTATGGATTTTGCTATATCGAGGGAAACGCCTCGGACAACCACTATGACATACTTTTATTACGCATATATATAAAGTAGTAACATATATGTAGCGTGCATCTTTATTTAATTTATTTCTTCATTTTCTTTCTAATTATATTAGATCAAGATAAATTATGATAGGTCTACAATAACGTTTATTTCTTCTGAAACACTGGGAGTATAAAATAAATTCTCGGGAGAAAGTATTGTGTATTGCCCTTGAATAGAATTTGAGTTATCTATTGAATATAGTAGACAATTGATAACTGTAGTTTAAAATGACCCCTTACCATTATATGGACTTCAATACTGTGCAATAATTGTACATATATCTGTTATGTTGGTTTGTCTTTACATCACGTAAAGACTATTTTTTTATTCATTAATGTATATATGTCTAAAGCAAAATGTTAAAACCGGGATTAAGCATAAAAAATTTCTGTTGCAAGGCAAGGCATTTTCTGCTGGGCGTCTGGCTAGCTGCCATCATCAAATTGTAAACCAATCATCTAGAAAATACAGGTGTGTTCCGGCGGCATCGCTTGAGTGCAAATATAGTATAACATGTTTACTGTATACATAATCACTTAACATTAGGTGAGATTGTGCCCAATCCTTAAATCTATAAAGTATGCATTGTCATGTGGACACTAAAAGTGGAAAGAATTTTTTGTATATAGTTTAGGCGCAGTGCTTTGACCACAATCTCACTTGATTTTAAGCGATGATGTGGTCCAGGATGGTAAACACACTAAGCCAAGAGTACTAGTTCTCTTGTGATGCTGCCGGAACACACATATTGGTTATTGGCGACAGGTTTTCGAACATGAGGGTGTGGCTACCCAGGTGAGCATTATTAGAAAATGCCCTGCCACAATATTATGGTTTCCTCACGTTTCCAATTCCTAACCAACTAAGCATACCTTTCTTCTGTCTATCTTGGTCCCTACATCCTCTATCATAGCACAGCGTTGTATTATCACACTATTGCTGACTTTGTCAATCGTCTTCACTCCAGCTACACTTCTCAGACTTCTCTTCTCCAGAGCGTTGATCTTACTTTCATGCTTCTACTGACAAACCCAGCTACCATATCCAAGTGTACCAGCACTCCTCAATGTATAGCCAATCGCACCTTTTCAGTTACTTTCTGACTGTGCATGAAGTTACGCAGACCCCATTCGCTCTATTATTCCCTATGATATGTATGAATGATATGTGAAATATAGTAATGTTAAAGAATATATTGTGTTTTATATAAATAAAAGCCGCCAAACACAACTAGTATATTATAAGCTAAGTTTAAACGTCCGTGTTGCAACAACTATAATATCGGTATACCCACGAAAAGTATCACAAACACGGGAAATTTCAAAATAACAGTACTCGCACCGCGCCGCCATTCAGCCCCGATCTATTAATACCGCTCGGGTTTTCAATAACATATCGACGTCGGCTGCCAATCGCTGGTCGGATTCCATCATAACTTTAAGGTGAGGTCGCAATAAAAGCTACGCTTATTTAAATAGTATTTGGAGGAAGACAGTTAGATATTTTTTATAGACGAAAGACAAAATAGACGAAATACTCGTAGACGAAAGATAAAATAGACGACGAAAGACAAAATAGACGAAAACATCATTTCGTAGTACCCTACTTGCTACTCCAAAACTGAACCGACATTTTGCTTTTTTTAATTATATCCATCAAATTTGTTTGACGAACGTCTGAAAATGACGGTTTAAATTCGAGCATTTTTTTCGTTTTCAAATGCTCCCAGTTTCTACAATAACTAATTTATGGAAAAAATCAAAACGTCTGGGCATGTCGGTGGTGGGTATATATTATTTGGTATAATTTTTTTTTACCATAACGCTATTATCAAGGGAAGAAACAGGGGCCTACATTTGCATGGAATAAATGCCGCTAGGATATCTTCTTAGCTGACAAACGCTGTTAACCATAAGGCCTTTGACAGTTTCACCGGACCTTGAGGATAGTGCTTAAGGCACTCAGCCTAAAATGGTAGCCAGCGAAGTACACCAAAATGGTACGAACCTCGGCTTGAGCTGCTATTCACGCTAATAATTTCGTGGAACTTACTCCGCGCTAACCTAACGGTTACTAAACCTGTAAAGTAGAGGTCCCTTACAGAAAAAAGACTCTTTTATCTTATTAAATTTCTGCTATCCAGCAGGAAACGAACTCGCAACCTATCCATGAGCGCAGTCCGCTATATGCGCCATTTGACCGATTAATAATATTTGTAATCTTCAAAATGTTCACTGGAATATTTTGATTAAATCGTAAGACTGCTGGACATTGCCATAATGGCCACGCTTAGCAGGCGGGTTGGCGATCGCAGTAGGTGTTTGTGGTGCTCAGAGGATGCTGCTGCCCATCGCCTGGTTTATATCCCTTCGTCGCCTTTTACGACACCCACGGGAAGATACGGGTGATACTATTCTTAGCCGGCACCACACGGCATACTGTATACTATACGGCAAATGTACGAGTATACTCAGTGAAATAGACATTTTTTAATTATATAAATCGGTTTAGTTATTATCGAGTTATAAGCCAATTAACGGATAGACAGGCGTTGCCTTTTATATAATGTTAGGGTAAGGATCTAGAAGAAACACAATAATGGTGATTTTTACGAAGATTTTTATTTCTATTATTTTAGATTACTTTTGTTAAATACTCATGAATACTATTTAACGTAACAAAATATATTATAATATACTGAAACTTAACCAAATAATATATCTGAGATTAAACAAAATAATCTTGTAAATAGGTTCAGTGGTTCTCGAAATATAAGTCAACTAACAGACAGACAAACAGATAGACGTTGCCCTTCATATAATGTAAGGTTGCAGCATTATATATATCTTTAGAGACTTTAATAAATCGAATTGAAAAACAATTAGTAATTGACTTTCTTACTCTAAGCATTTTGAGGACAGTAGTGTTTTCTACTTGAAAGCAGTTTTAAGACTATTTAAATACAATTAAAAAAAAATTGAATATTTGAAATGATCTTAACAAACGGCAGTATAATAGACGGCAATAGTGAAAAATGAACAGTAACGGTTTTGATTTTAAACTCCTAATTATTAAATTAAAATATTTTCACTAAACTTTTCTGTCTTCCAATTAGTGCGCTTTTAAATCGATTTACATGATTCTATTTTAATATGGTATATGTATTATCTTGTTAAGTGTTTTTTTTTTTCCGTCATATAACATTCGAAACTAATTTTAGCGAAAAAGTTACTAAAAGCACGTTACACAAAACGTTTGCTTAGTCATAATAGTGACCCAGAATAATTCCTAGAAGTACTGGTTCTCAAGTAATGCTGCCAGAACACATCTATTAGTATTTGGCGACACGTTTTCAAACTTGAGGGTGGTAGCTACCCAGGCGGACATTATTATAAAATGCCCTTTTTTTAAAAAAAAAAAATGCCCTACCACTATGCTATGGTTTCCTCACGATGTTTTCCTTTATCAGAAGCTCATGCCGTAATGGAAGCTAGAGATTAGGAAATTATTTGAAAAAGTATAAATAAATGTTGTTAAACATAACTGAATGGCGTTAGTATAAGTAAAGAGCACGCATATGAATTTAGGGCTTGTACTTAAAAACACTATAACTTCAAGTTTTCATACATGTTAGTGATAAGGCGATAGGATGACGAATCCTTAAAACCTAGTTTACCGTAAAATTATTAAATTATTCTCCAACCAAATAACCTAAGATGAATAATCTCTACTTATAATAAAATCATTTGTCATTTAAACCCTATAAAAATCACTACACAAAATGCTTTTAATGTGACAGTATCTCAAAACAATAAAACTATTTTACAAACGCAATTTCTTTCGAACACTTTAAATTTTAGAATCGTCGATAATATTAGCAAAATCTCGCTCCAACTCTTGGCTCGCAAATAAAATACCTAAGTAAATTTATTCAGTTTCAAATTGAACGCTTTTATACTAGTTTCTTAGAGCACAACGAATCCATCAATCGAAACGAATTATTACGTATATTATTACTTAAGATTTAAATGCCGTCAGCTGCCGAAAGGTTAATTTTGGCGTGGTTTACGATCGGCAGTAAAGTCGCCATGTTGGCGTCGCGTTGCCGTCAAGATGGCCGCGGTTATTATCAAAAAGGGCGCGAAAACGAAAAGATGGCCGACTCGAGGCTGTTTATATTTTAATGATCTGTCTCTCTAGGATATTATTTATGTTCATTTTTATCACTTAATAATAGTAAATCGTTCATGCAACATTGAAATTAACCACCGTTTTAATCTTCATTACAAAATGACTTGTAAAACATTTTCTAATCTAATCTAATCAGTCTACAAACAACTCCTAGAGTTACGGACCCAAGCCATCTTCAGTTAAATTGTCACACAAAAAATCACCGACTCCGTGGAACTAATAACATTTAAATTATCCATTGTCATTTAATATACAAGAAAGTAATTCTCAAACGGACCGGGATTTTATTATGTTTTGCGTGTTAACATTACAGGAGAGGGCAGGGTCCCGTGCAAAGAGGGTGGCCGGCGGACCGTGGCGATTCGCAATCGCTCCAAATGTCGCGACTTGGCATTTAAACTGACATTTCGCCAATCTAACCTTATTTTTGGTGCCGCTCATAATGATGCAATAGGAAGTCAAGCCGTAGGGAAAGGTGAAGTGGTATTATTAAGATAACAAAATATTTTCAGCATAAATATAATATACCTTGTCATGAGGCAAAATGGACGATTTTAAAAATAAAAAAAACGAGATTTAGGTTTCGAACGCAAGGTACATTGTTAAACGTACATTTTACAAAATAGTGTTGTGTGACATAATGTGCCCAATATTTCAATAAAAAAATAGCATGCGAAACGAGAATCAGAGTATAATCAGAGCGAAGCGAGTTGCGGGAAGATGAAAGTCAAGATACACTTTATTTTGACCCTAAAACCTGTTTAATTTACTTCAATTTATTTTAAAGAAATTACTTCAGAGGTTGTTATTATCATATATATGGGGCAATCTATGTAAAAATTGATGGGTGATGTGAACTGTACAATCCATAAATGTGTATCTCTTTGTGATAGAGTTATCTTTTCTTATAGAGACATTCCTCTATATGGCCCTTAACCAGATAAGTGTGACAACCACTCTATAGCAGGCTTCAATAAATCACTAAATGTTATCGCGCATTCTTAGATGCATTATTTTTATGCTCTAAGCTCGAAATTTCTTTTTTATATAGTCAATCCGTATCTGACCACAAGATTTAATTTTGACACACTCGAGCTCGTTATTAGCCTTCCGCAATAGTCTATCGTGTTTTTTTTTACACGATATAGGCTCAGTGCTTTGATCACAATCACGCCTGATGTTAAGTGTTGACGTGGTCCAGGATGGTAAACACACTAAACCTAGGTACTGGTTATCAAGTAATGCTGCCGGAACACACCTATTGGTATTTGGCGACAGGTTTTCAAACTTGAGGTCGGAGCTACCCAGGCGGGGATTATTAGAAAATGCCCAACCACCACGCTATGGTTTTCTCACGATGATTTAGTTCACCGAAAGCTCAGGCCGATTTCAGAGTTGGATAGGTGGGATCGAACCCGCGTCGATTGACGCGGAATCCAGCCGCACTGCCCGCTGCTAAATTTATCTTCATCCTAATCTCGTTAGGTAGCGAAAAATCAAATATAAATAATGTGTCAACAACCTCCTGAATTTTGAATTTATTACAAATACATACAATTAACATTCTGTTGCGAAGTATACACGCCATTTCCGATCCACATGCATTAAAACATAAGCACTGATTTCTTTTGTTCACCATCGTCCATAACGTCATTCTCTATTTGTGTCAATGGTTTATTATTTCAGATTTATAATATAAATTCGCGGAAAAATTGCATAATTATCATGAAAGTGTAATATTTATTAGGTGTATTTTTATTTTTATTTATTGTGTCTAGAACATGTATTGATATTCAAAATATCTTCAATCTTCTTAAGTGTAACTGATTGAAGGGTATGAAAATGCATATTTGAAAAAAAAAAAAAAACAAATATTTATGTACAAATGAAAACTGAAAAAAATGCGAAAATGTATGTGAAAATTTTGATTAAAAAAATACTTTAACAAAACAATTAAGAACATTACGTATGTAATTTGTTTTTTTTTAAAGTAATAATAGACACCAAATAAAAAATAAAAGCTTGAAAATAATTCACAATTATTTAAAGTTCAAAATACTACCTCCGCTTCCGACCCACTTATTTCAAATTTTTTTTAATAAATAAAATTGGAGTGTATGTTTGTAATGTCAAAATTAAATAGTTTCACAGTTAAGTAGATATGAATGTATATATCGTATACGCATCGTTATAGGATAAAAAAAATACATTTTATTTTAGTTTTTGTGTGTGTCTGTCTTTTTGTTCCGGGTAATCTCCGGAACGGCTTAACGAATTTTGACAGGACTTTTTTGGTAGATAGCTGAAGTTACTTCGGATAACTTAGAGTAGTCTTACTTTTCAAAAATAATTAGGGTTCCGAAGTCGGTCCTGGTCGAATCGTTCGAATCGTTTTATAATTATCACACCATGTTGTTTAAATGATTACTCGAATATATCTGAATACACACATACGGAAGTAGTACATGAATCACTAAAAAACACTGTTCAATGTATCGTGAAAATTATTTAACACTATAACTGAATAAAAATATCCATTATACAATAATATATTAATCTAATTTTCTCTAAGTAATGTATTCTTCATAATTACAAAAAAACAAGTGCCAATTTTTCAAAAGTCAAATAAATCACCAATATTTTCCTTTACTGTTTAAACCAAAGTACGAGCTGTAATTTCATATAATAAATTACCTCCAACACATTTACTTGTTATACTTTATCATGAAAATGCGAATAATTGTAAATTGTAATACAATAAACTGAAACTTGAGAAGCAGACAGCTGGCACAACTAATATAATGCGCATATATTATAGGATAATATTGTACAGAAAAAAATAACAATTACTCTAAATGGAATTCTATAAAACGAGCAAATTATCCTTCCAACAATTCATCATCTCCCTACCCTTTTCCCATTTTTATTTGGGGTCGGCGCAACATGTCTTCCTCTTCCATTCCTCTCTATTTGTTGTCATCTCCGCATTCACTCCTTTCCTAAACATATCGTCTTTCACACAGTCCATCCATCTTTTCTTTGGTCTTCCCCTTCCCATGTAACACGTCCACATTCATATCCAATACCTTTCTTACAACATCCTCTTTCTCCTTGCGCATCACATGTCCATACCAGGATAAACGACAATTATATTACTTAATTAATATTTTACATGTGCTCGATCATAATCGCAACAGAGTTACGATTTATTGTCAGCTACAACTAGGTGTACGTTCGATACTGACTCAATTACACATATATGTATAATATATATACACTAACATTATTCTGTGTCCCTTACTAGATTTATCAATCTCCTAATGAACCGAAAATCAGTTATTAATGTGTCGAGTACCCATAAAAATAAGACAATAGGAAAACAATGGAAACGCCAGGTAAGTGCTCAAGGGCTTAATGAATCAAAAACATTTATCTAATTAGTCCTTTATGTTATAAATCTTAAAACAATATATATTAACATCATAATCATCGGAAAACGCCTTCGTGCCAAAATCTCATGCATTTTGAACCATTTCATATTTCATTTGAACTCATTTGGAACCATAAAGCGAAACTTAACACCCGACGAGTACAAAGTTGCAACACGACACTCGGTTACAACTGACGAGTAATTAAACAAAACTTGATCAACGATAACTAACTAGTAAGTGCTGCGCAAACCACGAGAAACGCATTCACACCATCCAGATAAAGAAACTAACATACTGTTCATAATGTTGTCAGAGAATCATGTGATGTTGTTTGTATGTGTATGTATGTATTTGTCAGCCGCTATAGAGATTTACTCTAACTAATGACTATACAATAAAAAAACAACTATTGTCGTAAATATATGTATTTTCTATAATATATATCTCACAAACGTTTTAAAACAAAGCTACATAAGTTATAGTAATAGTAAAGGAATATAAACAACACGACAAAAATACGCAATATTTATCCTGTAACTACATGTGTCACCAGTTAGAAATAGTTCTATTGGAAATGTTGACGTGTCACACAGATATAGCAATAACAGAAATTATTTAGTTTATTTTAATATAATAATATACTTATATAATTTTGAGAGTACATAACACACCTCCGCTTTTCTGATGATATAGTCTAAGTCATGGCTGAGACCCCAGAAGACCTAAATACGACGCTCGGTGACCTGACCAAAGCCTCCGAACGAGTTGACCTTAAAATGAACATGGGTGGAACAATATATAAAACGAAAGTCATGTCTAATGTCCATATTGTGCAAACTTTTATAAAAATTGGTGACTACGCTCGAAGTTGTTGACAGTTATGTATACCTGAGACATACCGTCCAGTTAGGTAGATCCAACTTTAGAAAGAGGTTAATCGTCAAATCCAACTCGGCTGGGCCGCGTTCGGGAAGCTCCGCAGAATCTTCTCGTCCGAAATGCCGGAGTGTCTCAAGACGAGAGTCTTCGACCAGTGTGTGTTGCCAGTGATGACATACGGCACTGAGACGTGGTCGCTCACAATAGGCCTAATAAAAAAGCTCAAAATTGCTCAAAGGGCAATGAAGAGGGCTATGCTTGGAGTTTCACTGCGTGATCGAATCAGGAATAAGGAGATCTGCAGAAGAACCCAAGTAACCGACATTGCCCGAAGAATTGATAAACTTAAATAGCAGTGAGATAGACACATTGCTCACAGCACCGATGCCCGATGGGGCCAACTGGTTCTCGAATGGCTACCACGCATCGGAAGACGTAGCGTGAGTGGACCGACGACTTGGTGAAGGTCGCGGGAATCCGCTGGATGTGGGTGGGGCAAGACCGGTCGTCGTGGAGACCTACGGTTCGGTCGGTTACGGTCCTCCGATTCAATGTACAGTTTTACTAGATGGTGAGAAGTATATTTGCCTAATGTAGTAGCAAAATAAGTAAATAATGGGATCTGTATAATACAAATTAAAAACTATATTTCGCAGTGAAAAATATATGAAACGAAGGCGCAGCCGCGGGCACACAGCAACTGTAAGGTTAAAAAGTTTAAATAAATTTTATTTTAGTCTAGAACAAAGCCCTATATTGACGAGGATAGATGACTGATAGTTACCTGGTACCTATTTAGTTATTTGTGGTCTTTTTTATAGCACCATTATTATTATATTTCTTTAACTAGCTGTGTGCCCGCAGCTGCGCCCGCGTTTGATTTATACTTTACTGCTTTTTATTTTTTTATACAGAACCCTAAATATTTTTTAGTATTAAGATAAATTAAATATATTTCTAGAAGTATAGGTAATCCTTTATCTGTAATCTGTAAAATGATTAAAATTCAGTGCTCTATATAGGGTTGAGGCATTCATTCTACATACCGTACCAAAACGTGTCCAGTACCCATCGATTGACAAATATGTAATGTGTATGTAATATGTAATATTTATGTAAATACACTATAACAGAATTTTTTTTTTACAGTTTTATGGGAGGCTTACAGTCAAATGTTGGACATAAATAAAGGAAATGTGAACGTATTACAATTGCTAATTATAAGCCTCCACCTCCACAAATCAAAACATGTCTTAAGTTAATTTGAAACATTGTTTAGAATTTATTTCATTTCTAAGAAGTATTCAGAGAGACTGATTGTTAAATAAACTCGAGTGACAGATATATCGAGATAAGTTTTCTATCGAACAAACTTTATTTTACGAGAAGTTTATGCTATCTTAACTGTTATTATGTAACTTGACATAGGAGGAAAGGTAAACGTTAATGATACCCATTAATTATTTATTTATTCGAATATGTAGAAATAGTTCGTTGGTATTTGTATGATGGCAGAGGGATACGTAGATGCATTTCCCACGTTAAAAAAGGGTCCTTTGTATCGATTTTCTGAATTGCCCCGATCCGAACTATGGAACAGATCGCAAATCACCGACCCGATATTCAGAAGATCGATCCAAGAGATCGAACGGCAAAAAATTGATAATCTTAATTTTTTATTATTAAAATTAATATATAATATCATGGAATTATATACATTAATTACGCTTTTTTCTTATGAAGGTAGGCAGAGACTACATTTTTATATTTGGTACGATCCTGAATAGCCTCTCTCGTTTCTTCTATTTTAGTAAGCGCTTTCATATACATATACGTACTGTTTGCTTACGTGTACTCATTACTTTAAACTCATAAAAAATTAATAGTTTTAGACGTGAATCTTCGATATCTGTCTAAGATTTTGTTAAAAATGTAATATTATGCATTACGCACTTAGAAAATAGATAAAAGATAGTATTTTGTAATATTAAATATTAAGTATTTCTAGAAATAATCTTCTTCGAGTGAATCCGCCAAACGTAACTAATTTTATAAATATATAAAAAAATCATCAATATTATTTCCCGCACGTGATAAAATCAAATAACCAGGGCACGGTAATTAAGAAATATGGTTTATTAATAAAAAATGGTGGTATATAAATAACATTCGATGAATGAGCAAGACGGTTTGGCTGGCGGGTGGGGCGCGTGCGCAACGAAACAGATGTTCGGGGTTCGACGCCCGGTTTCGGCCAGCATCGCCCGAGAGCGCGCCTCTTTATTAGGGGCCCTCATGCTATAAACAGGCTGTTCTTTTAAATACATACTTAAAAATTGTTACAATCAAGAGGAAACGCGACGGAGATAAATGTAAACAATAGGTGTTTCAAAAATCTATTACTATATTGTTCCGCCCCAAAGAAAGAGCTACAAAACGAGTAAAGGACATCTGCCGCTTGGGATGATTATTGTATTTTCTTCTGTTTTCTTCTCCAAAACTGGGTCTATTTTAATTTTAGTTTAGTTATAAAATAAAACAGACTTTGGCTATACATACCTCTATGTTTTTTTATGGTTTTATTCGTCAAACTTGTTTGACGGACTTTAGAAATCGGGTATTTTTTCTCATTTTCGAAAGCTCCTAGTTTCTACAACAATTAATTTATAGAAAAAAATAAAAACTTACTAGCATGACGGTGGTTACATATTATATAGTATAAAATATTTACTATAATGCCATTACCCAAGGAGGAACATGGGAAGACTTTTGTATGGAATAAACGTCACCCGCATTTCCTCTTAATGAAGCTAAAAGAGCCTATTGATACGTTTATATGTATCACAATTTTTTTAAACTGACTAATGTTATTGACCTTAAGGGTTTTAGTAGCTTAATAGCTCCACAGGGCTTTATAGTAAGCGCAAAAGAAACTCGGTCGGAAATTAGTAACCAGCACAAAGGAACTAGGAACTGAACGGTATGAACTACAATTTGGAACTCGACGCCGTTCCAAATCTGTAACTTCCGCAATTAGCCGGTTTCTCATTCCCACTGCCTTAAACTTATCTGCGACTTTAACGCGACATCACTAAGGTACTCTAGGATCTTTTTAACGCGTACGATGGCGTTATGAAATGGCCTACCCAGCACCGTATTCCTCCAAGGATACAACGCGCGACTATTTAAGAAGGGCCTGAAAGACGTTTTCTAAGATTTGTGACGTATCGGTAAAACCCCTAATGTTGCACCTGCCTGTTTGCTGACCTTTGACATAAAAATAAACCTCGACTTGGGTTAACCCGGTATTAAATACCGTCACAGAAATTTCACGATATTCATCCAATCGGAACTTTGAAACTAAAGTCTTTGAAAAAAAAAAATCTCTCTTTCATTAGTTCGAGTGTAGTGTGGATGTATGTAAAGTGCAGTGTGTTGCTAATGTACTATGACTTTATGGAGACTGTCACAAGTGGTATGGAGCATCCCCTCTTGATATTTTTTTCGATGGAATCAAAACTTCAGTTTAATCAATCTACAGGTCATGGAATTACTTATTCAGGAAAACATGGATATGTATAAGGAGATAAATTACAGGTAACGAAATTAAAAATGGAACATCATGTAGATGAGAAGCGTTTTATTTTTACTTTCTTCACGAAGCTAATTCTTTTGTTCTTTGATGTTCCATCGTTTATGCAGCACATGGCCTATACTCTTAACTATAAATATAACGTGGATAAGCGAGTTTACTCTCTCTCTATATTTATATATGGCACTAGCTGCGTGCCCGCGGTTGCGCTCGCGTTTCATATATTTTTCAATGTAGTTTGTAATTTTATTAATACGGACTCTAATTATTTTCCACAGATTTTTTTTTTGCTACTAACATTAAGCAAAGATATTTCTCACAAATACTTGGCAATAAAACTGTGCATTGATTCGGATTTTAATCACAATTTCTAATTTTTATTTTTTTACTAATTATTTTCGAAAAATTAGATTAGCCTAAGTTCAAGTCCCGTCAAAATCGCTCCAGCCGTTCTTGAGATTATCCGGAACAAACAGACAAACAGGAATTTAAAAAATTGTATTTTAAGTATCTTATGTAAATATTTATTCAGTAAAAAAAATATTTTGACATTACAAACAGACACTTCAATTTTATTTATTAGTTTAGATATATAAGTCCGCAATAGTTTTGAGTATCTTTTTCATATATGAATGTATTGTACCGCTTTGACCGAATTCGTACTTGATTTTATGACACACATACAGAAACACACTAAGCCTAAAGGTACTGGTTTTCATGTGGCGTTGCCAGTAAACACCTATTGGTGCTCAGTGGTAGATTGTCAACGTGAAAGGTGGTAGTTAGGACTAACTACCATGCAATGGGTTTCTCACTATATTCCTTCACAGAAAGATAAAGGTTATTATAATAATAGGATAGATGAGTTTGAACCTACGTCCATCGAATCCGACCACACTGGACCATGATCGTATCCTTATATAAAAATGACAAAGGTCTACTTTCAAATAACAATGTCTGTACATTACAATTATTCACTACATACAATATTCATTATCTTCTTCTTCTTCTTAGTTAATGGCAATCTGTGTGTACACACAATTTGTGCCAATGTCATGTGGGTAAGATTTTCAATCTTGTATCAGCGTTACCAAGATCCAACAAAACGGTGGCCCATCCTGCTCGAACTTTACATGGAGCTTTGTCGGCACCTCAGAATGTATGCTACGCGTTGTCTTCTATAATAAACTTAACTTGAACACAATAACTAAACTATTTCACACAAAACGCCACCAAGATTACATGATATAGAGTCAAGTACACAAGTTTAATGAATTAAAGAAAACAATTGCTACATGTCAGACTGGGATCCCGCCAAAAACTCTATTCATTATCTATGCACTCAAAATAATATTATCATACTATCATTGCATTTGCATTGAAATCTTTATTTATTTATATCAAAAAGTACATTAATTTATATAATACTTTATAATTAAAAAAAAGACCTATAAATAATGAATGCCGTCCAGCTCGCCTCCAGATGGACAGGTTCCCAGAAGGCTGGCCATATTTTTTATTTGTTACGGATAAACTCAAAATCAACTTCATCGATTTAAAAAAATCTTTCACCTATAGAAAGCTATTTTATCAGTGACTAACATAAGCTATATGCTATTTTTAACTTTTCAATTATCGTGTTTCACGAATTTTACAAATTATTTCGAATAGCACTCACATATTTTTGATGTCGTTGTTTACATGATTTAAGAAGGAAAGCTCTAAACATTTTTATTTTTAAGGGATTTGTCAATCTGACGTGTACGATTCTAGGGGGTGACATTACCCCTACGACATACCCCACTGCTGTTTAGCCGATATGAAAAAGTGCAACTGTACTTAAGAGGATATCCTAGCGGCATTTATTCCATACAAACGTTGTCCCCTGTTTTTTTTTTTTCCCTGGATAATAGCATTATTGTAAATATTTTTATACCAAATAATATGTATCCACCACTACCATGCCCGTACGTTTTGATTTTTTTTTCCATAAATTAGTTATTGCAGAAACTAGGAGCCTTTGAAAATAAAAAATGCTCGATTTTTACCGACATTTTCAGACGTTCGTATGAAATCGTCAAATTTGATGAATAGAATTTTAAAAAGGAAGAGGCTTAGTCAATCTATAACTGAAAGAAAATTAAAAATTAGTTCCGTCTTGGAGGAGGAAACAGGATACTACGAAGCCATTTTTTCGTAAATATGTGACTCTTTCTTTGGGGCGCAACGCGATAGCAATAGATTTCTGAAATATCTAGTTTTCAAATATGTTGCCGGCCGCATATCTTCTAAACTTCTAACTTCATTCGAGTTTACTAATGTATTAATATGTAAATAAAACCTTGAAAATAGTTTAATAGTTTTCAAACGATGATTTAAAATAAGAGTTTCACTGTAAATATATAATGTATATTCAAACAACCATTTTGTTTAGTGTTACCAGCTTGACCTCATCTTTCATGTAACAAAGGAGATCGTTTTATACTTTACATACATATATATTGAATAGCGAAGCAGAACACCGAACAGTAAATTAACGTTTCGCTGTTGGACGAAGAAACTCACTTGACTGACAATTCATACAGAGAGACTCTATAAGTTCATTATTTCCTTATTAACATGCAAGTATTAACACATACAATTTTACCTTAAGAATATCGAATAACTAAAATAAAACAATTGTAAACTTAGTACGTAATCCATTATAATCAAAGCCAAAAAACATCCATAGCTAGACATGGAATTAACCCACAACAAACCGGCTTGCTTCACCCTTCACCAGGTCGTTGGTGCACCTTGTCTGAGTGTCACTCACTCTGCATCTTCCAGTACGAGGTCGACATTAGAGATTCGGTTGGTAACATCGGGCATCGATTCTTTAGGAAACCTAACCTACTTAGTTTGCCTCTTTAGTTTGACAATTCTTTATGAAATCCACAGTAATCCATAATTGTGTTTTAGACCTAAATGTATTAATTACGGGAGAAATATGTTAATCTCTGTTCCCTGTAATGGTGGCCAAACCTCTGTCCGCAACTACGGACAGGTTACTATCTTGAAGGCGCACCGATGCGTCCTTCTTCTCTGAGTTACCTTCGGAAATTCCCGTTGTTGAAATCTCTGAAAGAATCGAGAATATCCACGAATTATCCGAGAACCATACTTCAGCAACTTACTGAGTTTATTATAAATGAGATGGCGCCCTTTATTTTTTTTTTGTTTATACTGTGTATTACTGTATACTGTGCTTTAAACACAATCTCGCCTGATTTTAAGTGACGATGTGATCCAGGATGGTAAACACACTAAGCCAAGAGTTACTAGTTCTCAAGTGATGCTGCCGGAACACACCTGTACTAATTTGACGACAGGTTTTCAAACTTGAGGGTGGTAGATACACAGGCGGGCATTATTAGAAAATGCCCTACCGCCATGATATAGTTTCCTAAAGTTGTTCTTCATCACCGAAAGCTCAAGATGATTTTAGTGTTAGATAGGTGGACTCAAACTCGCGTCCATTGATTTTGTCCATTGATTGATTTCTCTTATGTCATAATGCCGTATAGCTTTTAAACAACAATCACATCTGTTATTAACATGAAGTAAATTCTAGAAAGTATTATAGAATAGATGAAAACACCAAACTGTGTTTGACAACAAAATTTTTAATATTCGAATGAGCCAACATTAAAAAATCTAAAAATACTAAATAAACTACTGGCTATAATTTGGGCACAAGGATCGGCTAATATCTCCTTTCTGATAAGAATTTTCTCAGGAGATGTTTTTAAGGTGCGACCCGTATAAAACCAATTTTCATAACACTAGTGTTCTAAAAATTATGAATTTAACTGACCACTTATCACAGATACCCTAACAGTATACTAATTAATATAATAAAATAAGCTGTTTGACCATATAATAGTGATTTTGTTTCTTTAAAAATGTAGTTATCTCTAGTATTTTATTATTAATAGCTATATATTATCATAATTACTTCCTGAATCTTCGTCTACAGTTAAATTAGTCAAAACAGTAACGCTTATGTCCAAATAAAAACATCACAGACCATTAACATTTAAATACAGCTGACGATATGCAAATTATATTTTGAATTTCACGCCGCCATCTTGCTGTCGCACTCGTCGCCTTTTGTGAACGAGTCTCTAACCTGGCTCTGTTCGTCTTTTTACAACATCTGTTTTTCCATCTACTAAGAATTTATTCTATGATTAATGCTTTATAAGATCTATTCTCAATAACTACCACTGCACAATGATAGTTTAATAGTGAATAGTGATAATATTGAATACACAATACGCTCGTGCTTCAAAACCCGCAAACTGTGACGATTTTTTTTTTAAATCTAATTTCTACTACATTATTTTCTAAATAGACTATAAACATACCTCTAATTATAAGAAAGTTACAACCTCAGAAAACTTATATGAAAACAAAAAAATATAACCTAAATAATATAAATAACATTCAAGCAAAATAACCCATTTAATGGATGCCAACTTTCAACATAAAAAATATTAAATTAAATATTTAGTATATGTATGTGTGTGTATATATACATACAAAAAGACAAACGGTTTCTCACGTTTATACATGAATAATTCAAGAATCGTTCCACCTAGTTTCACAATGAAAACGGTCCGCCCGTTGTTGTTACGATCCTGTGAAATGATAATATTATTTTCGAAAAGATTTCACGGGATTGTGTCCAGCGGACGAGAAGCTATCGACTTGATACCAGATTAAAATATGAAAATCCTTCATAGAGATATACAGATTTATTTTGATAAGGCATTACGTTTATGCCAAACGTTTATGTCTCGAGATAGGAAAAGATTAGAAGCATTCGAAATGTATTGGTAGGAAATAATGGGGAGAATTTACTGGATGGGAAAGAAAACAAAGAAGGAGATGTTAGCCAAAGAGGACAATATAACAGATGTTAGAACGTTTGATACGACTGTCTTCTTCGCTTCCTTTCTTTTCCCCACTTCGCTCCCGCTCCTCCCTGTTTTTGTCGTTAGGCAAGAACCAGAGGAGGAGTAGAGGGACCGTACATCTATTGGTCGGCAGTCGGAGGAGAAAAGCGGTTTGTGCCAAGGTGTCCCCCTGGACGGAAGATAAAATGAATGGCCCGACCTGATACAGGTCGAAGGCGGCTGACGGCACTGTGGGGTTATAGTGGGGAGTTCACGCCGGGCGAGTCCCACATGCCCCCTGCCAACTTAGTTGGGGAGAGTGTACAATCTACTTAAGTTGATAGGTGATATTTTTTTGTAATAAGATAAAGTAAAAATATTTGTCATAAATTCAAGCACTTACCCATAAAACTGTACATTGAATCGAATTTTATTAAATTTTTTATGAGTTTTATATTTTTACGCGGAACCCTAATTATTTTAGAAAATTAAAAGTACCATAAGTTACCCGGAGTAACTTCAGCTATATACCAGCTATATAAAAGCCCCGTCAAATCCGTCCAGCCATTCTGGAGATTACCCGGAACAAACAGACAACAACAATTTTAAGAATTGTATTTTTGGTACAGGTATCGTATAAACATTCATACCTATTTAGTAAAAAAAATGTTGACATTACAAACAGACACTCCAATTTTATTTATTAATATAGATACGCTCTAAGGAAGCTCTTATGAACGTGTCAAAACACTAACTAGGTACCGTCAGTTCACAGGTAAATCGAGAGATAAGAAAATACTGTAAAACAAATGCTAATTTTTGAATCCGCCTATATGAGCTGACATTCTATGAGTTGATCTGAACTATCGGATACAGTAAACTTTGTACTTATAACAACGATAATTGATAGTTTATATAAATACGAATATAGCCAATGGCGAAGAGTAGTACGTACAAGGCCAAGTAGGGCAATAGATACATTCAAAGTACCCGCTTATAACAACTATTTTGGCGGTAGACATAGAAAGTCCTTGGTGCTTAAATTATATAACAGTTTACCGATATCATTACAAAACAATTAATAAATAATAACCTTACAAAACGATTTTTTTAAATAAAACCAATCAGTTCTTGTTAGATAGTATATCTAAACGTTTATGTTAATTATATTCATTTTTTTTCTTCTTTTTTATGTTTTACTGTAAATGTCGAGTACATGTATGTAAAAGTATTGCTCTTTTTTAAACTATATTTATTATTAATTGTTTATATACTATAGACAAATCTAATTAAAAATGGAGGTTACACCTGCCAATAAACTGCCATGCAGTTTGGCAGAAGTAATAAATTGTGATTCAAAATGTATATTTGATATTGAATACTTTTCTTATTATTATTATTTTGTGGTTCTGTGAGTAATCGTACAGTTACCATCAGCGGCAACAGGTGCCCGGCAGATGCATTGTTATATCGCTTGTACGGACAGCACAAAAAATATTAAAATAATTATTTTTTTTGTTTTTTTGCCGCTGATTTCGAAAGGTTAATTATTTATTTAAATTAGACAAGTTATTTTTATTAGAAGATTATTATTTTTATTAAATACAAATTAAACATGATAAAGATCGATCGATGCTAGATTCAATAGTTCCTAAATCTAAATACTAAATAGTTTCTTGCTAGTTCTTCTCGATGACTGGGTTTTTTCCAAGCCGGTGATATTATTTTAAAAGTTCATAAAAAAACGCTAAATTAAACAAATTTGATTGTGATAACTCAAGTGAACCCCATTGGAACCCAGGTTGAAAAGCTATTCGATCTTGATTTTTTTAAAGTAACATTTGGCGTTGTTAACGGTCCACTGTACCGATCGGGATTGCATATAGTTAAAGCTTTATTTTCTAAGATTATCAAGATTATATTTTTTTTGAAAATTGCAGCCATGTATTTATATTTAACATTTCTGTTTTTATTGAACTACCTAATAACAGAGGGCAGTAACCTACATCGTTGTATGTTTGCAAATGGTCGACAGTTGCTAGGCAACAACAGATGTCAATAAATAGCATTATAAATTATAATGTTACATTAAATTTTCGGCAACGAGGAGGGAAGGTGGTGGGCTCCGCTTCCACGGGACGGACGTGGGGTGGTAGAGAGGACCAAAAGGAGGGAGGAAGCGTTTCGGCGATTGGAGGAGGACTTGGCGGATGTGCCATACAGTCGCTCGACCGTGGATGCTGTCTGTCTGGTCCTCCGGGAGTGGATGTGGAGGAAACACGGCTCCCTGACTTTCAGGCTTGTGCAGACGCTATCCGGGCATGGATGTTTCTAGTGGTATCTGCACCAGATACCCAGGAGGGAGCCGTCAGCCGCGTGTGACCACTGCGGCGCGGCTGAAGACACAGCGCACCACACGCTAGATGAGAACGCTGTGTGGGAGGAGCTGCGCCGCGAGGTGGCAGCTGCTATAGGACCAGAGCTCTCGCTGCCAGATGTGGTGAAAACCATAGTCGACAGCGAGGAGGTTTGGAGGATTGTTGCCTCTTTTTGCGAGCAGGTGATATCGCAGGAGGAGGCCGCTGAAAGGGAGCGGGAGGGGGATCCACAAGCAGATCCCCTTCACCGCAGGAGAACTGGTACGGGGAGGGCACGTTTTGTGCAGTCTCCTCCGCCATAAAAGAAAAAAAATCAAAGTACCCGGAGCAACTTTAGCCTATCTACCAAAAAAAGTCTCGTCAAAATCGGTCCAGCCGTTCCGGAGATTACCTCATCTACATTCAGTAGATCTATGTTCACTTAAATTTTCAATCAGGTTTTCGTTTACTAAGCGCTTTGTGGAGCAAGTTCTTATTTTTTGATCATATTATATTAAAATTTTGGAGCCCCTTGAAAGTGACGCCCGGAGCGGGTGCCTTGGCTTGCCAGTGATCAGTGTGCATCTCTTGTGCTTGTTAACGTTTCTTGTCTGAGTATCCTAAGCATTCACAAAAAGTCTAAAGAAGCACTACATGCTCTTATTCAGTTTAGAGTTGACTTCAAAGGAATTAATACATTTTTTTTTCTAAGGATAACCAAAATCGTATTGCCCTTGGACTTCATTCTGGTCATATATACAATACATGGTGACGATGATGACTATTACCGTAGTCTATACTGGAAAACACCTATTATACAAAACTGCTCTAAAAAATTTATGCTTAAATGTTTTTTTTTTGTAGCTCGTACAAACATTCATTAGCCAATCACTGTCGACTCGAAACGGCTATAGCAGATAACGCAATTATCATAAATCAAGGCACAATGTAGTATTAAAAAAGTTATTCCGATTTGGCCTTTAACGATAAATGGAACGTCGTTCGAGATTCATTTATTAGTTTGCCTAAATATTTTTTAGATAAGTCCCGGTCCCTCTAAGTACACCTTGATTGTGTTAGTTTTTAATGCAATGCTGAAAGCTGTGAGCCGACGGCTACGCTCGCCAAACTTATCTTTGGTTGCCGAGTCCCCGCTGACATGAGGATCAGAGACTTTTAATTCTGAGTTTAGGATAATAGCTCTGAATTTACTCGCGTGTTCTAACGGATATATAAATGTTCCCTTTTATATGATATAAAGATAAGGATACAAGATGAAATTCGATAATGGTTTGTTTCACAATAAAAACTGGCTTGATAATAAATATATCTAAAATATAAAAAAAGAATGATGGAAATCAGTTCAGTAGTTCTCGAATAATACAAGTCAATTAACGGACAGACATTGGCTTTTATATAATGTAAAGATTGATACCTACATGAAAATATTACACACTAGATTAATATTTCTATACTCTATACAAATAAATAAAATTAAAGTGTCTGTTTATTTACACAAAGTAATAACTTTTTACTAAATACATATTTATGCATATATTAGTAGTACCCTAATACCGAAAACGCAATTATTCAAATTTTTATCTGTCTGTCTGTTTCTTTCGGCTAATCTCCGAAACGACTGAACAGATTTTGACGGATTTTTTTGGCAAATAGTTGAAGTTATACAGCGTAACTTAGACTTTTATTAATGTAATATGATTACAAGAATTTTGAAAAATAAATAAAATAAAAACAAAATCTTATTCAATGAACAATTTTACTGGCAAAGGGTTTGAATATGTGATATATTATTTGCTTTCTATTACTATAAAAAATAATTCTGCAAAGCTATAAAAATATCACTTCTGACATGTGTACTCTGCACACACGCTCTTTTTTCAAGAGGATTTTGCATGGTGTCGCCATCAAGCTGATTTTCACACCTCGTTATAGCCTTATTTTATATGATGATTGTCGTACATTTAACACAACTTTGAAATTTGAAAAAGATATTTAACATATTACCGATAGACAATGAACTCTGCGCACAGTAATCTCGAGAGTATCCACTGATTAAAGCGACCTTGCTGCATTTGCATACTATATAGGTGTATAAGTACGATACATACATATATAGGGTTGTCAAATATCTTTCGCAAAACTTTAGTATTTTTCTTGAAAGTGAAATAATCAAACAACTTTGAAGATTATATATTTTTTTATCGTTATAAGTTGACTGCGAGTTATATGGCATTGAAAGAATTAAAACTCATGAAATTGTGAATAAAATCCGATTCAGTGAACATCACTACCAAAACATTGTTTTACAATTAATATATAAAGATTATATTACGCAGTGAAGAATCTATGAAACGCGAATAAAACCGCGGGTACACTGCTAGTAATAGTTCAATGACATTGTAACCAAACGTTCCGTTTTCAATTAAGGAATACTTTGAAATGAAACCATTTTCTCGTATACGCATGATTACCTGCGATCCTTAAGTTGAATGTCTAACGGTAAGCACATACAGATGGTGTCCTCCGGCAAAATTACATGAGAGACAGTAACTTTGGATTCTGTTTTAGGTCATTTAACATTACACGGTACTGTGGTCCAACGTTAAACCTATATAGAAGAAAAGAAAAAAGTTATTTACTGTGTTAACCCTTGCATTTTATAAAAGGCAACAACTATCTGTTTGCTTGCTTGCAATTGGATTATAAATCTCGTGAGTTACCGTTAAACCAATTTACATGATTTTTAATTGCAGATATATATCTCATCATACGTATGAGTACAATGAACATGGACAAGACGAAAATCATATCTACTGTCCACGTTCTGCCAACTACTATAAAATCGGTCAGTCAACGCTCGAAGATGTTGACAGTTATGTATACTTGGGACAAACCGTCCAGTTAAGTAGAACCAACTTCGAAAAAGAAGTTAATCGCCGAATCCAACTCGACTGGACCGCGTTCGGGAAGCTACGCAGAATCTTCTCGTCAAAAATGAACAGTGCTCAAGACGAAAGTCTTCAATCAGTGTATGTTGTCAGTGATTACATACGGCACTGAGACGTTGTCGCTCACAATAGGCCTAATAAAAAAGCTCAAAAAGCTATGAAGAGGACTATGCTTGAGGTTTCACTGCGTGATCGAATGACGAATGGTAGATCTACAGAAAAACCAAAGTAACATTGCCCGAAGAATTGCTAAATTTAAGTGGCAATGGTAAGCAATGTGTATTGCTCGCAGAATCGGTGCCCCACAAGGTGAACCGACCTGGTGAAGCTCGCGGGAGTCCGCTCTTTGCGGGTAGCACAAAACCGGTGGTCGTGGAGATCTTTGGGGACTTACGTCCAACAGTAGACGTCTTAGGAATACTGATCAGAATAATAAAAAAAACTTTACAAAAATGACCATTATCGTTTTCCTTCTTGGACCCTTTATATTTCTATTGTATAAAAGGTAAGGTAAGCTATCTATCCGTTATTATACCCCAGCTATCGGATAGTTTTTTTATTAGATTAATTTGAAAATTGTAATTTACAGATTTATGAAAACATAAAAATACTAACATTCAATAATTTTACTTTAACCTCAATTACCTAAAAATAATACCACAAAACAAAATAGTACAATAAAACATAATATTAATACGAGTTTGACAACCCTAGCCAATATATATTTATGTATGCATAAGAACGCAGTGATAATTAGTCCTTTGTTCCTCTGTTTTACGTACTAAGGTACATACTCTTTGCGGTTGAGGTTACCAAACCCTCTGGAATGAATAATGTACATTTCTTTTGGAAATGATATACCTCAGAGCCGGAGCGCTTAGACTCTCAATTTTATTGTTTTGTCTATTTCTTGTAGTAGCTGTGCCCGTAGCTTTGTTTGATCATATCAAAAAAGTACATATTTTGTTACAAATGCAACAAAACAAGAGCCTGAAATTAGAAGTAGATTAAGATAAACAACATTAGCCAGCGGGGTGGGGTATCTTATACCTAATTAAAGAAACTAATTCTGAACAATAGGGAATATTGCACGCAAGTTGAAATACTTAACGTAGCTTGTATAATAATAAAAGTTTTTTTTTGTAGTCAAAAATGTAGAAATTAACATTATCACGTGAAACTTTATACCAATATTGAACTTTATACCGTAGAATCAAAATTCCAATACATTAATGGGGACTGTGGAGTTATTAATAAAAAAAAGAAACAAAAAACGTTAACATTAACTAATTAGACCGCAGAGTATTCCAGACTTGTGAGGCAACGCACGGGGAAGTGCGCACGCGTCGGCCGGCACACGTGCGACCCATCTGCACCGTGTAAACAGAGGCAGCCAGACTTTAACAACATTTTCATTATGTTTAGTGTTGCAACTAGCAAGTCGCATATAGTACCTCCGTTTTAACTGAACCCATCTGAAATATGCTACTAATGACCGCACAGTATACTATTACCTATCTATTAATAAAACTAGTGCCAGTTTAACCCTTGAATTAGGAAACAATTACAGGAAAGAATGAAAGAAAGAAATGAAGGTATGAAGAATTAATACCAAGAAGACACATGATAATAATTGCGGATTAGATTATGTTTACGGGGGTAATAGGAGTTTTGAACTCCCCTCAGCCCCCGTTATATTGTACGAAGCTTTGAACATTTTAAAAGCTGTATTAAAATCATTTTTGATTTATTATGATAGTTTTAAAATCGCAACACTTTCTATGCAAGGGGTACCCAGGCGCATGAAACAAAGAAAGATAGGAACGAAGGAAAAAAGAAAACTTTTTGTCCCAGAGTGTATACAACCTCCCATTTAAAGGGTCAACCGGGCATGATATCTCTTTTCCCACCACTAGTTCCATTCTTAAACGAGTCAACCTCCAACTAAGTATATTTACTCTTTACCTGTTTAAGAGTACTTTATGAGCTAGTGCCACTCTGGTGACTTTGGGTTCAACTTTTGTGTAGAACTAAAACGTTCGACCAGAAAGCTGAATATGAAGTATATGTTTCTTAATAAATGTTCCTATTTTTATACTCGAAAATGTGGATCTGTGCGAGTGAGAAAACCAATCGCTTGATCTTCTCTTGCATTGCGTAATGTGGTTTATGGTCAACAGATGTTGTGAAGGGTCAGCGCAATCGTGTTAGCGCCAACCGTGGCGAGCTTCATCCGCTAGGGGTATTGTTGCTCTGCTCGACGATCCTTTGGGTCATTTTTTGATTGCAGGTAGCAAAAACGGGTGCCCTGGCGCCTTTCTGCCAGTTTCGTTTTATGGAGAGCTTACGCCCTTTTTCGAGGCGAAAAGTACCTCTTTGTTTGTCGAAGATCTTGGTAATTACGTAATAATGATGGTATTTACGTGACTATTAATATGTAGCTATATTGCAGCTACACCTGCTATTTAATCATCTTCTTTGGAAATATATTCCGCGATATTGGTAGCATTTTACATAATTCAATAGTCCTGTATTTTTGTGGTATGACGAACATTTTTCAAGGCATTCCGGTTTCTTCATAAAGTTTTCCTTCATCGACTACAAATAGTGTTTACAGGGAATTTGAATTACTATAAAAATAAAAATCAACCTTTATTATGAACTACCTTGATTATGGTTTAAACTATTCCAAAGATCTTAATCGTTCGGTTGTCACATTTTTTATAAATAGTTATTAAACATTACTAAAATTGTTTTGCGCCCCTGACTACGTCTGACAGCCGCGATAACGTAAACAAAGCAGTGATTGTGTGTCCCGCGCACACCGCATAACCCCCCTCGTCCTATTTCATTCATTCCATAGCTATGTATTGAAATAGTTAATAAACATTTATTACATATTTCTATGGCAACTTTGGAGCCATATCAAGTTAATGAACAAAATGATTTGATACAAAAGTGAATTGATTTAATATTTTCAAGCAGGAGTGTTTTCATTCAGTGGCATTCCAGTGGCATATACGGCATTTATTTTATTGCATCATTGTTAATTATTGTATTATATTATCTCTTAAAATCCAATGGTTTAGTTACAATAACGAAATAAACATGATTCCTGTTGCCACTTCATTCAATTATCCTTTTAATCTTTTTCATATATGTTTTTTTATTTGATTTATAAACCAGACACCGCAGCTGCATGTGTTTGCCATAAACAAGCAAAACACAGCTTTTTTTATACTACACAGCCTAACCATACTATATACATACAATTGATCTTTGTAATAGCAAGCAAATATATAATTTACCTACTGTCAAATGAAGAAAAATTTTATTTAAAAATATTTCTAGACAAAATTAATGTAAATCAGTGCAGAGATTTTCGAGTTATAAGCCAACTAACGGAGATATAGCAAACAGGCAAGTAATGCTTTTTATAGCTTTTATACAGATGCATTTAATGAAAACTATAATGCAATTTACTTAGTTACAAATTTTGACATCAGCGCCATCTATCCCAGTATGAGATAACTATTAATATTTTATATTGTTACAAACTAGAATGTTTTTACATATTTAAAGCTACCTTTAATAATATTAAATTTGTCTACCAAAAACCGTACAGCGCCTTCTGTTGAATTCTTGAAATATGCTAAAATAAACAACTAACGCCCTCTATTGGTCTGTACGCATATTAGAGCTATTATATACATGATTATATATATATATATATATATATATAATTCGCAGATAATTCAAATATATTTTCAATGTCAGTTTTGTGAATGAGAAAATAGAGTGACTGGAGCCCAGTGTGTAACTTCATGTTCAGCCAGAAAGTAACTGAAAAGGCGCGTTTGGCTGTGTATCGAGGAATGCTGGTTGCTACACTTAGGGCCATGCCTAAGTGAGTGATGGATTTAGCAAAAGAAGCATGGAAGTAAGATAACTGGAGTGAAGATGATGGACAAAATTGGAAGTAGTATGATAAGAGAACGTGGAGAGGATGGATGACAAAAGATTGAATGTACAAGGCGAGAGTAATTGGCCACGTCGGTAAGGCTCGACCTAAGCGAACGTATCTCGACCAAATCGAGCACGTCTCAAATAATGGTCAGATGAAAAGTACCCATAACCAACGAGCATTTATGAAAGCGCTCATGAGAGTAGAGGAGCGAAGGAGATGTGTAAAATTCGTAAGAAGTGGAAGAACGTAGTCTCTGCCTAACTCCACGGGAAAAAGGCGTGGTGATATGTTTGTATGTTAGTTTAAACTTAAGTTAAGAATTAATATACATATATATATAAAACAAATAAACTCACGCCATTGAAGATTTCTCGATATGAGTGTAAACGCTAAATGAGTTTTTGAAACTCCCATTACACGCGGGTATGAAGGGAGCGTATACTGCAGGGGGTGGAATCAATTACATGCGGGGTGTCTAGCCGCCGGCAGCATTGCCTTCGAAACTAGGTTACACGCGTTACCTATATTTGTTTGATAAATTCATAAGAGTATCCGAGATATGTACAAAATCACCACTAAAAGATTAATCTTTATTTAATATTATGAACAATAATAATTAATATAAATAAACCACACTATTTTTATAATAAATATATTGTATTAATTTATCTTTATTTTAGACAGTGATCTAAAATCGACTATAACAATTATTGAAAATTTTAACAAAAAAATTATATTCTATTTTTTTTAAGTAAAAATAATCTATAATTACTAAAAAAAATCGTTTAATAAACCGACACAAACTATTTTTCTATATAGGTACTGAAATAACAAATTCTGAAAGTTTAAGCAGATAATTTTAATTCTAAGTTCTTTAAAAAAATCCATATAAAGTAAATAGGAAATGTAGGTTTCTTTTTTATTTCAATTTCCTGTAACTTAGTGGAATGAATTGGGCCAAATAGCAATTCATACACAATAAGACTCTTTAAAAATTAAATTCTTAGTTGATTGACATCGGTAAATAATTTTTTTTTTTTTTCATTATACGGTTTGCATTATCCAGTTACTAATAAATTAAAGAGAGTAATTTTAAAGGAAATTTCATTATCTACAAAAAAAGTCGTTTTGTATTAAATCGAATACGATTGGTAGCTGAAAATATGTAAAGCATTTTAAACATCATTTAGCTAAATATTGATTAAAGTGCTACCAGACGTTCAGAAAGGACCGTGTACATGGTACGGCGGACGACCGAACCTGTCAAGCTTTAAAATGGTGTATAAATCTTTTCCGATACGAACGCCGACAGACTTTTTATGTTATTTTGCTATTTTTTTATCATTGCTGTGTGTTACATGCACACGGACGCACTGCAGCCAGGGGATTTTCAAGTAATACTTAAGCATTAATGAGGATGGGGTAATCTATGTTCTGCTTATTTTTAATCACATGATGAACGGGAGGGCCTGAATAGTGATTATATTTAAGCAATATTTACTTATTAATTTTCGTTTTTTTTTCTGTGCCAAATTATGCCAATGTTTACCTAAGAACTTAGCTTACTACTCCTGAGAAACGAGTTGTCCAAAAAAACAAAATGTTGTTACGTTATAGTAGAAACTTAAGTGGCAAAGGGCTGGGCCACATTGCACCTAGAACCGATGCTCGATGAGGCCAACGGGTTCTCGACTGGCAGCCGCATATCAAAAGACTTTTTTTTTGACCTAACTAATGCTGTTGACCGGAAGAGCCTTAACAGCTTCACCGAACTTTGGGGGCGAGTGCTGAAGGCACTCAGTCGCAAAAGGTAACTAGCACGAGGGTTACCAAAATGGTACGAACCTCGGCTTGGCCGTCACCTGAGTTTGCAAACTCACTCGCGAGTTGTATCCTAGCTATCCCTACATTTTGTATTCTTAAATAATTAAAAAAAAGGTTCTTTACAGGAAAATTTAAGTTTCCTTACAGGATATCAGAAGATACAGCGTGGGTAGGCCCCTCACAATTGGACCGACGACCTGGTGCAGGTCACGCGATTCTACTGGATGCGGTGCCGCAAGACTGGTCATTGAGGAGATATTTTGATGGATGGAATATTAGAACGGTGCCCAAAGATCACTATAGGTAAGTTATTGGATACAAGCAGCCACACACTTAAAACAAAATTCTAAGGTATGTATGTATTTTTAACTTGGACTCCTCGAATTAAATATTTATATAAACCTTTCAAGAAATAAACTTGTATCACAGAAATCGATGTTGTGTAAATAATTAAAAGAAGGTTCAGAGATATCCTTTTAAGTTACGTGTCGATCTTAAATGAATTATTATTTTTAGAAGTGGGTAGTGACGTTCTCTGATCCCCAAATACTCTTGTGTGTGCTATCAGTAGAGCTCTATTAGAGTAAGAGAGTTGCTTACTTGTCAATTCATTCAACCGTAAAGGCGTCCACTGCTGGACGTGGTCTCCCCCAAAGATAAAGAGGAAATTGCCATAATCGCCACGCTTGGCAGGCGGGTTGGCGATCGTAGTAGGTGTTTGTGGTCCTCAGAGGATGCTGCTGCCCATCCCCTGGTGTATCCCTTAGTCGTCTTTTACGACACTCACGGGTAGATATGGGGTGGTACTATTCTTTAGCCGGCACCACACGGCTTACTTTTGTTGTAGTCAAAAATGTCTGAAAATCTGCATTTAAATATTACGTAAGCATCAATTGGGGAGGGTTTATGCTTATTTTTGATGACATGGAGGAAGAGTTCGAATGGTGATTACGTAAGTAAATTTCTTCATTTTTGTTCAAAATTATGCTAATTCTTAAGTAATTATGTGGTGTAAGAACTTTTCTTATAAGAGGGTGGGGGTAAAAATGGTCAATATTTTGCTTACGTAATAACCCTCCCCCCCCCCCAACCTCTTACGTAATCCTGAACGACCCCAGCCATAATAGTATAAACACACTGATAAAAAAACATTGCTACTAGCTATGTGTATATAGGCAGTGCGTATAAATTACCTTAAACAACACATTGGTGAGAATTTTGATAAAGTGGAGAAATCAAAGCTTCTTCGTGACCTATGTCCTTTCGAAACGATGCGAAATAATAAATTACAATTTATGAACTTTACCGTGACTTAACTAGATGAATATTCATAATTGAGTAAATCGATCGATAATCTTACTTGTTTGTATGAAGGTTTGTTAAAAAGTGGTGTTGCTTTTTCGGATTTATTTTTTTTTACCGAATACTGAATGTTGTTTTATGATAAATTTTATATGTGGGAGTTAAATATCCAAGAAAAATAAACGTTATATCAATACAGTTTTTACTTATAATGTCAAGCTGTGACACAGATCACTATTATCTTTAATATGTCACAGAGTACAAAACGTATAGAGTAGATAATAAATACGAAGTTTTTTTTAAATTATTATAACATGTCAGTTTTCTCATTGGCACTGAATACTGTAAAAACTACGCACACAGCGAGATATAACATAGTTAATGTTTATATGAATGTTATATGTGAAAAAATTTATTAGCCTTTTATAAAATAAACGAAGTAATTTAATAAATTACGTTTAAGTTTCGACTACAGAACGACCGGGAATCAATATGAATCTACTAGCTACCCCACCCAGGATTGCTCTAGTGACTTTATCCTGTAAAACATTTTAAGTTTACATATTAAATATTGAGATCCTTAATCGGCGTAAAGACTGTAATCCTATCTTTTTAGTTGGACCAAATGACATAATATGTGCAAAATGTAATTAATATCGCTTAAGTAGTTTCAGAGTTTATCACAGACAAATGTCGTAACACAGAATTTTTATACATACAACACATAATCACTCTCATGTCCTGTTCCCAACTCACTTGGGGTCGGCGCAGTATATTTTCTTCTTCCATACGTCACTTATTCCTTTCTCTTTCATATTATTCCTCTCACACACTTTCTTCGGCCTTCCTCTACAGTAAGTTAATACAGGATCTACTTTTCCATCCTTCCACATTCAAATTCATTACCATTTTATCCGCATCATCTCCACTTATAACATATCCATACCACGACAAACGATTCCCTTCCAACTTTTCTACCTTTATCGATTCCATATAAACGTCCATTTCAACATTCGCATCTGAGCTACATGCAATCGTTTCTCATCTATAATCTTATTAGCCTAGTATTCTGATCCTTACAATATGATTGGTCTTATAAATCCATATATAAGAAGATCTAGTATGATCGCCCACATTATTAAAGCTTACTGCCTAGACCTACAGTCTGTATATACTGTAGGATCTTTTTGACAGAGAGCGTCTGTACCTGCTCCGGAAGCATCATATACTTACCCAGAACTCGGTTGCATATGGGTTGCATTAGTGGATCAGATTCACTCATGATGTGCTTTGGAGTGTAATTTTACAGAACCTGGACTCTCTTGTGTTGTGTGGACACCAATGTTGTGCATATGTTTGCTCAAACAACACTGCTCTCACTTATTCTAATATTCGTATTTGATCCCTACTAAGCATCAAGGCTTCTTCAACTTTGTGCTGAGTGAATACTCTGATTAAGCTCTTTGGAATGATTTTGTCCTAATAATTCCTTCCAGAACTCTACAGCTTTACAGATGTATTGGTCCCTTATGATCAATACAATACAATGTGTATAATACAATTGAAGTACAAATAAAGTAAGTTATGTAAGTGAAAAATGTAATATACATGAGTAAAGTTCTCAGACGGGACGGAGTTTTAACTTGGTTTGCGCCAGTTGTAGGACGGAAGCGCTCGCCCGCACTGACATTTCTCGTAGAAGCCTTTTTGTTCTAACCGCTTCACGCCTCTCTATTGTTCAGCTCTACGAAGGAAATGAGAAAATGGAAAATGACCCAGTTATATGAAGAAATTATTTTCTCCAATACATTTTAAACGTACGACCTTTAAGGCCTTCAAAAAGCATCGAATTTCATTATTTTGTGAAACCATCGTATGCAATAAAACCCGCAAAAAATTGACATGATGTGGCATTAATTTATTTAAAGTTTTTTTAGGTGATATAGCTATGAGATAGGGTAGCCTGAATAATCAATCAATAGATTCCAGGACATCTTTTTCAAATTACTGAGTGGGAAAATAAAATTATTAGCTCATCTAAAGCTGATTAGAATGTAATTATAAATCATAGTCATTTAATGATATTCCAAATTTCTTTACAATATATTAGGTACATATTAGCTATGTCCATGTGGAATTTCGTGTTTCCAAAAAGGCATAAAATTTAAATAAATCTTTGATAACACCGCCATTTATATAAAATATAATTTTTTACGCCATAAATGGTAAACAAATACAATAAAAATATGTATGCATTCTACAAAAACAATAATGCGATTTGGAATAGATGTAACAAGATCTGTTTGTAAGTATATGAACGTCGCATGTTTAAAGGGTTATGGTCCCATTTTACAGGTTGTTTTTAAAGAGTACTGAAATGTACCTACTTTCTTATTTGATGATATCTGACCCTACATGCAAAGTCCTAAGCTCTAAAACTAAACCTATTCCCATACAAAATTATAAAAAAAATATATTTGTCTTTCCGGGGCATAAACGACTATCATAATGACTTGACAGCATGGTTTACTAGTACGCCTTTGCCTTTTCCTTAAGAAGGAATAAATGGAACCAAGGAGTTATTGGCGGGATCTCAGTCTGACATGTAGCAGTTGTTTCCTTTAATTCATTAAACTTCTGTATTTGATGCTATATTATGTAATTTTGGTGGCGTTTTAAGTGATATAGTTTAGTTATTGTGTTCAAGTTAAGTTTATTATAGAAGATAACGTGTAGCATATATTCTGAGGTCCCCACAAATCTCCATGGAAAGTTCGAGCAGGATGAAACACCGTTTTGCTGGAGCTTGGTAACGCTTATACAAAATTTAAAATACACCTTACCCACATGACATTGGCACAAATTGTACACAGATTGCCATAAACTAAGAAGAAGACTACTATAACCAATTTCATCAGAATACGTCAAATAGTTTTTAAGTAATGCGTGTACAAGCATTCAAAAAGATAAAGATTTCAAAAGTCACAAAAAGTATTCCGTCGTTTATACTAAAAAAAACGGATTTTTTCTCAAATTAATGAATATATTCCGTTTCTTTACAGTTGTATTGTAAATATACACGTATATGACGGAGTTGTTGATGAACGATGATAATATAACCGAAAGTAATTTAAATACTTGATCGCAAAAATGACGTCACCTTTTCACGGTTTCTTCTTCTTTCTTCTTAGTTAATG
The DNA here is from genome assembly GCA_014132275.2 of Samia ricini. Taxonomy (NCBI): domain Eukaryota; kingdom Metazoa; phylum Arthropoda; class Insecta; order Lepidoptera; family Saturniidae; genus Samia; species Samia ricini. The sequence goes on from AP028158.1 coordinate 34,024,926, forward strand.
GCAATCTGTGTGTACACACAATTTGTGCCAATGTCATGTAGGTAAGATTTTCAATCTTGTATCAGCGTTACCAAGCTCCAACAGAACGGTGGCCTATCCTGCTCAAACTTTCCATGGAGCTTTGTCGGCACCTCAGAATGTATGCTACGCATTGTCTTCTATAATAAACTTAACTTGAACACAATAACTAAACTATTTCACACAAAACGCCACCAAGATTACATGATATAGAGTCAAGTACACAAGTTTAATGAATTAAAGAAAACAATTGCTACATGTCAGACTGAGATCCCGCCAAAAACTCCTTTTCACGGTTTGATAGATAAGATACACAGTACGGTGTTGCCAACTCCTGAAGTTCAAATTACCTTATTTGTATGTTGTCACCAACCATAGTTCCGATAGAACCAATTGAAAATAAGTAATTACCTATACATAGTCTTACCTAGATTCAGTGTGTTTACCATCATGGCCACATAGTCACCTCACGTGAGGTGAAATCAAACGATTTATATTTACCTATAAAAAACTACAAAATCAAAACCATGTGACGTATTACGTCACGCGCGTACCGAGTACACATATTACTCGCAACTTTTTATACGTCACAAAAGGGATTTTCATAATATAAAAATTTAAGAAACTATAAATTTCAACATACAACACTTATCTAGACATTTTTTGTTGTGCATATCAAGTCACACAACGTAATATATGGGACAATAAAACGCATTGTCGTAATATCTTCATGACATGCGACGGAGACGCGGCTGGCGCCTGCCGTGTAATTTGTGACTTCTCAATTGATACGAATGGATCATACGTGTTGCATATTACTCACGCAGTATATGTCTTTATTAGTGTACGTTTCCATTCCCAGACGGTTACATATTTTTCAAAACACATATTACAAAATACAGTATATATGGAAAATGGGTCGGCGCTTAGTGTGGGACACAGCCTGCGTCGATCTGGTACCATCCCATCTTTCAGACAGTTCATTGGAGGCTGGCGCTGGAGTCACTTCTGCAGAAGTCCTCTGCAAATATGCTGCCTTTTTTTTGACGAAGGTAATGCATTTACGCACTACCCTTACCAAATTCATTAGAAGGATCAAAGTCCCCCCAATGAAAATGGTAAGGGGTTGTGGAGGGACGTCTCCACACCAGTGTGGGACTCACCCGGCGAGAAGCACCAGAAATACCCACTAAACCCCCCTGAGCCGCCCGCCGCATTTATGGGGAGGATACGGGATCGCGGTTGCATTCACCGCGTCGCCACCTGGGGCAAGCCCAACTGGGCCTCGTCTATTCTTTAGCCCGGTTGTAGATGGATGGGGAGATTGTCGCTGCCTGACCCACAGGCTCTCTCCCCACCCCACCTCTTCGCCCCCTTCTCTATTCAAAAGATTCATCCAGGGAGTCGCGAACCACTCCTCCCCCAACAGAAGATGAGTTCATCCAGGGGCAAGGGATGATGTGGTAACCACCCCTGCCCCTAATAAAAAAGGAACAAGGAAAAGAAATATGCTACCCTGGAGTCTGAGTTCTCGTACAGGGAGCTCGTGAGTTGTCTAATTGAGACGTCTCATGACCAGAGACACTATGAAAGAGGGCTGCCCTATTTCGCGGTCAGATAATCAATATTCCCATACAACGTGGCGATGATCCCAACCTTCTAGGTACGTTTCCCTGCGGCGGCGTTTTGGAGAACATTGATTTTTTTGTATATATTTTGTATAGATTAGATATACAATACTTTAGTATACGTATTACTTCTAATTAGAGTATTTTAATAAGGTTAAAATGATATTTGCAGATTTCGTCCACAATAAATAAATAAAATGTCTCTAAAAAATTCTTTAAGTCTTTCTATATTCCTTTATTCACCGTATTACATTTGTAAATTAATACTCCCTAATCTAATGAAATTATTGCAAGGAATACGTTTTATTACGTTGCAACTATAATTCTGATAACTTTCCCCGTATACTTACCTAACACGTTACAGAATACGTTTATGATTTATAAAAAAAAAATATAATTTAGTTCAGTGATTCTGAAGTTATACGCTCACTATCAGACCAACAAAAAGATAGACGAGTCGTTTTATGCTTAATTCAGAAATTATTCTAAATTGTTGAACGTGTCTGTGTAATTGCCGAAGTTAATTTGTTAAATAATAAAGTTATTGGGTCTAGTTACAAGACAGTTTTAAATATCATAAACAGAAAATAATAGGATTAATGATGACTCTCTTAATTTGAATGTCAACGGAATACATATTACTAACAATTTAGTGACAGTGGTTTTACAGAATGATGCCCTTAAGGTTGTTCTCTAGAAATAACAAAACATATAATTTCATCAAAATCCAGCATTACTTTTGAAAAGTTCGTGTGTCCACATTTAAAATTGAATTTTACCTCTGTCAATGTAGATAAAATAATAAAGCTTTAAATAAAATCAATTGGAAACCCACCGAAAATAATATTTCACCATTTTTGGCTAATATATTTAATCGATGCTTAGAAACGGGCACTTCACTAATATAATGAAGATTCAAATCAAAAAAATCTTTATTTAATTTAGGCCCTAAGAAGGCGCTTATGAACGTCTAAAACACTACCACCGGTTCGGAAAACAACACAGTCGAGAAGAGGCGGCAAGAAACTCGATCTGTTTTTTTTAATATAAATATAATATTTATCAATTTTTTTTTTTTTGTATAAAACTATACACTAGACTAGAAACTAATGTTAGCGGGTGCGCACAGAGTTTCAATACTGACTATAAATTATTTGCCATTAGTACGATATAACTTATTGATTGAATCAAATAAAATAATAAATAATTTGCACCCCGTCATAAAATATGATTAATTTTAAATTGTATTTGTATAAAAAGTTTGGGATTTTTAGTGATTCATTTTATTAGTTTAAATTGTAATTAGCTCAAACGCTATTTCTGGTAATGTGAGAAAATGATGTGCGAAACATTAAAGGCAGTCAATGATTTAGTGGTGTGGTTCTAGTAAAAAAACCAAATGTAGGCTTACTAGTTTTTCAATATAAAGAAGAGTTTAACGCTACTGTTAAGTAAGAAATTCCTGTAAATACGCATGAAATTGATTTAAACTACTGTACTGATTTGGATGGCATTCTGTATATTCCTAGATAAAAATTCACTTTGTATCGTTAGATGTTTTTAAAGCGATCAATATTTGTAACTGTCATTTTTTTAATGTGTTTAGTTAATAAAAGCGCTTAACAATTATTTTTTTACCTGGTCGCCCCCGTACTAATTTTATCAATGACGCAGCAACATAATTTATACGATTTTCATTTATCTTAATATGTCGGAAAGCTGGCGTAAACGCTAGGTTAGTGCTCAAGATGGGGGGCAGGAAACTCATCCTGTCCCCCGGCTGGTTGACCATCTAGGTCATGCTTCCTACGGGAGGCGGGCGAAGAGGTGGGGTTGAGAAGTGCGTACACTCCCCCATCCCCACTGGGCCATTGCACGACGAGGCCCGGCGGGTTCGCTGCAGGGGGCGACGCGGTGCTTGCGAAAGCCACCCCGTGTCGCCCCCATCCCAAATGCAGCGGACGGCCCCGGGGGGTTTTAGTGGGTATTTCCGGGCGACTCTCTCGCCCGGGTGAGTCCCACACTGCACGGAGCTCGTCACTCTGTGCCCCTTATCTAGTGTACTGGAGGACTTTGATCCCCTAAGTACAATAGATAAGGGTAGTGCGTAAATGCATTTCCCCCCGTCAAAAAAAAAAAAAAAAAAGGTTAGTGCTCAAGGGGTTATATAGGACAGCAATATATAGCAAGATTTACTCCATTATTTAATTATGTACAAAGTAAACCCCCTTTTGGTGATGCGAAGATGGCGCAGTTGGTAATGTGGTTGGAAATCGTATCAATAGACGCAGGCTCTGCTTTAAAATTTCGGTGTAGGAAAAAATCATGAGGAAACCATATTACGGCATTTTAGTGCGCCGTTTTATAACAATTTCCGCCTGAATAGCTTACAGCCGTCAAGTCTGAAAATCTGTCGCCAAAACATCGACAGTGTTATGATTACAAAATCAATACCTACACAAAAAGGAACATTTTAAATAAAAAAACAAACATCACAAATATATGCATATTTTTAATGATCATAGTATCACATTTTAAATTTCTTTAACGTAGTTCATAATTATAATTTAATCATACAATTATTTTATAAAACCTTAAAATCTATAATAATACGGTCTTAGTATTTATACATAATAATTGAAAAGATCGGTTTCTTTTTTTTTTTCATTTCAAACATGACGAGCATTTAACAAGAGAAAAGATACATGTAAAACTTTTTCAATACGACTTCCTAAGATAGTTCAACTTTGGCGGTTAGTAAAAATCTAATTTGAAAATAACAAAACGTGCAAATCAGTATAATATCTTCAGTTTGAAACAAAAATCTTTCCTCACATATTGGATAGTTGCTGGTTATAAGCTCGGTTAGATGACAACAATACTTCCAATAACGTATCGCCCCAAGAAGGCGGCGTTAGGTAAAGTGGGTTTTAGTAGGTGAAGTGGGTTTTAGTAGGTGAAGTGGGTTGTAGTAGGTAAAGTGGGTTTTAGTAGGTAAAATGGGTTTTAGTAGGTAAAGTGGGTTTTAGTAGGTAATACCGACGCTACACGCCAGGCGAGTCCCACATACCTCCATGGCATTTCTAATCCGGGAGTGAGACTTTCGCTTTAGAGATGGTAGGGGGTATGCATAAAAGCATTACCCACTATTAAAACAAAGGTGACGACAACAATACGTAAAACTATTTTAATTCTAACTAAAAAAAAATAAACGAGATAGAATGATCCCACAAAATTGTATCCACGAGGTAATTTATTTCAAAATAAGTCAAAGGTTTTAGAGATATGAAATAACGTGATCAACAAACAGTCACAGATGGATAATTCCGTTCATCTTTTCACAAAATGTTAAAATACACGTCAAAATTTAAAATGAAAAATTATCCTTATTTGGTCGTTCACTTATTAATCTAATATTGGCCTAATTTAAAAGTGCGTCATAATAATTAAAAACAATAAAAAAAATTGTGTCACTTAAAACAAAATTCAATTAAAGATAAACACCAAATTCTAATAACAATAATGTAAAGTAATACGCGAAAAAAGCAAGTAAACCCAATTTAAAAAAAAGCTATGATTTATTTGAGTATTAAGAATTAAAAATGTGAAATACCTTTACAATCGAATTAGAGATACTATAAAAAAATTACCTAATTATTAATTCATTAAATGTCATAAGTAAAAAAACTAATACTCTGTCTCGCTCGCTCACGTACGTAAAACAGTAACACGTATCGACGTCCAGCCAATGAGGAACGTCGTTTATAACTTCCGTTCGTGACGTATCATCGTTTCCGAATTACATTCTACCCTCTATTACAAACAAAAAATTACTAAAATCTACTTCAAAGTCGCAAATTAACGGTGTGTATTTGTTTGTAAAGATTTTTTTAAACATCAAAAATGTATTTAAAACATTATTATTACTAATATGAAATTTAACAATTATACTATGTTTGGACGCAAAAACCCATGTAATTATACCACAGGGATTAAAAATATGCTTAACATTTTTATCACAGACTCATTTAAACGTCATAAGTAGAATAATTAAAATTGTAGTTGTGTGCATGCATATACGTGCATATGTATGTTAGTGTTTGTGTATTTTCTGATTGGTTTGTTGGTGGGCGTGTATACGATTGTTTGGGCAAGTTAAAGTCACCGGGTTTAAATGTATGTTTTTTTTTTAAACACTAATTTTCAATTCAAATGTCAGGTAATAACAATATCCTAATGAATGTTTAGTAATTAAGAAGACTTTCGTCAGTTCTGTGTCCTGGTCTTGATTTATTATTATCTCTGGCTACATTTATATACCTCTAATCTTCAAGGTCATAATAATATTTTATCTTATACACATAAAACGAGGGTAATTTTAAACTTTTTGACCTGTCTGTATATAAATGAGTAAATAAATTTAGTGGAACACTGAAAAAAAAGAGATAAATAACGAGAAATAAAAAAAAAATTTTTTACGTGTTATTTACATAATTAAATTCTTTGTCACAGATATATTTGTCCGCAATAAACTCCGAAACTTCTCGACCGGTCTTAATGTGGTTTTACACATCGTTTGTGACTTGAGTCAACTTAAAAGATAAGATAGGTTTTTGTATAAATTTATAATATTAATAATCTCTATAGGATAAAATACATCTTGCAACACCGAATTGATCCTTGCTGTTTTTAATACAAACGGCCGTTACGTAAACAGAATATTCATAAGATTAGTAACATCGTTTTTTAGTGTTCCCCTAAATTTGGCTATGTGACTATTTTATTGTTTTTTTTTTTATGACAAACAAATTATAGTTCAGTTGATGTGACAGATTTGAGCCCTCGGACGAGTATCGTCGGTGGCAGATCCTTAGTGAATTCGTCTAATACCTGTTGAATATTGAAATTTTTAAGGATAAACGAGCGGTATTTATTCCATACAAGCGTAGTTTCCCTGTTTCCTCTCTGGATGTAAATTTTTATAACAAATAGTATATATCCACCACCGCCATGTTCGTACCTTTTGATTTGACGCGGAATCAAACCGCACTACCAACTGCGCGATCATCGCTTCACGTAAGCATTAATATCATCGATAGCATTGAATAGCATCGATATTTACTCATCTTTTTTTTTCCAAACGTATGCTAACATAATCATGAAAGCCCTCTATAGAGCTTTGGTTACAATATCCCCCCTGATAAGGGGGTTGGGATGGCGTCCAAAAATTGCCCAAAATCTCGCATCGAGAGGAAACCATAGCATGGTGCTCTGGCTTTTTCTAATAATTAGCACTCTCAAGTTTGAAATCTACCCCCAACTACATCAAAGCCTAGTCATCTTTGAAGCGGTGATGGCGCAGTGGATAGCGTGGACGGATTCCGCGTCAATAGACGCGGATTCAAACCCACCTACGCAACTTTAAAATCAGCCTGAGCTTTCGGTGAAGGTGAAGGTGAACATTGTGAGGAAACCATAGCATGGCGGTAGAGCATAACCGGCTCGGCTCGGTAGCTACCACCCTCAAGTTTGAAAACCTGTCGCCAAATACCAATAGGTATGTTCCGGCAGCATAACTTGAGAACCAATATCTAGGCTTAGTGTGTTTACCATCCTGGACCACATCGTCATTTACCATCAAATAAAATTTTAGTCAAAGCATCCTAAACGTTTTAGGTTACGGAATACTTGTTTATTCATTTACAAAAAGGGCAGCCAATATCTAATACCAATATCTATTTAATTCAAAAATAGCTGATTGCCCGCGGCTGCGCCCGCGTTTCATATGTTCTTCACTCCATTTTTTTATACGGAACCCTACTTTTTTGCACTAAGATAATGTAAAAATATTCCTAATAAATTCAAACACTTGCCCGTACAACTGTGCATTGGATCGGATTTTTATTAATTTTTTTTACGAGTATTACATCTATCACGGGGAACCCTAATTATTTTCGAAAATTAAAAGTTACCCGGAGTAACTTCAGCTATCTACCAAAAAAAGACACGTCAAAAATTTCAATTTTTTTTTTTTACTTTACGTAACAGACACTTGAATTTTATTTATTAGTATATATAAAGAAAATGTTAAAATATCATTTATACTATGTAAGTACGCTTCAACAAATATTGACCGCTCATCCTTTAATTCACAATAAAAACTAAATTTTTTTAATGCTATATTTTTTTTTAATACAGTCCAAGATTAACATTACGTCACCTGCAAAAGAATCACAGAGTTTATTTATCATTAGGCAATCAGCATTGTTCAGATTAACATCGTCCTCCCTAAATGGGGGGATAATGGAAAGTTCTGGAATGTCAATATACCTTCAAATACTGTTCGGATACGGTGTCGTCTTCGGAGGACGGTGACGCCTTGAGCCTGGGCGGAGTCGGCAGCTGGACGAAGGTCACCGCGGTGCCGTCAGAACATCTCCCCTTTATTATACTATTCACACTGTTAATAAAAAAAAAAAAAAACTGTAATATTTGCGGTACCGGCTAAGATTAGTACCACACGATATCGTTCCCGTGGGTGTTGTAAAAGGTGGTGTAAATAGCCCAAGGAGCGGTTTTGGGGGGAAATCTAGCCTATTCGATGCGGTTGTGAAAGGAGCTAGTAATCTACTCATCGATGGTGGCGGCAACCGTTCCCTCTGCCAGCGTATAGAGTCCAGGACGGTTTCCCCGAACTCACTTCCACGTAAAAGCGTATATATTATTATTATAAAAAGCGGGTTTGCGGTATAAACAATATTTGTAGCGGAGGCGTTCGAACTCGAGTACACAATTCAACTGTCACGGCTCTCTAATAACTCGACCGTCGGGTCGGCGCAGTAGTCCAGCTAAGGTACTACAGCGCCACCACTCAACGGCACAGCAAATCACCAGCAAACCTTCACAAACCGCCTATAGATGGCGTAACCAAAGCGTGCAGCTGCAATAGCTCGGGTTTGCGGTATAAACCATATTTGTAGCGAAGGCGTTCGAACTCGAGTACGCAATTCACTGACACGGCTCACTAATGACTCGACCGTCGGGTCGGCGCAGTAGTCCAGCTAAGGTACTACAGCGCCACCACTCAACGGCACAGCAAATCACCAGCAAACCTTCACAAACCGCCTATAGATGGCGTAACCAAAGCGTGCAGCTGCAATAGCTCGGGTTTGCGGTATAAACAATATTTGTAGCGGAGGCGTTCGAACTCGAGTACGCAATTCAACTGACACGGCTCACTAATGACTCGACCGTCGGGTCGGCGCAGTAGTCCAGCTAAGGTACTACAGCGCCACCACTCAACGGCACAGCAAATCACCAGCAAACCTTCACAAACCGCCTATAGATGGCGTAACCAAAGCGTGCAGCTGCAATAGCTCGGGTTTGCGGTATAAACAATATTTGTAGCGGAGGCGTTCGAACTCGAGTACGCAATTCAACTGACACGGCTCACTAATGACTCGACCGTCGGGTCGGCGCAGTAGTCCAGCTAAGGTACTACAGCCACCACTCAACGGCACAGCAAATCACCAGCAAACCTTCACAAACCGCCTATAGATGGCGTAACCAAAGCGTGCAGCTGCAATAGCTCGGGTTTGCGGTATAAAACAATATTTGTAGCGGAGGCGTTCGAACTCGAGTACGCAATTCAACTGACACGGCTCACTAATGACTCGACCGTCGGGTCGGCGCAGTAGTCCAGCTAAGGTACTACAGCGCCACCACTCAACGGCACAGCAAATCACCAGCAAACCTTCACAAACCGCCTATAGATGGCGTAACCAAAGCGTGCAGCTGCAATAGCTCGGGTTTGCGATATAAACAATATTTGTAGCGGAGGCGTTCGAACTCGAGTACGCAATTCAACTGACACGGCTCACTAATGACTCGACCGTCGGGTCGGCGCAGTAGTCCAGCTAAGGTACTATAGCCTTCACAAACCGCCTATAGATGGCGTAACCAGCGACTAAGGGATACATACAACCCGCCTGCCAGATACAGTGAATATAGCAATTCCCTCCCCCCTCCGCCCACTATATGAGGGGGACCTATGTTCCAGCAGTGTCTTTCGGTCGAATCAATGAAAGGTTAAATCGCCGCCGCTACGTCTTACTTCGTCCGCAGACGAAGTAAAATTGAGCTCTGCGCATCGTCTCGCACAATGTTCAGACCCGCCATAAAGTTTGAATCGAACCGTAGTAATTACTAATGCATTTGGGTTTAAAAAAAAAAACATTATTTTAACTATTTTAAAACTTTATCATGATAGTCGATGCGAAATATTCTTCTTTTTTTTTTAAAACTATTACAAGCAATTTATGATTGATGATAGTATTTTAAAAAGAATCACGTGACTACGAACGCACCACGATTGGCCACCATGTTTGTGAAGTCATAATGTTAAAGGAATTTCTCGATAGCACAGTGTCAACGGCTTCTACATGTTAATTGACTAAAAATATCCGAAATTTAGTGCATAAAAAAATGCATAATTGTGCTAATTTTATTTAGTGAAGTCAAAATAAAGGCTGATTCCGATAATATACTTGGTGTGAATATAAGATCTGACTGATATAAAGTCAAAACACCGTATCAGCTGTGTGTTGAGATGAGTAGAAATTAACACTGTGACGTCACAAGTGCTCGCGTTCGTTCGTGAACTGTCGGCATGTCCAGTACTGGGTTCAAAACAAATACTTTTAATTTAATATAACTTATTAATTAGAACGAAAAATCAAAAAAGTTTAGTTATAGACGGTATTTAAAAGATTATTTATTTATTAAGAACAAAAAAAATTAATTATCTTTGAACGATTCTACATCGCGCTATGGTTCTGTTGTCTTCCGTTATGTGTCTCGAAACAGTCTGCGCTTCAAATTTTATTTAGTTTTATAAATGTCAATAATAATTTAAAAAATTAAAAACTATTGTTTTTTTTTTGTTAGCTGTACTTTAGCGGATGACGTCATCGTGTCAAGATTCCTGACAGTTTAGGGCAACTACCTTGTAACCTTAACTTGTTTTGAAGCGATGATGGCACAGTGAATAGTGCGGCCGGTTTACGCGACAATCGATACGGGTACAATCTAAAAATCGGCCTGGACTTTCGGTGAAGGAAACTATACCATAGTAAGGCAAATACCAATAGGTGTGTTCCGGCATCAATTGAGAGCCAATACATCTAGGCTTAGTGAGTTCACATCGTCACTTAGCATGAGAGAGAAAAATAAAATGTGTATCTTGAACACGTATGAAACGTGTACTGGAAATAATGGCGTTTATCGCTGTCTCGCTTTAACACCTATTCGACTCTGTCGCACTCATCGATACAGCCGCTGTACTCGTTTGTTATGTCGGTACACGGTTCGAGTACATGTTTCAATTTTTTTTTTGTGTTTTTTGTTTGGAAGTCCCGTCTCTTGTTTATTTAATTGACTTATTATCGACTTACATTTGTAAGTAAGTAATTGGTACACGTTGATACGTGGTGTTCTCGTCCTCGTCCACGTCCTCGTTGAACCACCGGTTCAGGTCCAGTTTGGGCCACTCCGTCACCTGTCGGCACAAATTACGAATGAATCTCTTTCATCTATACCAGTGATTCCCAAAGTGGTCTATATCGACCCCTAGGGGTCTATGACAACATGCAAGGGGTCTACGTCAGCGAAAAAAAAATTTGGGGTTCCATGAAATGAAAATGGGGTTCCACGATAGTGGATCTCGACACATACACTGATAGTACCTATTTACTTACATCATACTATCTCATAATATCAAAACATATACATTATTTATAAAAGTACCTATGAAGTAAAAAATTTTATTATATATGTTTATAAAATTGTGTTAGTTGTAGGATGTTGGTATTCGCTTTGTGGTCGCAATACATTTTGAACTTGTAAAAACTTGAGAGTCACAGTCTCAGAGCTTCGCTACCTTGCACTGACTTGTTCAATTCGTCACTCTATAAATACGAATGTGGGATATGCATCAGGTTCATCCTTCTAAAAAAATATTGACTTATTGCTTTATGTTATTTTATTGATTGAGCTTATTTAATGTTACGTATATTTTACATAACAGATACAAAATTTTATTTTGAGTACTTTTAATTTAAATTCAATTAATAAATGTATAAGTTAACATGTGTTTTTACTTTAAGTTTTTAACACTAAACTTCACTACAGTTAGAAATTTACAGGAAATCAATATCAGGTAAGTAGGGGGTCTACCCAACACGGAAAAACATGGCAAGGGGTCTACAACACAAAAAAAGTTTGGGGAACTCTGATCTATACTAATTGAATAAAATTGAATTGTCTGTTTGTAGAATAAAAAAAAAAAAAACTTTTTTTACTAAATACATATATAATAACGACTAAAGAATACTAAAGAATAACAGCAACAGACACATACAGCAAAAATACATTTTTTTTACATTTTTATCTGTCTGTTTGTTTGTAATGGGTAATCACAAATACCAATAGGTGTGTTCCGGCAGCATCACTTGAGAACCAGTACCTAGGTTTAGTGTGTTTACCATCCTGGAGGACATCGTCACTTAACATCAGGCGAGATTGTGGTCAAAGTGCTGAGCTTATACAGTAATTAATTTTTTTTTTTACTAACAACGTGAGCTGTCGCATTGATCCTCAAAAGCTTCAGCAGCTCTTCCAGCCGCTCCTGGAGTGGTCTACCTTCACCGACGGATCCCATAGCGTTCTCGTCACCAACTGTCACTATACGACCGGCTTCTGGAAAACGAGAAAAAAAAACCTTAATTACCTTTACCTTAAGAGGATATCTTAGTGGAATTTATTGCATACAAACGTAGTCCCCCGTTTCCCCCCCCCCCTGGATAATAGTATTATGATAAATATTTCTATACCAAATAATATATATCCATCACCGACATGCTCTTACGTTTTTTTTTTTTCCATATTTATTAGGAGCCTTTGAAAGTGAAAAAAATGCCCGATTTTTACCGTCATTTTCTAGACGTTTGTTAAACAAATTTGACAGATCACATTTAAAAAGCAAAAAAAAAAACGTTGAGGCATAGCCAGTCTTTATCTATACTAATAAATAAAATTGAAGTGTCTGTTTGTAAATGTCAAAATTAAATGTTTTTACTAATTACATATATAATATTTATACCGAAAATAGAATTTTCAAAATGTTTATCTGTCTGTCTGTCTGTCTGTTTGTAACGGGTAATCTTCGGAACGGCTGGACCGATATGAACGGAATTTTTTTTGGTTGATAGCTGAAGTAACTCCGGCTAACTTTGAATTATAGAAAATAATTAGGGTTCCGCGTAAAAAAAAAGTCGGATTGAGTGCGCAGTTTTACGGGCAAGCGTTTTTTTTAAATTTACTACTTGAAATATTTTTACTTTATCTAACAGAAATTATGGTTTCGAAATGATAAACAATGGAGTGAAGAATATATAAACGCGGGCGCAGCCCCCGCGACTTCTAGTTTATTCTATAAAATGGAAAGAAAATTAAAAATCTGTTGAGTTTCGAAAGAGGGAACCGGGGGGGGGGGCTTGGGGGGGGGGGGGGGGGGGGTATATAATATTTCGTCTATTTTGCATAGTTGAATCAGCCCGCGCTGCAGTTGTCCCTTTCGCTTCCAATGGGGCGCAACGCGATAGCAATATATGTCTGAAATCCGACCGCACGGTTTCCTTTTGACTCGGTAAGCTTTTCGCGGCTTTGCAACAGCTACCCCCCCCCCCCCCCAAACGGAATAGTCTCAGTGGTTTGACCACAATCTCACTTGGTGTTAAGTGAAGATGTGGTCCAGGATGGTATACACACTAAGCCTATAGGAACTGGTTCTCAAGTGATGCTGCCGGAACACACCTATTGGTATTCAGCGGCAGGTTTTCACACTTGAGGGTGGTAGCTACCCCAGGCGAACACATGCCCTACAACCATGTTATGGTTTCCTTCACCGAAAGCTCTGGCCGATTTTAGAGTCGGACAGGTGGGGGATCGAACCCGCGTCGACTGACGCGGAATCCGGCCGCACTACCCGCTGCACCATCGTCGGTTCAAAAACTCAAACGTCAATGGTTTTCGAACGGTGGCGGTGGTGGTGGTTATTACCCTGTATAACGGTGGTGGTGCTGGCGACCACCGCCGGTGGTGGGGTGGCGACGGCGTGCACCCTCAGCCTGAGGTGTTGCCAGCCGCGAGCTGACCGGACGACGGCGGCCAGCTGCAGAGCAAACAGCCCCCGGACAGTGAACGGTTCCTCCCGCGACGGCGACAGCAGTTCCACCAGCCACACGTCTATGTACTTTATATTCGCCGACTTACTGTTAATATAATAATAAATAATAACAGAATAATAATAATACAATTAACGCTGAAAAACCATAACATGTTAACCAAGTAACAAAAAAAAAACTAGTCAGTCATGGGGACTGCTGGCAGAAGTGAAAACTCGAAACTAGTCAGTCATGGGGACTGCTGGCAGAAGTGAAAACTCGAAACTAGTCAGTCATGGGGACTGCTGGCAGAAGTGAAAACTTGAAACTAGTCAGTCATGGGGACTGCTGGCAGAAGAGAAAACTCGAAACTAGTCAGTCATGGGGACTGCTGGCAGAAGCGAAAACTCGAAACTATGGAAAAGCTGTTTTATTAACGCTTTATTTCATAACTAGATGCGTGACCGCGGTTGCGCCCGCATTTCATATACTCTTCACTGCGTTTTAATATTTTTATATGGAACCCTAATTATTTTCTTTACAAAAACTAAAAATATTTCTCATACATCTATACTAATAAATGACGTGTCTGTTTGTAACTCGTTGAATGCCGATAATGAAGTTTACACTTAAAAAGAAAACGTGATTTCTATTACAAAAACGCATATTTTGCAAAAAAAAAAAAGGTAAATTGAGGACTAGTATACACTTTTAGCAAATTCGTGATACGGAGTTAAACTACCAAACTCCAACACCCCCAAAACCCCCCCCCCCGACCCGCCCCCTAAATCACTTGCACTTTTAAAGCATCTTAAATGTCCTCAGAAATACACGTGTAAAGTAATTTCTCAAAAAAATAACCGTCAAATCCCCCCCCCCCCCCATCCAACCGGACCCCTTTAAAGTCACGTGATTAATGGATGGTAAAAGGGTTGTTATAGTCACCGTTCGACGTCGGCCATCCTCAGGGTGTGGAAGTGCCTGCAGAGGCAGATGTTCTTGTTCACCGTCAGTACGTCACGCACGACGCGCACGTACTCAGTGGGGGGGATGCGTACGCCCGGCCCCCCGGCGACGTTACGTAAGGGGAACACGACCTCCCCGTTCTCCAGGTTGAAAGCGTCCGTCTTATATGGTGATTCTAACCTGTATATACATACATATGCAAATTATTTACTATAACCCTTATTGAGACGCGCGTCTTATTTTGAGCAAATTAAGTACAAATGGTAAAAAAAAAACGTAATAAAAGTTAATATTTTATAGATTATGTTGCAAGGACAAATATTAAAAAAAAAATGTAACAAAGGATAACAAATCTAATTAATTAGGAAGCAAAAGCAACTAAATCTTTTTAGTTTCGTTCAAACATTTTGGCAAAATGTAATTCAACATATTAACTTAAGGTTAACTTAACTTAGTTAATTAAGGTTGCATTTGTAAAGTGTTCTTTAATGTGTCCAGTACCCATAAAAATTAAACAATAGGAAAACAATGGAATGCTGGCGTAAACGCCGGGAAGGTGCTCAAGGGGTTAATTAATCATATTATGTAAAATATACTTTAAAGATTGTTAGTGTTTCGAATAAATAAAATATAGTTCAATTGGTGCACTTCTAGTTCATAGGCCAGCGATTTCCTATTGGTAATGGCGGAAATACTGAGAAGTTAAAACAGTTAACTTGTGGGTGTATTGCTTTGTTACGTAACGCGTTACGGCGCCGGTCTGTCTGACTTCCCTCTCTCTCACGCATACGGTAGGCGGGCTCCTCCTCTCTCACTCTAACCCACAGCGCTAGCCGTATTTCGTGCAGACGCTTCCCCCTCTCTCTCTACTCAGTGTTTAGTGTGCGATAGATATATATTTGTTGATTAAACAATCATACTAATAATGTACACACACAATATTCTAATGTGCATATTCAAGAATTGTAACTAACAATAACAATATATTTTATAATCAATAAAAGAATTTATTAACAAATAACCTTTCCTTACATTGTGGACAGGATTAGGAATGAGTATATTAGAGGAAGTTTGAAAGTGGCGCCAATAGCAGACAAGTTAAGAGGCGGTCGTTTGTCCTGGTATGGACATGTGATGCGCGCGGAGGGAGAGGATGTTGTAAGAAAGGTATTGGATATGAATATGGACGGTTACATGGGAAGGGGAAGACCAAAGAAAAGATGGATGGACTGTGTGGCAGATGATATGCTTAGGAAAGGAGTGAATGCGGAGATGACAAGAGAGGAATGGAAGTAGAAGACATGTTGCGCCGACCCCAAATAAAATGGGAAAAGGGCAGGGAGATGATGATGATGATGAACCTTTCCTTACATTATCATATTAATATACAGAACATTTAATGTAATTTTTTTTTTTTTTTTTTTTTTTAATTTTACGCGTAAGGTAACGCGTAAAAAACCCGTTAAAATTAACTGATCATAACATTTAAGTCAATAATGTAAGCTTTTCTGAAGTTAAACAATTTCAATATTAAATAGTTCAACTTAGATTAGTTTAAGTTGTCACAACTGTCAGCGTCCCGGGACGCACAATTTTTTTTTACACGGTATAGGCTCCTATGCAGTGCTTTCACCACAATCTCACCTGATGTCAAGTGACGATGTGGTTCTAGGTTGTAAACACACTAAGCGTAGATACTGGTTCTCAAGTGATGCTGCCGGAACACACCTATTGGTATTCGACGACATGTTTTCAAACTTGAGAGTGGTAGCTACTCAAACGGATTATTAGAAAATCCTCTACCACCATGCTATGTTTCTCTCACGATGTTTTTTTTTTCCCCCGAAAGTTCAGACCGATTTTCAAGTCGATAGGGTGGATTTGAACCCGCGAAATCCGACCGCACTACCCAACTATGCCATCATCGCTTCAGCGTAGTTTAAAATTAACTAATAACTTACAAAGGTGCGAGTTTTTAGGAGTAGGTATGGAATTATCAGGTGAGGTGTACCTCTAATAAATGAAAACTTTTATTAAGGGGGAACGGAAAAAGGTTGAGAAGCACTGTCATGGATAATAATTCACGTGTATTTACTCTCTGAAGAAGTCTCTGGGCGTGGCGGTATCCCTGAAGCCGAGTAACACGGTGTCCGGCTTCATGGCACCGAGCCCGGACAGCCGGGGTGAGGTGTCCGGCGCCGCTCCGGACACTGTCCGACAGGCATAGCTCCACGAACGCTTTCACCTGTCCGGTACAATGCATCGATAATCAAAACCCAATACAAAATAAAATAAATAAATAAATTACGGAAACGATTCACCGATTCCTATCAACTAAACAGTTGACAATTAATCTTAAAAAAAATACATAATTATTATATATATAATAAATAAAATTGGAGTGTCTATTTGTAATATCAAATTAACATATTTTCACTAAATACATATCAATGTCAAAAATACAATTTATTAAATTTTTTCCATCTCTCTGTTCATGCCGGCTGGACCGATTTTGACGAAACATTATTTGGCAGATAGCTGAAGTTACTCGGCGTGACCTAGCTCACTTTTAATGTTCGTAAAAAATTAGGGTACCGCGTAAAAAAAATTAAAACTCATAAAAATATGAATAAAATCCGCTTCACCGCACAGTTTTACGGGCAAGTGCTTGAATTTATGAGAAATATTTTTAATTTATCTTAGTACAAAAAACAATATAAGGGTTCCGTATAAAAAAAATTAAAATAGTAGTGAAGAATATATGAAACGCGGGCGCAGCCGCGGGTACATAGTTAGTTGTGAATAAAATCGGATGCAATGCAATTTTCAGGTGTTTAAATATATGAGAAATAACTTTACTTTCGTTGGTACTATAAATAATTTAAAAAAAAATGTTCTGTGTAAACAAAATTGGTCCAGTCGTTCCAGATATAAGTTGGTACAAGCAGACAGACAAAAAAATTTGAATATTGTGTTTTGTTATATTTAAATATTGTGTTTTGATACATTTGAATATTGTGTTTTAATATATTTGAATATTGTGTTTTGTTATATTTGAATATTGTGTTTTATTATATTTGAATATTGTGTTTTGTTATATTTGAATATTGTGTTTTATTATATTTGTATATTGTGTTTTGTTATATTTGAATATTGTGTTTTGTTATATTTGGTAAAAACGTTATTATTTTGATATTACACAGACACTTCAATTTTATTTTTAGATAGATGGATGCTAAGTCCTTATGTTTTCAGAAAAAGCGGAAATTATAGATAATACCTCATCAAAAAAAAACCTTCAAATGATCGATTAATTTGAGCCAGTATTTATTTATGTTCCTCGGCGAGGGGATCTCCATTGTCTCAGTTCCCCCACCCTCACGTGTCCGATGACGAAAAGACCACCCTGGATCAAAAAAAAATCCCATTACATTGATTGCCCGACATTGCCCGAAGAATTGCCAAACTTAAATGGCAGTGGACTGGGCACACTGCTCGTAGAACCGATGCCTGATGGAGCCAAAGGTTTTTCTAATGGCTACCAGGCACCGGAAGACGCAGCGTGGGTAGGCCCCCCACAAAGTTGACCGACGACCTGGTGAAGATCGCAGGAGTCCACTAGATGCGGATGGCGCAAGACCTGTCGTCGTGGTGATCTTTGGAGGAGACCTATGCCCAGCAGTGGACGTCTTTCGGATGAATAGATGGATCGACCCCTAATCCAGGGGTCGGCAACTTGCGGTTTGCGCGCCACGTGCGGCTCTTTAGTCCCAAACGCAAATATTATTTATTATTAGCTGTAACCGCGACTTCGCTCGCGTGGAATTCAGGCCTCCCCTCCCCTCCCGTCCGTTCACTACTTCCAAAAATGACTCCTTAATACAACGCTTAAAATGCCAAAATTAAAATATTGTTTTCTTATTTACTATGTCTTAGATATTTATTATTTACTAGCTGTATGCCCGCGACTACGCCCGCGTTTCATATATTCTTCACTGCATTTTAATTTGTTTATACGGAAACCCTAATTATTTTCGTAAATTAAAAGTACCTCAAGTTACGCGGAGTAACTTCAGCTATCTACCAAAAAAGTACCGTCATAATCCGTCCAGCCGTTCCGGAGATTACCCGAAACAAACAGACTGACAAAAATTTTTGGTATAGGTATTGAGTACATATTCATATTTATTTATTTATTAATGAAATCAACAGCTCTTAATTACATATTCACTTAACTAATTATTAACATATTAGATTAGCCAAAGATGATTTCAAAATTTACATAAAAAGATAAACAGTAAAATCTAAACGAAACACCTAAAATAAAATAAATTATTTGAATACAATACAATTGTTTTCGATATGATCTCAACACAATATTATACAACTATCCATTATACTATAAAACAGAACCACATCGGAAGACTATATGCTATTACATAAAAAAAAAAAATAAAAAAAAAATAGGGAAAATAATTAAATTGAAATAATAAGAATATTCGCATCAAAACTAATAAAAAATAATCATAATAATAGTTCACGTAATTGTTGTGTGTTGTGTGTGTGCGTGTGCGTGCGTGCGCGCGCGCGCTCTTGTGTGTGTGTGTGAGTGTGTTATTGTGAAAGAACGTGTAATTGTGATGTGTTATAGACTATTAAAGGAAGATTGAATCTTTCTCTTAAACGCTACATTGCTCTCAAAAAAAATGTCTACATTAGCTGCTTTCATATTATATAGGTGTGAACATCTAGTCATCAATGAATGACGGGCATAGTTGGTTCTGGTTAGTTGCTCGTGGAAAAGACGAGGAGACGGGTACGTATTGGTGTTGCCCACAAACCTATCCGCTCCAACAAATATGAACAATCTATTTTATTATTAATTAAATTATATAAAAACATCAGATCGGCTACCATACGTCTCTGTTCCAGAGGCATTAGACCTAATTCGCGGAGATTCTCATTTTTATCCGCAGACGAAAGCATGCCTCGTCGCCTAAGTAAATTCAGGAATTTATTTTGAATACTTTCGATCTGTGTATATTGTAATAAGGAGTCCATATCTGAGATGCAAATTCTAATACACTGCGTACATGACACTATATAGAAGGTCGAAGGAGTCATTAGTCAACGTAATACGCCTCCGGGGTGTTTCTTACTATCTTACTTCTTACTTCTTATCGTAATATTCAAACGATTTTGTAAGAAATTCCTATGAAACATGCTTTGGGTTACGTTTACACACTTATTTAGATGGTTATACGTAAGTAATAATAATTATGGTAGTTAATAATTATGTAATATCAGCTTACTAATTACTTATCGACGACGAAATAATTATAAAGTGTAGTTGAAACTTTAATATAAACAAATTAGTGAGATTTGTTTTATAATATTTTTTGTGAAAAATAGTTTGCCTCATTATTTATACAATATAAATTAATACCAAATTATTATAAAGTACAATAATATATACACTAGCAAATTGCAATAGATAAGATTGCCATACTCTTATATGAATTTACATATAAAGTTCTTTTTTTTTGTAATACCAGATCTATTTTTTTGTCGGCTCTTCTTGGCTGCGTTGTTTTCCAAACCGGTGATAGTTTTTCTGACGTTCGTAAGCGCTTTTCAGGGCAAAAATTGAATAAATAATTTTTAATATTGAATACCTTTCTAATGTTTATATTATAGGCAGCCATTTTCGATGTTTTCAAATAAGCACAAAACAATGCCTTTATTGAAGATTTGCTCTTAAAAGGTACTGAAATTCTCGTTATGAAGCCCAACATTTTGTAAGATTTTTGAATAATATGTTCATATTGATGTAGGTAGATATGATAATTTGTGATCTAGTTTGACTCCTAAATCTCTAACACTTTCTTCCCTTACAATTGGTATATTATTGATCCTGTAATCGTATTTGATGACATTTCTTTTGCGTGAGTAGGTAATGTACTGACATTTGGCTACATTAATATCCAAAAGTTTTAGGGTACAGTATTCGCATAATCTGTTTAAATCTAGTTGTAACTTGTAACAGTCATCAATAGTCCTTATTGGCATAAATATTTTTGTATCATCGGCGTACATAGAGAACCTCGCATATCGAAAGCAGGAACCTATGTCACTCACGTATATATTAAATAAGAGTGGACCTAGATGTGATCCTTGTGGAACGCCTGATGAGATTAATGAGAACCTGGAGTATTGAACCCCTATTCTAACTGCCTGAGAACGATTATCAAGGTAAGAAATCAATCACCGCAATAAATCTCCGTGAATACCTATACCGATAAGTTTATTTATAAGAATTGAGTGAGACAGCCGATCGAAACATTTCGCAAAATCGGTATAAATAGTATCAACCTGTAAACCATTATCCATTGCATCAGTTACAAAATCTGTGAAACTAGCTAGGTTAGTAACTACTGACCTCTTACACATGAAACCATGTTGGTTCTCTGGAATGATTTTTCTTACTATAGGGTACATTTGATTGTAAACTAATAGCTCAAAAAGCTTGCTAAATACTGGGAGAATTGAAATAGGTCGATATGTTTCGATTCTTGTTCTTGAACCACCCTTGTGAACAGGAACGATCAAGGCTTGTTTCCATTGCTGTGGAAAAATCCCTTCGTTGAGTGATCTGGTAAAAATTATGGATAACGGAATTGCCAAAATTGCCGCACATTTTTTGATGAATATAGGAGGAATACCATCACTCCCTGGTCCTTTACTACAATCCTGTGTACGTATGTATTTCAAGATCAAGTCCCTGGATATAATTATTTTAGAGAGATTAATATCATAATGTGTGGGAATGACTACATTACTGTCTATTGTTGCATCTGGTTTCCTGTATACAGAATCAAAATATTTTATAAAAGCTTCACATATCTCTGCCGGATCATTATAGGACTTACCTTCAAACGATACCGTTTTCGGTATATTATTCTCACCCTTTAATTCCTTAGCATACCGCCAAAAATATTTAGGGTGTTTTGTAATTGACATTTCACATCTAATTAAATAATTACGCCAACAATCATCTTGAACACGCTTCTGTCTCCGTCTAAGTAATACAAAGGTATCATAATCCCGTGGATTTTTTTTTTTTCCACACCTTATGATATCTACGTTTTTCTTTAATTATTTTCACTAGACTTTTACTATACCACGGTGGATATTTACTTGGCACCGTAGTGAAACACGGTACGTAGTCATGAATTGCTTTATTAATAACAGAATACATAAAAGCAACAGCTTCATCTACACCATCTCGTAACAACTCTTGATCCCAATCAATTTTTTGCAACTCTTTAATTATGGCGTCATAATCCCCTTTCTTGAAGAGAATAATTCTTTTCGGAGGGTCACGAGCTTTTGTAATATGTAACTCAGGTAGTTCTAAGATAATGGCAGGATGATGTGGTAGGTCTTCTGATACCATCGCTGACTCTGCTCGTGTGACTCCTATATAACCGTTGCTAAATACAAGATCTAATAGTTTACCATTATCATTAATTACATGATTATACTGGCTTAAGCCGAATTCCGAAATTGTGTCATAAAACTTTTGAACAGATCCCACAAGATGACCGTTATAGTTTAAGAATCCTGGTTTCCCTGTCCAACGAAGAGCATTTAGTAAAAAAAATATCTCAAATTTTTATCTAACGTTATGTATGAGTGAGTATGTAACCTAACCTGTAAGTGAAGTGTCTGTTTGTAATGTCAATTTTTTTTTTTTTACTAAAAAGATATGAATGTTTATACGATACCGTATACCAAAAATACAATTTTTAAAAATTTTGTCTGTATGTTTATTTGTTCAGAGTAATCTCCGGAACGGCTGGACGGATTTTGAAGGGACCTTTTTCAGTAGGTAGCTGAACTCACTCCGCGTAACTTGAGGTACTTTTAATTTACGAAAATAATTAGGCTACTGCACAAAAAAAATGCAGTGAAGTGATATATAAAACGCGTGCGCAGTCGCGGCCACACAGATAGTGTTAAATAAAATACAGACCAAAGACGATGACGTCACTCAATAGATCTGTCTATATACATACAAGCAAAGTTTGTTTTCTTTGTCCGAGGTAAACTCGAAAACTGCTGGACCGATCAGCATGAAACCACAACCATTCGACGCGGAATTAATCCTAGATGGTTATAGACTATATATTTCTCAAATTCTATTGTACATTTTACTTTTATTCATTCATTTGTTGTTTTTTTAAATTAGCTATAAATCAAACGTCATACACACACATAAACATAACACAGCGGGCACCAGCTAGTAATCATCTATAGACATTCGGTATCATCATCCTACAAGGCTAAAGATTCTGGAGTAACTCTGGATGTGCCATTCGGACACGAAGCCCTACGCACTCGCGTCACGAAACCAAGTAGAGATGTCAAGGTCCAACCCCCTCTTACCTTTTTCTGATCGTTAACGAAGTCGATGAGGGGCGCCGCCTGCCGGGGCGAAGCGACCAGCAGCAGCATCTGGGGCCGCCAGAACTTCACGTGCTCCCTCCTCGGGTCCAGCAGCAGCAAGTACTTCCGGACCTGGAACCGTTCTTAATATGAATCGTTCACAATAGCAATTATATATTTCGATATATATTCGTATGTTCTCAATTTTTAACCAAATCGAGGTTTTCGTTCCATAATATCTGTACTGATAAATGATATTGTAGTGTCTGTTTGTACCGTCTTTTTTTTTTCACTAAATAGATATAAATGTATATACGATGCTCTCCGCGGTTTTACCCGCGTAGTTACCGTTACCGTGATATTTTCGGAATAGAAACTATCCCATGTCACTACCTGGATTTAAAACTATATCCATACTAAAAATTTCATCCAAATCGCCCAAATAGTTTTTATGTTTATTAGTTGCATATGAAAATACAAATCTATCCTCTTTATAATATAAGTGTACACACCGAAAATATAGTTAGTAATTTTTTTTCGTCTGTCTGTCTGTTTGTAATGAGTAATCTCCGGAACAGCCGGAGCGATTTTGACGGGAATTTTTTTTTTTGGTTAATCCGCGTAACGTACTTTTGTTTTTCCAAAATAATTACAATACCGCGTAAAACATAAGACTAATAAAATGTTGAATAAAATCCGATTCCATGCACAGTTTTAGGAGCAAGTTATTAAATTAAGGATAAATATTTTTACTTTATCTTAGTACTAAAGAACATTTAGACGAATTATTAGGGTTCCTTATAAAAAAATAAATAAAACGCAATGGAGCAGAAGCGGGCGCTGCCGCGAGTATACAACTAGTCTTCAATAATGTAGTAACATTGTCTTTATTACGACAAAATGTGGTTTTATACTTTTGTGCATTACATATATATACAAAAATCACTGTGTCATGGAGAAATGTATTCATAAAGTGGGAATAAAAAAATATTTCATAATTGTACGAAAACTGCATTATGGTAAAAAATAGAAATTAATTAAATAAAAACCGAATGTAATAATCGTACATAACTCCTAATTTTCGTTTCTGAGAGGAATTTTATATATAAGCCACATTAAAATTTTAAATAAATCCACCCGGGTTCAGTTCAAAACTTGAGAAATTATTTTTTATTTTGATTTTCACGGAAATCAGTTGAATTAGCGATTTCATTTTTTTTTAGATTTTATTATTTTATCAGTATTTACATATCCTCTAATTATAGTTAAATATATTTCTAGGGTAAATTCTCTAATCATCAGAAAACGTTGATGGGTTACTAAATTATGATGTGTTGTGATGTCTGGGATTATGTACGTGTGCATTTGCGTGCGTGCACGTGTGTGCATTTGCGTGCGTGCGCGTGTGCATTTGCTTGCGTGCGTGCACGTGTGCATTTGCTTGCGTGCACTTGTGAGTATACCTGGTGAAAGATGAGCGCCTGGCTGAGGCTGCCCCAGCTAGGCTCAGCGGAAGCAGGTGAGAACACGTGCAGGGCGCAGACTAGCAGCACACAGGCAGCGCCGGCGCAGACAGCTTGGGCCCACCGCAGCGAGAACATGAGCAGCGCACACCCGCATAAGCCCGCCAGTGACGTCACCCACGAGAACTGACGGAACCGCGGCCTAACAGAACGACACGCACAATTTGTACTCCCCGTAATGCCTCGGTTCTCAACGTGGCGTTCGAGACTTTCGTTAAACACCCAGATAAAATTAAAGGGTAATTAAATCAAATCATTATTCACGTCATATTAATAATATAATCTAAACAAGTAAAAAAATTAAGATGGGGAACTCCAAAAAAATACATTCTCAAAGTGGGCAGTGAGTAAAAGTTGAGAAACTATGCTGAAGTAAGTGGTCCACATGTTGATATACACAGACTACACCAACGTTACCACGTATTAAGTGACGAAGTGGTTAACTTAATTATAACTAAAACAATTCGTATAAACAAAAAGAGCTTTTAAAATTCGTAAGTTTTTGTTAAGGATTGAGATGGGAGCTATATACAAATCAAGATAAAACCATTGTTTTTGTTCTGTGTAATGCCAATTATGTTATTAACATGCTTTGGGTGGAGTGCACGAAATCTCCAGTTATATTAAAGTTTAAATTTAAACTTAACCTTTACTATATCTTTAACCATAGCAGTATCAAAGTTTCGAGTGCACAACCCAACTTTTAGTTAGGGTTAAAGGTAAAAGCATGCAATCGCGATGCATGCAACCGCGATCCCGTATCGCCCCCTAAAATGCGGCTGGCGGCTCCGCGGGATTTAGTGGGTATTTCCGGACGCTTCACGCCCGGGTGAGTCCCACACTGGCACGGAGACGTCCCTCCTTGCCCCCTTACCTATTGCATTGGGGACCTCGGTCTCACTAATGCAATAGGTAAGGATGGTGCGTAAATGCATTCCCCTCGTCAAAAAAAAAGGGGTTAATGTTAAATGAGTTGTCAGTTGAAAGAGACATCAATCTCCCAATAAATATTAAGGAAAATATTTTATGTATGGTAACATCTTAAAAAATGTCAAAAACAATATTGACATATAGAAAACAAACGTATTGTTATTGTTGTCAGTTTGGACTAAAACGAAGATTTTGGATATATTCGTTATGGATCAAATCCTATTAACTGTAAAAACCAAATAAGTTTATCATGAATAAAAAAAAATAGTATTTGTCTTACATTTATAACTGTAATATATATCCTAATGAAAGACATGTTAATTATTATTGTTGCTGAGTAATATTAAGTATTCAAACACTTATTGATAAGGATATTATTTTATGTAAAAAAAAACCTCATGGCATTAGCTTGAAACAAAAAGAGAAAACATCGCTAGAAGACGATTCCCATATATTACAATAGAGACATATTTTTTTGTGCCCGATATGACGACAAGCTCGCCCCTGTTACATCTGGGACGGAACTAAGCTCGGCGAAATGTGAGTGGTGTAGTTCGCTACATCACCTCTGCCTAACCCTTCGGGGATAACAGGCGTGAGCTTATGTTATGTTATGTTATATTTTGTACAATGTAAATAATAGGCTCCCTTAAATATCGTTGGCAGATGTCATGACGATCGAAATAAAACTTCGTTTAAACTTCAAACGCCCAAATTTCGTGGGTTACGGTTACAGTTAAATTATGACGTAATTTAAACTAAACTCGGATGGTGCAACACGTTTTAGCTTAACTACGGATTTGACTTTTGTCAAAATATAAGATAAGATGATGCAGCCTTAATAAATAATATTGTTTATTTCCAAAAAAAAAATCATCTAAACATATTTGCACTAGTCATGGCAAAAGTAACATATTGTGAATTTTCAAAATGAAATCAATTTTATAGTCTGTTTTTTTGATAAGATAGTTTCTTTTTATATATAGTTAAAGACCTACCTAAAGTTCGGAGCGGAGGCGAGATCCAGGCCGAGACAGGCGAGGTTGATAGCCAGATAGCTGGTCATGAAGAGCACAGAGTTGACCTGTGCTATAACGTTCAACGAGTCGACTGTCACCCCGATCTGGACCAGCAGCCAGGACGTGGTGACAGCCACCACCGGGTTACCAGACCGCGAGACCATCGGCCTTAGGAGGAAACCTTTAAGACGCACAATCCTATTTGAAATATACAAGCTGTGTGCCCGCGGCTGCGCCCGCGTTTCATATATTCTTCACTGCATTTAAATTTGTCTATAGGGAACCCGAATTTTTTTTTTGTACTAAGATAAAGTGAACATATTTCCTATAATTTTTTTACGAATTCTTTATGAAAAGACCCCCCCAAACACACACACAAAAATGGACGATGAGTTGGCGCAAGACCAGTCGTTGGTGAGATCTTGGCGGAGATCTATGTCCAGCAGTGGATATCTTTTCGGTTGAATGGATCGATGGACATCAGCTATGATTGCAATAAATACATAGACGATAATCACTTCAAAGTGCACAAGTTCAAATCACTTTTAATCCAGTTAAAGCTCAGAGTTTATCGTATCGTTCTTGCATTATATAAAAGGTAAGGTCTGTCTGTCTGTTTGTTGATTTATAACCCGAAAACTATTGAGCCAATTTACATGATTATTTATTAAATGCAGGCCCTAGATACTCAACGGGGACGATAACGCGAGCGTTTGAGACTTTTTTGTGGGGGGGGGGGGCAGTATAAAACCCAAAGAAAAGTAGGGGACATGGTCAAATTAAATAAAAGGCAAAAAAAAAAAAATATGGGGGGGGGGACTCTAGAAAAACAATTCTCAAAGTGGGCGGCAAAATAAGGTTGAGAAACTGTGGTGTAGGCATATTTTATTATCTGAGCGCATTGCAGGGTTCAAACTGAAAAATTACTTACCGAATATATTATCTTTCGCCAAAGCTTCTAGAACCCTTGAAGCTCCGATAAGATTCGACAGACCCGCTGAGAACGTCGCCATTAACATACCTGCAAGGATTAATTAACCGGTCACAAGCACTAACCTGGCGTTTACGCCAGCTTTCAATTGTTTTCCTGATGTCAAATTCAACCGTGTATTTGACGGATTATTAATCAAAACCTATTTTACTTTTATATCAGTGAAGGAAAAACTCCGAATGAAAATCATATACCTCATATTAAAGAAATGCTGATAATTATAAAATCATTACAAAACGAAATATTACTCAAATAAACGTTATCTTATACTAATAAATACAATTGAAGTGTCTGTTTGTAATTTCAAAATATTTTTTTTTACTAAATACATATGAATGTATATACGATACATATACCAAAAATACAATTTCTTAAATTTTTGTCTGTCAGTCTCTTAGTTTGTTTGTTCCGAGTAATCTCCGGGACGGCTGGACGTTTTTGACGGGACTTTTTTTGGTAGATAGCTGAAATTACTCCCCGTAACTTAGAGTACTTTTAATTTTCGAAAATATATAGGGTTTTGCGTAAAAAAATTAAAACTCATAAAAATTTAAATAAAATCCGATTCAATGCACCGTTTTACGGGTTAAGCGCTGGAATTTATTACAAACATTTTTACTTTATCGTAGTACTAAAAAAATTAAAACGCAGTTACGAATATATGAAACGCGGGCGCAGCCGCCGGCGAACGGCTAGTATTCAAAAACATTTGAAGATCAGTACAATCTCTTACAAATTTCAAATCAATTCACAGTATAAATTTTCAGTTTATTCAGTAACTCTAATAGTTATAACGACAAAATATATCAAATCAAAACTGATTCCAGGAGTATTAGTTATATAATTATTACATTAGAATAAAAAGATTACTTTCAAAAAAAAAAAACTCAGTACTTCAAAAATCAAAATCAAAAAAATCTCTATTCAATTTAGGCCCTAAGAAGGCGCTTATGAACGTCTAAAACACTACCACCGGTTCGGAAAACAACCCAGTCGAGAAGAGCGCAGGCGAGAAACTCGATCTGGTTTTTTTTTTTTTGTATAAATATAATATATATCATTTTTATATATCATATAAAAAACTATACAAATCATAGTCTTAACTAATGTTAGTGGAAGCACAGAGATGTGGGTTAATTCCAGACATCAATACCGTTCACGTAATGATCCACCCTGTAATAACCTTTTGAGATTAAAAAACTTGCTTGACAATAATACTTGAACTTATTGTCAGGTAAATCGGTAATGTTACTTGGGATCTTATTGTAAAACCGAATACTACTATTACCTATAAAGCTTTTATTACACTTACTTAGCCTAAAGCGTGGTTCCGGCCAACTTGTCTTTACTTCTAATATTCAAATTATGACGATCATTCACTAGATCGAGCTTGTCTAAATTTTTACGAATATGCATTAAGTTATCGAAGATGTATTGGGAGGGCAAAGTTCGCTATGACGTCATTTATTAATTACCGGTCGATAGTAGTATCGCTATCTCGTTCTTACCTACGGCGATGAAGGGTGGCCAGATGTTGATCGGAAGGAGATAGACGTAGTTGTTCTGTAACAACTCCCTCGAGCAAGTGGCGGCCGTGAGGAGGCTCAGTACTAAATACGAGACGGCCGTAAAAACGAGAGCTGTTAAAGTGCCCAGTGGTATACTCCGGGACGGGTTCTTCAGTTCACCTGTAATATATCACTTAATCATCATCGTCGTATCAGAACGGAAGAAGTCCACTGCTGGGCATAGGTCTCCCCTAAACAACATCATCACAATAGAGGATTCCCGAACTCGAAACTTTGGAAAGTCAATTTTTTTTTCATATTTAATAACTTGCTAAATTAAATTATTAACACAACCTAACATTTGCCTAGTTTTAACAAGCGCCATTACGCTTCGAGCAATAATTTTGTACGTTTCCATACAGTTTATTCATAATCAAAACATACGACGGGCTGCGTATGTATTAATTTTATAACGTATTTAGCAGTAGCATTTAAACGCCATCTTATACTTGACATACTGTAGCATGTTGACGGGTGACCTCACAGTATTGGTAACGCGAAACCACAAGTTTTACCCTACCGAAAATATCTGAACCCCGGTAAAGAAGTTTTCGGTTCAGAAAATAAATTTTCAGTTCAATAAAGAAACTTTCACTTCAATAATAAAGTATTCACTTCTATAAGGAAATTTTCACCGCAATAAAGAAGAATTTTTCACTATAATAAAAAAGTTTTCACTTCAATAAAGAAATTTTCACTTCAATAAAGAAATTTTCACTGCAATAAAGAAATTTTTACTTCAAACAAAAAGTTTTCATTTCAATAAAGAAATTTTTAATGTAATTAAAAAGTTTTCACTGCAATAAAGAAATTTTCAGTTCAATAAAGAAACTTTCACTTCAATAATAAAGTATTCACTTCTATAAGGAAATTTTCACCGCAATAAAGAAGTTTTCACTGTAATAAAAAAGTTTTCACTGCAATAAAGAAGTTTTTACTTCAAACAAAAAGTTTTCATTTCAATAAAGAAATTTTCAATGTAATTAAAAAGTTTTCACTGCAATAAAGAAATTTTTACTGCAATACAGAAGATTTCACTTCAATAAAAAAACACTCACCACTCATATTAGCACCGGCCATAACACCAGTCACTCCAGTGAACAGGACACCAAAGACCGAAGCGAAATCGACTTGGAGACCATCCTCAGTCGTGTAATCCCTTCCATATTGTGGGTACAGGTTCGAATACAGCGTCGTACTACTCAGACCGGTATAATTCAGTAAGGTGCCGTTTATTATATGATTGGAGTCCGGTTTAGCGATCTGGAATAAACTGTATAAGTATAAATTATATCAGGTAATTAAAGATGACATAAAATAGACAATGACTCTTGAAAAATTTTCTTGTGATTGCGCCAACAACTGTCAAATTACGTGAAATAAGATTTAAAGAAAAATAAATAAATCTTAAATATTAAAAAAAATAATAATTAATTTACAATACACTTAAACTTAGCACCTTTTTCTTTTTTTAATTAGAATATTTCTAATGTTTTTCTAATTTTTTATCTATACTAATAAATAAAATTATAGTGTCTGTTTGTAATATCAAAATGTTTTTTTTTTTTAATAATACATATGAACGTATGCACGATACCTACACCCAAAATACAATTTTATAAATTTTTATCTGTCTGTTTATTTATTCCGGGTGAACGATTTTGACAGGACTTTTTTGGTAGATAACTGAAGTTACTCCACGTGACTTAGGCTACTTTAATTCTTCGAAAATAATTATGGATCCGCATAAAAAAAAAATTAAAACTCATAAAAAATAGCATAAAATCCGATTGAATTCATAGTTTTAGGGGCGAGTGCTTGAATTTACGATAAATGTTTTTACTTTATCTTGGTACTAAAAACATTTACGAAAATAATAAGGGTTCCGTATTAAAAAATTAAAACGCATTGAAAAATATGAAACCCGAGCGCAGCTACGGGCACACAGCTAGTGAATAATAATAATTTAAAAAATGCCTATTTTCTTCGCCATTTTATAAAAAATATTATTAATAAACCCAATCGAAATGAGTCATGTCTTTATATATTTGTATATAGTATAAAAATAGATTAATATAAAAGAGGGAACAGAAAATAGCAATTACTATGAGGTATGTTTACGTAAATCAGCCAACATAAGGTGATCATTTTTTTTTAACTTTTGACAGATATTTTGATGAAACTATTCAAGAAATTTTTGTGACATCCTAAAATTCTGTGTTATTATTTCTGGAGTACACATCACTCTTGCATAAAAGTAACCTAAATCATGCTGAATGCCACAAAAATTACACTACATAGGCTGAAATACTACAAATCAATTAACAAAAAAAAAATAATATGACTATAATGATCTTAAAACATAGTCGTAATTTAATAGAAGTTCTATTAACTCACAAATTCTAGTAAAAACACTAACATAATAATATAAACTAGGCAATATTTGGGCAGAACTAAGTCTGTCTTGTATCATAATTATACTGATATATCTTAATACGTAATAAATATTATCTGTTATTAAATAGGTAATTAAATATCAAAGAAAGTGCAGGAAAATAAGTAGATTTTATTATCAACAGAAATTAATTAAATTTTTTAATCATGCATTTTAGTCATAGCAAATAAATTAAGATTCTAGTTTGATGTTTACTTTTTTCTTCTTTTTTTTACAAGGTATAGGCTCAGTGCTTTGAACAAAATATCACCTGATATTAAGTGACGATGTGGTCCAGGATGATAAACACACTAAGTCTAGATATTGGTTCTCAAGTGATGCTGCCGGAGCACACCTATTGGTATTTGGCGACAGGTTTTCGAACTTGAGGGTGGTAGTTACCCAGAGGACATTGAGGGAAAATATCCTGCCACCATGCTATGCTTTCCTCACGATATTTTCCTTAACGGAAAGCTCAGGCCGATTTAGAGTTGGATAGTTGGGTTTGAACCCGCGTCCATTGACGCGAAATCCGGCCGCGCCACGCAGCGCCATCATCGCTTCATTGCCATACTGCATACTGACCATTGCCGGTGGAGTGATGAAAAAACTCAAGAGCGCACTAGAGAGGCAAATGAGCATTGTGACCCAAATCGCAAGGCTGGTGCGCGCGAACAGCGAAGCCCCCGCCAGCGATACGCAAAGACCCAGGGTATTCAGTATCGAACGGTACAGAAACCTGTACCACCACCCGTCCGGGATGCTCTGGCTGCTCCCCACCAGATATCCTGGGGTAAACGGTATCTTATAGGGGGCGGTTAAAATGTTAAACTAAGTCACCAGAATTAGCGGGTTGGAGAGGTGTCGGGGATTTGGGGGGATATACAGGAGCTGCCCCCAGCTCTTTACTGCCGCCGAAGAAGCGTAGATGTATTTTAAATTAATAAAAGATAATCATACCAGCTTGGTGAATTTTTTACTCGTAACCATTGTTTAAATAGTTATCAATAAATAAATGGTGACTGATCGCTTGCTCGGCTTCTAAAGTTAACCTATCGTAACCTAACTCACCTCTCTGATCACAGGTGAGCTGTGACAGCCTCTCGCAACCTATACTTCATCAGAATTAATTGTATTTAAAAACCACGAAAGAACACATTCGAGTATACAAACAAGCACTTGTGTATCGTCTCACGTATTTGGACAACTGTGGCATAAAAGACACTAAGAAACTTAACCAAAGTAACAATAATTCCTTTCTATTACACGCATTTGCGAGTCTGTACGTAATAATTTATGAATGTTTATAAAAATTATTTAAAATATTTATATTTATTTCCGGCGTCGAAAAATTATATGGGCAGGTTTGAGACGGACCCCCTTGACTTCCCTGAACTATCAGAACCTTCAAATTCAAGCGACTTGGTTTAAGATCAAACCTTAGGGGGCGTTCAAATATTCCCTAGGCATCCCTTTGGGGGTTCATGTTTTTTTTGCTTACATAGGCACGGAGAAGGTCTGAATGGTGAATAAGTAAGCAATATTTACTATTAGTCTTCGGTTTTTTTTGTTCAAAATTATACCAATGCTTACATAATAATGGGGGGTAAGAGCTTTGCTTACAAGGAGGGGGAGGTCATAAATTACCAAAATGTTGTTGTATTTAAACGACCTTTAATTGAAAAATTGAAGTTTTGTGATAATAGCGATTTAAATTTTTTTCAAGCCTGCTCCTATTTATTTATTTGTTAATATTCTTTTATAGATTAATTAAATAAAAAATTTATTGCAACTTATTTTTTTAACATAATTGAGTCAATTTAACATTGATTACATTATTCATTTACAGCCATTTTACAATTCAACTCGATTTTTACCTGTAAACCTCATTGTAAAAGTAACATACAATAATATGTTATAAGCACTATCAGAATATACAAGACAGTTAAGTTGTAGGGAATAACCACCATGAAATACTAACAACTTCCTAGAGCAGTCGGTAACAAGCACCATAAACTTATGATACTGTTGATCTGAGACCTTAATAGCTTGACCTTGGGCACTCTTCTAGACCATACTAACTTGGACATACTAGGAATCTTGGTTTGGATTTTTACATGCGGATGCATAATAATGCATGCCATGCATAAAATAATTGTTATATGTTGGCTATTAAGTGTCAAAAAGTGCAAGAGCTTGTCCAGCCCGGTATTAGAACAAGTCTTGGCATGTTTCTATTACCTAGATCAAGTAAAAGGTTAAACAAAACACTTGACAAGTAGCAACCTAAGCTGAGCTCCATACAACTTAAGTTGCGCTAGCTGGATAGCTGTCAAAGCACTTTCAAATAACAGTGCTTTGACCACAATCTCACCTGATGTTAATTGACGATGTGTTTCAGGATTGTAAGCACACTAAGCCTAGGTACTGGTTCTCAAGTGATGCTCCCGGAACACACCTATTGGTATTTAGCGACAGGTTTTCAAACTTGAGAGTGATAGCAACCCAGATTTTTTAATAATGCCCGTTATTAAAAAATCTCCTACCACCATGCTATCGTTTCCTGACGATATTTTCCTTCACCGTAAGCTCAGGCATATTTTTTTAAAGTTAATAATACCTCTTCTTAAGGCTTTTATTACTTGGATATTTCTACACTCTCATATAGATTACTATCTATAAAGAACGATAATAAGGTCAAGATTATATCGTAAGAAAAAAAAAAATGTCTGAGACATGTCTCTGCATGAAGTTATTATTTGAGAGATTTTTAAAGAAATTTAATATTTTTTTAGAGATATCAATTACTTACCGTTTGGTCCAAAATTTTCCACTAAAGCTTCAGTACACGCGGATATACATAATGCGCTTGAGACAACATTGGCGAAGAAAAAAACAAAGTCCCAATAGCTCCGCCGAACTCCGGTCCTAGAGTTCTGCTTATCATAACTGGGCTTTGGAGTTAAGTATTATTATCCGTGTGGTGCTGACTTAAGAATAGTACCACCCCATATCTACCCGTGGGGGTCGTAAAAGGCGATTAAGGGATACACTAGGAGATCGCAACATCCTCTGAGGACCACAAACACCTACTGCGATCGCCAACTCGCCTGCCAAGCGTAGCAATTATGGCAATTACCCCATGTCTTTGAGGGAGACCTATGTCCAGCAATGGACTCCTTTACGGTTGGATGGATGGATGGATTATTATCATTTTCGAATGTCTGGTTGATAGTATTACTGGTATATGCTTTTTTATCTTTCACTTGCGCCCAAAGCGAAGCATCAAGTGTTGGCCTAAGGTTCAATAAAGCTGTCTTAAAAAAAGACATTAATAAAAGGATACAATAAACTCCGCCGCCTTCCACAGCCCCATTTGTAGATATAGCGCATATGGATGTCACAGTGAATAAAACTATAAGGTAGGCAATCCCAAACTGTGCCAATGTGACCAGAAGCCCTGCATTACCTACTAGATAACCTGAAAACAAAATGGATATTCTTTGTGAAAGAAAATGTTTTTTTGTAGTTCTCTCTTCCTCTGCAATCGTCAGGGATCTATTTATGTTCTAACAATAAATCTACATATAAATACGTGAAACGAAGACTTCTAATTTATTTTAAACATTACAAGTGTATGGTAGCTGCAATCCCATCATCCTATCACACCATTAGCTGCTGGATCCTGGTAAGCGATGCGCCAAAATGTCACTATGACGAATTTTCTACAAGCATTTATGCACATCCTCCATCGAGCCTACATGAGAGTGATGGAAATCCCCGATGGGGTCGATGAAGGGGTGTGTGGGACTCGACGCCAGGAATCCCCTCTAAAACCCCCGGGACCTCCAGCCACCTTGAGTGGGGCAATACGGGGTGGCAACGCATTTTACCGCGTTGCCCCAATCAACTAGCTACATATATAACCGCTAGATAATAACATCAAATTGGGTATTATTAGATCCCCTAACAATATACCATGATTTAATTACGATGTTTTCTTTCAAATAAATCTCATCGTAGGATTTGTATTCTTGTCGATTGACGTGTTGTCCGATTAGACTACCACGGACCCATAGTTCTTTAATACACAATATTTCGCTTAACATAGTCAAAAAATTCACTTAGTCATAAAAGTGCACGTGTATCAATGAAATGGATATAAAGATGATAACATATGTAGAAAGGTTAATGTAATATGTCATTAAACAATTATTGCAAAACAAATTACGAAACGATGTTAGTACGCCCTCGCCATATGCAACTCAGATAACAATAATCTGAGTCACATGCGTGTCACTATTTTGAACTCTAACTCTTATCAGAGATAAATGATTGAGACCTCATATTATGCAGGATTTTGATTTTATTTTAATGTAAATAAAGCGCAGTTGGCTCACGATTGTGTCAATTTATAGAGGAATACGTAAAATAGAAGAAAAACTCACCCATCCGTATGAAAATAAGTGCACTGAACATAGACAATACGACCGGGCAAAAAACACCGGCGAATGTGCCAACTTTTTGAATGCTGGGCCTCGTGGCACGAAACTCGCCAAATTCCACATACCCTGGAATAAAAAAAAATAACAGATCTATTATTATGACATATCCCTAATAGGGTTACCAGAAAGGGTTCTTTTTAACTAACAGATTCTTCCCTGAAAATGTTTAATTACACATATTGGTCATAATAGGTAAACAGAATGAACTCAAACTCAATCAACCAAGTCAGACAAACATATACCAAAAAATTTGTTTACATAGCCAAACTAACTACACATTATATAAAACCAAATCCTGTCCATCTCATTATCCACTAATTTAATTTAATCACATTGTCATAAATGTAAGTATAACCGCATCGCTCTGCTAGTGTAATTATACAGGGGCAAGTAGTAGCAACTCAATAACACAAAAAAGTGCAGGCAAAATTAGAATTTGAAGTTTTTTCATAATAAACACCATATTCTCAATTCAGGATAGCATTGTTGCTACACTTATTAAATCTAAAAATTCAGATTATATTAAAAGTTAACATCACCGGATTTCTCTTCGCACATTTTCACACAGACTTCCACACAAGGCGACAGACAAAAACATACTGATATCATAAACTAGTGACCTTGTTTAAGTAAATATTATTGTAAACTTTGCAATTGCAGACAATTAGTCTCAATGTCGTCATTTTGATCATTTGTGTTTCATTACTGTTAGCTAACTTGACAAGGTCATAGTAAACTTCACATTTATATAAAGTTTATGGACTTTCAATTATAATAAACTTCATTTCATTAGAGACTCTACTTTGCATATTACATTTACTAATCTATATAATTATTTACTCCATTATAACTTTAAAGTAATTTATTTTAAGGAACATGGTATTGGATATTTTTGGTTCCACTTCATTCACTCTTAAAACTTTCCTCATTATTTATATAAGAAAATATATACTAACAGTTGACTACAGATACCTCTATGATATAAAAAAAGAATCATATAAATTGGTCTAATAGAGTTACAGGCCAACTAACAGACACATAGATTAGAGTTGTTCCTTTTATAATAAACATCTGAGAAACTGTTAGATTTGGTGGTGGGGGGGGGTATTTTGTAATAATGTCCGCCTGGGTAGCTACCACCCTCAAGATTGAAAACCTGTCACCAAATACCAATAGGTGTGTTCCAGCAGTATCACTTGAAAACCAGTATCTCTAGGCTTAGTGTGTTTACCATCCTGGACAACATCACCACTTAACATCAGGTGAGATTATGGTCAAAGCACTGTGCTAAACTGTAAAAAAAACTCTAGTTACTTTGCATTTGATTATTAATATTTTTTTATAGTACATGCAACTACTACTTTATTTCTAAAGATAACGAAGATGCTAGATAAGAATTATGTAAGCTTAAATAGAGGTGGGGGTTCTAAGCTGTGTTTATTTTTGATGACATAGGGAATGGGGGTGCCTGCATGAAGATTATGTATCCAATACTTACTTATTAACTTTTGTTTTATTTTTTGAAAGCTATACCATTGCTTACATAATCTTGGGGGGATGGGGTAAGAGCTTTCTTTACTTAATTCTTGAACTGCCCATAAGTTCTGTTCATGATTTACTCCTTAATTTTTGGGAAGTTTTTTGAATAATAACATCGCAATGTTTGTTAGATTGTGACTACCACTTATCACTTTATCTGGGCTTATAAGTAAATTATAATGTGAGTTTAATAGCTATTAAACTATTAAACATTTATAGTTTATATTAGCTAGTATAAACTATAAATTTGTAGATATTTGGAGAAAAGTTTGGAGAAGCTGTTGTCAATCATAGATGCATGAACGAAATAACAATCTACTTATGTTTGAGCTCATTCCTTATTGAATTTTTTTAGGCTAATTACAAATAGTTATAGCCTCTAACCACAAAAGATTATGTAGATAATATACATAGTCTTCTTTTAGACCACTAAAGTAACAAAACAGGCATGTAGTAAATTAATTCATACCACAAACAAAATAAAGCACATGTGGTGACAATATTAACAGGCACATATTCAAACTTTTGCTTCGGGGGGGACAAACTTTAAAACAACCTTGTGAACTCTGTAAAAAATTGCTGTAATCACTTGGATATAACCTTGGTTTATTTTATTTAACGTCAGTTTTAGTGGGGGATAAATCCCGACTATCCCCCCTCTGTGTACATGCCTAAATATGACTTTAAAAATATCACTGAAAAACTAATTTACTATAGATATAGAAATTTTATTCAAAAAAAAACTGAATGTGAGCTTTATCTATGCAATCATTCTATTTGATTAATTAAACAAATTATTTACCTTCTCCATGGGATCTGCGGATAGGTACTGCTCTGGAGAAGCCCCACCTCAATTTATGTAAAAAACCTGATCTTTGTGTGTTGTTATTCACACTTGGTGACAATGGATCCAATGTATCGGCCATTTTCAATGACTTCGTCACTGAAAAAAAAATTTAAGAAAACAGAATGGCCTAATTGTAAATTGAGTAAGTAATTTTATCAAACTTTAAACGCGTTATATACTATTATTCCTTTAAAATTTACCAATAGAATATTTTATTCTAGATTTTCAGGCTCTACCTTTGAAGATGAAGTTAATTGAAGTACGTATTATAATAAAAAACAATATTTGGGCAATTAGTTATAAACGTCTATAGAATGATTCATAACAATAACAAAAATTGTTAGATTCTATTAAATACTTACATATGTCCTTATTTCAGTCAAAACTAATGTACAACTTTACATACTAATAAATCGTATTTTATACTATTACATCAATTAAAACCAAAGTGAAAAATGAATTCAAAATACTGCAAAAAACAAATTTCTTCAAACAGTCCACATTCCACACATCACTATTCACTACTCGTTTTGTTCCAATTTTTTCTCTTTAAATATGGAGAAGGCAAAGTTAATATATCATGCAGCCAAGTC
Source organism: Samia ricini (assembly GCA_014132275.2). Classification (NCBI taxonomy): domain Eukaryota; kingdom Metazoa; phylum Arthropoda; class Insecta; order Lepidoptera; family Saturniidae; genus Samia; species Samia ricini. Next base: position 34,064,156 of record AP028158.1, read on the forward strand.
TTACGTTTTCTTCTAATCTTGAAGAAAACCTCTTAAAACATCACCGAGAAAGTAGATGTCTAACAAAAATCACGAACCTTCGCTATGAGTGGATATGGAGCCAGAGAATGAAAATCTAAAAAAATTTAAATTAGGAAGGAAGGATATTATCTCGGGAAAAACTAAAACGGAGCCAGGCAGACTTTGGAGGCGAGGGGGAGTCATATTTACAGTATACCTACATAAAATATATACCGTTTCGCGCATTTTTCAAAATTATTTTGAGTACTTACATAGGTATTTATTTATTTAATCATTTAGATTTAGAACATCTAAATACAGGAAAAAGCAGGAATATAGCAATTTGTTTAAAGTTTACTTAATTTGCACATGTTTAAGAGATTTGTTAATTTGACGTGTATTATATACTAATGTTCACATTGCACACAAGGAAATGTAAAAAATAACGCGGAACCATTACTAAATCTTTCTGGATAGCTTGAACAAGATATTCAACATTTTGCTAAAGTATGAAAACTGAAGAAATATATACCTATATATTTTTCTTTATATTGTGCAGCAAAGTGGCTGCACTGGACCTGATGTTAAGTATAGTATAATGCAAAATAGTGGCGACTGACACTGAATACAATTCACTGCCAGTCACCGCTGCCATGCTGGCCTGGTTAAGTACCTCTTCACGCCTCTTTTGAAGGACCCAATATCATACAAAGGAGGGAACACGCTGACAGGATGACGATTCCATAACCTCACTGTGTGACAAAAGTAAGAGTCAGCAAACTTTTTGGTTCTTGAAGTTATTGGTGTTACCGTGAAACCGTGACACCGAAGTCCCGCCCGCGTGTTTCTGTTGTGAATGAAGAGGAGGGGATCAGCTCTTCAGAACACTCGCCATGATACAAGCGGTAAAATACGCTTAGAGAGGCAATATCCCAGCGTAAATGAAGTGGTTCTACGGAGTAGGTGATAACTATCATTTACAATGCGGACAGCCCGCCTCTGCAACCTGTCTAAGGCATCGATGAGATATTTAGCGGATCCATCCCAGAAGTGCGAGCAGCATTCCGTGCACGGCCGAACTTGGGCCTTATAAAGAAGATACAGCTGGTCGGGCAGGAAAAACCTTCCCATTGTGTTCTATTCTATACACATGACTTTATCAGTATTCTATATTATACTCACAGTTTGCATTACGGGATGTCAATTAATCTCGCGACGTACTTAGCCACTTTGTGCCCCTCTTATCCCAGGTGAAACTTAGTGAGGTTTTAGGTCAACCAGCACATTTTTTTAACGCGCGGAAACCCATCATGCGTAAAACCCAGTTAACCCTAGGTCCGCTGAACCACTATGGCAAAAGAGCCCCTCGGGCCCTCCATCCTTGGCTCAACCGATAGATGAACCACCCCCTACACAGGTTATACTAGTCATGGCTTTGACTAGCCGTAGCCCTACTTTTCAGTTTAGACTTTGCGAGTTACACTACAATAGCGACAATTTTACAGGGGTTTTCCCGTGCAATAAAAGAACCATATACGATTATTTTGTCCTGTTTTAATAATATTATTATGTTTTGTGTTTGGTATTCGTTGATTAATGATACTAGACAAGCGTTGTATTTTAACTTTTCTACACATTTGAAATTACTAAATATATTGTTTTAAAAAGATATGGGTACAGATTTACTAGCTTGCTAACGCGACATAGCCTTAATCGGTGACAATAGTAGTGCATGTGGAAATTGTACCAAATATATACAAAAACAAAGAATTAAAATTAATCTAACGACTATTTTTTGATAATGCCATTTTGTGTTATTTTTGTTAACCTTTATTAAGCGTATCCTAGTGTCAATTCGCTTAAATCCTCTATTATTATCCCATGATTATTATGAAAGCCCAAATTGACAGTCCAGTAAAGAATATCAAGAAACTTATAATTATATTTTTATAAAATCAGTTATTTTTAAAATTAGATAATTTATTATTGCTAGAAATAATTTGTTTAATATAAGCCGCTAAAATCAAATTAACTATAATTATATTTCACCTGGACATTAAAAAGTAAATATTTTTATTTTTATAGTACCACAAAGAAATAAGATATATTCATAATCTCCCTACCCTTTTCCCATTTTCATTTGGGGTCGGCGCAACATGTCTTCCTCTTCCATTCCACTCTACTTGCAGTCATCTCTGCATTCACTCTTTTTATAAACATATCATCTTTCAGACAGTGCATCCATATTTTCTTTAGTATTTCCCTTCCCATGTAACTGTCCACATTCATATCCAATACCTTTCTTACAACATCCTCTTTCTCCCTGCGCATCTCATGTCTATACCAGGACAGATGACTGCTTCTTAACTTCTCTGTTATTGGCGCCACTTTCAAACTTCCTCTAATGTACTCATTCTCATCCTGTCCATTCTTGTTAACCCACACGTTCACCTCAACATTCACATCTCAACTGCATGCAGTCTTCTTTCGTCCATCGTCTTTATGGGGCAACATATTGATCCATACAAGACGACAGGTCTTGTAAATTTTCCCCTTTAATTTAAAGGGGATTTGCGGATCACACGTAGTAGCCGTGACCAGCCGCCATTTCATCCATGCTGCGGTACTCGTAATTCTATGCATTACAGCCCAGTCCATTTTTACACTGCTTTGCAGGAGTGAGCCGAGGTACTTGAACTCGGGGCAGATTGGTATTGGAGTGCCATCTAGTGTTATAACACTTGAGCTAGAGGTGCCGCCGAAATCGCAAAACATATATTCCGTCTTGGATCTTCTCACTTTTAGCCCGACACTCTCCAGCTTCTGTTGCCACTTTACCAATATGCTCTGGACCCTGGGGTCCATCCTCACCAACAAGGATAATATCGTCGGCAAACAGCATACACCAAAGTGCCTCTACCTGTATCATATGCATCCATAATCAACGAGAAGTGATATCGAGTCAAGACCAACTCTTGGTGTAAGCCTACTGACACCCTGAACTCGTCGGTCTTGTCAGCAGCTAACCGAACATACTTACGCGGTTGGACTTACATAGCACGAATAAACTACTTTTTTATTATTACTAAATGCTGGTAACCTGAATGTCTTGACAGCTTCTCTGAACTTTTGAGACGTACCCTTAGTCAGGACAGTACAGTTAGTTAGAACAAGTACACCAAAATGGTACAGCCTTCAGCTTGGGCTGCTAACAGATATATTTAATGGAATTTTCCCTAGATAAACGAAGTTAAAGGAAACTGGATCTCAAGTATTCTTACAGAACCTATGTATAGCGTGTGGTGTGCAGGAGAGTGGGGGTGAACTCTAAAAATATTAAACCTCATCAGTTCAGTAGTAACTTTACCAAAAAATAAATCCATTCATAAATTGACAAAAATATCTTGATTCGTTTAATCCTTGCCCATTTCTAATATAGATATAATCTGAATTTCTCATCAAAATTATGGAAATAAATGAAACGCTGTAAATCCATGAAACACTTTAATACAGCTTAATTTTCACGATGTACTTTTTTTACAAAAATCCTACATTATGGTACACACATAAATGGGTACGGTATACATGTACCAATTATGAAGGTTAACTTACAGTAAAAATAGACTATGTTAATTTCTATCAAATAATTTTTTAAGTAATGTTTTTGAGGTTACATACGACATAATTTATTGAAAAAACCAATTAAGCCCCAGGGGTAAAACAAGAAACCATTGCAATGAGTTTGAACTGAAAATATTAAATTATTGTTTTATCAAAAGGTTTTTATAACAATTGTTTATCTAAAGATACTGTTTAACTTCAAACATAAAATTTTAACCATTCATGAGTTATGCAATGTTGTATCACAAATTTTATGTAAATGTTTAAACATAATGGTGAAATTTATGGGATATTCTGTTGTTATTTATGTAAGAATTACTATTATCTATCTATACTATATTCTATCAAGTGATTCCAGCATAATGATACTGTTCCCTCTGATGACCTGAAAAAAATAAGTTTATTATGTTATTAACCCCTTGAGCACCTTCCCAGCAAACAAGCTTTCCATTGTTTTCCTATTGTCTTTCTATTGTTTCATGTTTATGGGTACCAAACACATTAAAGAATATAAATTTATATTTTATCTTAGGTAGTGGCCTAATATCAAACACATAATAAACCTACAATAACTTTGTGAAGAAATGAAATTTTATCATTACATATATTTGAGAAAAAACGCTTTAGAATCAAGATGAAACACATTTCTATGAAATTCAATAATAGGTAAAAAAGATGTAAATTTGTGTAAAAATGAAAAATATGTTTATTATATGGAATGTGTTTCTAAAATTCATTGAAATTGTCATTTTATGAAGATCAAGTAAAACTATTTCTCAAAAATTCAAGCACTTTCCAGTGCAACTGTGTTGAATCAGTATTTTTTTTTTTTTTGGGATGAAGATCATAAGACTATTGCTCGAATTTTTCATGGAACCCTAATTATTTTCAAAAATCAACAGTTTTTTTTTCAAGACAAGGGGAATGTATTTACGCACTAGCCATACGAAGTTAAAAAGGAAGAAAAATTCTCCCCAATGAAGTTGGTAGAGGGCCTAACCCGGAAGTTGGTTACACCGAGTAACTTCAGCTATATAACATAAAAGTCTTATCAAAATTATTTCAGCCATTCTGGAGATTACCCGGAACACAAGGACAAAAATTTTAAAAATTGTATTTTGGGTATAGGTATTGTATATATATATATATACAATAGTATCTATTTAGTAAAAAAATATTTTGACATTACAAACAGACTTTTATTTATTACTATAGATTTTGTCTATCCTTCAATTTAACTCATCTACAATTTAGATTCATAAATTAAGTAATTACATTATATCAGAAAATACTATCCTTTAAAATAAACTATTTAAGGATATAAGTGACAAACAGAATATGTATTTAAAGACTTTGGCTAAATATCTATCGTTAAGTACTACCTATTTCAAGTTATAGTCTGAATGTTTTTTTACACTGTATAGGCTGTGCTTTAACCACAATCTCACTAAATGTTAAGTGATGATGTGGTCCAGGACGGTAAATACACTAAGCCTAGAGGTACTGGTTTTCAAGCTATGGTGCCGGAACACATCTATTGGTATTTGGGGACAGGTTTTCTAACTTGAGGGTGCTATCCAAGCCAGAATTATTTTAAAATGCCCTACCACCAAGCTATGGTTTAATCACGATATTTTCTTTCACCAAAATCTGATTTTAGTTTTGGATAGGTGGGTTTGAACACGCGTACATTGACGCAAAATCCGACTGCACTACCAACTAAGCCATCATCGCCTAGTTTTATCATCGATATAAATATCCTAAAGCGGCTGGTAACAATATTACAAGATCATAATACTATCGTCGCTAACATTAAGTATTGTATAGTGACACGACTGCCTACATGAAATATTTAGCGAAAAAGAGGATTACAAACCACCATCCCAATGTTGTTACGTTGACCATCTTTGCATTCTTCTACGGACTCGTCTAGCACCAGATTCATAAAAGGATCAAAACCTCTCAATACACCGGTCACAGCTCTGCCGGCGTTAAGTTTTTTATCGACAGTTTCTTATCCATGAACCTACAAATACACTTCTTTTAATAGAATGATCACATAAAAACTGATATAAACAAATCCTAACATGCTTTTGATATAATTAGATAAACCAAATAATAAAACATGATAAGGTTATATGGCGCGTGTTTGACGCTATTCACAACTTGTATGATTCCATGTAAATACTTACTTTTTTAATTCTGGTGGGTGTGCTTTAGACATGTTGAAGTCTTAAATTAAGTATTACGTGGAATATGTAACTTTTTGATATTGATATTTTTCCTTTTTATAGACAGTATTTGTTGTTTTTTTACACCACACTTTTAGCGGCGGGACTAGTGTTGCCAAACTTAATTCGTTATTTATCTTAAAACTTCATACAAATTATATCATTGATTCAAGACAAATTAACGCTTTTTTGTACTTACTTTTTATTAATTTATATCAGATATTGGGACGCTAACATGCATTTTTTGATGTTAGGAATTGTTGATGCAAATTTATTAATGTTGAATACAAATCAATCCAAGCATATTATCTTATTATTCAATCAATCATGTATACTCGTGCTTGTGCTTTATAGCACATCTGAATGAACGTTAAAAGACACGATAAAATAATTTAAATGTATTATAATATTTTAAGCTACCCATAAATTAAAGAAATATTTAGTCCTTGACATTACCAGCATCCATTTCAAAGTTTATTTTAAATAATTGTTATTAACCGCCACAAAGGATAGCAGACAAGTTATTTGGAACTGTATGTAATTAAAACCTCAACAAGTTGATTAGTGATTGCATAACTTTTACATGCCCATGACTTTTGCAACGGCGAAGATGCCGTTTTGGCTGTAATTTTTTTTACGAGGTATTCCTCTGTTTGTTTTGGGATTACCTTTTCTAGATCCTCGCTAAGTGATTTGTTAAAGATTTTTTCTTCATTATTTAAGGTATATATCTATATCTCCGGAGTAATTATTATAGATTTTATTACAGTTATAGAGGTTATCGTCCTTACGACCCAAGTGGTGAGACTCCTAGACTTTGATACCAGTTCAAGTGAACAAATACGCAAAGTTTTTGTCATTAGTAAAGTCCGATTTTTGTATAGGTTATATAGGTTTTAAAATATTTAGTGTTTTTTTTACTTTATTACTAATTTACAATCAGTGAAAATAAATTCTTCCTATTTATAGTTCATGGCAATCTATGAGTGATATATCAATGTCATGCGGATAAGATTTTTACGAATTTAGTGTTAGTATTCAACTCTAACAAAATGCCAGCTATCTTGCTTCAACTTTCTAGACAATTCTTGTGGCATTTTAAAAAAACATTTTGAATTAATATTTCCAACTAGTGTCTGATCGAAAGTTCGGTTTTGTTTTCTGTTTCGGCAAAAGTTTCGGTTTCGGCCGAAACCTCGGCCACACCCAAACTCAGTACTCCTGTATTCGTGCGTCATTTGGATGATTTTGTGACTCGTTTATTAACAGTCATGTTTAATACGTTTTTTTTTATCTGATTGACCAAGTGACTTTGAATTAAATTATAGTGACTTGGAAAATAATATCTTATCAACAGATAATTTCGATTTGGGCAGAAATTTAGACCCAGGCAGAGTTCGATTTCGCTTTTGATTTCAGCAGAAAATCCTGTTTTGGTATATAAACTTCACTTTTACACATAAACAACATTATATCAAGCAAAATAACATCACATTTACCATTATCATACCTTATGGTCTAATACAGAAGTCAATGAATTAAACACAATTACTGTTACACGACAGATAAAGATCCCGCCCAAAAACAAATTCTTCTTCATAATTTTCTAACTTGGTATCCCCAGCAAAACATAAACTTTAGATAATGAAAAGTGTTGTTAAAAACAAGGAAAAAAAATAATGTATCTAAGATACTTAATATTAAATACCATATTCAAAAATACAATAAATAAACTTGGTTTAAAAAATGTAAAATAACTTTTATTTAAAAAGCAAACAAGAAAACTGGAGTAATTTAGTATTTGAACACATATTTACAATACATTTTGATTGTTGCCAGACACAATAAGCCACTAAATTTAAAACTTAATATTACACTTCTAGTTTCGCGTTTACTACATTTAATAGTAGAAATAATGTACAATTTACATTTCATTTAATTTCTATTCAACTGAAGAAAATAACTTCTATACATTTAAATTTACTATTAAAAATTAGTCACGAAGAAACATTGCCTTTATGAAAAAATAACATTGTATAATCGTAGCAAATTTGGTTAGATACAAGTTTTATTTAAATGTCAATACACATGACTGATATAATTTTTTGTTGGGTTATAGTCATACCTTTATCACACATCATAGTGAAGTATGTATAACCAACAATATAATAGCAACAAGTTAGACAGCTGGGAGGATGGATGTTGTTGAGATAATTATCCCATTCTCCAGAAAATAGCTACGTTTTGTTTTGTAACTATGAATGTTTATTATAATTAAGGAATAAACGTTATCAGTGTGAAAGTTTGTGTTTGTGTTTTTGTTCAAAAATGGATGAATCCGGGATTGATATGGGATTTGATCTCGCATCTCTTCTGACGAACGATTTTAGTGTCGACCAGAAGATATTGGAGGAGATGACTGCAGCCCAGCAGCACCAGGATTTTATGTTCTATGAACTAAAATCAAAAGCAGTGCCGATAACTGAAAGGTCAGTAAATTTTTAATAAGAATTATAACTAAACATATTGAATCTGCGTTGCGTTGTAGCGAATGTTTCGCAAATATTTTTAGCACATTATGAGGAACAATTTCACCGATCACAGATCGCCCGCGACCCTGAAAAATCGACTTGGCAAGGCACCCAGTTTAACCAAACTTATTATCTTTGTTTTTTTTTTTTAATTTAAATGCAATACCCTCGTCAAGGTACTTTTTCATCAAGAAGAACGCCACAAACTCAGTTTTTTTTCTTTATGTATCTGTTTTAAATTTATAATTTGGTTATTTTTGTTTTTCGTTTGTGAATATTTATAACTCGTTTTTAAATAAAATATATAAATGACTACTTTCTAAACATCATTTCGAAACGGAAAGTTTTCCCGCCAATTTTAAACTTTCAAGGACTCTAATTTGTTTTTTTTGTGCAATTCTTTATAAACAAGCTTTGGATGTTATTTAGATTATAACTTGGGGAAGTTGATAATAAAGTCTGCTATTACTTTCAAAATTGACCTCCTTAGCCGATGCGCGCGCCTGCCACCGCACCGTGTACGGCGGCTACAGACTACTTCGAAATACGTGTTAACGCGGAATTCATCTACAGATCAGATATTTAGCAAGTAGATCGTTAATTAAGCATGTAATATTTAAATGTAATATTATTTCACATGTGACGTTGTATTTTTTTTAATCCACACTGCGATAAATCATTAACTAAAGAACGGTACGTCATATCATAGCGCCGTCATAATCAGTCTCTTTCTTTTTGAAGAGTGTTCTTTGATCTTGTGATAAAAGAGAAAACTATGACAAGTGTTATTTATAACATACTAGCGGGCGCCCCGGCTTCGTATGTGTATAAAGAGATCTGTAATTAAGAATGTATAGTATAAATTGGTTAAGTAGTTTTATCTAAGATAAATAGCAAAATCAATTTTATCTTTTTATAATAACAGCATATATAACCGGAAGTGTTTATACTTTTTAAGTGTTTCCAATTGATATTCGGTTAAGTAAAAAGACTGCGTTCAAATTATTTTCATCTTGATCTCAATATTCGGCCTAGAGCTCATACCTCTTCCTGTTGATGCTGGATGCCTTGATAGCGGATATACAGGAAGAGGCTCTCTGGTGTATGCTGTTTACCGACGATATTATCCTTGTCGGTGAGGATGGAGCCAGGGTCCAGACCATATTGATAAAGTGGCAACAGAAGCTGAAGAGTGTTGGGCTAAAAGTGAGTAGACCCAAGACGGAATATATGTTTTGTGATTTCGGCGGCACCTCTAGCTCGACTGTTATACACTAGATGGTACTCCAATACCAATCTGCCCGGAGTTCAAGTATCTCGGCTTACTCCTGCAAAGCAGTGGCAAAATAGACCGGGCTGTAAAGCATAGAATTACCGCAGCATGTATAAAATGACGGCTGGTCACGGCTACTACGTGATCCGCAAATCCCCTTTAAATTAAAGGGAAGATTTACAAGAACATAATACGGCCTGTCGTCTTGTATGGATCAGAATGTTGCCCCATAAAGGTGATGGACGAAAGGAGACTGCATGCAGTTGAGACGCGAATGTTGAAGTGGACGTGTGGGGTAACAAGAATGGACAGGATGAGAATGAATACAATAGAGGATGTTTGAAAGTGGCGTCAATAACAGAGATGTTAAGAATTACTCATCTGCCCTTCTATGGAGATGTGATGCGCAGGGAGGAAGAGGATGTTGTAAGGAGTGTAAGGAGGAGAATATGGTCTGGTCAATAAAAAATATTATGTGTCAAAAAATGAGGCTTTATAAAAATATGTTTTTAAATCTGAATTTGTGTAATAATCAATTTCACCTTCGTATATATGAGTACTTGTAGAGGTAATGCGAAAACAGTTCCTACTCCACGACCAAATAGGCCTAAAACTCAAGAGACTCCATATTATTATGTAATGCTAGGTAACGTGTTACGTGGGTAGTGCGTAAATGCATTTCCCTGGGTAGTGCGTAAATGCATTTCCCCCCGTCAAAAAAAAAAAAAAAAGGTAACGTGTTACGTTGTACAGTTTACTTTAGAAATATGGACGGTGGAGGTAAGGAGAAGTGCCTATGTGTACGAGGGAATATCCGTTAAAATATGACAAATAAGAGTGGCGCTACAGTACTGTACAGTACAGCTACAGCAATGGGGTAAATAAACAAGGTGCACTTTTCAGAATAAGAAACAAAGATACAAATTCAATTGTTTGCTTATCATGTTTTAACGCCTGTTCAATTCTTATTATATTTCAAATAAACATAAATAAAATAAGGGAATTGCATGTACATAATTCAAAAACAAAAGTCCTTCAACAGCAGATAAATAATACTCGACATATTTCAATCCGTCAACAACTCCTATATTCGTACCATACTTTTTGCCTGTGTTAGCGCTAATTTGGAAGGTTTTTGAATTATAATTTACTGATTATAACTGGACAATTTTTCAACTTTCCCCCATTTGAGATGGTTCTTCTTACCTCTACCCTCAAAGTTAGAAATAATAACGTGGATTCTGAGATGCCACAAAAATTATCTAAAAAGTTTAGGCAAGAATGCTACCGTCTTACTACATGAATGAAGGGTTGATACTGAATTTGTTTAAAAATATCTATTCTTTGACACTGGCAGAATTGTTTATTTAGTTCACACATTACTATTAATTAAGAAAAAAAGGATGATTTCAGATTTGGTTGCGTGATTATTATATTTTATCTGGTAAACTCTGTTCTCTCATTCCCACGCACGGTTTTTAATGATAATTTATAGTTAGTAAATATTTAATTCGGTCAGTTTTATTACAATTGGCGGTTTAATCATGATGAGTTGGCTCATAGTGCACTTAACTATGTAAATTGTCAATTATAATAAAACTGAGAGGGGTTCAAGATTACATTTTTTTTGTTTTCATTGTATATGTTCAATGCTTTGACCACAGCTTCATCTTATGTTAAGTAACGATGTGGTCCAGGATGTCAAACACACTAAGCCTAGGTACTGGTTCTCAAGTGATGCTGCCGGAACACACCTATTGGTGACAGGTTTTCGGACTTGAGGGTGGTAGCTATTCAGGCAGAAAATGCCCTCACACCATGCTATGGTTTCTACACGATGTTTTGCTGCACTTAAAGCTCAGGAAAATTTTAGACTTGGATAGGTGGTATCGAACCCGCGTCGATTGACGCGGAATCCGACCTTTACTCATCGCTTTAAATGATGGAAAACGTAAGAATTAAACAAGATTAGGGTGGTATGGCATTTTCTCAAATTTGAAAATCAAGATTGCTCTGGTAGCTACACTCGAAAGCCAGTAGCTTCAGGTTTGTTTACAATTTTGAACCACATTGTCACTTGAAGTTTTGATCATAGCGTTGAGCCTATAAAATATTATACCTAGTAACATTTATTATTCTATAACTACAGCCGTCTCATTCTTTGTGTATATTTTACATAAATTAACTCCTGTTACGATATCTCGCAAGTCGTGTTTTGCAACAATGTATTTAAATGAAATAAAATGATATTATTTACATTTATTGTTAGCACAATGATAAATAATAAAATATACACCAACTTTTACATTACGTCAACGGTCGATGTAATGAGTCGGTTTAAAAAAATCAGGTTGGTACTCTTTTTTTTTATTAAACGGATGGCAGGGTTGGCGTACCTTTTATTGTTGTGATGTAACGAATGTTGGATGTTTCCAATAAAGCGCGCACTTTGACATTCCTTGTCGGCCATTTTTTATTTTAAAGTGAATCTTATTTCTGCACGATGACAGTAAAATTTCAAGGTCGCATCACACGATAATAATAATATTATCGAATAATTAAATAGAAATATTGAGTTACAGCCGTAAAATGACGCTAAATGAAACTTTTAAAGTATGTTATATTAACTTAATTGTGTTTAGAGATAAATCATAATGTTTTTTTTTTATGGATCTGTAAGAAAATAATGAGGGATATGCGCGCTAAAGAGGAAAAAAAAAAACCATTTCTTCAATCTCTTAATTAAGACCATTTTCAATATGAAAGTGCATTATAACAAATAGGGCTTGGGGAACATCGCCATTGTGTAAACATAAATATGTACGTCAAAACAAATCGATACCAGACGTGGTGATTTACCTGATACATTGTTGAATATGAGCCAATTCGCACAAAGCTGTGTTAACTGTCACTCATATTGTGAAAAGTAAATTCAGCTTGTCAGTTCCCCTGGCATTCTGTAAAAAGAACGGCTTCGAATAAAGAGTTCATAAACAACATATTCCTGAGCGCGTATTAGGGTTATCATCTGCACTACATTTGTACACTAAATCCTATGTCATGATTTTAGATTACTATAAACTACTGACAAAATAATTAAATTACCAATCAACGTAAATTCAAATCTGAATCAAATATAAATTAATTAAGAGGATATCCTAGCGGCATTTATTCCGTACAAACGTACTTCCCGGTTTCCTCTCTGGATAATAGCATTATGGTAAATATTTTTTTATACCAAATAATAATATATCCATCACCGCCATGCCTGTACGTTTTGATTTTTTGCATAAATCAGTTATTGTAGAAACTAGGAGTTCTTTGAAAATAAAACTAAATGCTCGATTTTACCGTCATTTTTAGACTTTCTGTTACGGGGCCCTAGCTGATTGTTAAAAAAAAAGATCAACTTTTAATACTGTATTGTTTTAACAAAATTTGTTTAAAAGTTTACAACATTACATTAGAGGACCTGCACCTAAACCTATAGTTACATCCTAGCTAATCTTTATCTGTCCAAGCTGACCGGCAGGCCTAAGACCGGGTCCGAAGTCACGTTGCCATGGAGCGATTAAGGACGTATTAAAATTACAATGTACGGCTTATATATACTTTATATTGCTAACTCAAATAATATGGGCGTTGGGTGTTCGTTCATACTCAGCACCAACCATTGTGTAACGAATGTAAAGTTAGTGTGACAATAACATAGTCTAAAAATATAGCGTAGTGTAACAGTTCATCAAATAAATGTGATGGATAAAATTAAAAAAAAGCATAACGTACAGGCATAGCCAGTCTTTATTATTTTATTTTATAAAAATCCGTTTAGTTTTGGAGGAGGAAACAGGGTACTACGAAATTATGTTATCATCTATTTTGTATATTTAAAATCAGCCCGAGCTGCGTTATCCCTTTCGTGTTTTATAATTATTTCTTTGGGGCGCAACGCGATAGCAATAGATTTCTGAAATACCTACTTTTCCGACCGCATGTTCTCTTAAAGGTTAAAAAACATTTCTCTATATTTCATTTAAGATCACTATATTAATATCCAGGTATATACTCGATCCGATTTGAAAATATACCTGTATCTCGTTGGTGGCAACCATAACTTATTTCCAGTTTCACTTTTCGTCGTGTGGGATTGAGAATATCAAGTTGAAAACTTTCTTTAACTAAACATTGCCGGTTTCATGTATACGGAAATACCTAACATTAATAGCTGTTTATTTATTTTCCTCTTTTAATAAATAATATCTTAAACGGCCAGGATCACAAATGCAAGTTCTATTTTGAGACCGTGTTGGATTTTTATTTTTGAACATCTCATTCCGTCATATGGTTATTTACCCTACTAAATGGTTCTTGGACGCGGTAGCCTTATTAAATGGCCAACTACTGGGCAAAATACTTTAAAGTTGACATAAATATTACTTATGTATAAAAATGCCAAAAGGCGAAATTATCTACTATGATCAAAAGTTTGGATAAATGTGTGTGATACACAGATTATACAGAAGAAATATTTATGTTTAAAAACATTGTTCCTTCTTGCATTTCTGCCAGCGACATGTCATAAGTTATATTTTCAATCTTGTGTCAACGTTTCTAAACTCGAGTAAAACGGGTAGATCATCTTGTAAGAAAATGGAGTTTTTTTTTTGCTACCTCTGAATATACGTTTCCCGCCATTATTTCCAATACACTTCACTTGTCGACAATAATAATAATAATAATAATAAAGCCATTTAATCCAGATCTCATATTTGGTGTAAATTACAATGTTTGTTAGTAATGTTGCTTAAATTTAAGAGAGATTACTTATATTAATGTTAGTATTATTTATGAGATTTGAATCCCTGTTTGGGTAAAGGCCTCCTCCATCCTTTTCCATAACTCTCTGTCCATGCCTAACTTTATCCAGTGGTTTCCTGCTACACGTATTAAGTCATCAGCCCACCGTCTTAACTGTCGACCAACATTCCTTTTCCCCATTGGTCCCTTCCATCGTGTGGCTTCAATGGTCCATCTTTCGTCTGGGTATCGTGAGATATGTCCGGCCCATTTCCACTTAAGTAAGAGCGCGTACTTAAGAGCATCGATGAGTTTCGTTTTTTGACGAATGCTTTCGCTCCTAATTTTGTGTATTCTTCTAATTTTCAACATGCTCCTTTCCATTGCTCTTTGACTGCATTTGATTTTTTGTTTTATTTTGTTTGTAAACGTCCAAGTTTGGCAACCATACAGCAAGCAGGGTAACAGACATGTGTCAAATATTGTCTTTTTCATTTGCAAGCTATAGTTCCCTTTTAGGATTTCTTTTAATGCCCAGAATTTCTTCCAAGTGGCGTTGATTCTTCTTGTTACTTCTTCTTCGTTGCTTGACGTTTTGAATGATATTTTCTTCCCTAGGTAGATGTATTGTCGACAATAACAAATACGCAAATAAATAAATTAGAGACAATAGTTGCATCATGACAGACTGAAATCCCGCTAAAAACTCCAAACACATTGTTTATATAGTACCTATTTTTAAAAGAAAGCGTTAATCAAAAAGATTACATACTTACCATCATCTTACGTACCATCTAACTTCATGGTGTTTTACATTGGCGCGAGTGATTTCAACGATTCCTCAATAAATCACCAAAAGAAGTGTTACCCCAATAAAAAATACATTCTAAAAGCAGAAAAGTGCACAGTTAGAACACAAAAGTGCAAAAGTGCACATAAAAGTGTACTTTAGAACAGTGTGTAGTGTGTACATGCTTCTAAGTTGCTGCTACCTCGTAGATATTTTTTTTTCATTATATTTGTCTCAAACAACGTTATCGGTCGCTGAGATTGTAAAGAGCTCGCGCATATTTCATGACGTATTTTATATATGTATATATGTACTGTTAATCCCTTTGCTAACATTCAGATATATCTGCTCAAATGAACCGTCGCGTTGCCCGGTCGTGGAAAACATTATGTCTGCTATATTTTATGGTTTTAGGAAATGTTTGTTCTATTACATTTTATATTATTTTCATACACTTACTTAAGCTGTATACTGAAATTATTTTTATTTGAAAATGGCTATGAATATTAACGGTGCTATCACAAAAAAGTTAAACTCTCGTTGGACACATGTTTATAAACATTTCAATTACAAAACAGGGCTTTAGGGTTTTTAGATAATATATTTTATATTTTTTTAGATAATACAATTTTAAATATTAAATATTGTTTAGTAAAATGCGTGTTTAACGCTAGTTTATTTTTGTTTTTGTAATAAGACCGTACATGTTTAAAGTCATGCAGAGAACGATGTTTAACAATAAATTATCGTTTTTTTTTTAAATTTACTACGTAGATTTTTTAGGGCTTTGACCACAGTCTTACCGTATTCTAATTAACAATGTCGAATTTTGGTTTTAATTTTTTATTTAATATAATTTTGTAGTGTTTGATCTATTTTATGTAATACTAGTTGTGTGTCCGAGGCTGCGTTATGTAGTCTTCTCTGCGTAATATAGTTATTTTACACGGATCCCTAAATATTTTCCAAAAATAAAATTTCGCACTACCATTAAGTAAATATACTTTTCACAAATTCAAATACCTGCCAATTAAATTTGCATCGAATATTACTTTATTTTTTTTTTTTTTTAATAATAAAATATTTTACTTACTCAGGGTAACTTCAGCTATCTTCAAAAAAAAGTATAATCACAATCGGTCCAGCCGTACCGAAGATAACCCGGAATAAACACACAGACAAAAATTTTAAAAATTGTATCTTTTGTATGGATGTAGATTGCTCTTTATACTCTATAATATATAGTCTATATTATGAAATAGCGAGAAAAAGACAATAAAACTCGCAAGCAAATGACTAGAATAACTTACAAAATCAACGTATCTTAAAATCTACATTCAAGTTATACAAGTTTTTGGCTGGATTTGTAGTTATTTTTAATTAATTAGCTTATATTATGTAAATATTGATGGCATTTTATGCGATATAGCTTTGGTAAGTTACTGCAAAAAAATTATGATTGTGATTTGTTTTCTCGAATTTATTCACTACTAACTGTGTCCGCGACTTCGCACGCGTGGAATTCAGGCGTCTTGTCCCGTACCGTCTTGCATACCAAAATTCACCGAAATCGGGTCAGTTTGTTTTTGCGTCATTTCCAACAAACAGACAAAATGTGTCCTGTGATTCTGAATACGTACATAGTAATTGCTCAAACATCATCAATGTAAATAAAAATTCTTCATTCTCCAATCTGTAGATTTTCTCCCGTTAGTCTTTTGATATATGTATAGGTTATCTATGTCTTGTAATCTTTCAGAACAGTCCACATTATTAAAACATAATATAGCGCCATCTATGAATAATCGTCAGAAATAACATACATAACATAAGCTCACGCCTGTTATCATCGAAGGGTTAGGCAGAGGTGAAATGGCGAACTACCACCACCCACATTTCGCCGAGCTTAGTTCCATCCCAGATGTGACGGGGGAGCCTGTCACCATATCGGGCACAAATTCCAGGCTCCGGGATGATACTGAGTAGAAAAACCCACTATCACTTGACCCGACCTGAGGGTCGAACCCGACGCCTCAAAACGACAGTCGTATGTAATACAACTGCGCCTCCGAGGCAGTTACTGCGCCACCGAGGCAGTTCCGTCAGAAATACATATACAATTTGCCTACGTAATCACCATTCATAACACTTCGTAAAACAAAACAAAAATAAACAAAATCTTGAACCGTACAATTATAGTTAGAACGAAATAATATTATGTTCCGCACCATATTTATACCTATTGATATCATATTTGAAAGTCAGTTTACTACTTTCATAAAATGACCCCACAATTCCACCACCTAGAATTCCTAGATATTAAATAAAAATATCAAAATATTGTTTTCTCCTTTATTATGTCTTAGATATTAATTATTTATATAATATATTATTATAAAAACATAATATACATTTTGTTCAATTTCAATCTATCCATAAGTTTTTTGTTCTCGAATAAGATTATAACGCATTTACTTACAAACTCTTTTTTTATACTTAAATCGCCGCAATATTATATTGTAGTCTTTGGTTGCCGCGTGTCATTCAAATGACTATAACTTTTGATAGAGTGAACCGATTTTAATGAAATAAAGTTTTGATGTTACCCCGAAATATTCTTTATAATTCCTATTTTTAAAATATATCTAGTACTTTCTAGTTGTTACCTGCACAGATAAACAGACAGACAGACATTTTTAGCCTCGTTCTTTCCACAAAGATCGAAAATGTACAGACACTTGATGAATTTACAATTGTATTTATTAACATAGAAGATTATTTACACGACTTGGTCTAAGACAGCATTTTGATCTGCCACGTAGTGGTTTTTCAATTGTTACCTGTAAGTATGCTGTATTTGACTCTTTTCATGTAATACTAGCAACTTTCCCCGGATTCACATGGATAAATAAAAATTAAATATAGCCTATGTTACGCCGTGATATTAGCCGTCTATTTGTTAGCGGCTTTTTACGCCATATAGCTTGTGTTTATTGTACACAAGAAAAGCGTATTGTTACGACCAGAATGATTATACACTTAGCTTTGAGGTACTGGTATTCAAGTGATGCTGCAGGAACCTTTTGGTGTTTGGTGGTTTGGTGGCAGCAATCTTTTGGTGCACGGCGATAGATTTTTAAACTCGAGGATGGCAACTAGCCAGAATGGCATTATTTGAAAATGTTTTACTTTCACACTATTTACCTACCTTTATTTATGTTATCCTTCTTCTATATATAAGGAAAATGGAACGACGTGGAATTTTTCGTATATATAGGCTATCTATTTTTTGAACTCCATCGACCCCATAGATCATTTTTTTTATTTACTCTTATGCACATTTTTTCCGCTAATAAAAATATAAAACTCATTTTTCTTCATTCATTTGTTTTTTCATATTTTAGGTATAAATTATTTAAAAACTATGTTATGCTGTGAAGAATATTTGAAACGCAGGCGGAGCCACGGGCACACAGTGAGGTGAAGTATAAGGCTCATTATATAATTGGTTAGGAGAATAACATAACTATTTAACGATATAGTAACAAAATTAACGTGAACACATACATTCGAGATGCACTTGATAAGAACGAATTCAGTAATGTGTATATGATAATAGAGGGAACAATAACCGATAACGGCCATCGAATAGCGACGCGAAGCAACAGATTAAAAAAATACAATACAACTTACGTGCAATTGTATAATAAATCTGTTGGTTTACTAGAAGGGCGTGCATTATTATCGTGTTCTATTACTTATATCCTTATGCTATTAAGGTGCACAATATCTAACTAACGAGCGATGGCCGAGAGAAAACTTGTAGGGGAATCAGTGACTTGGAACTCATTTGAAACATGTATCAGTCCACAGTCCAGCTCCTCCTATATTCCAGTACTATGTTCAGTGATTATGTCTTAAATTAAACTTCTGTCATATATTCAGAATTGCTTTGTTTTAGTAGGATGGTTTAAAACATGGATATTATTACCTCCGACACATACTGCGGATCTCCCACCCTCTGGTTGCGGCCCAAGACGTGCTCAAATCCCAAACTGGGGAAGTTCCAGTGGCTGCCTCGAGCGCGATACTATGACACTGCATGCACTGGCATCATGTTGCAGAAAACACGCAATGTACATGGGGTCTATAAGGAACATTTTTATTCACCATAGATAGGCCGAATTTCACGGAATTTTAACAAAGGCAGCAAGCAGCTGAAGCAATTGGTACAATAGCTATCATTCTTTTTGAAGCGTTTTAAGCGCTCATCCCAAGTCCGGTGAAGGTTTTACAGGTCAACAGCATTTAGACAATTCAGAAATAAATAATTATAACTAAAAGTGGTCTATAATCTCAGAACATTATGCAAAAATATTCTTCAACTGCTCATTTATACATGTAAATGTATTATAATTTTTTTTTGTCTATGACGTATTGTTACCTACAACATTTCGGTATTACTTTGATTTATCTTCATACTTAATTCTTACTTTTGTTGCTTCAACATTTAAGTAAAAAACTGGAAGCATCACTCATCGCGGAAGGGACTAAGTATATTTTGTTGTTCCCTATAGAGTCTTGCGAACTATTGGTATTTGTATTGGTATTGGTATTTGGCGACAAGTTTTCAAACTTGAGGGTGGTAGCTACCCAGGCGGGCATCATTAGAAAATGCCCTACCACTATGCTATAATTTCCTCACGATGTTTTCCTTCACCGAAAGCTCAGGTCGGCTTTAGAGTTGGATAGGAGGGATCGAACCGCAGTAGAAGACCGAGAGAAAATTAGGGGGCATTGATATAGCGCAAAAGGGGCGTGGGCAGATTAAAAACATGATATAAAAA
Source organism: Samia ricini (assembly GCA_014132275.2). Classification (NCBI taxonomy): domain Eukaryota; kingdom Metazoa; phylum Arthropoda; class Insecta; order Lepidoptera; family Saturniidae; genus Samia; species Samia ricini. Next base: position 34,084,246 of record AP028158.1, read on the forward strand.
AGAATAAGATGGCGGATTCTATAAAAGCATATTTTTAAAGTGGGGGGTAGTGACCAAAGAAAGGTTAAGAAACTGTGGCCAAGTTTAACGTCAAGTTTAATTAAGAGGGGCTAACATTCAAAAATACAAATCAATTAATATTCTAATTAATTTTCTCTGTTATGCTCTGTTCGATATTTAATAGTTTGTTTATATTATTGACCTTGCTTGCAAATAGAACTGGTTCAGTTAGCTATTATATAGTCTACATTTGGCAATAGACCATGATAAGGTCATGGAGGATGACAGATATTGAGTTGTACGATATACAATAAATAAATAATAATAAAAAAAATAATACGAACAATTTTTGCCTATACAATCGTACTATAATAAATAAAATGTAAGTATCTGTTTGTAAATACAATACCTATACCAAAAATACAATCTTTAAAATTTTCGTCTGTCTGTTTTTTCCGGGTAATCTCCCAAACGATTAGACTGATTTTTACGGGACTTTGTTAGTTAGCTGAATTTACTCTACGTAACTTAGGCTACTTTTATTTATATTCTTCGCTGCGTTTTTTTTTTTTTTTATACGCAACCCTAATTATTTTCTAACCCCTTTTTTTGCTACTAATATTAGGCAAAGATATTTCTCACAAATTCAAATAAATACCTGTCTGTAAAACTGTGCATTGAATTGGATTTTATTCTCAATGTCATTAGTTTTAATGTTTTCACACGGAACCCTAATTATAATTACGCGGAGTAACTTCAGCTATCTATCAAAAAATGTCCCGCCTAAATCGGTCCAGCCGTTCCGGATATTAGCCGGAACAAACAGACGGACACAAATAAAAAAATGTAAAATTGTGTTTTCTGTATATGTTTTCACATTTTTTAAAGTAAAAAATTGTTGTTTTAATATTACAAACAGACTGCAATTTTTAAAATTATTTTAGATATTAAAGTTTCTCTTAAAAAAGAAGATATTTTATTCTCGTATTTTTGAGATTTGTTAACAAATCATGCCACGATTTATGAACAAACACGTTAAAATGTTGAAGTACGTGTTAATAACAACTCATTTGAACAATTATAAACGTTTCTCATATAAATAAACAAGCTAGGCCCGCAGTTACGTCCGCATATAACGGTAATATTGCGAAGGATATTGGCTATTTTTTATCATTATTTTGTATTGGAAATGTAATAAACTTAAAAAAAAATATTGTTTCATATCTTTTTTCTACATGAATGGACATCTAGTAGACAAATATTGTCCGATGTTCCATTTATACCTAATTCAGACAGACGATGCGATTTTGCGAGGGGGATGGTTGGTGAGGGGGAGTAGCGGTGAGGGGGGTAGGTGAGGAGGAAGGGAGGGTGTATGGTAAAAAATCGTAAAATTGTTACGAAATTAATGAATAGCCCCTTAGTGTTTACCATCCTTGACCACCCTCACTTGACATCACCTGAGGATGTTGTCGAAACATTGAACTTATAACATAAGAGCATAATAAATATTAAAATATGTAATATACTAATTGTTAATTAGCAAACATACAATCTGAACTGGTAAAAATAAATCTTACGTTAAATTAATTATCAAATAAAACATGTTAGATTCTTCAATCAAAGGATCCTGTTTACCTAGCTAGACTAAAAGCAATAAAAATGAAACCAAATCGACAATATTACCGTTTCATTCTCAGTTAACCCTGACTTATGACGTCACAGTACCGTACTCTCATTGGTTAAAGGCACCGTTTCGTATCAACGTCCGCCAATCGGGACCCATTTTTGAATTGATCTCAATTTGCTACAATGATACATTGATAATGTTGTCGCTAGCTGATACAGGTATGTAATGAAGAACATTCAACCGGGGCCCAATTTCCGATCTAAGTATATACAATTCCTTCGCGTTCCTTATATAGACAAGTGTCCCAAATTTTCACATAAAATATAATTTGACAGAATAAACATAGATCGTAATAAGGTACTGCAGCATTTTTAATGTAACTCAATGTGGTCATTTAGTATAAGCTATTAGACATTTATAGATTTTACATTTTAAACTACCACTCGAAATCGTTACTGTCGGAGCTATTTGATTCATGGCGTCACTAGATAATCAAGAAGCGTCAAACGTATACAACATTGCAGCATGAGTTCTAAAGAGATCAGTTACGTCTAATGTAAAATGACGTCACGTAGTGGTGCCCTTCGTTTCGCATGTTTATAAAAGAGATAAAAATATTAAATCGTTTCGCCTGAGATACAAAATTACTGAGTAATACTTTATTTTTAATTATAATTACTTATGTTGATTACTCACGGCAATAAGTACCTTTATTGATGTTTTTTTTAATGTTTTAACTCAAAAAATAAAATACCACTTTGTGTTTACGATAATGTTGGTAAATATATCTCTTTATTATGATAAAAAAAACGTACCGAAACGTCAATACGTGATTCTCTTTGCCACGCAATTGATCTATTCTTTGACAGTTTGCATAAACTTGGTATACCTCAAAAAATCGCATAGTTAATACCAAAAATGATTAAACATAATGGAATAATTTTATTTGGATACCTTTTTTATGGGTATGACCCCAGGTGAATGGTCTGGCTACGCGCCTGTCGACTGGTTTATCGGCCAGTTCAAGTTCATATACTATCAAATGACCGGCAGTGGGGTCTATGGATTTGTCAATTACGAGTCACGAGTTAGGAATCGTCTCAGAGAATCCATTGACATATAAGACTTAAGTCTTGATTATTACTAGATTTAACTCTTGATTTCGCTTGCTTTGATAAAAAATTAGTTTCTATTTAGTAGTTTTATCTATAGTCACATTACACATCACATTACGTTAATCTATTAATATTCGAAAACCAGGAGTGTTCTCATTAACAGATAGAACTCAAGTGTCTGCGTGAAGGTTCTACCGAGCCTTATATAGCACTTCCATGAAGTTATAACAGATGGCAGATGTTTAGGTGAGTGAGGTGCTACCGGACGAATACATGTGGTATCACCGGAAGTAGCATAACAGAATCATAATCATTGTTAAAAACTTAAATATGTTTTTGTTGTTTTATTTTATACTAGCCGCTCTCCGTGATTTTACGCGTAGTTCCCGTTCCCGTGGAATTTTCGAAAAAAAAACTATTCTATGTTACTACCTGGATTACAAACTATCTCCATACCAAATTTCATCTAAATCAGTCCAGTAGTTTTTAGTTTATTCGTTACATTACATACATACAAACTGTGATTTTTCACATGATGAGTTATTAAATAAAACATTTTTTCAAATTCAATTTCTTATAGCTTGAAGGGTAGGCATTATGTTTTGATAAAGATTTTTTTTTTATCATTTGATTGTTATCTCGTTATCAGAAACAATGTAAGACATGAACTACATGTTTTAGCTGCAACCGTATTGTTATCATATTTGCCATCTTTTCATTTTAAGATAGCTAACTGTGAGAAAACTGTCGGCAAATGCATCTATCGATATAGAACGAAAGTTGCCAGGTATCTTAGCATTACTCTCAATTCGAGTATCACATATCAAAACTCTTTGTAGTAATAAAATAGTAATGCCGCTACAGTTTAACCAATAATTGTTCACATCAAACACATCGTCCACCTTAAAACCTCAGACGAATATTACTTTTATTTCAAGTGTGGGTCTCCTAACATTCGCTAACTTGCACCGTACGGTTAATCCGGCCCTGGATTTCACTAATGTTAATTTTTAAAAACCTCGACGTGTTTAAACTATTTCAGGGTCCGCCGCGATACTGTACTTACTACTATAAATAGTATGAGATTTATCTAATAACATTGTCATTTCAAGTGTTTATAAACAATATTAGACGTATCTGATAAGTTACGAGGGATCACTCGGCATATGCGTGGATGGTAATCAAACAACGAGACAAGACGGGATTTACTGAGTGAACCTTGCTGCGTTCTTATCGTGTCATTCCGATTGTGACAGACCAACAGAGTTGATTATTTAATATAATATTCAGTATACATATTATCACTATTGTGTACTGCCACGGTATGCGCGCATGGCAACACGAAGATATGCGGTTAGCAGGATCGCATTTAGGCGGGAGGTTCGGGGACATTCATAGGAATAAATTTCGTAGTTTAGCATTGTTTTATTTGTGATTTAGTATATTTATTTTAGTGAAGAGTTTCATAGTTTCACAGCTTTCATAAGGTTACGGAAGTAAGAAATAATAAAAATGAAACTTAAAGTAATGCATATACTAATGCAATAATAATATATAAAAAAATTCATTTCATGTTCGTTAATCCTACTAAAACTAGAACTACTGGACCGAATTGGCTAAATTTGGTTTTGAAATATTTGGGGAAGTTTAGGGTAGGTTAGAAATATGAGAAATACCTGACAACACGGTGAGAAAATATGGAAGGATTGAGAGAACATATTTTTCAACAATTTCATTTTCATTTTCCCATACAAACTGTTCCTGTCAAGCTAAGTAGCGAGAGACGGAAAACAATAATAGTCATATTAATATGTTCTTTAGTGACTGGAAATGAAGTGGATAGTCTTGCAACTAATTACTAAGGCAAAAAGAGGGGTGATACGACGTTCACCGAGTAATCTAGTGCATAATATAAGAAAGTTTGTAGAAGGAATCAATATATTAAAATAAAACATTGCATAGAGTATACAATATGTCCATATTATGTCAAAGTTTATTTGTAATATTTGTCTTGATCAATCACAAATACAAATAATATCATATAGAATTTTAATTTTTAACATGTGTAAGCAACATTTTACTCTGTTATTCTCGCAAAATTATCGTGGGCGTCAGCCATTGTGGCACAATCGTGGAAACTAAATGTCACGTTGCCCAATACATTTTTTTTTCTTTTTGGTTCAAACATCTCGTGGTATAAAGAACCGTTGTTACAAAATACATTTGGTGTCGTATCGATTTTATTTATAATAAAAACGTGACTCAATAGATACTATAATTAGAGTTTAATAAAACCGAGGTCTACCACTTGTTTTAATAGACTATGGTTACTTTTAATTTTGATTTTTGAAGATGATAAAATGCACGCATTGCATTGAGTGTAGACATTAATTTTGAAAATGTTATCTAATAATTATTTGTATAGAGCAGATCTATTTCCAGAAGGGAACGTAATACATTCAGAAAAGTGTTACAACATGGTTTGGTATCGAGATTTATAAAGTTAAATGAATATATGCATCTGATTAGTTAATGAATGTAAGGTGAATGATAATCCCGCGCACGAGTTCTATGCTACGACTGTTGTTTGACATAACCGTTTGATAAACATTAGTGGATGTTTGTCTTTATGCTACGTCACACATTGCAGTACGGATAAAGTATATATTTGACTAATCATTAACAAAACGAATACTATATAAACCTTATATTATATAAGACTCTGTCTACCTGCCTGCTTTTAATTCAAGTTCCACCTAGCAAATTTACTAACTTAGTTCCTTAATACATGTCATTTTATCCCTTTAAGAATTATAATCTCCTTCATACAAGCCAAAATAAGCGGTTTGTATCATATTTTACGTATAATTCTATATCGTGAAAACTACATATGAAGACTCCAGTGTCTGTATCATTGACATCATTACTATGAGATGTAGTGGAATAAAAATATATATATATATAGCGTTAAATTCCATAATTAGTTCCTTGATGCGTCCCTGGTGACTGAAATCGAAAAACTAAGCGTTTAACAAAATAATGTACTTGCCTACTAGCTGTGTGCTTGCGGCTATGCCCGTGTTTAATGTTATGTGTTGCGTTTTAATTTTTTTCAGCACTAAGATGAAGTAAAATTATTTGTAACAAATTCAAACACTTGTCAGTGAAACTGTGCGTTGAACCGGTTTTTATTCGAAATAACAAGAGTTTTAATTTATTTACGCGGAACCCTAATTATTAACAAAAAGCTACACGGAGTGACTTCAGTTATCTAATTAAAAAAAAAGTCCCGTCAAAATCGGTCTAATTGTCAATAGATAACCCGGAACAAACCGACAGACAGACGAAAATGTTAATAATTGTGTTTTTGGTATAGGTAATTAGGTATCATGGATACATTTATATCTATTTAGTAAAAAAGAACTATGCAGCCATGAGGAATGCTGACAGAAGTGAAAACTATGAAAAAAAGACTGTTTTTTTTTGTTGTTGTTTAACCGTTAAAGTACGAACCTGGCGTTTACGCCAGTTCCAATTGTTTTTCTAATGTTAAATTTTTCTTGGTGTTTGAGCGATTAACTGATAGCACAAATAATTAAAATTTCATAATTTATTCATTGAAATTATTAACAAAATATTTTAGATGTGGCAACACAAAAGCCGAGGAATCTGCCATCATACTTAACATTCCTTTCCATCAGACATAAATAATAAAATTTTCCATGTCGATGACAGTAGTTTGATAGCTAATGTGTCACATTCCATTAGTAACGCTAATCTATAAGTTTATTCCTTAACGAGAAATGCTCAACATTTTCACTTCAAAAATTATTTTGACATTACAAACAGACACTTCAATATTATTTTTAGTATAGATAATGAGTTTTGCATATTGATCAGAATTTTACCTGATTTTAAGTGACAATGAATTTACCTTTTTTTTTTTTTTTTTTTTTTTTTGACGGGGGGAAATGCATTTACGCACTACCCTTATCTATTGTATTTGGAGGATCAAAGTCCTCCAAAATACACTAGATAAGGGGGCACGGAGTGACGAGCTCCGTGCCAGTGTGGGACTCACCCGGGCGAGAATCGCCCGGAAATACCCACTAAAACCCCCCGGGGCCGTCCGCTGCATTTGGGATGGGGGCGACACGGGGTGGCTTTCGCAGGCACCGCGTCGCCCCCTGCAGCGAACCCACCCGGCCCGTCAGTGCAATGGCCCGGTGGGGATGGAGGAGAAAAGTTCCCCTCCACCTCTTAGCCCGCCTCAGGAGAGGCATGACCCAACGGTCAGACATCCAGGGGGCGGGATAAGTTTCCGCCCCGACAATGAATTTACCTAACAAATGATGCATATAGGTATGCATATATTATGGGTTGAAGAAAGTCCCTGACCATCAAGAAATTCGAACACATATCAGCATTATCGTTAAAAAAATTATATATACATTTATCATAACAGTGTCGATTATGTATAGAATATACATCCGTTTTACTAGAAATGTAGCAAGCGTATATGCAGCATGTACTTTAGTGAATCGTTCGCCTTGAGAATTGGACAACCTAACTATTAATGTATCGGGAGTATTAAACGTTCTCTCACGATCTCTTAGTACAAACTAGTACCGCGATTCGAGTTTCTTTACGTAACATAGATAATTACATTTACCTGTTGACAATGACGAGTTTATTATGTGCGTTATCGATAAAATTCGATATCGCACTACGTATTTAATTATTAGAATTGTGTCAATATTTTTAAATAACTTCTCTGTTAACGTTAAAATAATTGTGTCGTGAATCTGTGGAACTTTAGATAGCATTCTTATCGATCAAATAATCATGTCTCCTCGTGTGTAACCCCTAGTTTCATAGCTGTATGCATAGAGTAGCAGCACGGGAAGTTATTGCATCTATACTAATCTATATCTATACTTATATAGTGATAAATAACATTAAAGTGTCCGTTTGTAATATCACAATAACAACTTTTATTAAATACATATGAATGTATCTATACAACAATCTTTAAAATATTTGTCTGTCTCTTTGTTCTGGTTAATATCTAGAACGGCTTTGCCGATTGTGATGGGACTCTTTTCTGGCAGATAGTTAAAGTTAATCCGCAGGACTTAGCCTACAATTGTTTTTCGAAAGTTATAAGGGTTCCGCGTAAAAGAAATAAAGCTCATGAAATTTTGAATAAAATCCGATTCAATGCAGTTTTAATAGCAGGTGTTTGAATTCATAACATATATATTTGCTTTTTGTTAGTAGCGAAATTAATTTCATGAAAATTATTAGGGTTCCGCATAGAAAAGTAAAAACTCATGAAATTATGAATAAAACCCGATTCAATGGCTCTTCATTGAATCAAAACAAACAACAACACAAACACAATCAAAACATTACTTGCCAATGATTATTTAAAAGCTCTATTACACAGTGAAGAATATATGAAACGTGAGCGGAGTCGCGGTTTTCAGCTAGTGTTTAAATAAGTTAACTTCTTTAACTTCTCAATATTTCCGCCATTACCTACTAATATAATTTTTACGTACTCCCAATAATTTTATTATGAAAATAATTATATTTTCAGGCATAATGTGCTAGAGCAGTGATGGGCAAAGTACGGCCCGCGGGCCAGGTCCGGCCCGCAAAAGTATTTAATCCGGCCCGCCGAGGGTCCATCGGCATGGATAGTATATGGCCCGTTATAATTACGTTTTGGCGGTCGAGAAGAAAAAGTAGTATATACTTAGTACAATAATACATGCATAACCTATAGGTGAAGCTAAACTAACCGCGTAGTTAATGTGATGCGTAATACTGATGATGATGATGATTAAAAAAAGCTTTAACACAAAATGCATTTTTTCTATAATTCTGGCCCTCCTCTAGAATTTCTTAAACTTTGTGGCCCGCCATTAAAAAAGTTTGCCGCCCACTGTGCTAGAGGCTTCTTTCGCAGTTTTCTACTTCCTATCCTTTATAAGCACAATTAAGTAAGAATAATCAACTATTTCAAGAGATATATATTATTAATGGAATTAAAACAAAGTTGGCAGAAGTGGACTTACTTTTTAGTACATTTTTGTAGTATATTCTATTGAAGTCGGTTTTGTTCTTAATTAAACTTGTGAAAGTTTATCGACTTGTTGAGTTCTCTGAATGCTATCACTTAAAGTCGCATCTTATACTTGATATACTTTAGCATGTTGACGGTTGACGCATTAGTAACGAGAATCTATAAGTTTTTCCCCTAACGAGATTCGCTAAACACCGTTAAAGAAGTTTCCACTTCAATAGCCAAAGTATAGATCTGATCCCCTATTAAGGCTTGCGGAATATTTCATTGGCTCCACAGTTACTTGTAAGCCAAGATAAACTATATAGAAGTTTTTAAAAAGATCAAATTAAAACGAAATATCTCAAAGAATTATCACAAGCGACATGGTATAACAACAAAGAGTCGAAGCATGTGAGTAACGTCCTAAAAATTATCATCTGGTAAGTTTTGGCCGGTAGCCCGGACATGTATCATATCGCGGCGTTGCGCGTCGGCTCGTTCACATCCGGAACAACGTGTCATTGTCGTCTCCAAGCCGAATACCATCGCATGATGCGTACAAGTTATAGACAAATGTAAAATAACTAATATAAATTAAAATTTAACTGACGGTGAAGAATTTATTTATTTATTTCAAACTGTATAAATGTTGTTTGTCAGAAAGTTCTTGGCTTTTAAGGCTCTCTGCGGAAAATACGACAAAAGAAAAATGCACTTAAAGTTTTGTATTATATAATCCAACAGTGTCTGTTATATAACGGTGTTAAAATAGTTTGTCGAACTAAACAAAATGTATTCCACCTGAAAATGTTAAAACTTAGTATCCATATAGGCGAATCTTTGTTTCTTTCTTTTTTTTAAGTTACGGATGGCGCCCCGTATCTCTTAAACATCTATTTAAATTTAATGCTAAAAAATAGGGTAAATTTATTATTAATTTTTTAAGCATATTAAACATATGAATTCTCCCAAACGTCTACACTTTTCTTGCCAATCTTTACGTCTGTAATGTCTCTGATAAGTACGTAGATTATTTAAAACAAACACGTTTAGAATGTTACCGTGATTTCCATTTTTTTCTTTCGTCTTGTTTTTTTGCTGAAAGAATAATTATTTTATTTCCACGATGTGATGAAACTACACTAGATGGCCAAATAGACTAATAATAATGGGCTCCCAACAGGATGCACCGACGATCTGGTTGCGGGAATCCGCTGGATACGGGTAGCGCAGGACTGGTCGTTGTGGAGATCTTTGGGGGAGATCTGCGACCAGAAGTGGATATCTTTCTGTTGACTGGATTGATGGAATCGTTTTAAATTTTAAAAGATACTAGCGAACCGCCCCGTCGTCGCACAGGTATATAGAAATCTATTTTTTTAAAGGCCTATGTTATACGATGTTACACGCTTTCTACAGGTAAAAGAATTTTTAAAATCTATTCGATAAAAAACCATACAATTAATTTTAATTCTTTATGTATGTATAGATTATAGACATGTAAGGATGTAATATTATGATGGCAAAATCTATATAGTTGCTATGATAACAATAATAACGTATGAAGACATTCTTCATCAATTATTCATTCTCCTTTTTAATAGATGATACTTAGCCGACGGTAACATGAAGCCTCAAGGCTGAACGCAATTAGACCAAATAAATGGAATGTTTATAAACAAAAACGTCCGTATTGAATTGATTCGTCACGAATTGTCCGATGTTTTAAAACATTTAAGGACGCTTATATATATTTTAGAATATATTCATATTTTAATTATGGTTTCATCATTATCATCTTAGCTGAAAGTCGATTAATGTTGAGCATAGTCCTCTTCAAACGATCTCTACAATGACCCGTTTTTCACCACCATAATCCAGCAGATTCTCGAGTTCTTTATCAGATTTTCGGTCCAACTTATTGTGGGTCTACCTACCCTGCGTCCTACCGTATGTGGTTGTGGCATTGAAGAAACCGTTGGCCTCATCAGGTTTCGGTTCCACGAGCAATGCCCACTACCACTTTATTTTGGTAATTCTTCGGGCAAAGTACTGACTTTGTACTCTGGTTGGTACTTTAGTTCTTCTTTAGGTCTGCTCATTCCTTATTAAAGTTAGTATAGTAAAATCTAAATTTACAATTGGACACACTGCTAGTATTGTATCTCTTCTTGATGCGATGGACTTAGTTGGCATCGACAAACTAATTTCAATTCTGTCGTGGAATATGTTAAAATGTATATTATTCGAAGATATGTAAAACAATACGGTTGACTTTTTGATCGGATAGCAATGTTCCAATACTGCTTTCAGTGGATAGATACAAGATCTCGTTAGCATGCAATATTTTCCCTCGGTACGACGGCTTTGTCTAATGTTGGGTGTCCTGTGATAAAAGGAGATAGCTTGGTATTCCTTAGAACCCTCAACCCTTAGCACTGAGCATCACTCCTACCGACTCGTTTTCGGTGCAAAGCTGTGAAAGCCTTATTAAGTGCAGTTAAAATGTCAACGTCGTACCTACATGTCATACACAAAAGTTAGGTATCAGTTGGATATCAAGCGAAAAAACCATGCGCTGCAAATGACACCTATTGGTCCTCATGCAACACACAATTTATGTATTACCCTTCATTTATTCATATAAGAGGTTTTGGGTATTCACGTTAACTATAGGTATTTATAAATACATTTTTGTTTAGTTTATTTTGGTGTCTTCCTCTTTTCCACATAATGGTATGATAAAAAATAATTAAATTATCAACAAATCTTAAAACGGCACCTTTAATGTACGGAACTGTGCGAAATTTTGTGACAGTAAACTAAATACTTTTGTTAGCTTCACGGTCGGCGTCGGTAAAAAATAAGGTGTAAACGACCGTGACCACGTCTCTAAGGTATTGGAGTAAGAAACTATCATGAGGGCCAGCAGCTGTTTCAATTGATTGGAAAACTTCATTGCACAATTTACATTTAGCACAAAGGTGAACTTTATGCTGCAAGCATTTACTTCCTCCTGAACAAGGCTAATGTTGAATATATATACAATTGTTTTTGTTACATTCGATCAGAAAAAGGAAGAGAAGGAAGAAATTTAATACAATAATTAGAATTTACAATGAAATCCTGCCACTGCGAAATTTTGTGCAAATTATAAAGGGCGATTATAAAGGCGATAATAAGTCCATCAAGACGTCCATTCACGTTACTCCACCAGGACCATCAAACGCTGTAAATTTAAAACTCAAATACGATCGAAACTGGGGACAGGCCTGTCAATATTTTGCTTATTTATTTTTAATATACGACCCGATTAGATTTTAATATAGAAATTAATTAGAATATAGAAAGTTTAAAAACACTGGAATATCTAGAAAATGTTATTAGTAGGTGCGGCACTACGTCTCGCACGTTTTGTGAGAACTTGTTATTTGGTTATAGTCACGTTTTACGTGGCATTAACTAACAACAAAAAATGTATAAATTATATGATAAAGTAACGATTTATTCGATGTTTGATCTGAAATTATTCGCATGGATCCGGGATATTTAAGGCATTTAGATGCGTCTATTTGGCAAAAAGGTTTATTTACTTTAAATAATAAATTTTAAAAAGAATAAATCTAATTCTGTACAAATATGTGAATGTAATAAACGTCAAATAGTGTATGTCATCCAAACAGTTGCTAGAATTAAATGACTTAGAAAGTTTGCTCGGATCAGTACATTGTTGTATGATTATCTTTATCTGTCAACTAAGACATTGGTTAGTCCTCGGTTATGAGATCGAGTGGTAATAGTTTATTAAAAACTATATAAGTGCACTTGCACTTTGGGTCTGAAAGTTTCAAAATTACAACATTTATAGTTCCTAGTTAAAGCTGCATACGTTCATCATTTTGATCACAAACTCACCTGATTTTAAATGACGATATGATCCACATGATTAACTAAGGGTACTCAAGTGATGTTGCCGGAACACATCTGTTGGTGCTTGGCGACAGGTTTTCAAACTTTAGGGTAGTTACTACCCAGACGGGTATTATTAGAAAATGCCCTACTACCATGCTCAGGTTTCCGCACAAGGTTCTATTTTACCGAAAGCTCAGGCTAATATAGAATTGGATAGGTGAGTTGGAATCTACGTCTATCAACGCATCAGAACCACGCACATACCGCTTCAGGTCCTCTGCTAAGGCACCTCACACACCGGCCTTGAATGAAGTAACTGAAAGAAACCCATGTGTCTAGGTGTTTGGAATTAGTAAATACCCCGTCCTCACTAAGAAAACAGCTTTATGTACTCTTGGGCCATTTAAAAGTTCAAAATATTTTATGTAATCCTCAAGATTTTAAATGCAGTAGCAATATAGCTACATCAGTTTCGGTATTTATATGGCAAAGTAGCAGTTCTTGTTCGTCTGTATGTTTGAGAAGTAATTATATATGAACTAATTAATATCAAGCGAATATATGTATGTCGATGATATTTTACACAGTGATGACTTGGACATTGACTTATTTTCTTTACAGAAACGGCACACGAAATCGGGTGACAGGTGAACGTACTTGTGCAAAATATAAACGGTATCACCTAGCGCAAGTGAAAATTCAATGATAATTTCTGTAGATATTACATTCGAATCATCCTTGAACCTGCGCGGGGCGTTTCGGAAATAGCTCTATGTAAACACACGGCTGCGGTTTTGGCAAACACCTTCCACTGTTTGAACTGCCAAATGCTTTCGATATTAAATGTCTGTAGTTTTCCTACTATCTTTACGACTTCCATCGAAATTGGATAGGCTCAGATAAATAATATATCGAAAGACTTTTCGAGAAACTTGACATCATTATTACCTATTTTAATCTGTCTTAGGTTAATTTGTATTAAAGTTAATTAAGACGAGGTTTAAATGAGCTCTTTTTTGGCAGATAGTAAGTACTGTCTAAGAAAGATACTCACGAGGACAGTTGAATAAAATTTAGATTAAGGAATAAATTAAAAACGAAATGAAAATTGTATAATATATATAAAAAAACCGAAGGTATTACCTTACATAAAATATGTATAAAAAAATAATAAACCTGGCCAGTAAAGAAACTCGTCCCATATAGCACTGCAATATTTATACCAGAATTTATTGAACAGTACGCCTGTATCGTTAGTAACTTTTATTGTAAAACTAATCATTACAAATTTCAAAACCTAAGGCAGAGAGGTTTAATTATCTTCGACCTAAATTGCATTGATTTGTTTCTCGTCCTGGATCAGAAGATAAAAAGTTACCTACATATCTCATTCGTCCAAAATTAGCAACGCTTCGCAAACATTTTAAACAGAAAAATCATTATGAACCGTATGCATCTACGAGTTTGAATTGAAACCCATAACAATAGGTACTTTGGTTTGTACATCTATCGGCACTACGAGCAGTAGGTTTATACATTTTAATCATATCATTAGGTTGACATTTACATTAGTTTATTAAATCGAGTAGTGGTTTTTTTTACATGGTATAGGCTCAGTGTTTTGACCACAATCATCTCACTTGATGATAAGTGACGATGTGGTCCAGGATGGTAAAAGTACTAAGCTTAGATACTGGTTCTCAAGTGATGCTCCTGGAACACACCTATTGGTAATTGGCGACAGGTTTTCAAACTTGAGGGTTTTGTCTACCCAGACGGGTATTCTATGGTTTCCTCACGATGTTTTCCTTTAACGAAAGCTCAGGCTGATTTTAGAGTTGGATAGGTGAGTTTGAACTCGCGGCCATTGACGCGGACTCCGACCGCACTATCCACTGCGTTGACATCACTATTTTATTAGATTTTTTTTATTAGATTTTGAAAGACACACGGATCGATTTGGACTTGGATTTGTGAGACTAAATGGTAGTTTGAAATTTATGCCATTTTTCAATAAGTCTGCCTTTGTAATTTTCTTCTTGCCAGTGTTACTCCCTGTCACCACGGACAGATGCTACAACTCATTTATATTGAATAGCACCAAATATGGTATTTAATTCTAGCATAGTGACTAATACCTCCATGTTTAGCTGCACGGATGTTTGTTACCGGTTGGTGTGTTTTATTGTTATCATCCACAATGAATTGACAGATTTTGTTACCGTTTCTCTATTTACATATAGTTATATTACGCTCAACTATTGTTTCTGCTTTTGAGTTTGCTTCATGTCAAGCATCATTTCGACAACCGTGCAATCAACTGTGAACTGAGATTTTACTACCATTTCTTTTTCTCTTACGGCTTTTACGGCTTATGTTCTCTTTCTCGCATGCGAAGTGAGTGACTTCACTCATGTCTCCGTGCAAACTTTCTCATAGGCATAGTCTAACAGCTATGAACCTAATTTTATATTATCAACATAGTTATTAGGACACTAAAATGACGTATACGGGATATTCGTAAAAATACTTATGCTTTGTTGTTTAAAAAAATGACATGTGACAATTGACATTGTCTGTCAATTTAACGTCTCGTTTCACACGTTTATGACATAATCAATGCATTGACAATTTGACAATCACTTTTTATGTCTGTAAACACATTATGTACATTCAGTCTATATTTGACGTCTTTGGAGATCTTTTTAATTGAAGTATTTTTCTGCGAAATAATGTGATAAATTAAAAATTTATTATGAAACTTACATAGTGCAGGGAAATGAAGAAGCGGTATTTGTATTTTTAGCATGTATTGATATTTTAAAATGTGGTCAATAATTATTGAAACATTTATTGTTAAAAATATTTTTGTCCTGTGAATGATCTTGTACGAAGACTTAAGTCAATGAATAAAATTTATAATGAATACTCAGTTTTATTTTGTAGATATATTCTAGGCAAGCAACTAGATTAACCGGTATCCATGCTGTTCTACATATACCTTGGTTAATTCGAGTTTGTTCAGATGCGATATTAATGGTAATTTAACATCTAATCTATTTCCATAGCATCGATTTGCGTTGAATTGAGGCAGTAATTAATTCAATCAAAAGCAGCTGATATTGATAGTTAAAAAAAAAAAAAAAACAAAAACGAAATGGCTTTCTGCATCTATTTGTCAATTTATCTCCTCCTAAACTAACCTAACCTTAAACCTAACTCCTAAACCACGGATAGGATTTTGAAGACGGTTTTCATCCTCAGTTACATTTGTTTTGCAATATATGTATAAAATAATAATTTTTGCAATCAAGTCATTCACAAATAAGTTTGCGTAAAAAAAAAGCAAAATGATCGAGGTCACTTAATTCCTTTATTTAGTTGATAAAATTTATTTTTCGATCTGTATGTATGCATTTATTTTCTACGTAAATGCCTTGACCGATTGCGAATAAATTTGGTTTTGTGAACTTATGTGATGTAAAGCTCAAAGTTACCCAAAGGGCTATGCTATGAAGAGGGCTATGCTTGGAGTTTTACGGTGTGATTGTATCAGAAATGAGAAGATCCTCAGAACAACCAAAGTAGCCATCATTAGGCGAAAAATTGCCAAAGGGTTGGGCCAACGGGTTCTCGAATTACTGCCGCGTACCGGAAGATGCAGCGTCACAATTTTTCTAATCTTATTAGATTGGGTGTAGGTAGCCCCCCCCCCCCCAAAAAAAAAGGTGGTCCGACCACCTGATGAAGGACGTGGGAATCCGCTGGATGCGGGTAGCGTAAGACAGGTCGTTGTGGAGATTTTTGGGGTTCTATTCCCAGCAGTGAACGTCTTTCGGTAAATGGATAGTTGGGTGTGATGTACATTGTATTGTTAGTGCATCAAGTGTCATTGTATCGCACCTGTAGCTACAAGAGCTTCCCCAATTGGGGATCGAAGCACGTCTTAGATCGCTGCTGTAGGGGGACACCGAATGTCTGGGGGCATTTTCTCCTCTCTTACTGTGTTCGTCCTTTCAACAAAAAACAATGTACATATTAATTTACGGTCGTCAATATAATTCAGATATTCGTTTAGAAAGTCATCATATTTATATAAGTTGACATCTGTTTAAATATGATCATCAATTGTAAGTTCCACGGCGCCGTCTGCTGTTTTAATAACAAACGCGTGATGTCTGATTGGTTCCGTGACGGTTCCACGTCATTGGTAAGTGATACTTTTAACTGCGGACCTTATATTCTATAATTCAATGCTAATAAATACACAAACCTATCAAAGAGTATCGATAGTCCAATCTTTTTTTTTCATTGAAATGTTAACAAAAAAATTATATTTTTTAAAGTCTAAAATTAACTTTGTGTGTTTGTCCTCCATGCATTCCATAACTAATTCATTTAACTGTGATGAAATTTTGATTAGCCCGTTATACGTATTGCTGCGAAGTTTATTATCCCAAAAAAAAAAAACATGACATTACAAAGCATGCCGGGAACAGTTAACGCATAAATAAGTATGAGGAAATTACTCATCCTCACCCTTGTAATGACGACGAATGTCTCTCACCGAAATGGGATGATCCAATTTAACCTCCTACCAGTGGCATAACTATACTAAGGCCTGTGGCAAATTCATTAAATAAATCACTAAAGTGTTTAAATATTTATTTGTGTCTTACTTTAATTTTATTTATAATGTTTACAGAAATTTATTAAAAATGTTAAGATTTGCGCGGGTTTGCAGGCCGGAACCTTACGGTCCGGGGCCCGTGGCATTTTGCCAGCTCTGAGCACTCCATAGTTACACCACTGCCCTACCATCTCGCATAAGTCTGTACCTTATATAACGTATAGACGCCTAGATAGCGTAGGTGGACGATTATTTAATTTGGCTAGTCTCGACTCCAACGTAAACGGACCGAATGGAAAATTAGAAAGGCAAAATTTAAACGGATTTGACAGAACAAAAAAACACAACAAACAACCGTATTGCACCCGAATTACGTAAGTATTTAAGAAACCAGTTCTGGTTGGTAATTAAACGAAGCCAGTCCATATAATTTCTTATATGACATAGGTATCACTTATAATCCTTACACCATTTCCTTACATTAGTTATTATCAACACTAGGTCTCAGGTCTTAACTGGTTTCGTTTCCTTAAATCGACGTCAATGTCCGCCAATATATTTAGCGTAATAATAATCAAAAAGCGTTTTATAAAACAGGCACTCGGCATCTCTTAGTTACTCTTTCACATAAGAAATGATGTAAGGCAATCCATTTAATGCACAAATTATAAGTTATACTTGAGCATGGTTTAAAAAACTGATTACATAGTCTCTTAAGTTTTTTGTTTTAATGCCTCGGTGGTGCTGTAATATTACGGTACGACTGTCGTTCTAAGGTTTAAGGTTCGATCCCCAGGTCGGGTCAAGTAATTGGGTTTTTCTATCAGTATCATCCCGGAGTCAGGAATTTGTGCTCGATATGGCGACAGGCTCGCCCTCTGTCACATCTGAGACGGAACTAAGCTCGGCGAAATGTGGATGATAGTTCGCTATTTCACCTCTGCCTAATCCTTCGGGGATAACAGGCGTGAGCTTATGTTATGTATGTTATACCCATAGAATTAAATTAGTTAACAATTATTTTTAAGTATAAACTTACTAAGTAGACTTTGTATAAAAAATGACGCGTTTGTGCTACGTATACTGTATAGATTATTTGACGCATCTCGCGACCAGAGAGGTCTGAGTGTGACCAGTACCTCAGCTGACGATATAAGCATTGCCATATATCGTGGTAGTATAACCCAGCTTTCTGGTTGCGAGATGAACGGCGTCTACGGTTATTAAGTAGTTTAACTAATTTAAGAAATAAGATTTATGGGCAGATGAAACGTAACAAACGAATAAGACCGCTGCCATGACGATAGAGGTTATTATAAATTTGTAATGGCGTCCGAACGTGCTTAAGCACTTTTAGGCATAGATTTAGGTAAAATAAATTTATATGTTAGTATGTAAATGAATTTTTTATTGGTATATAAACTGGAACTTAGCCACGATCACACCTTTTATTATTTTTGTTGCGGATAAATAAGATATTCCGCTAATTCTTTGATGACATATTTCCCTTATTCGATGGATGAAGACGTTATTTTATCGAAATCCAGTATCAATTTTTGTTACTTTGCTAATTCCGTTTTAAATGATTATCAGCTGTCACATCTTTTGAGACCTGAATTATTTATACTAATATGATTAAATAAAATATAAACTAATAGATAGGAATAAATAAATAGATAGATACAAATAAATAAAAAGTTTGTTTAACAGTAGAAAAAGTTTTATGTGTGTTTATGGTATTTGGAATCGATGATGGCTCAGTTGGTAGTACGATCGGATTCCGTGTTAATGTAAGTACATAGGTTCGAACTCGCCTGTCCGATTCTATAATTCTGTTTTTAGTTTAAAAAAAACATCGTGAAGAAACCATAGCGTAGCGGTAGGGCGTTTTCTAATAATGCTCGCCTGAACACTTACCTTCGCCAAGTTTAAAAACCTGTCGCCAAATACCAATTGGTGTGTTCTGGCAACATTACTCAAGAGCTTAGTAGACTTAGTGTGCTTACCACCCTGTTTTCAAAGTGTTCAGTTCATACATTATAAAAAAATACAGAGTTATTGTGGATTTCATATACAATTGCAGCGATTAAACTATTATGCTATGTAGTTTTATGGCCGGTTTCAATATGCGATCCCAATCTGTTTTTAGTGTTAGATCAATGTCTGTGATATATTTTTGATAAGATTTAAATCTAACTTTTAAGATTTGATATTGAAACCCGCCGCTAGAGGAGATAGGCTAAATGATTATTATTATTTTGTTAACGATTCATTGTTTCTAGATAACCTCAAAAGCGGCAGATTTTCTTATTTTATTTGACAACTAAAATATAATATCAGTAAAAAATGTTTAATCATTAATCTCTCTATTTTTATATTATAAAAAAAAAAACCTTCTTTTTCTGGTTTCATTTCTGTGTTTTATCTTGAGAAGTACACTTGTATCAGTTTACACCTTAGATATCCGTTCAAACGTGGCAAATTTAAGGTTTGATTATGTAATATTTGCAAATAATAATTGCAAACCAATATAAAAAACATTAAAAAATTCTAATAAGTTTACCACACACACACACATAGTAATAAACATGTTTTGATCTTTATGAACAATACATTTGTATAGTGCCATTCATAATCTTAGTACGGATTTAATGGTCACTAATTCTATGAACGGTCATAGTAAAAACTATAATGAAATTGTGCATAATGTATTACAAATTTAGCAACCGCACAGCTTCTATTGTTTTTTATTTATTACCGCCATGAATACAAGCCTTTTAGGTTAAAATTTTGTAAGTAATATTTTTTTCTAATCTTCAGTGCTCCAACAAAATGGTGGTCTTTTGACATTTTAGAGCTAACGCTTTCTGTCGTTATTTTAAATAGATTTCACATGAGAACAATAAACAAGCTATATCATATAAAATGTCACAATATACAGTCGAATAATTTAGGTTAATGAATTATAAACAAGGACTAATAAATTACAGCAAAATCACGACAAAAACTCTCCCAGTAATTGTAAGACTGCTGATGTGTTACCATCCTTGAAGATAATATAAGGTAACATTGTTATTTTTAAATTAAGTAGATGTACCCCGTGACTCTGCTCATATAAAACATAAATACCTACAATAGGAATGTTATCTGATAATTTTTTTAGTGTTTCATCAAACCATAGACAATACAATAGTAGGTTCTGAAAAGAGAATTAAAATCTGCTCAGTGACTTAAACTATAGTTAGTACAAAGAAGAGAAAATAATTATTCTAAAGTCAAAAAGTGTAGCGTGATTATTATTTTTGTCTCTGTCTCTCTTACTAAGTACTTCTGTCCGGCTTTCAATAT
Organism: Samia ricini; assembly: GCA_014132275.2. Lineage (NCBI taxonomy): Eukaryota > Metazoa > Arthropoda > Insecta > Lepidoptera > Saturniidae > Samia > Samia ricini. The sequence continues at coordinate 34,104,954 of AP028158.1, forward strand.
ATGGGTATATATGCATATGTATGGCTATATATATAGTTACATGGCTACATCAGTTTGTAATTTATGTTAGTAACTAGCTGCGTGCCCGCGGCTGCACCCGCGTTTCATATGTTCTTCACTCCGTTTTTTTTGATACGGAATCCGAATTTTTTTAGTACTAAGATAAACTAAAAATTATTTTCATAAATTCAAGCATTTGCCCATAAAACTGTGCGTTGAATCGGATTTTAAATCAATTTTTTTTACGCGGAACCTTAATTATATTCGAATATTAAAAGTACCCTATATTACGCGGAGAAACTTCAAGCTATCTACTAAAAAATGTTTTGTGAAAATCGGTCAAGCCGGAACGAACAGACAGCCAGACAAAAATTTTAAAAATTATATATTTGTTATAGGTATACATTCATATGTATTTAGTAAAAACTAATTATTTTGACATTACAAACTTTAATTTTATTTATTAATATAGATTAGATCACTCAGTCGATCAATGTATCAGGTAATAAAATAATTTATAGAAATTTCTATATGCTTTTTTGTAATCCATAAATCGTTTCTCGAATAATTTACAAGGTTTTATTTTTAATACATTAAAATACTAGAATTAAGCTAGTGACTATTTCTTTTTAAGAGTATTTTAACATCCTCCAAGGAGATATGATGTGAAGGCCATATTTTTGTTGTATTTCTATTCTTACTAGTACTAACCCAAAGTATATTGTCCAGCACTCTATTGTAATCAATGTTTTTTTTTTTATCTTCATATATATAAATAAATCTTCTGTGTGTGTGTATGTGACTAAACTCCTCCTGAACAGATTCAAATGAAATGTTTTGTGTCTATTCTTGAGGATTCGAGAATGGTTTAGAAACTCTATTTGGTTCAATTGAATGTTTTACATATGAAACACGAACGAAGTCGTGGGCAAAGCTGGATAACTTTAAAAAAGAAGTAATTCTAAGAAGTGTAATATGCAAAAAAACGTTCTAAATTATAATTGTGTTAATCGTTATGTCTCTATGTACTTTAAGCTTTTTTTATATGTTTAATTTTTTTACAACGAATTTAAGTTTCATACATATGTTTCAGTTGATAAAACAAGATTTAAAGATAAAATTAAAATTAATTAAATATTTATCCATAAAAGAACATATGTATGTAAGTTGTATATATTTACGCGCAACCCCGGACTCACAATGAGATCTACACTGTGTGATTGTGTAATAAATTTAAACATAGAAATTTGAATTAGGCATGTGTTTTTTTCGTTTCTATGTACCTGGTTAAGTTGTTAAACAGAAGGTATGAAGTAGAAAATATGCGTACATTCCACAGCTGGTCTTAAGTATCACTATAACTGATTTCAGACAGGATTTTCGAAGGTATATTAATATAATGTTAGCTAGGTATAGAACTTACTTACATGAAAAAGTAATTTTTGAACCACAACTTTCACGGATTCTATCTACTATTGTGCCCATTACGTTTCTAATGGTTTGAATCTTGCATTTCGAAAGTAATGATTACTTTTTGGAACATAGACAGGCCAATGATAAGTTGATAGAACTAAATCAGATATCAACATCAATATTCTTTCCCAAAGTTTACCTAAGTATACACAATTACACATGTTTGCTTCCCTCTATTCAACAGACAGACGTCCACTGCTGGACACATGTCTCTTTCAAATGATCTCTACAATGTTATTGTGTCATAATCGCCACGCACACACGGTTGACGATCGCTGTCAGATGTTTGTGTTACAAAGAGGATGCTGCTCTCCATCCCTTAGTTGCCTTTTACGACGCCCACAGAACTATATGGGGCGTTATTATTCTTAGCCGACACCACACGAAACATGTTGGCCTAGAAAAAATATATACATATTTATAATAATTTTTTTTCTAAATTTCATCAACATTCCGGTAAAATTGTTGCCATTTTTTTTACTACCAAGAAATTTTATGGCACCGCCGAATTCATGTACCGTTATATAACTTCTGATAAATTACCAACTATGAATGGGCAAAAAACCAACGATTTCAGGAATAATACCACCAAAAATCATAATAATGACGGTGAAATAAAGCAAATGATTGAATAATAAATATGAACAGTACTGAGTAATCAACAGCATTGAAGTATGTACCTATACCTAAATAATAATAAACTGAGCTCCCGCCAAAACTCTATCGAGCCCAAACATGGCGGTGAAAGTACAATTACTTACGGATTATATAATAGTTAATCCTTACACTAACTTTAACATTATTAGTAAAATAAAAATACAGACATTGCGATACTTACTTTTCTATAACTTAATTTCCAAAATGATTCGAAAGAAGAAAAATAGTTATTATTCGTAAATTCAAAAACAAAGGTTACGTTCGTCGTTTCCTCGCGACTCTTACGTGCGCAATATAAAACAAAAATAACACGCCTAATTAATCAGTGAAAGTATTAAAACCAGCTGTTTGTTATTGTAGATGTTGTAATGCATAACTAGTAGCTCTATCTGTCGACTAAACTGTGGACCACATGGATGTCATTAGTTGCCCTTTTCTTCAATGAGTTCGGTAGTCGATCGAGAGATGGCGTTAAAATGCAAATTTCTAGTTAAATAGTAGATATTCCTAATTAGATTTTATTCATATATATTATATAAAAAGCAAATGTTTATGGAATAGGTAATTTTGATTTACATAATCTGGAAGAGACTTTAAATAAATAAGTAATTTTACTTTCTCTCTACTATAATCAAAATACTGGATATAGTAGGATAATATTTTTTTTTTCGAACCTAGCTGACGCTGTTGACCGGAAGGGCCTTACAGCTTCACCGTGACTTTGGGGGCGAATGCTAAGCCATAATGAATGAGTGTCATACTCAACCGCAAGTGATTATTAAAATAATAGCTGTGTGCCCGCGACTGCGCCCGGGTGGGTTTCTTATGTTCTTCACTGCGTTTTATTTTATTATACGGAACCCTAATTATTTTCCTAAAAATTCTTTAGTATTAAGAAAAAGTAAATATATTTCTCATTAATTCAAGTACTTGTCCGTAAAACTATGCATTGAATCAGATTTTATTCAATGTTTTATGACTTTTAATTTTTTTACGCAGAACCCTAATTATTTTCGAAAATCAAAAGTACCTTAAGTTACGCGGAGTAAATTCAGCTATCTGCCAAAAAAAGACCCGTCAAAATCTGTCCAGCCGTTCTGAAGATTAACCGGAACAAACAGAGAAACAGACATAAATTAAAAAAAAATGTATTTTTGATATTGGTATCGTAAATTCATTGCTATCTATTTAGTAAAAAAACAATAATTTTGACATTACAAACAGACACTCCAATTGTATTTATGAAATATAGATAATGTAACCATTTATATACATATTTTTATGGACAAAAGGTATTGCAAATTTATGTATATCTTTTATCCATTTAGTGTTATTTTACGACTATAGTTAGCTATAACCAATCATACATAAACAGCAGGACTTCTAGAGGATTTAACTTTGTTCAAAATTTGAACCATGTTGTGGGCTACGTCTCATGATCGTCACAACCCATGAGTTGGGCCGGACATGACTTATGTGCTAAGCAGTTTGGAAACATGTAAAAGCGTTACGGGAACCTAGCGCAAACCGCCTGTCCTAAGACCAGGAAGCTATTATTAAAAAATAAATTTTAATTCACTGTGACGGGTTTATTAGGGATAAAGTCCCTACAATACTGCAATCCTCATGTCCTTATAATCTTTCCTACCGTTGACGGTGCTGTTTTTTATAATCTTTACTATACATATGTCACACTATTGGGCATGATGAGTCTCTCATTTATTATTGCTCATATTAAATGAAATAGTAGGTAAAGTAGTAAGGCAATTGAGCCCAACTGAATTACGACCACCGTACACATATGAACATCCGTCTTATTGTTTCGTCACACAGCCGACGGGCCGGGACTTCAGCGTGATTTTACTATAGAAGATTTCGCGTCGACTCGATGTTTTTTATAGAAGCATCTCGCTGACTTCCAACCCGTCCGCAGTGTGGCAAAACTATTTAATGATATCTTAAGGCGTATCGCGTTTCGGAAGCGTCAAGTGCCAAACCGAGCTCGAATAAAAAAAACTGAAAAAGTAAGCGGGAATCTAATACGAAATTTGTTTTACCGACTTCGTTTTTTAAGTGCTTCCATTAAATACCTGTGTTATTTTAGATGATTTTCCTAGGAGTAACTTATAGAAAGTAATTCTCAATGACGTTAAGATGATGTTATACAAAAGAAACCGGTCTGTGATATTAGTATGTGAGGCCGGTTCTCCTCTTGACCTGATTGTTGTGTCCTTAACCATGCGTCGCTCCATGTGGGGCACATTCTAGATTACGCCTGTCTGCTTTTGTACGATTGACTTACGACGAATGTGCATTTAGGCATTCGACACTATCATGTTTCCGAAGTGATGAGAGTTTGATATGCGCATTCTGTTCGATGATTTTCAAATTGATGAAATACAAGGTATTGTTGAGATTAATCATAATAAAGACGTAAAACATTGAACATAGTGTTGAAAGTTAAATTTATTAAAATTCATGTAAACGCGTATCATAAATAAATAATAATAGCAATTTTTTTTAATGTTTTCATCGCCAGCAGTTAATGCTGCTAACACACGTACGGACCGGACCGAAGACATAGTACGGCGGGGTGCCGATGTTATCAATCCCCTAAGTAGGGATGGGAATCCTTTCCAAAAAGGATCAATTTTTTTATCGATTCACAAAACATCGACGTCCAAGAAATCGATCTTTCAAACTAATAAATTGTCGATTATTAGAGTGTCATTTTTTCTTAATAGGTTAGGTACTTTTCTTATTTTGTTGCTATTGATGACCTATTAGTTCTTGCTGTTCGTGCTGTTAATTAAAAAAAATCGAAACAGTTTTTGGAATAAATTATGATTATAGACTATTTACGACTACAGGAAGAATGCTATTTACGAATAAAAAATCAAATAAAACAATTTGATCTCTTGGACCTCGATGTTTTGTGAATCGATACAAAAAATTGATCTTTTTGAAAAATCTTAAGGGAGGGGACCCTAAATAGGCAACTGATGATCTCGGCCGCTAAACATACCATGTCCGCAGTCCGGTCCGTACGTCTATTAGTAGCATAATCAAGAATTCATAGTAACCAATCTATACAAACATTTGATTTTCCAAGTAAATTTAAAATATTGAAATAAGGATATACATATTCTACATACTTCACAAACGTCTTCCATTAGCGCGTGAGATGTTTAAACAGTTTGACTATAAAAATTTACAAACAAAGGTTAAACAAAAAGTAATTCTATAATTATCGCATTACTCTAGTAAATATGAGTGTGGAATTTGTATGAATTCGTCGTATCTGTGTTATGTCATGTTCCATACACTGGTGCAAATACTGACTTACAACAAATTCTGTAATAAATTTATTAAAAACATAACTGGTTATTAATCATACTGACGGGGCATTGTAAATAATGTCCGTAAATCTATCGATTTGTTATAATCTTCGACCCACTTCCACCAGATGCTCGTTGTCCACAATACGTGACGCAACAATCCAAAGTTGTCGGGGAAAAATGGCGTTTCCTCTTTCTAAATAACGCATCTGTTCATCGTAACGCAATTCATGCCGTCACGAATGCATTAGCTAAACAATACTTACATACTTTTTAATTGTAAACTTCGATTTTATATTGAAATGAAACATCTATTAGCGCGTCTTAAGGGTAAAACCTACTCGGATACCGATAAATTTTATTTTATTTGAAGTTTTCATTACCACCACGTGTAAATTCCACACATTATTTTTTTTAATATGGTTAGGATTGTTCTCAAGTAAAACTTCTTTACGAGCGATGAGAGTAAAATTTCATTGTGATGGCGTCAGATTTTATGACGCTAAGCGTCACAATTTTGAGTATCTCCCAACACGTACAGTGTTCTGCTGACTTCGAAGCCGAGAGTTCGCGCACACACTCTTTGTGTACATAGATTATTCACTAAAAAAATTTCAATTTTTACGCACGTGAAATCATGTAGTATATATGTGTTTATTGTTTCTTTTTTATAGCCAGGTTTATTTTAGGGTACGTAAAACGTTTCCATTTTTTGCCGAGATTTAAAAATTAAATACAAACGAAAAGTTCAAAATATTAAATTGTTTTGTTTCAATAAGTTGTTTAAAATGATATATATAATATTTTATTAATGAAATAAAAAAAATAATATATATATTGATACATTATGCTTATAATAATAATTGCTTTTCAATTACTCCACAATAATGATTGTAGTAAGTCAATCATTTATAAAGCGCATGTTATGGTGGACTATGCGGCCTTTAATTGTAACAACACGCTGTAGATAAAGAAATGGGATAATATTTATACTCTGTGTATTACGGCTTGTTCACGTGTTTTAGGTAGTTCCTTTATAAAAATCTATAAATAAGTACATAGTATTTTTTATAGATAATGCGGGTACTATAATTCCAATTCATAAAACTTTAGTAAAATATTTCTTATTGCACTAAACGATTGTACAATAAATAAATAATATAAGCAAGTAAATTACACATTTTTTTTTACACTGGAAAATCTTTTACTGAGCAGCGAAGGGTTGGTTATATCAGTTTCTTACTGAGTTAATAATTTACAAAGTGTCTTGTTTCATCTACGAGTATTTCACTGGGGAGTACAGAGTAGGAACAACTGCTTAATAACTCCCGGGGTATAGATATCTAGACTCGTAAGGGCTCATCCATAAATTATATTACACGAATTTCATGATTTTACCATTACCCCATCGTTCTTGTCACAGTTCTTTGACAAATACCTGTGAGGCTCACCCTCCCTAGTGTGACGTCACATACTTTGTAACTTTGTCAAAACCAGAAAAGTGTTTGGATATATACAATTTGAAATGTGACGTACCGAATCTTGTGACGTCTCCCATCCGTTGTCAAATATATTTATGTTAATTCTAGCCGAAGGTCAAAAATTCAGTTCTCAAAGGTGTATGACACAATCTATATAATATATTTATATATATATAAAAGTAAAATGGATGTCCTTTAAGCCAACATCACCTCAAAACTACTGAACGTGTCGGGATGTGATTACTACTACCCTTCGACGCGGAATTGTTCGTAGATGGTTCTTTTGGATTCCATAGACGTTTCTCTTTTTTTTCGATTTACGCTTATGTACATTTTATCCGCTAATAAAAACAAAAGATTCTTATTATTCTTCATTTATTTGTTTTTTCATTCACACCTACAGAACATATGAAACGCGGGCGGAGCAGCGGGCACCAGCTAGTATGTATATATACAGGAAAATTGTGTGGAGAGTTGGCAATGTCATGCGTTTCTTACCCTTAGCCATTATCCTTTAACATTTCCTGTTTACTACCCACATGGAGGAAAATAATCCTAAATAGTTGACGAGAACGTGCCGGTTGTAATTTTTATTTATTTTTATATACTAAATTTACTTTTATCCTTATAAATATCTTCATATTATATATAATAAGTAATTTAATAGGACTACTAAAACTTGGAATTTAAAATCTGTATAGGTTTTCGAGTTTAAGCATACTAACTAACAACGGTAATACAGACATTGTTTTTGATGAAATCATTTATTTTATAGAATTTTTACAATTAATTATCGATGCGATGAGGATTCAGTGGTACAAAGTCGATGGATGTAGGTTCGAAGCCACTTAATTGTATTCTATAGGTACTAGCCGTGTGCCCGCGTTTCATATATTCTTCACTGCGTTTCAATTTTTTTATACTGAACCATAAAATATAATCAGATATTCCTAAAAAAAATAGTTCCAAAATAAAGTAAAGATATTTGTAATAAATTATAGTGCATTCAATTGGGTTTTATTCAAATTTTTTGTGAGTTTTAAATTCTTACGCGGAACCCTAATTATTTCCGAAAATTAAAAATCCCTAAGTTACCCGTAGTAACTTCAACTATCTACCGAAAAAAGTGCCGCTAAAATCGGCTCAGCCGTTCCGAAGATTACCCATTATAAACAGAAAAGTAAACATTTTAAAAATTGTATTTATGGGATAGGTATCGTATATACATTAATATCTATTTAGGCGCCAAGATATTAGTGGCACGCGGGCGTTAAAAGGGCTAGAGCCGCTGCTGATTTGAGAACCAGTACCCCCTTGGTGTAATATATGTATTTACCATCTCGTACTTCATCCACACTTAATATGTGACAGATTGTTCTCAAAGCGCTGAGCTTATGGAGAATAACAAAAAAAATTAAAAATAATAATAATTAGGCAGCTACAGGGACTAGGGGCTAAGTGAACATTCGAAACCTATTAAATGTTTAAATTTTATATTTTTCTATTTCACATTATTAACATAACCTAATATTTATAATATTTGTCTGGTTCTTACATCTATTGGCGCTCCGAGCAATAGTTTTGTACATTGTCATATAGTTTCTTTATAATCAAAACATACGATAGGCTGCCTAGGTATAAATTTTATTACTCATCCCCCTGAGCGGTAGCGTTTAAACTTGACATACTGTAGCATGTTGACGGCTGACGTCATAGCATTGGTAACGTGAATATTTAAGTTTTTCCCCACAGAGAATCGCTCAACGCCGCTAAAAACGTTTAATATCCTAAACTATTTTTAATGCCTCCCAATCACAGTATGTACAGAGTGAATCATCTGTTTTCTATTATCTGTGTTGCATCGTACATGTAGAAGCCGGTTTTATTTTGTGAATAAGCTTCAATCATTGTACAATTAACTATGTACGCTTATTTAATGTACACTTGTGTATGTTTTAATTGTTTGTTTTACGTCATCATTGTTTCATATTAGTGAATTAGGTCAACATACGAACAAATTAGAGTTTCGTATTGTAATTTCGGCCTTTTTTTTTACTCCTTATAAGCTCAGTTCTTTGACAACAATTTCAACTGATGTTAAGTGACGATGTGGTCCAGGATGGTAAACACACTTAGCCTAGATGTACTGGTTATCAAGTGATGCTGTCGGAACACACCTATTGGTATTTGGTATAGATTAGTATAGATAAGACACGTAAACGAAAGAGGCATTATCTCAAAGCTTAGCGTGCTTACCGTCCTACAGCACATAATATTGAACCCTAGGTAAAAAAGACTAGTACATAGTAATTTTTTAGTTCAAGAAATGACATTAAATATTGTTTCTTTGTTTTATTCACAGGTAAGCAATAAGATACCAATGTCGTGTAATTGGATTCCTCCGGGCTATCTGTCATTGCGGGCGTTGTGTCAACAGTCAAAATCACGTATGTATGTACAGGTGTATGGACGGAATCATGTGACACGCGCGTTCCAGTTTCACTTTTTGCGTTGGTAAATTTAAAGGATTAAATATTATTTACACCGGACTGCCGGGACAAAAAAAATTGTTATCACACTTTATAAAGTATCGTACTAGATTTGCCATTGATTTCATTCATATGAAACAAATGTAATCTGCAATACATTACCTGTTAAATGTTAAATAGTTAAATTATTACTAAGATGCGTGATACTTCACGTTTATTAAAACTGTCAGAAGTTAATTTAAAAAAATATTATTTAGACAAACAGAACAGGAAGTTATTTTATAAGACAACAGTTGAAGATAACTCACTCCTGCAAAGCGTTGGCGAAATAGACTGGGCAATAAAGCATAGAATAAACGCAGCATGGATGTAGTGGCGGCCGGTCACAGCTACCATTCGTGATCCGCAAATAATCTTTAAATGAAAGGGGAAGATATACAAGAGCATGATCCGGCGCCTGTGTCTTGTAAATTGAATGTTAGCCCATAAAGGTGATGGATGAAACAGAACTGTATGCATCCGAGATGAGAATGTTGAAATGGATGTGTGGGGTAACAAGAATGGACTGAATACATTAGAGGAAGTTTGAAAGTAGTACCAGTGACAGAGAAGGTAAGAAGAAGGCGACTGTCTTGGTATGGTCTTGTATTGCGAATGAAGGAAGAGGGTATTGTTAGAAAGGTATTGGATATGAATGTGGACGGGTATAATGGAAAAGGAAGACCAAAGAAAAGATTGATAAGATGAATGGACTCTGTGAATGATGATTTGCTTAGAAAGAGAGTGAATGTAGTTATGATCTTAAATAGATATGAGTGGAAGAGGAAGACAAATTGCGCCGACCCCAAATAAAAATGGGATAAGGGCTCACTGCCTTGAGGCTTCGGTCTCCAGTCGAAGGCTTGGTTCACGCGTTCAACTGGCGTCTTTGTCATCTTCTTTTACAATATATATGTATTACTTATACTATTATTATTATTATCAAAATTAAGACTATAATATCTGGCTATAGAATATGTTCATGATTTAAAAAATCGTCCAATGCGATTCAGTGAATTTCGTGTTATAAGTCTACTAACAGTCGGATAGGCACATGACATTGCTTTTTATAATGTGTGAAATTAGAAGCAGATTTTGTTAAAATGATGCTGATGCTTACGTTACTGTGTGTTTGTGTAAAGAGTTTTGTTTATGATTGCCGACAAAGGGATGGTCAAAATATGTAATGTAATTTGCTCTTGAATTGAATGGCTCCTTAAGGGTATAAAGTTTCGTCATGCGTCGATGTCAATTTTAAGATTAATTACTAGCCAGGCGGGTGTCAAAAATATACCCTACACCACAGCACTAAAGTTCTGACTCGCTAGGAATCGAATCTACCATACCTGACACTGTTTCCAAACACACTACTACTAAAACATCATAGATAATTTACTATAATTGAATAAGTTAAACGACTTCAAAACGAAGAGGTTATCAGTTCGTCTCTATGTTTTTTTTTGCTAGGCGATTTCTCCGTCATTTGTGGACCGATTTGCATTTTTTTTATCGAAGGTGCACACTCCGGTGATTGTCCCATTTCGACATGATCAGGATCTGATCAGTGTAACTCAGGGAAATTGAGAAAAAAACTCAAATATTATAGACACTTCACGTGTTTCATATATTCGTTTCCAAAGCTATGAAGTAGACTTCACAGCTATACCTAACAGCACATATTTAAACAAAGAAGTAGAAAAAAAAACTTTTCGAGTTAAAAACAAAACAAGAGAATACATTTTTAAAATGCACTAAAAAGTCAATAAATAATTACTTTATTAATCGCCTTCGTTAATTTTGGAGTAGGTGCCAGCTAGAGTTAACCAAAGTACTCATTTACAAATGGAAATAACTGCCTAAACTTTATCACAATTGTGTAATCTAAATAAAGGACTAGGTTGATTTAAAGAACAATTAATCAAAACGGAATATAATTAGCAAGGTACATTTACACCACTTTGTTATTCATAAACTGTGCCAGTTTTCAAAAGATTAATAAAGTAATTATTTATTGACTTTTAGTGCATTTTTATAGTTTATTCTTTTGAAGTAGGTTTTGTTTTTAATTATCAAAGATTTTCTGTATTACAGTTAAAAAATTACAAAAAAAAATACGTTATTCAATTAAGTCTAAGAGAATTGAGTCTATTTAGTATAAGATGACGTTTAAGTGCTGCCTCTCAGATATATATTCTATACTAATAAATAAAATTGAATTGTCTGTTTGTAAAGTCATTTTTTTTTTTACCAAATAGATATACCAAAAATACAATATTTAAAATTGTTGTTGTCTTTCTGTCTGTTTGTTCCGGGTAATATCCGGAATAGCTGAACTGATTAAGACGGGATTTTTTTGGTATATAGCTGAAGTTACTCCGGATAATATATTTAAAGAAATGTAAAAACAATACAATTCATAGTTATAATTTAAAAATTTAGCGGAAGGACAGAAATGTGTGTCAATTCAAAGCATCATTATAGACGTCGTAACGGTCCGAAAAACGAACGAGAACTTACGTAAAATTGTAACCCATTTAATTTATTGTAAGTTCTAATGATTTTCAAACGTGATTTTCGTTAATGCGAATGTTACAATGTCAATCGATGAGCATTTATAAATAAGCACACGTTGACAGCTGTCTGTTAGGAGTTTTTGGCGGGATCTCAGTCTGACATGTAGCAATTGTTTTCTTTAATTCATTAAACTTGTGTACTTGACGCTATATCATGTAATCTTGGTGGCGTTTTGTGTGAAATAGTTTAGTTATTGTGTTCAAGTTAAGTTTATTATAGAAGACAACGTGTAGCATACATTCTGAGGTGCCGACAAAGCTCCATGGAAAGTTCGAGCAGGATAGGCCACCGTTTTGTTGGAGCTTGGTAACGCTGATACAAAATTGAAAATCTTACCCACATGACATTGGCACAAATTGTGTGTACACACAGATTGCCATTAACTAAGAAGAAGAAGAAGAAGCTGTCTGTTATTTCCTTTAATTATAGTAATGCGCACGCGCAATCCGCATGCCCATTGTGATATACGCTTATCACCTGTCAGCTTCGGCGCTATCAAATAGGCTGTGGTGCTCTCGACGATTTGAACTGTCTTACACCGTTATATCTAAAACAAATATAGCTTGTGCAAAGGAAACGCGATGCTTCCACTGAATTGTTTTTACAGATTGCCCGTTTGTGTCAATGAGTCAACGAGTACACCGGTGTTTATTGAACACTGCTTGTAAGATTTAGATAAAGTATTAAATTAAACAATTATACAGTGTAGCTATGTATATGGCAGGTTTCAATATCGAATCATAAAAATTGAAATTGAGATCAAAGATATGTCGGTTTTTCTGTCTGATCACTGACACTTAGAAAAAAAAGGATTGAAATTTCGAATTGTAGTAGGTTAAACAGATTGATATCGTATATCGAAACAGGGCGATATGCGCAGAAGAGATCCTTGTCATTTGGAATGAAACTTATTTGCGCGCGATGAGAGTGTAATTTCAAGGTTGTGTGACATGATAAAACATTAGCGACACAATTTTAATATTGAAGGACGTATAGAAGAGAAAGAGACAAATATAATAAACACGCTATACTTTTAACGTTTATACTATACACAATGGAGAAGACTGTGCTCGGAGTTTCCCTGCGTTATTAAATCAAAAATATAGAGTCCGCAGAAGAACCAAAGTAACCGACATAGGCCGAAGAATTGCCAAATTTAAATGGCAGTGGGCTGAGCACATTGCTCGTAGAACCGATGTGTATTTTTTAACCTAGCTAATGCTGTTGACCGGAAGTGCCTTAAGGAGTTCACCGTAACTTTGGAGGCGAGTGCTGAAGGCACTCGCCGCAAAAGTTTACTAGCACAAGGGCACCAAAGTGGTAAGAACCTGGGCTTGGCTTGACCTGTGTAGTAAAATTCCCAAGGAATTTTAATCCTAGCTAATCCCTACATTTTTTTATTTAAGAAATATTTAAATATAATAAAAAAAAAAGGTATCTTACAGGCGAACCGATGGGGCCAACGGGTTCTCGAATGGCTGCCGCGTACCGGAAGACGCAGCGTGGGTAGGCCCCCCCACAAGGTAGACCAACAACCTGGAGGTCACGGGAATTCGCTGGATGCGGGTGACTCAATACCGGTCGTTGTGGAGATCTTTTGGGGATCCATATGTCCAGCAATAGTCGTCTTTCGATTTGAATGGATACTTTTTGAATGTAGAATTATTATTTTCTACTCTTTGTGCTTATTTCTATTAGTTATTGAGAAAGCGTTCACATGACTATTTTAAAAAGGAGGGCTTACATATTTTGATACCCCCCCCCCCCCCACTAATTATTTGTGTTACACATTTAAATTAAGATTAAAAAAGAACTTTCACTTGTTGTCACAAGTGTATTCCTGTAATAATTTCCCTTCGTTATTAACGGATATATTCTTCGATTATATACCTCCGGTGCAGTGGCGTAACCATAGGGTGGCAGAGCTGGCAAAATACCACGGGTCCCGGTCCTATGGGGCCACGGCCTGCGAAGCCGCGAGGTCAGAAGAATCCTAAGATTTAAATAAAAAGTCATTAAAAATATAAATACATTTAAAGTTACACACGATTAAATATTTAAACGATTTGGTGATCTCCTTAGTAATTTATTAAAATCAAATTACAACATGACGATTTTTACTGGGGCCCCATCTAATGAGTTTGCCACGGGCCTCAGATGGTATAGATACACCACTGCTCCTGTGGTTTATTATATATAGGGATAGGGACCTCTAAAGGGATCTAAGTTATTCAGGTATTTAGCTAAATATTTCCCTTTTTAATATGCCTATTAATAAGTACCTCGACTCGATTATAATTCAGCATTCTCTTTATGGAAAAATACATTTTATAACACCATCACTCAAATATAAAATAATTAAAGTGTGGGACAGTCACACTTACGGGTAAGTTCAGTCATCAGAGGTCTGTGGCGAGAGCGATCGAGTACTTACCATAATAACCTTAAATAAAGTATACTTAAACAAAATTCTGTTATTGTTATAATATCCGGATTTGACCAGTTCTTAACAAATTCTTAATGAGAAAAGTTTGAAACGGTTTGGTGATATTAATCGCGAGATTTAAGATTCTATTGCATTCTGTTTAAGTCCTATTTTACTCTGGTTAATTCGCAGAACAGTTCCTTTGAAACTACAGTTTTGAATTGACAATAAACTGTGTGTGTGTGTGTTGTGTGTGTATGATGTGGAAGATTATTAGGGATATGTCCGTGGTTTGAAGTGTTTGTTTGTAATATCCGAATAACAACTTTTGACTAAATACATACATAAGAATGTTTAATCGGTACTTATACCCAAAACACATTTAAAATGTTTGTCTGAAATCTGTATGTATGTCTGTTTGTTCCGGCTAATCTCCGAAACGTCGTGTCTTATTACAAATTTAAACCCCATGAGATTTTGAGTAAAATGCGATTCAATTAACAATTGTACTGTCAATTATAGTAATTTGATGGCATGACTACAGAAAAATTATCGATCGTTTTAAAAAAAAATGCCTCTATGTTTATTAATTTCTTCGTCAATCATGCAAAAACTACTGAACCGAATTCGTTGAAATTTGACGTATATTGCATCCTGGAGGAGAACATAGGATGCGAATTATCTGAATTCCAAACTGGTGAAGCCGCGAGCACAGCTATCACTATAATATAGGCTTTATACTTTTACCACAATCTCACCAGATGTTAAGTGACGATGTGGTCTAGGATGGTAAGCGCACAAAGCCT
Source organism: Samia ricini (assembly GCA_014132275.2). Lineage (NCBI taxonomy): Eukaryota > Metazoa > Arthropoda > Insecta > Lepidoptera > Saturniidae > Samia > Samia ricini. The sequence goes on from AP028158.1 coordinate 34,120,236, forward strand.
GAAGTTACTCAAGAGATAGTGCCGGAACACACCAATTGGTAGATACCTAGGTGGGCATTATTAACCTCCATGCTTGCATGCAATTATGACTCTATATGATGTAATGCAGGTGGCATTTTACATGATACAGTATGGTTATTGTGCTCAAATGAAGTGTATTGGAAATAATAACTAGATAAAACTCCTCGGAAAATACTAACAAGATGGCAGCAGTATCGAGATTAGAAAAATATTATATCTTTGACTGACACTGGCAGAATTGTGTGTATAATTTACACGTTACAATTAAATAATAATAAAAAATATCGTATGCAAAAACGGAATAAGTCCTTTGAATAGAAAACGACAAATTAATTTAGCATTAATTATGCATGTATATTTTTGAAATCGATTGCTCACGCAATCAGAGTCCCGAGCACATCTAGTCATATATAATTTATACAGGCTGCTCCAATAAAAGCGCGATTGTAAATTACATAGTACGATGGAATAATTACTACGTTTCAGTGTTGCAGGTGCAATATGGTTTTACGCGTGAACCGCTCTGACGTTCGTTCGGCAAGGCTATGACGTCACTAAACACGTCACCACTCCCCCGAATGTCTTCTAATTCTGTACACTACACGCTCTATATGTATACGCGGTCGACATCGCGCCGTTCGTATCACGTTTGAATACACACTTAAAGTCTGCAGTGTTATCATTGGCTTTGGTCTGGAATAAATAACGATTTATAATCGATATTATGCGAATTAAAAGTAAACAAAAAAAAACTGCCAAAATCACAAACAATGTAAAAAATATAAAAAGAACGCACAAAGTTTCGTCTTTCGAACAATAAAACGACATATAACAATTTTGTAATTCCCGCTACTGTTGATATTGTTGTGATACGTAAATTACATCTTTATTTTTATTCATTCACACGGTTTTTTTAAATATTAATATTTCTTAAAAATACACGTAAGTAATCATTTCCGTTAATTTTAGTTTAATTTTTTTTATTGTTGAATTTTTTTTCATCGTTAATATTGGACGAGGTCAGTTTTATTTAATTTAATGTTTCTATAGCAGTTTGTTAATTATAAATTAAGGATTTTTAAGCTTACTATACACTTCTATTAATTTATAACTCTTTTACTCGTGTATTATACTTATTTTTATAGTCACATAAAAAAGGGCCGTCTAGAAGTTTGATTCCTGTCGAAAATCACAACTCATAAAGACAAGACTTTAATTTTTTTAATTTATGTGTTATTTGTAAATTATTTTCTAATACATCCACAGAACATAAAAATGCTAATTTGCGTTCTTAAATGTAACAATGTGAGGTTCGATATGATTTGAGTGCGACAATTAGAGCTTTGGTAGCACCGCGTTTCACTTTGAGAACCACTGACCTACTACTACCAGTGAATCTAAACTACCTACGTGTCTGACGCAATCGATCTATGATTACAGGCGTAGTTTACAATTACAATCATCAAATTGCCCGCACACTGTTTCACGGGATTTCTGCATCGTTGAAATAAATCTGAGATAATGTTGTTTACGATGTACCAAAGATGTGTGTGTGTGTGTGTGTGTGTATTCATTCGCCTATAATTTCGATGACTCAAATTTAATTACGCATAGATTTTTTGTATAAATGTTAACGGATATTGAATTGAAGAAAGACCGAAGAGATAGAGCCAAAGATTTTTTGTCGACCTATGAGGGCTATGTCGGGCTATATGGCGGATGCATTAATTGGCAGTAGAGATCCGAACCAATGGTTCTGCTAGGCAGTAAAAGTTCATAATGAACAATGCCCTTGCAATCCAACCATACACAGAATCACCTTATTGCATGTTAACCCAGGTTTTGCCACAGTCTGTGAAGCCTGATCGACCTTTGACCACGACCTTTTTCGCACGTTCTTCACTTTAAGCGCAAACAGTACAGTCGCATTGAATAATGTATTATTACTACAATTACATTCCTTTGTCAATAGTTTTGCAAAGAATGACATTGTTTACCCCCCAAAGAGTTGGACGTTAAAATAAACTAACAAGCGTCTAGACTTTATAGAATCACAGCTGCATTTAACTCATCTAAAATTCTTTTGTTTCAGTTTGCAAATTCTTTTTATTTACGCTCTAAATAGAATAATCCTCTTATTAAATAATTGCTGTGTATTTTTGAAATATCTTATCTTTTATTATATGTATTTGTAAAATGAATTACTTAGTAAACTTATAACCAGTTTTGTATTTCATATGAGATTTGATGAAGGGAAATATTTAGCATGTTTTGTGAATTTCTGAGAGGTCTCTAAGGTCATCTGTATCATTACTTGTTTATAGTAGATCTAGATCTATTTTATAACTGACCCCTTTATATTTTTATATCTTGAAATGACTCTGTCAGCGACGGCATTCGAATTACACTTGACCAAAAAATATTCCTACAATGAATAACAACTTAAGAAAATATTTTTATTGGATCACCTTCGATTCAATCGCCTTTCGGAAAGATACTATATTTAAATGACATTATTTATAAAAAAAAGTTTAAAAAACACGGGTCCACTGCTTTCAGTACAGTCGCTAACATACTTGAATGAACAATAATAAAACCGTACACTAAGATAGAAGGAACTAAGATAATTTTCATTTACAGCCGTAATAATAACACACAATAATCTCTGGTAATTTTGAAATAAATCATGAAAGGTGTTCAAATAATTTCAATTTATGTATTAAAGTTATTTCACACCCCGTTGCTGTGAAAGGTAATATTTTTCTTTCAACAAAATTAACATATAAACAACATGCTCTGTTCTATGGTTATGAAAACTGATGTATGAAAGTGTTTCCTCGTAACCGTATTATTTTTAGGGCTCTTCTACATCCGAAGGTCGAGGTGATGATAACAACATCAGACCGTTATTTTAGCATCCCCAACAGTCTGCGCGTCTGGCGACGCCACTCCAATTAGTTATTTCTATTTTGGTTCAGAACGAGTTGCGCGCCCCAATCGCTCACCGCGCTCCGGTAACCACTTTAAATATGCGTAAAATACGCTGTAAATATATATTGTATACGCATTGTGTTATTGTATGTGCGTTGTTTGTGCTATGTCGTACGGAGTTGTAACAACAGAATTGTGTTTTATGAACGACACACGAGTTATTTATGTTTGAGTTTTTTTTTTGTCTTTTCGAATTTAGAATCATGTGTCTAATGCGTTCGGATTTGGAATTCAATCGAATTTGACGCGCCGCCGCGCCGGTGTGTTGTGTTTTGTGTGATGTATTGTTTATGTTTGCGTTTTGTGTGTGGTGTTATATGTATTCCTTAGTGGAATTGTTGCGAATCGATTTTGTTTTTCGTATGTCGTTGGGAACGTGTAAGTTGAAAGATATTTTAATAGGTTTTTTGTTGTATTCCATCGCCAGGTACGTTTTTAGAATTGAATTTTTTTTTTCGGTATTGAGCGATTCTGGGTAGTGCAAAAGCTCATGGATTAGCGTTACCAATGCTATGATGTCAGCTGTCAACATGCTACAACATGTCAAGTATAAGATGATATTTAGGTGCTGGCTCTCACAGATAAATAATAAAATGTATACTTATGCAGCCTATCGTATGTTTTGATTACGAATTAACTATATGAAAATGTACATAATTATTGCTCGGAGCGCCATTAGATGTAAAATAAACGTTATGTGTTAAACTTTAGGTTATGTTAATAATTGCAATTATCAAATGACATTTAAACTTTTTAAAAAGTTTGGGAGTTTTCACTGCTGTCGGCAGTTGTCCATGGCTGCTTAATTTCTATTGTTTTGTTTTTAGCGTCGGTAATATCGCTAGTGTAACGCTCAAGTATTCGAATTGAGTTTCGAACTTTCAGTTGGAAAATGAATTATTTTCGATTTCTCATTTTTTTTTCTTCGAAATAACTATGCAGCGATTTAATTTTTTTCATTCCACCCTAGCCAAACGTCTGTATGAAGCTTTTCCAAACATGGAGTTCTTTTTATCCGAATCATTAATATTTACCGACTAGCTATATAATAAAGGTAAAAAAATATTAGATTTATTTGAATTTTATTGAACAAAAAATATTTTTCTTAAAACTCGACACAATTTTTGGGATTTTCCCGTACAAATTTTTGTAGCTAGAACAAAAACAAGTCTAACGACTCATGCGTTATTTCATATGATAAGCGGAATCATACATTTTCTTGTATGGTAGTAATAGATATATTTTTTTTACATATCTTTGTTTTTATGTAAGTATCGCCGCCAGACCTATAATCCCCAGATGGATAACTCATCAAAGATTACTGTTATCATTACTTACAAAGTTATAAGGGGATAACGGTTTTGCAGACGAAAAATATCACTTTAATCAAATACATTGAATGTCAAAATACGCCATATATAATCTATATTTATGAAAAAGGCTAAAGGAAAGAAATTTGTTCGCCAATCAAGCAAAACTTACTAAACCGAATTCGATGAAATTTAGTACATATTATATTAGTTTATACTGTGGAGTAAGAGGCCATTCATTAATTACGTAAGGGTCTCCTGAGGGTTGGGGGGGGGGGGGTTATTGGGGTTTAAAAATATATATACATGTAAACCCATTCTTACGTAATATTTTACAAATCGAGATTCATTATTAAAAATCTATTTCTATTTCGGATGCTGATTGATTTTCTTCATTACATAACGTGCATTTCGATTAGCATCTTATTTTACAATTTATTATTGTTTATTTTCTTTAAGAGTAGGTAATTTAAAACTAGTCGAACATTATTTTAAAAGTGATATTCGTTTAAATTTTTTTAACTGATTTATATTGGTTCACTATACATACATACATATGCTTACGCCTGTTATCCCCGAAGGGTTAAGCAGAGGTGAAGTAGCGAACTACACCACCCACATTTCGCCAGTCTTAGTTCCGTCCCAGATGTGACAGGGGGCGATCCTGTCGCCATATCGGGCACAAATTCCAAACTCCGGGATGATACTGAGTAGAGTAGAAAAAACCCAATATCACTTGACCCGACCCGGGGATCGAACCCGAGACCTCAGAACGGCAGTCGTATGTAATACAACTGCGCTACCGAGGCAGGTTCACTATAAGATTATTTAGAAAACTTACTTTTAATTATAATAATAATATTCCAAAGATTAGATAGTTATTTTAACAATATAAACATAATCTATGTCTGATAACAATGATAAAGAATAGCTTATTTGCGAAAAACAAAAAAAAAGGTTTTTTCGGGAGGCGACTCGTCTCGAGGAAGAAGACGCGTTATGTCGCACATATCTTAGCGCGTACGCCGCAGCCGAGCAGTGCTTCGCGCATACAGGTTTCATAAAAGCTTGCTGCTACGTCATCTGAAATAGGTTGATACTAATTTTTTATAGCCTTAAATCTATACCCGTATTCGTTCTTATAATTAGCCGACACAATACGTAAATGAAAAACTTTTTTGGATAATAAATTGTTTTTGTTTATATCACCTACGTCAACACAAATGCTTTTGTCAATATAGGTCACCTGTTTTTAACATTCTACGACGATAGAAAAATACACATTATTTATTTATTATTATTACTTATCGCTTAATCTAAATACGGTTGAAAAAATATATATCAAGTTTTTTTTTTCTATTTATTCGCATAACATTTTAAGGATTTTTGGCATATCTTTAGCTTTGTTTATTAAAATAAAACATATACATAAAGACAAAAAAAAAAAATAAAAGGATAATCACATAAACGCCGGTATCGTATTCAACTGGTTGAATTAGTGAACAAAGAGGGAGAGAATCATAAAATATTATGTAAGGATAAAAACTGATCTAATATTATCCAATGTAACTTCGACATAATATTATCATGATTTATCAATGTATCCGAGTCTAGTCGCATGATTGATGCTTAGCGGTTCAAGTGAACGGAAAATTTTCACGGTAAAGTGTAAACTAACCGGAGATTAGGGAAATGTAACTGAAAGATTTATACGGACGTGCGAAGATTACAACCAGATTATACGTTCGATTTCATTATTACTTCGTTAATTAATAATTAGATTTAATTTCGTTTTTATTTGGTAAAAACAAGCATTTAATGTTTGTTGATGATATATGACCGTGAAATCTTAGGGAAATATAAATAAACTTGTTTTACTTAGTTTAGTTTTTTTTAAAACGGCACTCCGCCGTGGAACGATCAAGGTTTTTGAAGCGATTATTGGCTTATTATTACTGCGCTTCGTTCGTTGTGACATTCCTGTCTTGACAGCGGTCTAAGAAGTTTTCGAATCTCCAACTTGGGAAAATCTTTCCAAGCCAGAAGAGTATAAGAAAAAAAAGTATTGTTATTTATTTTACTAGTAGATTACTAGTTTTATTTTTATGTTAAGCCTCTTTTCTAGCTATAAAATGCACTTTCACAACACGTTTCTTAAAGCAAAGTTACGACAAATGACACTCACAATCGCTGCACACACAACAGTCTGGGCGTCGCGTTGAGTGAAAATCAACGCTGGTAATTATAGATAACAAATAAATGTTTTCCTACACCGAAACCTCAGCCTGCTTTATTATGGAATGAGATTGGATTTACAAATGCCTTGGTGGCGCAGTTGTATTACAGTACGACTGTCGTTCTGAGGTCTCGGGTTCGTTCCCCGGGTCTGGTAAAGTGATATTGAGTTTTTCTACTCAGTATCATCCCGTAGTCTGGAATTTGTGCCCGATATGGCGACAGGCTCGCCCCCTGTTACATCTGGGACGGAACAAAGCTAGCGAAATGTGGGTGGTGTAGTATGCTATTTCACCACTGCCTAACCCTTCGGGGACAACAGGCGTGAGCTTATGTACGCATAGTTACGAATGCATATATGAATATATATATATGAAGTATAGAACATATTTATACAGACGGAGTCATGGTCACACATAGTTAAGACTATAGGGACCGGAGTTAAACGGTAATCAATTATTATTTCAATTGTTACAATGCGGTGCGCGTGCACATGGCAACTGACGTCGCGTGTCGATCATCTCTCCCCTTATTCATTATACAGCAGTAATAGATGCTTGATGTAATAGTAATTTTGTGATAAGCGACTCACGCTTGACCTCATTCATAATGGAACGAAAACGAAGAATTGTTTTTTTTGCCTAAGAGATATACCATCACATGTATTTCGTATTAATTTAGACAGAGACTTAATACATCCATTAGGTACGATCTTAACACATTTCATTTCTTCTACTGTCGTGAGCGCTTTGATATGCTCTCGTCGGTTATGGGACATCAAGATACCCAAATCAACCTTCGTTCATCCATCCTCTTCACGTCCCCAAACCATTTAAACATCCCTTACCCTGTCTTTGTTATTACATCCACTCTCACATTGCAACCGTCCATTATCAGTATATTTCGAAATTTGTAAAATTAATTATTCAGTAAAAATTCATATAACAAGACGGCAAGCTGTAACATCAAATTCAAAAACACTTTATTCAATTTAGGCCCTGATAAGGCGCTTATGAACGTCACAACAACAACCCGGTCATCAAGAGCCGACAAGAAACTCGTTCTGGTTTTTTTTCATATGCTTTTGATAGAACTATACAACTCATATTTACAAGCTTTAATAGTAGATGCACAGAAAAGAGTGCCTTTTCTAGACATCACCATCATTCACATAATCATCTATAACAACCATTGCAAATAAAAAGTTGCTTGACATAGTGCCTGAAGTTGTAACATATTGTTAAAATTTGTTTCACTTAGACAAGAAAGAGAATAGTGGGAGGAAGGTGTAGGCCCTTTATAGCGTATTGAATCTCCAATATCACATATATAAGGAAACACTCATGACGGTTATTTATTACCTATGCCTTTCCGTATGCTTATTAGAATGAAATAGAATATTTGTCCGATAAACTAAATACGAACACGTAAATTTTAGATTGACTAGATCAGATTGATTTAGCTAGTACTTGTATGCACCTCCGCAACCCAAGCCGGGGATCGTACCGTATCGTGATAGTCATTTTCGTTTGAGTGCCTGAGCACTCTCCACACAAATCCGATAAAACTGTAAAGAACCTTCAGGGCAGTAACGTAATTAATTCGAAAACACAACCCTATTCATGCTTGTCTAGTCGCGGAAAAGTCACGGTGAAGCTGTAAAGGCCAACAGCGTTAACTAGGTTCGAAAAAAAAAAATCGCTTTTCCGATGCCAGTTTAAAAAAATATTGTCTGTACACTTTACCGAGTGTTTTTTACCTGTTAGATGCTAGAAATTTTGCTATGAAATATGATGATAACATCGCCTTTGATATATATTAAGATATACTAATGCTTAAACAATAGAATGCTATAATAACTAAATCAGAAAATATATTCAAATAAATCCTACCTTCTTAGAAGGAAGGCAAAACAAACCATACGTTTGTATATTTTCAGAGGCAATTTACCTGGTACATACCTGATAACTATGCGCGGGCGCCGGATCCGTTGATCTAGCATATCAAAAACCAGTCAGTGTCATTGCAGACGCCGTAGCGAGTGGACGTTTGAATTCGACGCGCTGAACGACATCGCGTCCACGTGTTTTTGTGTGTAAATAAATAAACGGTTCGGTGTGATCGGACCAAGGATTGTGTTTGTGACTGTTTGGATGTGTTGGATTGCATGAGGGCCGGCTTCATCGTTCGTTTCACGGTACGATTAGTAACGTCGAGTCGCTTTTGTTTATTTATAAGTAGAGATACTCTAAAGGAATTTTTTTGCGCGCACGCAACATTCAGTGCTTCATTAATGACAATTGTTAGCAATAATACGATCGTTTGCAGCACTGATGACTTCGTAGCAGTCAATGAAGATGGAATTAAATTATGTGTATGAACTATGAAACCGTCTGTGACAGTTGTTGTTGTTATTGTTGTAGTTCTTATAGCTTACGCATAGAAGTCAATTTCGTTTGGCAATCGTAACGTCAAGTGGCTTAGATAATTTCACAATTGGTACTGCATGTACAACATGTGTGATACAATTTCCCTATGAATGATAACTAAGCAATAAAATTTAGTATTAGTTAGGTTATTTTCCTTAACGTTTTGATTTAGTGTAACTTTTAACCAATTCGAAACCCAAGGAAACACTTTTGAATACACTGACTAAGATTTTTTTAATTGATTCGTTCATTCATTTGGACAAATGATTGTTTATGTGATATCTCATAGTTCGAGAAATGTCTGTCGTCCATTGTAATATAAATTCTTTTTCAATTTGCGTGTACCTCGCTCAATTGTATTCCAGTAACACCATAAGCTTACAATGAAGGAAAATAATGATGAATTCTTGCTTTCCCTCAAAAATGTATTACACAATTTAAAACAATTACAAGCTGTTATCACATTCTGCGTTATGAAGCATGTTATAGAAGAAATCGACTTTGGCTATTGGTTTGACTTAGAAAGTCGTATTATTATTATAATTATTTACAACTAGTTATTTTTCAAGTACATAATCCAATAAAGCATTATCTAGAAATCTTTACGGAACGCAATAATGGTCGCGCAGTAAATAAATAAAACATTTTAAATCTGATTTGAGCATAATTCAAATAAGGAATTTTAAGTGTTTCTGCTTTTAAAAAGAAACTAGAAAACAGATGTATCGATATTAGCAAATACATTAGAGTGAAAATATTTATATTTCTTTAAATGTAGTATGTGGAAGACAAATAAGTATTTATGATACATCTAAAATAGAATATAGCAATCTAAATATATGAACAGAGAAGCTACGTTATCTGCTCGTATGATCTTAGACAATGTTATTTGTAAGGAAGGACACTGGTGATAAATGTTACATTATTGTAATTAACAAACTTGATTAGTTTTTACTATATTTTTAAATATGCATAGAACTATGCATATCAGTTGAATGAAGCCATAAGACAAAGTATATGGGGACTGAATAAGTAAAAATAGTAACAGGTAAAATACACAAATATTTTAAAATTATGATTAGTCTCGAACCTTCTTTCAGGAGTCGGGCCTATACCCAGCATTGCAGCGTTTATGCACTGATATCATTTAAAATTGCAGTAGTTAAACGATGTAATGACACAGATATATAGGTATAATTGCATCTAATACAGCTGCCCCGGGCAGTTGCGCCCGTCTCAGGGTAAGTGTATCTTATATTTTTACGTCCAGTTAAATTAAACATCGATAAGATAGCCTTTTCATTTCTTAATTATCACTGACTTCACATTATTGATTATTACAATAATTAAGCTCCGTCAATAATGGTAGAATTTCCTATCCAAGTCAAATTCCTCTGACGAAGGTGTAATTTATTTACAACTGTAATATTTATTGCATAAATCTAAGTTTTATTATATTACTCACAAACACTGAGACTCGTACCGGTTTATAAGTAGGAAAAGTGTAAGTAATTTAAAATTATATTATATTTGTAAATTATCTTCATAAAGAATTTTGAATTGAGTTTATCGTACACCGGTATTATGTTTCCGTTAAAGTGTCATCGCTTACTCACCGCTTAGTTCGTCTGTCTGTGCGTGAGCTTAACAGATGTTTTAATTTGTGTAATTATTGAAACAAATATTCCGGCATTTTTGTTGCGGTAAATTTGTTTCTATTCGTACCCCTGATTGATTTAGTAAACATTCGACATTGTAGAATATTTTTCATTCGTTACTGATATCTTTATAATTATTGCTAATATAGTAGCAACTATTTCCATAGCTTCTCTATCATTATCTTCACCTGTTTTATTTATATATTCTATTTTCTTTCCTTAATGTTATAAATCAATATACCGTATTTTGATAATTGCAAATTCGATATGTAATGATGAGTATGACGTTACAGAGGTTTTGCAAATTCTCGGTACATGTATTTTTTAAATTATCTGTAAGGAAATTTACCTTGTTACATAATAGTTCGTGTACTTTTAAGTAAAATTTATTTTTATAGCCTCCACGAAGGATAAGCATTAATTCAATATTGATAAAATAATTGCAGAAGGAACTAACATTCTTAGCGTTAAATGAGCGATTCCTTGTGTGAAGAAAAAAGGCATACAATACAGCTGTTGCAGTATTCAGTGCCTCACTGTGTTCATAACTAATTGCAAATAGGACTGCAATTCCTATAGAAGTTGTTAGTCTTGGGAACTAATTTCCTATGACTACTGTATCCAATCACGCTCGTCGAATTGAAGCCATATCATTGATATCACTGTTTACATCAGAAATAGAAGAGACGGAGTACTTTTCAAGTCGAACTTACGACCGATCCTTATCAAACCGTGACCAGACCGTACTATTGTTCCCGCAGTTGGGGATGCGCGGCTAACTTTGCTCAAATACACACGTCAGGGCCTCATTCTCCAGCGGACCAGGACGTGTTCCGATCCCTAACTGGAGTGGATCCTGTATCCATCGCCAGTGCGATATAGTGACACTGCATGTACTAGCATAACTCTCATTACTCCGTATCCTACGTTCTTGCACACTACTTGCGCAGGTACTCATTTAAGGTTCTGTACAAAAAACTAAGATTCGTAGTTTTCCTTAACTAACTTAAAGTTGGCGCGAGGCAAATTCAGCGTAATTTTTGTCTCAGTAAAGACTATTTAGTATATACATTTTTTTCTAATCTAGCTAATGCTCTTGATCGGAAGAACCTTTACAGCTTCACCGGACTTGCTGGGCGAGTGCAGAAGGCACTCAGCCACAAAAAGGTAACTAGTACAAGGGCACCAAACTGGTATGAACGTCGGCTTAGCCGTTATCTATGTGTAAAAATTCCGCGGAATTATAATCCTAACAAATCCCTACATTTTTTATTTGTTAATAATAATATTTTAAACAAAGGTTGCCTACAGGACCTATGTACCTGCGTGTTGCGTGCAAGAGTGTGTGTGCAGTGTTGTGCGTGTAATACTTAATGCATGGTCAGTGCCACTGTATCACGCTGTTGGTAACTATCATATTCATTATATATTTACTATATATACTTTATCTCAGGCAGCGCAGTACAACAATACAAACCGAGATCCGTAATAATTGGGTGCTTTTGCGCTAGTTACCACTCTCCTGACTGAGTGCCTTACGTCCTGGCCCTAAAAACGGTGAAGCTGTAAAGGCCCTTTCGGTCAAAAGCTATTTCCATCTATTCGTTAAACCGAAAGACGTTCACTACGGACATAGGTCTCCCCCAAAGGGGGGCTGCCATAATCCGCACACTTGGCGGGCGAGTTGGCAATTGCAGTCAGGTGTTTGTAGTACTCAGAGGATGTTGCTGCTTATCCCCTGTGTTTATTCCTTAGTCGTTCCTTAGTCCTTTTACGACACCCACTGAATGAGACGGTGTGATACTATACTTGCCGGCAGGCAATAAGTCATTAGGAAAAAGTGTGACTAATTAGATCAACTAAAAGAAGCGTTATTCGCATTTCCGTAGTTCTAGCCAAGAAGTTTAAACTCAGATTTTCTGAATACAAACCTTTATAACTGTGACTTCTTGTTTTGTATGTTTTAATTTAAAAGATATTTAATAATTTTAAAACTATTTAAATAATTTAAACTAAACACTGTAGTTTGCCGAAAATTCTTTATTGTTGATTATCTAAACGAGCTTAATTAGCAAGTTAATGGCGCTTATTTCTCTACTGCGATAAATGTACCTACTGTACGTGATGGATGCCGTTTTATAATATCATGTTTTGTGGTGTGGGAATCCTTACTTTTTATATATTTTTTTTATTATAGATATGTATTATATTATATTATATTTAGTGTTATAATTATTATAATTAAGTCGACAAAAGTCAATATTTGAGCGTTGCTTGTTGCAATATTTTGAAGCGATGTTTTTTTTTCTAACTAGCTAACGCTGTTGACCTCAAGGGCCTTTACAGCTTCAACGTGACTTTGCTAAAGGCTCTCAACCGCAAAAAGGTGACTAGAACAAGGGTTACCAAAGTGGTACGGACCTCGGCTTGGCCGTTATCTGAGTGTAAAAAATTCCACGGAATTTTGAACCTAGCTAAGCACTACATTTTTTATTTAACAATTTTAATAAAAAAAGGTTCCTTACAGGACCTATGTACCTACGTGTTATGTGCAGGAGTATGTGTGTGCAGTGTTGTGCGTGTAATGCTTGATGTATGTTCAGTGTCATTTTATCGCGTTGACAACGGTGTCAAGAGCCTCCCCAGTTGTGGAATGAAGCACATCTTGGGCCACCACCGGAGGTGGGCCCGGAGTGTGTGCGGGGAAACGATGATGGTTCATCTTAATGTTGTCGTATACCGCTTCGGTGGACGTAGATTGTGATGACAGTCACCGTTATTCTCAGGTCACATACTTTAATATCTGTTGAAATAAAATTAACCAGAAAGAATATATGGTAAGAATCAAGTTATTCTAAAAAAAGGTAAATAACGGCGAATTCGTATACACAGATCTCTCACATTATATTTAAGGATGAATAATAAATTGAAATGGCATAAGTTGTTTTTACTTTTAAGGCACTTTCTAGTTTTGCATAGTCCTATCTGGCCTTTTTAATCGAATACCGGTTTTTCGATGTTATATTTTGTAGCGTAGTCGAATAGTTAAACTTGACATGTGACATTACTTGAAATCGGGTGAATTTATGAAATTGATTAGTATGTTATTTATTCTTTATGTCGGAATAAAAATTTATAACGTTTTTACTACATTTTAACATGCAATTCTTTTCAATTTTATCCTAACAGAACGTAATGTACTTTGGTATACCGGATTCTTCCATTATACGCTGTTACTTCGCAAACATTTCTGGAAAGAATATGTAAGAATAAGTCATGAGAATAAAGATGGAGTGATAGAGTATGATATTGCGTCTTAAAATCAATATTTATAGTATAAATAAACACATGCAATTTAGACTTGGAACTTCACCAGTGTTACTGTCGAATGAGATAAAAATTGCATCAATCAAGAATCAGCTTTCAACTTCCCAACTTCCTTCGTTTAAATTTTAACCATTTGACCTTGGCGAAATTATGTACCTCACACATATCACCTTTCTCGTAAGAAGTGTAATGAAGATGTTACAGTTTCATTTTAATTTTTTCAAACTATCCGGATAACAAAAAAAGCCGAATGGATACGTTATAACACTAAAACGATTCTAGTCGATATTTTATCACCGTATAAAGATGTCGGTCCATTAATCCCCAATATTTGTTTAGACTTTCACAACTTCTTATTTGGTTATAACCATCCGATACTATTATGAAATGTTTTATATTTAGACTGAATATTGTTTGATGTTAAACAGACAATGCAGGTTCGTCGACGCATACATATTTCCAGATAGATCGAGGACGGACGGAGCTTACATATTTTTGAGAACCGATTTATTCTTCATAATGAAAAATAATACGTATATCCAAAACTAGGCAACCATGGGGACTGCCGACAGAAATAAGAAATTTCTTATTAACATAACATAATATTTAACATACGTGTTTTACGATACGCTGCGTAAATATGTTTTATTAATTTAAAACTGAGCGCCAGCAATTAAATGCCATCTTATACTTGACATACTTTAGCATATTGACGGCTGAAGACATAGCATTGGTTACGCGAATCTATAAGTTTTTCCCTTATCGAGAATCGCTCAATGCCGCTAAATAAGTATTTCAATTCAAAAATATTTTATTTGGCTAATGAAATTCTGAAACACAAGCCTGTAAATATTTTTGGTTGAAATTGAGAGGGGATGCTCTATCCGGCACACGAATGATAGTATAGAACTTGTAGCACGTATATAATACGTATCTTATAGCATAGTGCCCTCTCTCTCTATGATGCTTTTAAGTTCCCTAAACTTGTAGCACGTATAGTGTAACGTTATCTTATAGCATAGTGCCCTCTCTCTCTATGATGCTTTTAAGTTCCCTATTTTTGACTTTTCATATATTCTTCACTGCGTAATATAATTTTCAAATGATCATTCAAAAATAATATTTTTTGATGCTGTCCATTGAATCGTATTTTGTTCACAGTTGCTTGTGTTTTAATTTTTTTATGTGGAATCCTAATAAAATTATTTTTGGTACTAACAGAAAGCAAAAATATTTCTCACAAATTCAAATACAATTTCATATATTTTAATTATTATTGGATTAGAGACTAGTATTAGTTGAATCATAAACTAAACGCTACGTACAGTTTTTTTTTTTTAAAATGTATTTTATAATTGGAAGTAATTATAATAATTAATTATTTTTACAACATTTAATCTATTTAATTATGAAACAATAATAGCTTTTAGTGGTAAGGTCGAGCATTATACGTCAACTGATTAGAATGTGGCCGAGTTTTTTTGAACTTCTATACTTGAATCAATCATAAAAGTACCATCATCAACGAAATTCTTAGTTAAAGTTAAAGGATTTTGCTAAACTTAATAATTGGTAAAATAATTCATCTGAATAGACGCTATAATAGATTTATCCCTGACTCGGATAATTATCATTGCGAGGGTTAGTGAGTCTAGTAAAAAACGGCGTTGGAAAGCGCTATCAATCCACCTGCTTGTGAGGATAACCTTGGCCCATAGTCGAATGTTGTCACGCTTTGACAATCTACGTACAAACCGGTGACGTTTCGTGTAATGCGATCGACCGATATGTCGACTTATCTCACCAACAAACCATAATAATATACGTGCGCCATGATCTAACTAGGCGAATAGTGATAACTCATAAATTTCAAATTTTTCGCACGTAAGTTTTGATTTTTAAAAAACTTTTTTAATTAAAAACAAAACTTACTTCAAAATAATAAAGTAGAAATATTTATTTATAATTTAAGAATTATTTTATATTACACATAACAAATTTTTTTCCTAACTTTTCCTAAAATGTCGCTTACCTCATTTTACTTCTAAACCGAAGATCAAATTTATAAATAAGAAAGAAATAAGAAGTCACTTTTCGTCGACAACTGAGCCGCATAAGATTACGACTAAGAAAAAACTTTTTTAATTACAAACAAAAACGGCTTCAAAAGAATAAACTATAAAAATAAACTAAAAAATCAATAAATAATTACTTTATTAATCTGCTTCGTTAATTTTGAAATCGGTGCCAGCTTATGGATAACAAAGTGGTGTAAATATACGTCGCTAATTATATTCAGTTTTGTTGAATCGTTCTTCAAAATCAACCCAGTCCTTTATTTAGATTACACAATTGTGATTAAGTTTAGGCAGTTATTTCCATTTGTAAATGAGAGTACATTGGTTAACTCTAGCTGGTGTGACTCCAAAATCGACGAAGCAGTCGATCGATAAAGTAATTATTTATTGACTTTAAGTGCATTTTTATACTTTCTTCTTTTGAAGTCGGTTTTGTGTTTAATTTAAAAAGTTTTTTTTACCTACTTTTTAGTTTAAGTATGTACTTTTAGGTATAGCTGTGAAGCCTACTTCAAAGCTTTGGAAACGAATATATGAAACACGTAAAAGTGTCGACAATATTCGAGGGTTTTTCTCGATTTCCCTGAATTCCATTGATCAGATCCTGATCTGGTGGAAATGGGACCACCTGGGAAGTGTATTCCTTCGATGAAAAAAATATTGCAAACCGGTACACAAAATGACGGAGAATCGCGTAATAAAATAAACATACAGACGAATTGATAACCTCCTCCTTTTTGAAATCGTTTAAAAATAGATTTATAATGCACCATATTCAAAGAAACTCTTTTTCTCTATATAAGAAAAAATATTAAGTTACATATTATAATAACGTATGTAATATCCGCTCTAGTTTTAGAATTAATTACTCTATGATACGACGGGGAAAGGATTTCACAGATCCAAGGCAGACGGAGCCCCGGGCTATAAGTGGGTTCGCGTACCGTCAACCTTGTTGTATGTGGGGTAATAGCTGTCACAGCCGGCTAGGGTTGTCGCGTCTTCGTTTTATTATAAATATATATGCATTGCATTAATATCACATAATACTTTCTTGTAATTAATCTGATATACTGTACAAAATGTGAAGAAAGTGTAATGGAAACTATTAAATATTGTTTAATCCCCCTTCGTCTGTCCGTTACTGGGTTTATAACTGCAAAATTACTGAACCGATTTACATAATTATTTTTGAAAATACTCTTGAATAGAAAAATATTATTTTGTTGAAACCAAAAGTCATGAATTCGATTTCTCTCATATGAATTTTGTATTTAAATAGTCAATCCGTTTATGAATACTCGCGTATATTTATATAAATGTAAAATTCTAAAACTAAGTGATGTAAACTGTATTTTGTTGCAATATAAATTACATAGGGCTTTGAATCACATATCAGTGCCTTATGTTATCGCCTAAACATCCCCTTTAGTTCAGATATCAACCCTATAGATAACATATAATTTGGATTATTTTATGCACTTATTAAGAGACGTGTATATAATATTATCTCATTTTGAATAGTAATATTACTGTTTTTATTATTTTACAGACTAGGTTTTGAATTGCTCATTATGAATATACCCTAAGGGGGGCATGATGTAGAAACATGAAATAATATTTTATAAGTAAAATAAAATTAACAAAAACTATAGTGATTTTATAACACGCTTAAATATTTTAAATTAGTGTTATTATAAAGCGGTTAATATCCGCTTTACTGAGTAAGTAGCAAATAATTTGTTGTTAAATTTTAAGTGGCCATTGGGGCTTCTAGCGATTTGTAATCGATTACAACTGCTGCGCCTTTTTATGATGTATATATACGCTCACCGCTTTAACCGTAATCTCACTTGATGGTAAGTGACAATGTGGTCCAGAATGTTTAAATACAATAGGCTAATGAAAAAAAAAACTTTATTCAATTTAGACCACTGTTTGTCAACCTATTTTGCTCACCGCGTACTTTGAGAATATGTTTGATCGCCATCTTAATTTTTTTACACTATATTTTTAATCTGCCCTTTCTCTACCTTCTGCGCTATCTCAATCCCTTCTAATTTTTCTTAGGATTTAGATTCTAAGAAGGTGCTTATTAACGTCAAAAACACTAACACCGGTTCGGAAAACAACCAAAGCCATCGAAAAGGACCGACTTAAAACTCGATATAATTTATTTGTTTCTCAAGTCATGCTGCCGGAATACATATATAGGATACTAGCTGTGTGACCGCGGTTGCGTCCGCGTTTCATATGTTCTTCACTGAGTTTTATTTTTTTTATATGGAACCCTAATTTTTTTCGAAAATCTAAAGTATACTAAGTTACACGGAGTAATTTCAGCTATCTACTAAAAAGTCCTGTCAAAATCGGTCCAGTCGTT
Organism: Samia ricini; assembly: GCA_014132275.2. Taxonomy (NCBI): domain Eukaryota; kingdom Metazoa; phylum Arthropoda; class Insecta; order Lepidoptera; family Saturniidae; genus Samia; species Samia ricini. Next base: position 34,138,668 of record AP028158.1, read on the forward strand.
CCGGAGATTACCCGGAAGGAACAGATAGACAAACATTTTAAAAACTGCATTTTCGGTATAGACATAGACGATATATTGTTATTTTGACATTACAAACAGACACTTCAATTTTATTTATTAGTTTAGATTGAAGACAAATTTGTAAAGATCCGAGAAAATTAATAAAGACTAGAATTTATAGCTGAGGTGTGGTAGAGGATGCACTGATAAAGATAGAGAAATGAATGCTTAGTTGGTTCAGGTACGTAGAAAGGATAGGTGACAGATTTTGACGAAATAAAATGTGTAGAGCGAGGGTGACTGGGCTCGTCGGTAAAGGTCGACCTTGGTGAACATATCTCGACCAGTTCGAAAACAAAAGAAAGACCAGGTAAAACGTACGCATAATCGATGAGCATGAATGACAACGCTCATGAAAGTAGAACAAGCGAAAGAGGTTTGTCAAGATCGTAGCCAGTGTAAGGACGTAGACTCTACCTATCGCTATGGGCGAGCGGCGTGATGCTGAGGTACATTTATTCTCTTAAGCTGTTGTTCTAGACCTTAATTCAATGGAATTGAGCGATTGTTTTAATAATCTTAGTAGGTTACCGTTAATTATATCATTGAATAACTTTGAAATATTTCAATATACATATAAATGATTATTAATATGCCGATTACTCATAAAAATGAGACAATAGGAAAACAATGGAAAGGTGGCGTAAACGTCAGGTTAGTGCTCAAGGGGTTAAAGAATCTATTTTATTAAGCACCTACTCTTTAGACAACATTTTGATTACTCCGCATAATAATGCTTTGTTTTGTTTAAATTTGATATTAGGAAAACTGAGACGTATATATGAGAGACATAAAACATGACTCATACGTGTGAAATGATATTATCACGGAGTTGTACCATAAAGCATGTTGGCAGAGAAGGTTCACTATCCCTCAATAGTGTACTTATAATAATCATTAATAGCGATATGTAAAATAATGATACTTATCACGAATGCGTCTTGAATTGGACAGCTCATTCCGGTATTATTTCACTAATTCAAATTCAGAACCATTTCTATCACTAATCTATATAGTAATATTAACCTGATTGTTGATTTGAAGGGTCACTAATTGCTATGAGTGTTCTAAGAGAATGATTGTGACTTTAAATTACAAATGGCTACCATGATAAATTGTGTTTGCAAGTTATACATTAAAAATATTTTTTTTTACTTATTTGAGAGTTTATCTTATTTTGTAGGATAATATTTGTGTTTTCTAAGGTTTTACTCTGAAAATTTCGTACCATGAACTCTCGACTTGCCAAAATCATATTATTGAAAAGATGTAAACATAACGTATGTATAATGTTTCAGAAAAAAACCTCGTACGTTATTTTTAGTTTCAAATAGCCCGCGCTAGTTGTTACTTTCTAGCCTTTCTGATTATATACTTTATTTCAAACTAATAGTTTTTACTCTGGTTATTCAACGAATGATGTCATCGTGCACTTCGGTATAATTTATACAAACATACTTGTGTTATTATTAGAGTAGACTTTCTGTAACTATTTTTTCTGTGGTTATAGGAATAGTTGGCGACCCCTGCGCCGGCGCGAACAAACATGTCACATAAGGGACTGTGATAATTAATGAGCAATGTGATTTTATATTTCATACGATACTCGGGTCGTTTTAGTACCTAGATCAAGTTTAAAACGTATGTATATGCGTATAATGACGCATTATAATGTCGTTTCAAAAGTAAACCACATCGTGGAGGTTCAGTACTAATTTTGATACTTTTCAAGTAAGACAAACCGCGTTTAGAGATCCGTAATTCATAATAAACATATGAAACCCTTGTGGATCACTTTTTTTTTCTAGAACTGTCTGTACTTTTTTCAAAACATGTTTCGGTATAATTTTTTTACACGATATAGACTCAATGCTTTGATCACAATCTCACCCGATTTTAAGTGAAGATGTGGTCCACAATGGTAAACTAGTCTAGTGGCTAAACACTAAATGGTTTAATATTTTGTGAAATAGTCTTATACTAGCGTAAAAGACCAGGGATTTTTTTTTATGATATATAGGCTTAATGTTTTGACCACAATCTCACCTGATGGTAAGTGAAGATGTGGTTCAGGATGGTAAATACACTAAGCCTAGGGGCACTGGTTCTCAAGTGATGCTGCCGGAACTCACCTATTGGAATATACAGGTTTTTAAAAACTTGAGGGTAATAGCTACCCAGGCGTGCTTTATTAGGAAATGCTCTACCGCCATGCTATGGTTGGCTCACTATGTTTTCTTTCACCGAAAGCTAAGGCTGATTTTGGACTTGGATAGGTGGGCTCGAACCTGCGTCCATTGACTCGGAATCCGGCCACATTATCCACTGTACCATCATTGCTTCTTACGTTAAAATCTTATTTTCTTTTCCATCTTAAAAATGTTTATTATGAAATATCAAAGTTACCCTGTACTGTTGTCAAGAAAAAACAATTGTCTATTCTAATGCAATACAAAGATACTTCGTTACAAAACTCACTGTCACTGACCAACTGCCAAAACATTTTCTATATTGCCTATAAAGCCGCATATTTTCAAGGAACGAACAGTCTTCAAAATTTAGCACGAAGGAGTGATGAATGAATTTAAGATCCCGTGTGAAATTATTATTTAACAAAATTTGTATAATATATTGATAACATAAAAATACATTCGATTAGGCCGATTTTACAGAATGCTCAAGTCATGAGTTCTATTCGCTTTTCAGTCCAATTTTTCCATTAACAGTAATTTCAAGGCCAATCGACAGGAGCAAATGTCATTAAATAATTATTCGATCGTAAAACTTAATGTAGCATCCACACTGCTTGCGAAGTTGGACAGATTTAAGCGAGTGTAATAGTGTTTCGCCTCGCCTTGAGCAACATCCTGTCGTTGTTGGTTTTTGCGCGCTCGTCAAAGGACTCGAAGTTACCCGAGATTCTACACGGAGCGTCTGACCACACTACTCAGCTCACATCGGTTCAGGTCGAGATGTACATTATACGGACGTAGTTATTAGATGCGAAAGCGTACACTGCATTGGCAGCTGTCACTTGAACATAACCATTATGCATTACAAACATGCGCCAGCGAAATAATTCGCGAGGTTGTGCGAGTGTGGACACATACTTCGGACTTCGGTCAACTTCGAAAAGTATTTCCTCGATACAACTTCACGATTAGTGTGGATGCTATATCAGAGTAAGTCAGTCGAAATGTTAGGATAAATTTTACTCTTGTAGAAATCACCAGTTATGTTACGAAGTACTAGTAGGTAGTAAAATTACGACGCCAACGATCAGTAAAAAAACGGTAATACGAGTATACTCCCCCTTTACAGTGAGCGTAATACCTACATGCATCCATAATTTCCTGTATGGGGGGAATAACGATGCGCAAGCGCCACAATACCAGACACATTTTATGATTCACACATATGTATGACCGGTTTTCGAGATAATACCGTAATTAAAGTTAACACTGTTCAAATGAGAATTTATCATGTTATTTATTTTTAGTTGCTGTATTTTGCAAGTCATTTTAAAATTGCATTAATTTTGCAAACCGTGAAATGGAAGGACATTTTAAATGAAGAGTCCCTTAATAGATACAAATTTCTTGTAAAGAGCAATCGACAGAGCTAGCAAAAGTAGATGCCCTTTTTCTACCTACTCTACTAATGGGAAGACAATTTCTTGTTTATTTTTGGAAGATAGCCTATTACAACTTAGCCTTAATCTAAAATCGTAATACTGTGTTATCTAGATCCTTGCTCAACTCTGTATTAATCAGACAACTGCATTCATTTGGGTTCAGTAGTTTTTTTACTAGAAGGAACAACAAAACAAGTATTTACTGTATTATTCTTTGCCAGCTGCCTTTCGCGTTTCCACTAGCATTTAGCAATTTCCATGCTGAATTTGTAAAATATACAACTTTTTAATAATGTATTTGTATTTACCAAAACCTAAATAAATACACGTAAATACACGTATCATTAAAAACAAGAATCATGTAAATCGGTTTACTATGTCTGAGGTTATAGAATAAATTATGAACAGACAAAAATACATTGCCTTTTATGGGAGTTATTAAACAGTGTAACAATAATCGTAATAAAGACAATAAATAAATTTTAAATGCCCTTTTAAATTCGACATGTTTCAATTGAAAGTATACTTTATAATGTTACTATTATTCACGGTATATGTGTTTAATTGCATATCGCTAGATTTTTTTTGTTATAGGGTAAAACGTAATAATGCGGGCTTGCGTTTAAAATGTATGTTATTCTATTGTTATCACAATTAGCTTTAATTATCGATATAATGTTTATATCGTTATTATAATGTCCTTTATGTATTATGTAGGTCATTTCTTGTTGTAATTATGCTCTCTGTTCTCACACGTCAAACAGGTTTTACGAGGGAAGTGTATTTGTCGATAATTTAAATTGTTCATCTATATATAAATAATAGGTAAACAAATAAACTTTAATTATTATCTTTCTAAAAGGTTTATTATCTATCTCTCTCCTTTGTTCTTAATTTGATTTTCTATAATTTTTGTTTAGTCGCCACTGACGAGCTTTAGCAATATTAATTAAAAATTGAAATTTGTTATATTTACAGGAAAAATTATACTAAATATGATTGCAATAATGTAAGTGCATATAAGCCTATAAAATAAACTAATACATACATATGAAAGAAAAGAAAAAAAAAAGTTTAAATTAATATTTAATATGTTCTTTTCAAATCTTTCGCAGTGTTTATAGTTGTATTCCTTTTCCGACTATAGGGCGAATATTAATTCGCATGTATTTTTTTAAATATGATGACGATGAGTATACATTTTATTCTAAGAAGGAAACGGATATCTTTTTTGCTGGTATTTACTTAAATATGTAATCGATTCATGAAAAATGGTTTTATACGACGCCTGTCCAAAAGCTTCGAGAGTTTTAAAAATATAGCTAATTTTAAATCCAGCTTTCTTCAGCTCTAATAACGAAGCTATGATGGCTTAGCGGTAGTGTGATGTGGCAATATCGCGTTGGTGTACGTTGATTCATATTCACCTATATGATTCTATTATGAGTCTGAACTTTAAGTGAAACAAGCCATCGTGTTTTTTTAATTCTCACTTAGTTATTACCTTCTACTTACTTCTACTACCATTTGTAAGTATGTCACAAGGACTTAAAGGTGTATTCCTGCTTCATCACGTAAGACCAGTCACTCTTGGTTTAGAGCAACGCTCCGCTACTGGCGGACCGCGAAACGTCGAATCTGGGACCGCCAAATATTGTAATGTATTGTGTACCAAGTATAAATTAAAACGTAGATATGGTTTACTATACCTTTATTTTACAAGTACCTACAACTGATCTGGTTTGATTAGTTTCCGATCTAGCCTGGGTTTGTGTGTTGTTTCGAATCAGTTATAACTATAATTGATGTGATTAAATATTTATAGTTGTTTTTTTCTGGACCTCGTTAAAATTTTCCCACAGTATCCGGACCCCACCTAAAACTACTTTGGTTTAGAGTGTTACCATCTTGTTCTACCTTGTTATCAGGTGAGATTATGTGGACAAAGCGTTAAGTATACAAAAAACAGTATGAACAGGTATAAAAAACCTATGTCGATTTCATTGTAATGGAATAAGTAACACCTTATAAATTATTAATTATTAATTGATATTCTCATGATCGCGTATGCAAATACTATACATATAAACCTGATTATAACTGGATCTTTTAAAAATAGCAATAACTCACTACGTTCGAACAAGCATTAATATATAATTATACTCTATATTTATATGGTTATCATTATAAATATCATTTACAAAATTGTTACTTTCGTAACTTTCGGCTGTATTATTTTAGGAAGAAAATTTTTCTTAAATTAAATTTTTGTTTGAATAAAAATAATTGTCTTGGTGTCAATAATGAATGCTGTTACCACACTAGTTTGTGTGAGCCGTACTGACCGCGTCCTTGCGCTTAGGTCGCTTTCGCCGAAACGTTTAGACACTTTATTATATTTATGTCATAACACTAGCTACGATCCCGTCCGCGCTCATCTATAATAATTTTAATTTGTTCACTATTATCTGTATATATGAAAATCGATGTTTGTTTATCGTTCAAGTATTAATTACTTAAGCATAATTTTAGATTATTATTTATCTCTGTGCGCCAGAACTTAAACACAATCTTATACTTGATATAATGTAGCATGTTGACGGCTGACGTCATATAATTGGAAACGCGAATCTATAAGTTTTTTTCCTATCGAGAATCGCTTGAAGTTGCTAAAGAAGAAGAAGTTCTTCATTCGGTATTCGAGTTATAACGGCATCAACGGACAAACAGGCACAGAGATGACTTTTATTGTATAAGGGTACGTGTTAGGAATTCGCATAAAATTAAATATATATAGGCATGCTGTTTGTTTATTGTTTCGAAATAAAAAATCGATAGAGTATGAATTATCATTTCTGTAATTAACACACTGTACCAGTTTTATTACATTACAGACAGAATTTATTTTTCAATGACTACATTTTAAGAATGCTTTTTAATATGCCGCCTTCTATGCTCTTTACGGCGGTATCTCAAAGAACTATTAACGTTTCTGTAATACCCATTACTTTTTTGTATATTCTATTAAATACTAGCGGGTGCCCCAGACTTCGTTTACGTGTTGTACCTTGATTAAATATGTCCTAATTTTAATGGTGTCCTAATTTTGTTTCGTTTTTCATAGCCTATCTGTTACCGAACGACTCAAGCTTGCCGTACACCAAATTTCATTCAAATATATATATTAAAATTATATTGATAATTTTTTTATCTATCTTCGAAGAGCGAGACATGTTGCGCCGACCCCATAAAAAATGGGATAAGGGCAGGGGGAGATGATGATGAATCGCTACTTAACATAAACTTTATGCATATAACATTTTATAACAAATCACTCTATCCGTTTTGGAGTTGAATTTATTCTTAATATTTTTTAAGAATTCTACAAATAATTTAAAACATTTTTATAGCCTATCAATTGCTCGTAGACATATACTTACCTGTACAAAGATTAATCATAATCAGTCGAGCCGTTTTCGAGTTAAAGCCGGACATACACACAAACAGACAAAAAAAGTTAATGTCATATTCGAGATTAGCAACGGCTAAAATAGATAACTGTTATAAGATTAAAAAAGAAGATGTACATACAAAAATTAAATATTATTATTATAGTATAGACAAGCCGATCTCGGCATGCATAACAATGCCACGGTAAATATATATATATATATATATATATATATATATATATATATATATATATATATATATATATATATATATATATTCAAAACTATGTTGCTTCAGTGGTACTACGGTTGGATTGGTTGCCCTAAGTTTTCGGTGAAGGGATAAATATCATCATATCATGGTGTCACCATTGTGTCATTTGTTCTTAATCAGAAAGACTGAAAGCGAAACGCCAGCCGTGTATTAGTCTAAACGTCCCCAACGCCTATATATACACATATCCCGGGGTTTCCACTGACAGCACGAAGATGAACTCCGATCCTCAGCTGGAGAAGACCTTGTATTAATTACCAGCATAATACATCAAATACATACTTGCACACTACACAAAAGGTACATAGGTTCTATAAGGGAAGTTTCTTTATCTGTGATTCTTAAAGAACTGGTTTAGATCAGTGGTTCTCAGCTTTTTTTTAACCGTCTTCAAAAAGTAGAAGGTTATCAATTCGTCTGTATTTTTTTTGTATGTTTGTTACGCGATTTTTCCGTCATTTCTAGACCGATTATCAATTTTTTCATCAAAGGAGTACACTTCCGAGGTTGGCCCATTTCTACCAGATCAGGTTCTGATCAGTGGAAGTTGAGAAAAAAAACTCTCGAATATTATAGACACACGTGTTTCGCGTGTTCGTTATCAAAGCTATGAAGCTTCACAGCTTCCTAAAAGTACATACTTGAACTAAAAAGTAGAAAAATAAAAAACTTTTTTTTAATTAAAAACAAAACTTCAACATATTAAACTGTAAAAATACACTAAAACTCAATAAATAATTACTTTATTAATCTGCTTCATTAATGTTGGAGTCGGCGCCAACTAGACTTAACCAATGTACTCATTAACAAATGGAAATTACTGCCTAAACTTTGTCACAGTTACACATAAGTTAAATAAAGGACTGGGGTGATTTTAAAGAACAATTAATCAAAACGGAATATAATTAGCGACGTACATTTACACCACTTTGTTATTCATAAGCTGGCACCGATTTCAAAATTAACGAAGCAGATTAATAAAGTGATTATTTATTGACTTTTTATTTTATTTTTAATAGTTTATTCTTTTTAAGTGGATTCTGTTTTAATTTAAGAAAGTGAATATTATAAAATAAAGATTATACCATTTTAATAGAAAACCTTTTTATGACATTTATCGTTTAATTTAATGTGACTTTTGAGCTTGCATCTATCTTCTTCACTAGTTCGGCAATCCTCGGACTAATATAATTGAACAAAGGTCCTAAACCGACCCCCTGTTCTTCTACCAACCGAGCTTGCTAACTGCTAACCGTGAAATTGAAAATCGTTGGCTGAGCATATTTTGAGTTCGTAGACTACAGGTTGGGAAGTATTCGTTAAGACAGAGTTCCGCTGAATACGAATTCCGATCACAGCCCATGGTGAGGTTCCTTCCGTCATCGTGCCTTTAAAATAGTACACTTTTCTTGACTTAGTGCTCTAAGTGTTTATCACTGATCCCAATGAAGTCGTTAAGAGGACAAGCGGTCGGCGAGAGATTTGAAAAAATCCCTATCGGCACTTTCAGAAATTTTAATCTCAGTTCCAAACCAAATTATGTGTCTAATTAGATGTAGAAGTAAATGGTTGTAACTAATGTGACAGGCAAATGTAACGGTCTGATGACATAACCGTTATTGAGTGTCAAACTCGTCAGCCGGACAGACGGGACCGAATGGCGACGTATAACTAGTTTATACGATTTACAAACAACATTGCATGTAACGATAGTTCTTTGAACTGTCCGGGATTTGGTAATTATAATATTTCGCGAGTACGTTGACTTTGTTTAGTTTTTTTTTTAAATGTTAACCTATTCTAATGTTCTCCTTTTTTCTTTTTTTTTTCTAACCTTTCTAACATTAGCTAATGTTGTTGACCGGAAGGGCCTTTACAGCTTCATCGAACTTAGTGGGCGAGTGCTGAGGCACTCAGCTGCAAAAATTAATTAGCACAAGGGTTACCAAAGTGGTACGTACCTCGGTTTCGCCGCGTTACCTGCGTGTAAAAATTTCCGCGGAATTTTAATCCTATAGCTAAACCCTACATTTTTTATTTAATATAAAAAAAAAAATCCTTACAAGACCTATGTACCTACGTGTTCTGTACAGGAGTGTGTGTGCAATGTTGTGTGATGCCCAGTTCATGGTTAGTGTCACTGTATCGCGCTGGTGGCGACGTCAATAGCCTCCCCAGTTGGGGAAAGAGACACGTCTTGGGTCGACACCGGAGTTTAATGTTCTCCATCGTAAATATTGCCTTATATACCGACTGCCGAAAATTATTTCACGTCAATTTTATCATGTGTGCGGTGGTAAATTACTAATATGTTTCTAAAATATAATAATTTATATCTCTTATTATTTCTTTTATAAATGTCAAAACATTACAACCAAGTATAGAGCGACACGTTTACGTGAGTGAAATCTACATTGCTATTGGTTGATTCTGAACGTTCGCTAATTGTATTTTCGGTTGCCATTCACACAATAATGTCAACTCACAGTACTTGAAGAATAGAATCAGTACTCCCAGAATGTTACTCAATCTAACAGAAAGAGACTGTATGATATGTTTAAATGATATTACTTATGTGATAAAAAAAGACAAAAGATTTTTTTTGTCCTTGTCGCCGTGGCCGATTTTTATTCCTTGGCGAATTTGAAGGTTATCCAAATAAACTTGTAGCGTTTTCGTTTTTTTTTCATTCAAAAGTTCGTTTTGAGACAGTGACGTTGATCTTTAATTTATTCCTGTATATTTACCTATAAATTACTGTTAGTGTGATGGTGGGTTGCAGTGTTTTAGGTTGCAAAAGCCGTACTATTAAAATTATTACTGTCTCATGTGCGGTCGATCTGTATAAATCTGTGACTTGAAGTACCTAATTTGTTTTTTCTATACAAACGAAGATATTTTATGAAACTTATATTTCTGATTCTGCTATTGTAATATACTTTACATTTATTTTAATAATTCGAGGGCTTGTTAAAACATTTTTACGGTAAATGGTTCTCAAATTTGCAGTTAAAGCACTTATCGTTTTTTGCCGTATTATGCATATGTATTACGGACAAGTGTCCTTACCAAGAAGTTAACACACCATAGTCGGTGGTCAATAATTACTTAATGTTAGTACTCATTTAAATTCAATTATATGAAGGTGCGAAATGATTTAATTATTAAGATTTATGTTATATAATTAAACATTTTTTTTCGCTTGTTGTAAACATAAGATTCTCACATAATTGCCAACCTTCGTAATAAATATTTATGTTATTGTAAAGATGAACTCCCGGGAGGGTATTAAGTATATTAACTTTTGCAAACTGTTTTATTCCATGAAAAATAAACTTAATGGGAATACTATGAAACACATTTAAAAATATCTAGACTGTAGGGATGTCCCGTACAAACTGGTCTAAGCGGAGATTTTCCTGTAAGCAATGAATCGATATCCATATATATAGTTTATTCAGACTTTTTTTTATAATGCATAGGCTTAGTAGCGCTTTGACCACAATCTCGCCTCATGTTAATTGACTGTGTGGCCAGGATGGTAAACACATGAATTTCACAAGTGATCCTGCTGGAACACACCAATTGGTGTTTGGCGACACGATTTCAAACTTGAGGATGGTAGCAAGCCAGGTTGGCGTTATTATAAAATCACCTGCTACCATGCTGTTTCCTCATGCTGTTTACCTTCACTAAAAGTTCATGCTCTTTCTATAATGGGATATATTGTAAAATATGTTAATCGATGTGAAATCTGGATACTGTGAAGAGCACTATCGTATCAAGTAACTTTCGTCGCCTATCTTTGAATATGGCTGACACCAAGTCCTGATAGATGTTAACCTCCAAAGCAAAAGTTGACATCTTTGTCTAATATGCATCACAGAGAGGTTCCTTAAGTCACATTCGGACTAAAATCGATCCGGTGTGCCATTAGACGTCATTACCAAATACACAATGTTTACATGACGTAAATATATTTTTTATATCTATACTAAGTAATAAAACTGATACGTATGTTTTTAATGACAAAATTATTTTATTTTTTACTAAATAGATATGAATGTGTATACGATAACTAGAACAAAAATACAATTTTTAAAAATTTTGTCCGTGTGTTTGTTATGAGTAATCTCCGGAACGGCTGGACGTAGATAGCTAAAGTTACTCCGCGTAACTTGGAGTACTTTTATTTTCCGAATAGAATTAGGGTTCCGCATAAAAAAAAACTCATGATATTACGAAAATAATTGTGAAAAAAAAAAATTAATATAATTTTTTAAGTTTTCGCGTTCCATATTTAATTTAATTCCGTGACCACGGTTGGTGAAACCCAGCCGAAACGTCGGGATAGAAAAAAGCAAAGGTAACGCGTGAAAACCCGTTAAAATTAACTGAATTTAAAATTAATATAATTGGGTTTCCGTAAAAAAAGTAATTAAAAACTGTATTACGTGGTGAAAAAAAATATACGAAAAACGCGAGCGTAACCGCGGGCACATAGCTAGTTATTTTATAAATTAAGATTCTCATACGCGTGTTGTTATGACTATATGATGACAATGAGAGTGATAACATTATTCTTTAATTACTCATGCACTGTCTGTATTATAATTAATTTTTCCAATACATAGTTTTATCTTGTAACAAAGTACGCGTAGTCAAGGACGTTGTCTGATGAACTTTTTACAAACGTAACTAAAGTAACTATTCACTTGTAAATAACCGGATAATTTTAGGGTTCCTCTATGATCAAAGGTTTAAAGACTTGTAATATCTATTGACGCGTATGCCGTGACGGGAATAGACATGAATCTCTTCTGCAGTCACATTCCCTCTACGTCACCGCACCCGACTCCTTAAGCGTGCATACTAGATATTTCGTTGCTTCTCTGTTTATATTATGTACTTTGTGTGCCTTTTTATTCAACTATAGTACATTTGAAGCGTTCCCCAATGGCTTAAAGTTAAACGAATGACACCATTTTAAAATGTTAATTTTTTTTTTTTTGACCTACCTCCTGTTGTATAATAGCTGAATCTTTATTGTTTATTCTTGTAATAAGTAAACATATCACATATGCCTCTGAGGTATTGTTACTTACTACTCAAATTAAAAATAGGTACGCGTTACATTGTGTATATTTTTTTTACCCACAATATCTCAAAAAGTATTTGCTAGCAACACTACAAGTAAAAGTGTTCACAGTAAGTAACACGGGAGTTCTTGCGCGATTGCCGTCTATCACTTGTTTTTAATTAATTAACTTGTAGTGTATAACTCTATATTATGTTATGATGTAGTTCGGCTGTTATGCACAAGTGCAGTGTATCGAAAATTTTGACACAGAGCATTCATTCTGAAATCTCCCTTGAAACGTTTAACAAATGGCCAACATTTTCTTGGGCATTAAAGATGATCATTAACCCCTTGAGCACTAACCTGGTGTAAACCTGGCGTTTCCGTCAGCTTTCCATTATTTTCCTATTGTTTCATTTTTATGGGTAATCGACATATTAAAAAAACAATACGAATATTGTAAAATAACTACAGGTTCAAAAGGGCTAGAACGTAGAGCTGTTACAGTAACGGCGTCCGAGGACCAGATAAGATTGTGGAACTATAATGCAAACTTTGAAATGTTATGTGCAATAAACCCTTTCCTCTGGTTGCATACCCATTCCAAAAATCTTAAATATAAACCCTAGCGAATTGTTCGTAATTAAAATAGTTACAATTTATATTTATATACAGAACCGTTGTTTTTTAATAAATATTTATTTGGTTAATTTCGATCGAACCGCTCGCGACCTCCATCCAATGTCAGACATGTTGACTTTAAACCTAATTTAAGGAATTTTCTTGCTGCAAATCTGTTTCATTACGTAAAAAATAAAATACGTCATTTTGATGATTCATTTTTATAACATACTAGCTGTATGCCCGCGGCTGGGCCCGCGTTTCACACATTCTTCACTGCGTTTTAATTGTTTAGTACGGAAACCTAATTATTAAAAAAAAAAATGCTACTAACATTAAGCTAAGATATTTCTCACAAATTCAAACACCTGCCAGAAACTGTTCATTGAATCGGATTTTATTCACAATTTCATGAGTTTTAATTTTTTTACGCGGAACATTTTTTTTTCGAAAAAGTAAATTTGCGTAAGTTACCCGGAGTAACTTCAACTATCTACCAAAAAAAAGTCAAAATCAGTCCAACCGTTCAAGAGATTACCCGGAACAAACAGGTAGAGATACAAAAATTATAAAAATTGTATTACTGTTATTGTTATGGGTATCATGTATACATTCATATATATATATGAATATATATATATATATATATATTAACAATGAATTTAATTTTTGAATTATTTACCTTAAAATGTTTAGAGTATTGAAAACGAAACAACTATTATTAATTAAACTTTATAGTCGGGATAATAAACTATCCTATCTCTTCAATTAAAATAAATTAAACACGTTAGGCAAAATTTTGGTCACTAATTTTCACCTAGGGTTACTTTGCCCAAACCTCTATGACGTATAATTTTTTACATTTGGTTGTTTCGTTTCAGGGGTCAGTTTTATTTATAAATCAGTAAGCATATATATATGTACACTGTTATTGTATGATTTCGTAACAAGTTACTGAAACTAGTTTATCTGGAAATCGTGTTGAATTTCTTGGTCACTTTGTTACTGAGGGAATCTACCCGATTTTATTGCGCTGAGTTTTTTCCCATATAAAGGTGCTAGAGTCGGATGCGGTATGCATGATGCTTTATGCATTCAGTTAGCAGATTTCCCACGCTAAAAAATAAGGTTTTTTTAAGGCAGTGATCTTATAGATTTTGGTGTAAATTATTTATTATTTCAATGACCTCTCCAGAAGCAGTATTTCGGCGAAAGTTTTCTTAATTATATGTCACGTAACTCGCTTATTTTGTGGTTCTTAAGGTCTAAGCTTATGTTGAGCACAAATGACAAGTCCGTTTAACTTTCTCACCGGTTCTTCACTGGATTAGGGATGTTTATTGAATCAGATTTTGCTTTCACCTTTGCAAGTACTTAGATAATGAAGCGATGATGCCTCAGAGGTAGAGCAACCCGCTCGTCGATATACGAAGGTTGGAACCTACATAACCTATTCTTTAATTAGCCTGAGTATTTCAGTAAAAAAAAAATGCCGCGATGAAACCATAGCATGGTAGTAGATCGTTCTATAATCCTTGCTTGAGTAACTACCATCCCTATAATACATCCATCCATCCCTACCTAAGCTATAGGTGCGTTCTGGCAACATCACTTGAGAACTCTTACCATTCTGGACTACATAATCAGTTTACATCAGATAATATTGTGGTCATAGCCAAGACTCTCTATGGGATAAAAAAGAAAATAAATAGTTCAGGTTTTCATGTTTTCAGATTTATAAATAACTTGTAGATAAAGAAGAAGGGTTTATCCATGAGTACGTTTAATCACTACTAAGCGATGAATTGATGAATTCATATACCGGGAAATTTGTAATTTAATAGTACATTTGTATGAAAATTTTCCTTCAACGACCGACGATTATTATTAACTAGGCATTTAACATATTAAAATAAAGTTGGATAAATTAAAGTAAGATAAATTTTCATCAAACGTTTTCCTCCTAAGATTCGGGTCAGGGGATTCAGGTGTCGCAAAATCATGCTAGTTGTTTTATAAAATGCAATTGACTGTGTTGCGTGCATACCAAATTGCTTTTAGTAGGCACATGTAATCTGGCTATTGTTTGCGATTCTGTGCGTTTAGAAAAATTATATACTCAATTTAAGAAACGTACTAAATATCTTCAACTACCGCAAGATATACATTGTATGTACCATTATTTAATATTGTAGCATTTCATATTGAATTATACGAGTATGTTGGCTTGTAACTTTTCGATTTATTCGTTTAAACACACAGAGGTTATGGTTTCAAACAGAGTTCTCATGGATCTCTCTTATATCACTATGGTAGGGCTTTCGTGTCCGACTGAGTCGCAAACATCATGTACCTGGTGAACCATCATAGTGTCATAGTGCGGCGCGATGTTTTCCGAAATCCATGTATATCCAGACCTACTTAGATGTAAGCTGACATGATGGCTAATGATGAACGATTCTCATTTATCAGCAGCCGTAATAATTCTTGAATTATTCTTTATTTAACATCATATGAAGCGCAGTCATTTTGCCAAAACTCGTATAGAAAAATTTGATATCAATGCAGTAGTACAAGATTTTAGTGTCACACAAATTCTATCTTATTGATTATTCATTTGTTATTGACAATTCACACTTACCTTTTCATGGTGACTTTCGTAAGATTTTTTGTATAATCGATAACGTTATCCTCATTCACAATGTATACTATATTTATTTCTTATGACATCTTTCAATGTATCAATTTCTCTTTCTAACCCACTGGTATGTGTATTGAAACATATTTCGGACATTGTAAAATTATGTAGGAATGTATTGGCAGTTGTGTTACAAGCGTAAAAACGGACACAAGTCCAGTTTTTACAAGGAGGTTAGTTTACGATAAATCATCTTACATACTGAGTGGTACGCGTTTACCAACACATAAGGTTACTACAACAGATTATTGTCGAGAGTTGAAATTAACTTGTTTCGTTACGGGGTCACGCAAGGGAACGTTTTGCGACCATTATAATGCCATATCTTTTAGATTCATTGCAGGAAAAAAAAAGAAATCTCCTCAACTTTATAACCGGAGACAATCTTGTTAACTTTGAAGATTTAGGTTAATTATGTTTTTGTGGAATATAACTTGATCTAGATACAGGTGCGGATTAAGTCAACAAGGGGCCTTTAACAATTTTTGCCAGTGGTTTTACATTTTTATGAAAATAACAGGTGTTAGTTTAATCATGGAAATTGGACTATAAATCAGTATTGAAAATTAGAAAAAAAAACTGTTTCCAAATGTTTTTTGTTAGAACTAAAAAGCTTACCAATAGCTATTAAATAAATAAGATCATCAGTTTTGAAACAGAGGAGAAAAGGTACTTAACTGTTTTATTTTTGCCTATTTGCCTATAAAATACGACAACTTATTAAAAAGATGACTCTTGACAAAACGTAAATTAAAGATTGCACCATATTTAGTCCTTTTTGCTATAATACTTGCAAAATTCTGTTACTTGTATCGTTCATCGAGCTCTGTTTACATGTCCAATGAGTTCTTACAATGGAGGTCAAGGATGTAGATATGTGGAGATAGTGTAGAATATTTTTTTTATCATGTAGCAAATAGGTAGTCAAGCTTTACTTAAATAGCTATTACACAACATAATTGTTTATATAAATATTATAACAGCGTAACCCTAATAGCGGCCAGTTATTATTAAAACATTGACTACATAGTAGAAAAAAAAACCTTAGAAATGGAATAAGAAATCATGCAGTGGAATGAATAAATTTTACTACTGACCGTTTGTTACTAATGAAAAGTTCTTTGCTGTAATTCATGGTCTCATTCGTATTAGATATGGCTTCGGTAGCGGCTCTAGGTGTACTTCTTACCTTTGTATCCCTGATTGGGGATGCTGTTGCAACTACTTTCCGCCTTGATGCATTAGCAACACATGCTACATACTGCACTGTATAAGGCCCTTCCTGTTTGTAAACCGTAGTATTTAGCTAGAACTGCGAAAATTTTCGTGCATTTACTGCTCAAGTTGAGATTCGAACCCTTTTGTGCCTTTGTGTTATTTATTATTTTACCGCTAAGTGCTTTTATCTTTTGGAGAGAATGCGCTGTTATATTAGAACAATAAATAAATAAGTTATTTTCCATTTTTATTTATGTTTATTTATGATGACCATTATGAGTATTTGTCATAAGTATTTTAGTAAATCATCTCAATAAAGATTGTGTTTTTAATTGATATAGAATATACTATTGATAGAGTCGGTCGAAAAAAGACTGCATAAATATTGAGTTGTATGTGTGGGGTAACAAGAATGGACTGGATTAGGAACAAAGAATTTAAAGAGCTGTTCTGATATGGGCATATACCTGTTAGATAAGGATAAGGTATTAGATATGAATGTGGACATTTATAAGGGAAGACCAAAGTAAAGACCATACGTTTAGGAAGAGAGTGAAAGCCGAGATGACTACGAATAGAGAGGAAGATATATATTGTGCCAACCCCAAATAAAAATAGTATATCGGTAGGGAGATGTTGAGTGAATACTATTCAATTGAAAAATGCATTTATTTATTAGTCTTCCAGCCACTCTCGAACATGATTTGAAACAAAATATAATAGCTCTCATACACCTATGCATATTGCTAAATAATATCCGATATAACCTTGATTCTCCGAAACTCATTATTTTGCTAAACGTGCTGCGAAATGTTACGCTACACAGTTTCTGTTAACTCTTTATTATTTAAGAGGTGTGTTTGTTTTGTAGAAACATACTCTCGGAACGATATGTCTGGCTAACATCAGACCTGGTATTTAATAACTAAGTCGATCGTAAATCATTTTAATAACTCCACCGGTCGTTTCTGAAACGAACGTTTAAAACCGATTGTTTTCAGAAATACGAACGATTTCGGTGACCGGAAACGAGACATCTATTGTTGTTATTGTTTTAGTTAGCAACTATTTAGAAAGTTCTAGAATTGTTTAGTGTCATTTAGAACAATTAATATTACTGAGGACTTATTTGGAACGTTCATAAACGATCCTATTATAAGGCAGATTAATATGTTCTGCTTGTCACAGCGTGCCTTAGGGATGTTCAATCTTCTTTTTCGATATTCTGGATTGTAATATCCCGATCCGATCTATGTAAAACGTGTGTTCCAATAATAAATTTTATATTAACGTATACTTGGAAAGATCGGAACAATTTTCTTTCACAATCGGAAAAAAACAGCTCGCCAAAGTTTTAGCACAATCGAATGAATGCTTCAGAAATGTACAAAGGACAAATAACGATCAATTTTTATTTATATGGATATTCATAAAACGATTGGATTGTTTGCACGCACACGTATAAACCTCCTAAGCATTCGCAATCTTCTGTTAATTGACATATAACTAGAGAATCTCAGTTTGTTTGTTTGAATGTTTTGTTTACATATTATAGATAAATTACTGTACAAAAAAAATGGGACTTCCTCAGGGGCGCAATTGTATTACGGTACGACTTTCGTTTTGAGGTCTCGGCTGCGATCACCGGGTCGGGTCAAATGATATTGGGTTTTTCTACTCGGTATCATCCCGGAGTCTGGAATTTGTGCCCGATAAGGCGACAGGCTAGCCCCCTGTCACACCTGGGACGGAACTAAGCTCGGCGAAATGTGGGTGGTGTAGTTCGCTATTTCACCTCTGCCTAACCCTTCGGGGATAACAGGCGTGAGCGTGTTATGTTATATAAAAAAATGGGAAGAGAATTTATTACTATTATGACTTTTATGCTTTAATTAAATAATAATTAAAAAAAAATAGACTGAATAGTATATGAAATAGTCGATACATATAATAAATTTAATATAATTTTTTAATGCTTTTCGCATAGCCCTTCACGTGTAACGTATGGCGTAATATGTTATTTACACAAGTCATTGAGCCGGTATCGAACCTTCACCTTAAAGAAACCGGGCCACTTGTCCGCGCAGCTCAGCAACTCGGTCCGACACTTGTTTTGTGCAATGCCGTAGATATGTTCCCATTGCACCAGACGGTACGATTCTATATTATAAAAAAAATTGAAAGTGATCATGGATCTGTGGTAGTGTGAGGTTATCGTTTTTTTTTGACACGGTATAGGTTCAGTCCTTTGACCACAACCTCACCTTATGTTAAGTGACGATGTAGTCCAGGATGGTAAATGCACCAAGCCTAGAGGTACTGGTTGACAAGTGAATAACACACCTATTGGTATTTAATGACAGGTGTTAAACCTGAGAGTGATAACTCCCAGGTGGGAATTATTACAAAATGACCTACCACCATGCTAAGGTTTTCTCGCGATTTTTCCCCTCAGGCTGATTTTAGAGTTGGATAGGTGACGTCGAACCCGCGTCAATCCGAAACAAATACCAACTGCGTCATCATCGTTTCAAAGTTTAACTGAAAGGTTGTGGTATAGAAAAGGCTTCTTAACTATAATCACTATGAAATCGAAATTTGATTGATAATAATAATAATAATAACGATAATTTTTGTGTGTATTTGAAGTGATGATCGTACACCGGGTCGAAAGACGTAGGTTCGAAGCCGCCTATCCTATTTTATAGAGTTGGAATTTGTGGTAAAAGAAAATATTATGAGGAAATCATCATCATCATTTTCCTTTAGGGTCAAACACATTTTGTCACTTATCGTCATTGTGGTCAAAGCAGTGAGCCAATTCTAAACAGTTTAAACGGTGGCGCAGTTGTATTACGGTGCGACTGCCGTTCTGAGGTCTCGGGTTCGATCCCCGGGTCGGGTCAAGTGGTATTGGGTTTTTCTACTCAGTATCATCCCGGAGTTTGGAATTTGTGCCCGATATGGCGACAGGCTCGCCCCCTGTCACATCTGGGACGGAACTAAGCTCGGCGAAATGTGGGTGGTGTAGTTCGCTAGTTCACCTCTGCCTAACCCTTCGGGGATAACAGACGTGAGCTTATGTTATGTTATGTTAAAAAAAACTACTTGTAATTATAAACACCTCTAATAAAAGTATATATAAATAATAAAATTATCCCAGTCATAAAAAATAAATTTTTATGGCTAATAAATTTTACAAAGAAATAAAACAAAATGACTAAACTTGTGACGTAATGAAAGTAATAATGGAAACACACGGATACATTTTTCGCGTCAATCGAGTATGATTCATGTGTTATATAGTAATTGCAATACATAATACACAAACACGTTATAAATTTTTAATAAGTTTTTTTGTAATCTCTAGTAAGGGTTCCCGTGACATCTAAATCCTTGGTCGATATCTTTGGAGGTTTTATTTATATTTCGATTTTATTAGGGTACTCGCTTTGAGTTTTATTTCTCTTTATCTTCTTCTGTTTCTTTCCCACTGTTGTTAATTTATGTTGTGTAACTAATGTTTCCTATATTCTTCAATGCGTTTTAATTTTTTTATATGGAATCCTAACTATTTTCCTTAACTTTTTCGGTACAAAAATTAAATAAAACTTTAACTAAAAATCCAAATACTTCTCAGAGAAACTGTGCGTTGAATCGTATTTTACTCGTAAAACTTCATGAGTTTTAATTTTTAACGCGGAAAGTTTTAATTTCTTTTCGAAAATAAACATACCCTAAATTACGCGAAAAACTTCAGCTATCTACCAAAAAGTCCCATCAAAATAGGTCCAGCCGTTCCGGAGATTGTCCGGAACTAATAGACTGACAAAATTTTCCTTTATTTTGGTATAGGTATCGTATATACATTCATATGTATAGGTGAGAATGTAAACAAAAACTTGGGCAGAGAATAATACACTCACGATTTACAAAAACATTTATGTTAATTAGGTTTAAGTTGGTTCTAAGCGCAATAATAGACAAAGAAACAGAGAGACGTTTCCTTTTTTAATAATATGTAAATCTTAATTTTGCAAACGCGCATAACGTCTAAATTGCTGAACTGATTTTAATTTCGATTAGTATAGAGCAGTACTTAACCCTTTGAGCACTAACCTGGCGTTTACGGCAGCTTTCTATCGTTTTCCTATTGTCTCATTTTTATGGGTAATCGACATATTAAGGACTTTTTTAAGGACACTTTCTTATCTACACTAAAAAGTCATGCTCAAAAATTTCATTTAAATATAATTGGTAGGGAATTGCCCAAAGAAGTTATTAGATATCTCCGTATTACGTAAAATAAGTTATCGAAATAAGTGGACCAATAAAATTGGAAAATATGAATCACGTCTCGTTCCTTTTCCTTTATCTTCGTTACAAATTAGAAAGAGACAGATAATATGTAGCCTTGTTAACATCTAAACAAATTCGAACAAGTATGATATTGCAAACGACCGACATAATTTGAATACCAGAAATAGGCGCAAAATTAAATTTAATAAAACCGTCACATGCTTTAGTAAGATAATAAAAGGTTTTTAGTAATAGTGTCAAGTTCTACAATATGGTTCCAAAGCAATATGCGTACGATTTGATAATAAGTTTAAGTACTACGACCAGCAGCATGTTTTAAATGCCCAAAGGTTATTTATTACAGGGTGGATCATTATGTGAACGACAGAGGTGTCTGGAAATGACAACATAAAACCTGATTTCGCTAAAATCGTCTGTAACTATGAACTATAAATTTATTCATCCATTCAATCAAAAGACGTCCATTGCTGAACATAGGTCTCCCCCAAAGATCTCCACGACTACCAGTCTTGCGCCACCCGCATCCAGCGGATTCCCGCGACCTTCACTAGGTTGTCGGTCAAACGGTTCTGCGAGCAATGTCCTCAACCCACTGCCACTTAGGTTTAGCAATTCTTTGTGCAATTTGGTTCATCTGCGGATCTCAGTCCTGATTCGATCACGCAGTGAAACGTGTTTATCATATTACATATAAAAACATCTTATATTTAAAAAAAAACGAGATCCAGTCTGTTGCCTGCGCTCTTCCCAACTGGATTGTTACCGATGATAGTTTTTTGATATTCGTAAGCGCCTTTTCAGGGCCCAAATTGAATAAAGAAATTTGGATTTTTGACTTCGTGTTTATAAAAAATATATAATGTTGAAATTTAATATGTATCACAATAAATTAAAAAAGTAAATGTTGATAATTAACATGTAAATGTGTTATCGAAACCTCGGTACGATGAAGTAGTGTTCTAATTGCCGCTTCTAAAACGGTTATCATCTTCGGTTTAAAAAAAAATTTGAATCTAATTAAAACGTGTTTAAGCTTATAAATATATATATGTAATTGGTTTCGTTCGGTTTCGCGGGATCTGCTGTATGGATCAGGATGAAAATATACATATAACTAAAGCTTTAATTTTTACGTTTTTCGCGATACTTTTTTTTTTAATTCCTGCCGGATATTAAATGCTAGCTGGTGCCCGCGGCTCCGCATTCGTTTCATATGTTCTATAGGTGTGAGTGAAAAAGTGCATATTAACCTAAAAAAACAAATCAATTAAGAAAAATGAGAGAATTTTTTTAGCGGAAAAAATTTACATAAGAGTAAATCGAAAAAAGAAATGAGAAATGGTCGATGGAATACAAAAAATAAATAGCTTATAACTATCTACGAATAATTCCGCGTCGAATGGTAGTAGTCCCGTCCCACCTCGATATGATCAATAGTATTGAGGTGATGATGGTGCCTCTAAGCGCCCTCATTTTCCTTTTATATATATATATATATATATATATATATATATATATATATATATATTAGGTTTTTGGTTAAATTTGATTACATATGAACAGATGTCATCGACCTATATTATTATATTATTAATTTTTATTTATATTATTATTATTATTATTTAATATTTATTTTTATTAATAAGAAAGACTATGCCTATTGCTTTTTTTGTTAACATTCGTCTAATTTGTTTGAAGGACATTTGAAAAAGAAGGTGGAAATCGGGCATTTTTTCTCATTTTCGATGGCTCCTAATTTCAATAATATGTAATTTATGGAAAAATTAAAACCCACGGGCATGGCGGTGCTGAACATATATGGTACAAAAATATTTACTATTATGTCATTATCCAGGGAAGAAACAGGAGTACGTTTCCATAGAATAAACGCCGCTCGCATATCCTCTTAACAACAAACGATAGTCTCAATCAAGTGCGTCAAATTACTTCTAAGCATAGTGAAGTGTAGTAGTAATACAACACACCGAATGAGTAACTTTGTGGTTTTTTTTTTGAGATGATTACAGTTTTACAACAGTATGAATTTTATTAAAGCAAACATAATTAACCTGAAAAATTCACACGTCTCGTAATATAATCATATACTTATAAACTGTGTTTTATTTATAATGTCATTTATCGACAAGACAAGCTTATTTTATTCGAATTTACATTTCATAATTAAAAAATCTTCGCTATACGAACGTAATGGAGCTAATGTAAAAATCGTTACGTTTTTGCGTCAGAAAGCGATTCACTTAGAAAAAAGAAAGCCTGGATCAATTTGAATGTAGTTACATAATTAAGATATTGCCGAACCTGAGGAAGAACGTGGTGCAATGCTTTCCAACTACTGATTCGCGGGTGCCAAAAAATATGGTCCGCAATAAATTTGACATTTCGCGGACAATGCATCGCCGCGCATCCAATAAGTCTTGGTTGAATAGCAAATTTTTCCTAAGATTTTCGAACAAGTCAAGAAGATGGAGATATTGTAAGAATTATGGTATTGATTTAATTTGTTTTCCTTGTTCATCGAAGCTGACCGTGCTATCAATCCGACCAAGAAATCAAAATGGTCCATCGTCAAGTAATGTTTGAGAACCACTGACGTAGCTATAATATTATTAAGACTTTTGAATAAAATCGAGTCATAGTTATTGAATCCATTTACTTGTCTACCATACATTCTTAAAAATCAAGCTGAAACTAACAGGCATCTAAAGGGATTAATTAATTTTGCGTTTAAAAACTGTGACGTTACTCCCTGACCACGCCTCTCAGATGGGTTGCCAGCTAACAATATAATAATTTACTAGGTACTTTTACTTCACAATATCCGATTGTATATGAAATGGAATATTTATTTAGGATAAAATAGAGGAAAACTTTAAAAAAATGATGTCATTCCTAAAGAGAAATTGGCTAAATAATTCTGATAGGCGACAAAACTAAGCCCTAAAAGATTACGTTATTTACGTGTGTATTTTATTGTTTGATTATATTTAATGGAGACAGTTTCATTTTTTATCTGTTAATGATTCATTGTTGACATTTGATTTTTTTTTTGGGAAAACCTCTAAGGTGGATAAAATATAGAAAAAAAACATAAAATGTTTACATTGAATTTAACTGAACAAACCTTATACATTTTCAATCTAATTGGATTTAGAAAAAGAGGAAAATTTTAAATCATCATTTTAATTTCACGATAGGTTGTACATTTTTGAACATAGGTGTTTCTTAAAGCCAGAAATTCTGTTCTTTTACCACTCGTATTCAGTAGTTTCTTGCAACATTCAGCATATCGTCTGCTACACTGTGTCTGCCGGATACTGTACTGTGCAGGATTTTTTTTATACTGTATATGCACAGCGTTTTGGCTACAATCTGATTTGATGTTAAATAACGATATGATCATCGATAGTTATCGAAACTGGATCTAAAGCGAAGCTTCTGGAAAAATTTTATGGGTGCCTGGTGACAGTTTATCCAAACTTTATGGTGGTCCTAGATATGTGGGTATTAAACCCCGTCCACCACTTTCTATTAAAAATTTACGGCCGCTTTCAATATTTAATCGCAATCTGTTTTTCCAAAATGTCAATCCTTTTTAAAATGTTCTTAGTAGCTACATACGTATGTGCCCATGTAACGAAAACTGTGAACATGATTTTGACCCTCTTCAAAACGCTGGATTGACTCGAAATTTGGCATTCTTATCAAGGACCCATGACAATTAGTCCCGTTATCCTTACCAAAAATTTCAGAATTAGCGATTTTTTAGTATCTGATAACCGAAAACTAAAGAAACTCGACACCGAAAATCCAACTAATAATGAAAAATAAATAATAGTTTAGAAAAATACTAAGAACACTCTTTTATAGAAAATCCAAAAAAAAAAATAGAAAATAATTAATAAATATAAATTAAGAATAGTGTAAATAAGAGAAAAAAAAAATTGAATTTTACTGTATAAAGCGAGGGCTGTGTTGGCGGTGGCAATAGTTATAAATATTTTATTGATTGATTGTTATGTTGAGTAAGGCTGGCCCTGGGTTGTGAAGATTAAATAAATAATCTGGTTTCCCAATTAAATATTTATTACTGTTCAATGTTAGGGCACAGCGCTTACTGACTCAAATCTCACTGGTTATACATTATATAGGCGATACATGGCGCTTACGCCCCTACATCATCCCCCTTCTTATAAAAAAAGTAAATGAATGCAATCTAATTACAAATGTACTCAATTCATTTCATAACTACTAAAATTATAGAAATATAAAAAAAATAGAAATGAAATGAGTAGAAAGATTATCATTTTGATAATATCTTAAAAAGCACCCACGCTTTTTTTTACAATAAAATCCACGTTTTTCTCTTATTTACACTATTGTTAATTTATATTTATTAATTCTTTACTATTCTTATTGTCGGATTTTCTATAAATGAGTGTTTTAGTTTTTAACTATTATTTTTCTCTAAAGGGTCAGTTATCAGTCAGCGTGTCTAGAGCCTCCACAAAAATCCGCTGAATGCGGGTGGCGCAAGACCGATCGTTGTGGAGATCTTTGAAGGATACTTATGGCCGGCAATTGGACGTCTTTCCGGTGTATGGATCAAACAGAATAACCGATTTGCTTTTGGTTAGATGTCAATCGTAATGTTTATGAGTCGATATTGAAACCTGGCGTTAGAAAACAAACACGCTTGTAGTAGCAATTCCACATTCAAAATCCCATATATATATATATATATTTTTAGGTTTAAGAATAGCTTTATTTCTCATAAAGAATTACATGATTCACTTACTGAGAAACAAATGTTTAAAACTAGGGTATATTATAGGGTATAGTATATTCTTTATTTAGATATGATAGAATATGTGAAGTAACTTGAATTATAACATGACTATAAAGATATAAAGTAGTACTTCAGTATTTTATCATTTTTTTACAATAAAGTATTGATAAAGTTGGAAATGAATGATTTTTATGAAATATATAAGGAAAAATCTGATATTTCTCATTGATATTTTTCTTGACATTTAAACTATAAATAAATGTATGTAGAGATAAGTTTCGTTTAAAAAAAAACCGGGTAATATATAGTTATATATAGTATATATATATAGGGATATATTCAAGTTCTATTTAGTATTCATAATGTTTTAGCTTAGCAAATAAACTCGAAGAACTTTGACCGAAATTAAAATAAAAAGGAGAAGAAAAGATTATACTAGTTTGTTTCTGAAAAGGTTCAATTATGTGATTTATTTAATCTTATCACATATTTGTGTCACGTAAAAAAACATAATATGATAAACTTCTGCTAAGTATAAAAATTACACTAGGTATGACTTTCCCCCAAATAAAATAGGCGTCTTCTGCTTCTTAGTTAATAAATGACAATATGATATTTCAAAGGTACCTAAAGAGCAATGGAGAGAGGCTATGCTCGGAGTTTCCCCTCATGATCGAATCCAAAATTAAGAGATCTGCATAGTAACCGACATTGTCCGAATAATTGCCAAATTGAAGCGGCGAGGGGCAGGGCATATGCTCGTAGAACCAATGTCCGATGGGACTAACGGGTTGTCTAATGGTTGCCGCGTACTGGAAGACGCAGCGTGGGTAAGCCCCTCTGGTGGCTCCCTTCACAAGGTGGACCGACGACCTGTTGAAGGTCGCGGGAGTCCGCTGGATGCGGATGACGCAAGACCGGTCGTCATGGAGATCTTTGGGGGAAACCTATGTCCAGTTGTCTATCGGTTGTATACATCGATGGGATGATATCTAAAAACCATATGGAAAGTAACTTCAGAATTCTAATACCATGATATTTCTATTGCACTTCACACCAGCAGAGTCGAATAAATTTTCGCTGAAGTTCGCAGTCAGGTGTTTGTGGGTACTCAGAGGATGCTGCTGCCCATCCTCTGGTTTATGCCTTAGTCGCCTTTTACGACATCCACGAGAAGATATGGGGTGGTACTATTCTTAGCCGGCACCACGTGACTCAAAAGACATATTAAATCAAAAGACAGCTTTCTATTAAAAGGGGAACCCTTTTACTAATGTCAAAATAATATGTTAATCAATTCCAGTCGAAATACTACAGCTTATCGATGGACACATTACAACCACTACCTACGTGATAGATCGAAATTTCTACAGCGTAGTCTGCGGTTTGAAGTTATAAAAAGATTCTATTCATGGTAGAATTGAACATCGAATTACATATAGTCAGACTGTATTTATTTTTAATTAAATTTACATATACCACTAAATTATTATGATTATTATTATACACGCAATTTTGACACGCTTATAAATCATGTTACAAAATAACTTTAAACTCCATTTCCAGAGAAAGCAAAGCACAGGTTTAATTATTTTTGTATTTGCTTTCTCATAATAACGTATGCTTAGATAAGAAATTAATTAAAACTTTGTTCGTAAAATGACTAAAGTTTATGGCTGAACTGATTCAGACGAAGCGAAGGTCAGCGAGACTGTTAATTACTGTCTTAAGTAATTTTGCCTCTAACTATAAAAAAAACATATCTATTTTAATGTTGATATATTTACAGTTTTTAAATTAAATATGTGATTGGGGGCGATATATTTGAAGTCTACACACCTGTTATAGGTTGCTGGTAATAGTTTTTTTCAAATTTGCGAATGATATTATAATTATATAAGTCTATTAGGGCATAAAAAATCATACCAAGAATCTATGGTCTCATTAAGATGTTTGTTACACCAAAAGCTCAGGCTCATGCAGAATCCAATAACTGCAATAGAACCTACGGCTATTGACGGTGTATCCGACCACGCTACAACTAAAATATCACCGCTTAATATCAAAAGCGATGATGGCGCAGGGAATGGTGCGGTCGAATTCCGCGTGAGAGGGCGCAGGTTCAAACGAAACATACTCCTCAAATGTTTGACTTATGATGATAATGCCATTTTGGTAACAAAACACCTTATAATCAAAATCTGGAGTAAACAATCAATCCATCAACCTTTGCTGAGTAGCAGGAGCGTTCGTTAAACCAAATGGCATAACTCTAAACCTATACATTCCTCTACCTGGTACGTAAAATACAGTCTTGTCCTTATCTTCAGGATCTAACGGAATTTCTCAGAACGCTTTAGCTACGTCTATACTAGATAAGAACTTTGCATTTTTTTAATTATCAAGAATCTCACTTACAAATGGTAAACTATAAGCGCGCCACGCTTTGTATCAATTTAATTTTCTGTCTACACAGAATCTCCATTCACAATTCTTCGGAGTTATTAGAACAGGTGACGACCATGAACTCTCACATTCTTCAATCACTTTCCATTTCAAAATTTTATCAACTTCATCAATTAAAGCCTTTTGTTTAATTAGACTTGTATCCCCAGTATCAATTCTATGATGAATTAAATTTGTCAAATCTAATTCATATTCCACTTCAAAAGATATATTCTCAAACTTCCCTATAACATCCTTCGCTTATAATTTTTCAGTGTCTGTTAAATAGTTATAATCGAATACCTTGTTTTCCTTTATATATATAATGAAACCTTTAAAGTCTTTGTTCAAATATTTCGCATTTGCATATAAAAACAAATTGAATTTTTTCCAAATTTTTAAGCCACGTTGCCTGCTCACGGTTAGTTGCATGGGACGTTGCCGTTCTACGTTTTCGACTCTCTATATGGATTTGAAAATATTTACGCAATTTTTGTAAGTGTTACCAACTTACCAGAATAGATAGGTTTTCACACATTACATCCATTTAGAATTTATTTTATACATTTATATAATGAGTGAATAGCGTTTATTTACACTTATATTAAAATAATAAATATGTGTTTACTTAATATATTATTATAAATGAAGAGTGAAATGAGCAGAAATAAAACTAAATCAAACCAACATATACTATTTACATTTATATACGTATGTAGTACTAACGATTATTCATAGATGGCGCTTTACTTATTTTTTAAAAAAAATTGGACTGTTCTCAAACATTACAGGAACATAGATTCTAGACAATGAACGAAATCTGTACATTGAAGATATTTGAGAGAAAAAAACTATGTAGGGCTTTAGATTTTACTAATGTGTCCTACATTTCGATAGTTTTAAAATATTTTGTCTATCTGTCTGTTTATTTATTTGTTCGCGTATCACGCAAAAACTACTCAATCGATTTCGATGAAATTTGGTAATAAATTTAGAACTTTATAGTAATATCTGACATACTTTTACACATATACATATATATTTATATAATTTATGAATAACGTTTACGCTAGATTCATTAAAAAAATGCCTCGGTGGCTCAGTTGTATTACGTCACGACTGTTGTTCTGAGGCCTCGGGTTCGATCCCCGGGAAGGGTCAAGTGATATTGGGTTTTTCTACTCAGTATCATTACGAAATCTGAATTTGTGCCCGATATGGCGACAGGCTCGCTCCCTGTCACATCTGGGACGGAACTAAGCTCGGCGAAATGTGGGTGGTGTAGTTCGCTATTTCACCTCTGCGTAACCCTTCGGGGACAACAGGCGTGAGCTTATTTATGTTATGTTATTAAAAAAATAGAATAATTAAATGTATGCATATTAACATATATACTAATATTGTAAAGAAGTAAAGTTTGTGAGTTTGGATTTCCGGGGTAATCTCCAGTACTACTGGTCCGATTTTGAACATTCTTTCATCGTTAGAAAGGTATATTATATGATAACAGGCTACTTTTTATTTTGCTAAATATATTTTTTCAATAATTAATCATAGTAAATGTAATTGAAGAAGGTAATAATTATATAATAGAGTGTGCACTGCTTGAATGGTTTGAAATAAAGGAACAAAATCTATAGCGTTAGCGCATATCTTTCGTTCAGCCCTAGCATAGCATTCAGACCCTATTAAGGCAAGAATGGCTGGGTGCATAGTTTCAGCTCAGGTGACCTGCGAGGGCTAAGCGCAGACGTCGGCTCAGTTCCGGTATAGGTCTGTTCTGGCAGCATCAATTGAGAACCAGTACCTCTAGGCTTAGTGTGTTCACCATCCTGGACCACATCGTCACCTGACATCAGGTGAGATTGTGATCAAAACACTGAGTCCATACCATGCAAAAAAAAAAGTCCGGGCACCGCATCGGTTGCGTCTGGACTCTGCCGCATTGCCAAACCATGGGGGGAAGGAGCGGGGGCCCCGACTTTCCAATGCACTGGGAAAGTTGCCTGGTCTGGCCGGCGTATTCTTCACCGCGTGTGACGGGATGGAACGGGACGAGACATAGAGAATATATTGGTAATGAGACAGATTGCATCTAGACGGAGAATATACTCTGTCTATTAGAATATATTTGTCTGAACTCTACGCGAACGAAATCGCGGGCACAGCTAGTAGTTAATATGTTTATCACTAAAAAACTCGTCATCGACTCGACATCAGAATTTCTTCTTAATCGGTATGTTATATTGTAAATTGAATTCCGAGAAATACTTATAGATAGATATTACAAACTACATTGCAAGTTGATAATGTCCTCTCCGTGATCAAATAAATGAAGCGTCAACTGTAAACATAATATAAATTCTTCCTGGTGCGGCCGCTGTCGATTGAAAGCGATATCTCGAAGGTCAATCATTCAAACAATGACTAGTAAATCATTTTATAATATTTGTTGCAGAACGAATCCTCGACGTTTAGATAATACAATACACAATTCTCGCAGTGAAAATTATAACGCTTTTGTAATTATTAGAAGGATTGTGTATTTTTGCATCGATAAGAAACATGATATTAATATTTTCTATATTAATTTAGTTTATATCTGTAATAATTGCATCTTAGTTATTTGTATATTTTTTTTATTTTGTATTTCAGGGAGTATCCATCCATACCTTTTTCGTTCTCGTCTACCTTTATATTTATCCACCTTCATAATTAATACTCTTACCTATACCATACGAATCTCTTAACTCCTTAATTTCTCTGTCACTGGTGCTACTTTCAACATTTCTCTGATATATTAATTTCTAATCGTATCCATTATAGCTCTACCACGCATCGATCTTATCTTACTACATCTGTCACTTTAATTGCTCAAGAATATATTAGTAAATTCTGCCTATAATCTGAAGTGGTGTTTGTGGGTCACATAGTAACCCTTCAGACCTGACGCTATTTCATTCACTCTTTATTTATCCTGTTACTCACGTCTCGGTGAATTTCAACGTTTTATTTGTCCAATAAAAACCAAAGTACTAACTGGTAGGGATACGGTTTAGGTTATATGACAAAAACTAAATTGCCCATAAAATTCGCAGAACAATTGTTCAGTTTTTTTTTAAATTTAATATATACCTATATGAGTGAGTTTGTTGATCCAATGAATATCGAGCATGGTAAGAAATAGGATATCCCCAGGTTCGTATTATCATGGTGATTTTGCACTGGATGCCATTCTCAGCTGATTGCTTAAGGACCAGGTAACCTGAGGAGCTCAGACTAACAGTCTAGTCGACAGATCGTAAAACGATACAGAAATAAATCATAGCGTGTAATCATATAAACGCAATAACCGTGAAATATTGAAAACGCTGAAAAGAAATAAACAATAAATGTCCTCGGAACACAAATAAATCATGTTAAAATCGTGTCGAGAACAGTGTTAATAAAGTGGTGACAGCATGACAGATCATCTCCCAATCTCGCAGCCTCCAAACACGATAAGATAAAACTATGTAAATGGTGGCTCAAATAAACGTTATTTATTACAGATAAATATATATATACAAGATAAAGTATTTTCAACGTGGCAACTAATATATCAATATATAAAAGTTATCACACACTTTTCATTCATTTCAAAGATATCAAAATATCTTTCACAGATACTTACCTATTAAGTAAACATAGATAAATCTATAACTTCTTCTATGAATTTCGTAAGTGTTTAGTAATAAATGTTCATTTACTTACGTATTCTAGTTTTTATTTTAATGTTAATTTTGTCGGTATTTCTTTTTCATTTTTCGCCGCCATTCGAGAAATTGTAACCGTCTCTAGAATCGTACATATAGAATCCGAAATACGAAAAGTAACCACACGTACATCAGACATCGCCAGGGTTGTAGTTTAATAGAAACTTGGATGGGCCATGTACCCTTTATAGACTATCATAATCAATTAGATAGCAGACTCTCACGACAATTATGCTAAATACAATTAGATATATTATATGTTTTATAATCTTGCGTATGTGTGTATATTTTTCTTTTTCCTTATTTAATCATACATAAAAGTATATTTAGGTATACGCATTGTATATATGTTGCGTATGTTTATGTGTATTTGGGATTGTCATTTTTGCCTTATCGTTTATTTATTAATTAACTATAAACTGTACATGTAACATACTCTCGGCACAGTCTACAGCTGAATCACTTACTGTAACTTGGAATTTGGGATCTACCGCGATACAGGAATTATGTCCTAGTATAGATTTGTGTTAATTTGTCAACAATAATAAAGATTTATGTATTTGTATTTTGTTTCTATTCGAGCTAAACAAAATATTGCACTTTATCTGAAGTTAAATAATATGCATTCCCAGATATAGATGAAAACCTATCACTGGTCGCATCATCATGCCGGTCTATATCTATCACGACTAAAGCATCTACGTAGCTCGGGATATAATCTTTTTTTTTTTTTTTTTTTTTTTTAAATTAAACTATCTGCAGACTCTGGGTCCGCACCTTTTTTTAGATTGGAGATTTTAAATCGACTTGCGTCGGAAAAAATTGCCTATAATAGCAATTCAAGCAGCTATGCAGTTAGTAATCTTCTTTTGCATATGTGAGCTTAAATCTACTTCTATTAAATTTTTTATATCTATATATTCAATTATTTTGTAAACACTTATTTTGTTATTATTAATTACATAATTTTTAATTAGTTTTTTTTTTTTTTATTAACGGTCGTAACAAGCCAAGCAGAACTAGGTCCGTGTCCGCATAATTACCTCATAGTTTGGGTTTGGGCAATTATTGCTTGTATGACCTTTTGGTCTCCATGTTTTATGGCCATCTTGAAATTATAATCCGCTATGTCCTTCGCCGGTGCGCTCACCGCTCGGTGGATGAAGCGGCCTATTGCGTCGTCGGCCACGTCGGTATAATAGACACAGGTCTCCGTGTGCCTCGAGATGGCCACAACAGCGTGGGATACACTATCGTGGACCTGTAGCTTTCTCCCCTTGGTCTGGAGAATCACCACCGATTTGAATGTCAACCCCTGCGACTCGTGGATCGTCAGGACTCGCGACCCCTCCCCTGTTCCGTAGCCCTTGTTTATAAGGGCTTTCTTCTCTACCTGAGTATGCACTAGGTAGAGAGTATCGGTGGAGTGTGGGGGTATCTGCGCTCCCGAGTAACCCCCGAGTCTCAGGGACCTCACTATCGGTTTGGATGAGTATATACCGTCATAGATCTCGCTGAATGCATAGGCCACGTCCATCGGGTTCCTGTGAGTGCAGAGAAGTTGTTTTGTGATACCGGCGACTGCAGTTGGTCGGCAGTAAGACATCTCGAAGAGGTTCTCTCGGTCGATGTAGGGCAGCTGATTGAAGTCCCCAATGAGGAGGATTTCGTTTGCTCCCGCCAGCCGGGCGGCGGTTATAATCTTGTTAATACTGGAGGTATCACTATAGCGGGCTTCTCACGATGTGGATAATGGTAGTTAGCCAGTTGCACCCGGAGACCCATAACTTATAAGAAGAACTTATAAATTTATAATAAGGACATTAGATGGACGGACGATTTGAACGATGTACGGAAGAAATTACATAAAAAACTGCTTCAGACAAATTGGAATAGTTGAAGAAAATTTGCTTTTATTCGTTATTTCAATATATTCTGTAATAAATTAAACAAATAATGAACTCTACTTCATATTACTACAACACAATATGTTACAAGGTAAATATTATTTACACGCGATGGAACAATATATATTGACGACGTCATCTCACGACTTATTTAACTTTAGTTTTTGGATTTTCCTTAACTGAGATTACGTTCACTGTATAAACGTCATCTGCCAATAAAACAACGTTATATGCTTTTAATTATCGTAAAAACATTTCACAATACATTCTGGTTTATCATCCCGTAACTACGGTATAAAATTATTATTGCGCTTAATTAGTACATCGTAAGTAAAAACTGGTCGTTAATAATACGTAAATGATAAAAATCTGTATATGTATATATAAAACAAGGATGTCTTTATATCATCACTAAATTTAAATACTATTTGATCAATAACAATTAAAATTGGAATGTAAACCGATTCATCTGATTATTTTTTTAAATAAAAGACTTATTCTCTGACCACATTGATTTGTAAAAATTGTTCCGCCTGTGATTATTTTTGCGACCGAGACTTGAACTTTCACGCAGCAAGTCACCTAGGGACTTGGAACTATGGAACTGTCCATTTGAAATAGGATTCGAAATTTAGAGACGAACCAGATATATCAATTATATATATTATTGTAGTTTAAAAGAAATGTGGGCGTATCAAATATGCCACAAGATGTATCACTCCTTGACCCCCCTCAGACCACCAAGACGGCGGCTAGAAGGAGCCAAGCGCGTGGCGGGGGAGTGGTCGTAATGCTAGTCGCACATCCCGAGCCCACGCCATAGGAAATGCGCTGTTGAGGACACCAAGGGGTTTTAGTCGGTAGGAGTCCGAGACTGTTCCGCTCTCCTGCCCGGGAGAGCGGTTCGTCCATGAGGATTTTCCCTTGTAAAAAAAAAGGTGAAGAAACACGATACTGTAGTGGAGACGCAGAACTGACGACAGATTTTGCTGCAGTAGGTCGTACACCTTACGAGGAGACAATAATGAATGAAATTGCTAAAAAAAATGGCCTACGTTATCTGGTTGTGCAATTATTTATCCAAATCGTTGAACATTTGCAAGCAGAGTAAATTCAACTTGTATTATAATAGTAAGCCTGAAGAATGAAGTCATTTTATGAGATCTGATTGCTACCGTTACTTTTAGTAGTGATAATGTTGTAATTTAGTTTTAAGGACCGATTGTTTGCAAACAGTCAGAGCGCGCGACATCTCTAACGTTATCACCATTATCAACTTGACACACATAACTCGTACGTAATGTGTTTCAATACGTAAACGGCTTTGCATTACATATAAATCACAATAGGCATCGTGAGCCACCTTTTCACATATTAATACGAGAATCGTGACCGAATCTAAGAGAATCAACAGAAGACGACCATATTTATGTATTATATCATAACGCGTAATATTTAATTTTGAAAATTATTCTTATTTTGGCTTTGTTAATAATATTATCTTTACAGTGCTTTCTGCTTCTGCTAGTTTCGATTGAAGGGTTTTCAATGGTTAAGGTTCTTTTGATTGCAAGCCGTAATGCCGTCTTAAAAGAGTGTTAAATACAAAACGCATTTCAATACGAAGCTCTCCGACGTAACACCTATAAGTGAGAATGTATAAATACGTAGCTTTCCTTACGACTTTATCTGTATCTTTTTGTATTGATTTTCCGTAAGATGGCAAGCATAGAAGCAATTTTTACAGCATTCATCTATAAATATCCGCAAATATATTCCAGATAAAAAGTACGCTTATGTTTAGGTCTACGCCTCTTCGTTTCAAACTATTTGTATGACAAATATGTATAATATTATTGCGATAGCTATAATACTTAAAGACTTAACAAATAGCGATAGTTTCGCATTTATAAATGTGAGCTTATAAGAAGATAGAAATACTGAAGTTATGGTATAAATTCTATTAGATAAACGATGTATCAATTTTCAGTTTATAAGAATATGTTGACAAGTAACATTCCAATTGAGGAGTTGATTCAAGGATCATATCCTATAACGAAATTATTCTGATGATAATAATAACATTGCATCCAGCATTACAACATTATTTTTATGTTAAGTACAATCTGATTGTGTTGTAAAAATTACTTTATGAAGTTCTTCATGAGAAGAGAGTATGGATTAATTAAAATTACTGTATATAAGTACAGTAGAGTTAACTATATTTTTTTACAGAAAAAATGATTGCCAAGTTCTCTAGATACAGCAAATTTAATCGAACGATTTCTGACCTTTATGATTCGGTCAGATGGCTTAACTGTTAGACCGTGACAAGATTATTCTTATTGTTCATCGTTTATAAACCTATCGAACAACATTAAAATTAACAAGCTATTGAACATTTATTTAGACATTTAATTAAATCATTTTATTTATGAGATTGATCTGAATGGTTTAGGAAAAAGAATGAGGCAGGTCGTGCTATAAATCTAAAACTAGCACCCGAGATTTTCTTAAGGGCAAACACTAAAGCAATGTGTAGATCTTTATATTGGGAATAAATTATAAGAAGTATTTTAACTATTATAATTTGACAAATATCTACGCAATTAACCTGTTAGGTGTTCTGTTGAGAAACAAAAAACATTACCTTGCCGATATTTCAGAAACCATTTGCAAATTTCAAAACGCACTCTACTCCACTTATCATGTTCGTCCGTTATCAAATTACGAAATGACAAGTGAAATTCTATGTCCAGTAATTGAGACGGCAAATGTCAAAATCATGAAAAACGTGATGGTTGCCGGTTAGCGGCAGACGCAGCAGTGCCTGGCGTCGTGCAAAGATAATTTATCTCTCCGTGACGCAATGAAGGATTTGGGTTGAGGCAGTATGTACTGAAACGTGAACGGGCAGTTTTCGTTGGTGAGTACCTTGATGCCCTAAAACTTCCGAAATGCATGGTTTCCGTACAAGCTAAAAGGTACATTTTAACTAAGTTAAATCCCAATCAAGCATGCATTTTAAATGAATGATATAGAATGACTTTCTAATAAGTTAGATCCAAATAGAGAATGGTTCTCAAGAGATGCTTGCTTGCAATACTTGGTAACAGTATTTTTTTTTATTTGAAAAAGAGAACTAAATGCTACAAAGGAATCAACCAGTTATTTATTTTAATAAGATGCCAAGAACTGTTAGCTTTACTAAAAACGACTTTTGGGGCACAGTACGAAAAAATGTATTTTCATTTACGAATTACATTTTTTGGAAAAGACAACCAGCGTTAGTCTTCTACGGAATACTAGTGTGAATATACTACGTATTTTGCCGTAGCAACGTTGCGTACTACGAATATGTATGCGTTCGTGGCAAAACCTGAAACTGGCTGCGGAGAGCCCGACCTAGGCTGGGAAAAATGACCATTTCGGCGTACTACGTCTACCAAAGTAGTAACTTCAGGTATCACTATGATTTTCTCATGAAGACAAGCTATACTATAAACTCATAATTATAAATTTATAGATAATGGTACAGCTTAATTTGTAATAGATTACTCTGTAGAAAGATTAAGATCAATTGAATATCCCGTCTTAGGTTGGAGTTTCTGCGGTCATCAGTAAGTTTCTTGGAGTTCACGTATTACACCTGAATATTTATAAAATATATTCGTAGTATCATAAAGGTTTGATGTGATAGTGTGAATGAAACCTCAGGCCTAAGGAAGAAGCCAAAGGAAGATTTTATACTCTCATGTATAAAATCGCAGATATTACAATAATTTTATCCGTTATAACTATCAATAGGAATAGTATCTATAACCTATCAATATACGCGGTCGTGAAGGCCACTCGACGAGTAAACTCGAGAGGTTTTCCACGCGAATTACTCGCTTTGTACATCACATTCATGAATATGCAAGTCAAGAACAATAGCGTTTGATTATTGGTTCAAACTCGCGTGCTGGTTGGATAAATCCTTGTTTTTAGGTCGACGTTGAGTTTGATAAATATGAAGCTGTTCTTTACTTGATACTTTTATTGGTGGATCTATTACAATTATTACAAATATAAGTATTATAGCAACATGTGCATTGATTACTGCTTTTGCTATGTTTACTTATAACAAAATAGACATCTTTAAATGATTCATTATAACATGGTTTCGGTTGCTTTATTTACTTTGATAAATTGAGATGGTATTTAATGTTAGATTACTATGAACCCGGACGAATTCGTGGAACTATTAGTCATAGAATAATTAAAAAATTAATATTATTGACGTTCGGCTTATGACTATCAAGTGGAGCTATGGCATTTTATCAAATGGCACGTTTTTCGCAATCTTTGCGATAGAATCTGCGAAGATAATATTTGAAATATTATCAAATTTATTTTAAAATTAAGCTGTAGTATACTGTTCATATCTTAGGAAGAACCCTCAGTAATTCGAGTAGATGATATCAATTATGGATTGCATCTTGGCAAACGTATTATAAGAGGCATGTATTTAGAGTGAAACTTGCATAAGATAGTCGGACGTATGAATCAATGAAATCCAGAATACAATGTAACTCTTAACGAGGACTACGATAAACAGTGAATTATGATAATGCTAAAAATAAATGGAGTTAACTAAATTTACATGTGCTATCTGAACATTTTCAATTCTAGACAAGAAACAAACAACACAAATCCATCGTGAATTATGGTTGCTGGTTGGTTATTATATAAAAAAAAATCAAATCAGAAACATCTTCTATTTTTTTTCTCCGTGTAGGTATTCTAATCTTCGAGAAAAGTTTTATTTTAACTATTGGTATTAATAGAAAACTATTTTTTTTTAAAGTCCAGCGGTTATCAAGTTTTACCAACAAACAACATATTTTTATTTGTATATACGTATCTGTATGGTTTATTCAAGTAAATGATAACTACACAATCAGTTATCTTATTACAAAATAAATAGATTACGGTCATAATCGTTTTTATCTGCATTTAACAAATCGTTTTTTTTTTTGCCTAGATTTGTTTTATTTTTAAATGTCCTTCTGTTATGATTGACCAACGAGGTAAAAAAACAATTTATATAATTATCGAAAAGTGCAAATCTTTTTTTGTAAAAAAAAACTTTTACCTAGTAACTTACTTGCTTGAATGATTTGCACTATATTTGGTGGTAATCATAGTGACCTATTTACGGAATAGGCGAGTATCAATGAACAGAAACTATTTAGTAAACTATATGTGCTAAAAGATCCCGAGACACTATGACCTGATCGTGTTTTTTTTTTGCGTGTACCGTCATCAAACAATTGCTATCTACAAATTAATGTCAGAGGTAAAAAAATAATCTCTTTTATAATGTCATATAACTTAAATTGTATTTTAATAATTTTTTCATACTTTCATTCCGAATATCTTTCATATTAAAATAAAAGGGAGCATATAATTGGCTTTTATCATTTGAAAATCACTGTAATCCATTCAAATCAGATATATTTTGTCGGGTTTTGATAAATATTTTATTAATAAAATGACCGGCACGTGCTCTTGTGATTTACTATTATAAAAATTTTATTGTATTGAATAATTAAGTAAAGAAATTGAAAAAAAAAAAAAAAAAAAAAAAATACACGACTCAAAATAATAATAATAATTGACAAATCTCAAGTTGCTCGTATCTAAGTACATAAAATATATATGTCTTATCAAAGGTAACAAAAAAAAAGTACGAAGATCAATATCTCTTAATTTATCTCACTTATCAAAAACAAGTCCTCTACATTTGACAGCGATGATAAAAGGAAAAAAATATTAAACAAGGCAACCACGACGTGCGCGCTCGATCAGAGCCATAACACGACTATTGTTCCATATACTTAGTTACTACAATAACGTTTTTATTTTTATGTATATATATATTTATTTTGTATGTGATAATATTCCATCGTAATCAGTACCGTGTCGTACCTTAACGTGAGTTCACGTGTAACGCGTATTAATTTACAGGGAGACTGATTTTACGCGTATTTACACTATTTATTTTTTTAACTACATTGATATTGTGACGTGTGATGTATTTAACTTGAGTCGTTTATGATTGTTTTGTAAGTAACAGTGTAATTAAATTATTAAATGACATGTAAACATAATAATAATTATTATTATTACTATTATTATTATTATTAAATTTCTCCTTTTTTATCTTTTGATACGTTACAGACACACGAGTGAATTTTATTTATCTTGTTTGTATAGAGTATTTTTATCGCACCGCATTTAGATGCATTGCTAAGTCGAATGTACAATTATATTAAATTAGTTTCTTTTTAATTCGCGTTTACGACGACGATGTCCTGTAATTTTAATTATTTTAATTTTGTTATACGTTATAGATATAGCGATCGACTACAATCTCGTTTGATAATAAGTGACGATATGAATTAAGTTGCTACCCAGTACGGCTTCCCATCTGCACGGTGATAGATAGTTAGCCAGGCGAGCTTTAGAAAATAACTTATCACAATACTACGGTTTATTACGATTCTTCCTTCGCCAAAATTTTAAATTCATTGTAGGATAAGGAATTACGCCTTTCGACGCTTCGTACAATTTGTCGTTTGAAATTTGCTTACAATACAAATAGTAACTTTAACTAACTGCCTTTAAGAGTTCTATTGACTGACCTTAGTCATGACTCCGATGCTCATTTAGTTATATTACAAGCACCTACGAGTTTAAGTGATCACTTAACAACAGGGATGTCTGTTTACAATTTTCTAGATATTTTTTTCCTATCACGGAATTTTTACTCATGTCTTAACCGTCTTAATGTCCACAGGCCAAGCCAAAGTTCATATACCGTTTTAGTGCCTTTGTGATAGTTACCTATTTCTGCCTATAAACACTCTCGCTCTAGAAGTTCGGTGAAACTATTAAGACCTTTCGTCAATTAGTTAGCTCGAAAAAAAAAAAGTTTAGATTCAGTGCTTTGACCACAATATCACTTAATGCTGGTGCGTCATGGTATAAAATGGTTTGTTGTTAGATTTCCTTACTCGATTATGGTAATTTCTCAAGCTCTACTACCATACTATTATGGTTTATTCACGAGGTTTTCCTTCACCTTCAAAATTATACATATAGAGTGGGGTGGATTTGAACCTACGTACATTAATACGCGATCCGATCATATAACAAATAAACATAGAACAAATTACAATAATCACCGCATACGAACCGTACTACGATTTGTATACATAATTAGCACATTAAAAAAATCTTAAGTATTTTTTTCTAATTAGATCTCAGTTATAAATTTTTTATTACATTGTTGAATAACGTCTTCAAGGTAATAAAGTTGTCGATTACCAGAAGCACATTCTTTTGCAATAATATACTTTAAGTGATTTAATTGTTTAGTTTTATGATACATTTTTCTCTACGGTTTTCTGTTTAGTAGTTATTGACAGGCTTTAGTGGTTGATTGTAAAAAAAAGTTAAGAGTTATTTCATTCTTCAAATTTAACAATAATTATTTTGTACTGATTTCACTTTTTTTTACGTGAGCAAATGCATTTACACATCCGCCTACCAGCTTTAATCTGGAACTCTGTTAAGCGCCGGGAAAACCTACTAAAACTCCACGATGCTATCTGCTGTCATCCACGAATTTCTTACACTAAGCGAACACTATATAATGCTATCTGTGATCTCAATGCGGTTAGTTTTATGATTGTAGTGTAAATTATTTGTCAGGTATTTAGATATGAAGATCTATCTAGAGCGGCGAGTGTGTCAGGATATATGAGGTATTACGTACGATAACATATTTACTTATGAGATTTTATTTCGCGTTTCTCGTTCAATGGTTGTCAACTAAATATCACAGTTAAATTATTACGACCTCATTTTCATTACGCTGTGTCGTTTTAGCTTATTTTTTAACCGACTTCAAAAAGGAGGAGGTTATCAATTCGTCTGTATGTTCTTTTTTTTGTATATTTGTATCGCGATTTCTCCGTCGTTTGTGGTCTGTGATCTGGTCTCATTTCCACCAGATCAGTGGAAATCAGGGAAATTGAGAAAAACCCTCGAATATTTTAGACACTTACACGTGTTTCATATATTCGTTTCCAAACCTTTGAAGTAGGCTTAACAGCTATACCTAAAAGAACATACTTAAAGTAAAAAGTAGAAAAAAAACTTATTTAATTGAAAACAAAATCGACTTCAAAAGAATAAACTATAAAAATGTACTAAAAAGTCGTCTATAAATAATTACTTTATTAATCTCCTTCGTTAATTATGGAGTCGGCGTCAGCTAGAGTTAACCAATGTACTCTTTTACAAATGGAAATAACTGCCGAAACTTTATCACAATTACACATAAGCTAAATAAAGGACTGGGGTGGTTTTATAGAACAAATAATCAAAACTGAATATAATTAGCGATTTACATTTACATCACTTTGTTATCCATAAGCTGGCACCGATTTCAAAATTAACGACCCTGATTCATAAAGTAAATATTTATTGACTTTTTAGTGCATTTTTATAGTTTATTCTTTTGAAGTAGATTTTGTTTTTAATTAATAAAGTTTTTTCTTAGTCGTAATCTTATGCGGCTCAGTTGTCGACGAAAAGTGACTTCTTATTTCTTTCTTATTTATAAATTTGATCTTCGGTTTAGAAGTAAAATGAGGTAAGCGACATTTTCGACAAAAATTAGGAAAAAAAAATTGTTATATGTAATATAAAATAATTCTTAAATTATAAATAAATATTTTTTTTTTCAGTAAAACCCATGAGAATTCCAGAACATTATCTAGCTATGGCGATAAAATAATCTATAACTAATATAATTTACGTGATCTTTGAGCGTTATTCATTTAAATTCTCGGTATATCCGATAGTAAATGTTAAATATTGTTTTTTTCAATTGCGAAATATACGAGTAAGCGCGCAAATCGAAACGCTCGCAACCATAATTTACATAAAATCCATTCAGTGGCATCGTTCGCCTATTTCATGCTAAATTAAATAATTATTAAAATTTTTACCGAACCACTTTAAGTCATTATACAAATCCTGAATAAATTTTAAAACTTCGCTCATTTAACGTCCGCCATCATTTTGTTCTGTCCGAGGACAATTATGTAATTAGTCAGTTTAAAAATCTTTGTAAATCACCTTTGAAACGTATTATTTTTGTTTCACACATGACAATTCTAGTAATTTGTGTTAAGTATTTGTGTTCACTATAAACGAATGCATTGTTTTATTTACAACTATTCGTAATTATTATGTTTTGATTCACTACATGCTAAATATATTATAGTAATTGATTGGTTGCATGAATTGAATTGAGATAGTATAATCTGGACACACACTCCTGTAACTTACACGCGGGTACACAGGTTCTGTAATTGAC
Organism: Samia ricini; assembly: GCA_014132275.2. Taxonomy (NCBI): domain Eukaryota; kingdom Metazoa; phylum Arthropoda; class Insecta; order Lepidoptera; family Saturniidae; genus Samia; species Samia ricini. The sequence continues at coordinate 34,182,375 of AP028158.1, forward strand.
TTTTTTTTCTTTTGTAATAAAAAATGCAGGTATTTAGCTAGGATTACATTCCGCGGAAAAAAAATTTACTCAAGTAACGCCCAAGCCGGGTTTAGTACCACTTTGGTGCCTTTGTGCTAGTTATCTATTTCGGTTAGCTGCCGATGACAGAGGGAGTGATTTCAGTGCTAGGCTACCCTTTTTTTGCGTCAGAGACGAGTCCTGGTCATTCGGATGCCGAGGCGACGCAGATCGTCATTAATCCGAGAGATGTTACTGCCGAAGTAGAGCTGGTAGGGAGATGCGTAAATGGATTACCCCACTTCAAAAAAAGTTACCTTTTTCGGCTAAGTACCTTACGCGTTTGCCCCAAAGTTCGGTGACACTATAAAGGCCCATCTAATCAACAAAGGGTCGCCAGCTCGAAAAATAAAATTAGTATAATCATACTGCAATAATAGTTAATTGTAAGTTTGTTAAGTTATTAATAAATAATCTATTGCTAAATCGTATGTAGTGTAAATAAAAAGCAATATTTTCTTCAGCCAATAATGGTTTTATTGATTGATCAATGATGTTGATTGAATTGATTGTCCAATCAGTAATTTCTTGTTCAGTTACGAGTGAAATAATACGAAAAGACATGTTATATTTTAACTTAAGTTTCTAAAACTAAATTCTGACTGAGAAGGGCTTATGTCACGTCAGTCATCTTTCGCGTTTGTTACTCATATTTTATATGGATCTATGGATATTATATGGATTTATCGGATCAAATATTATCTAGAAACTGTTGATTAATTTCTCGACGTTTCTGCATGTATAACCAGTATTAAATGTCAAACAGTTAATTTACTTTCTTATTCAAATATTGTTTTTGTTTTTTTTAATTTACCAAATGAATGATTACTTGAAGGCAACATAAATAAATTTGACAACACGTATTACTTTTTAATGAGTAAAGATTCAAAGGAGCGAGATCTAAATAGAAATAAATCGTGTTTTCTAAATTTTATTAATTGAAGATAAAACGTCACTACTAAGATAAATATTACATATCAAGAACAGTTTTCCTCAAGGTGAATTGAATTATCTAGGGAAATAATGTTTTGTTACGACAAAATTATCTTTGAAAAGTACACATTTTATTATGTAAACAAGGAATATATAGGTGATTCAAAAACATATTTGTCCTTACATATTTAAAGTGACGTCTCTCTATCTGTCTACCTATCAGTTGGCTTATAATTCAAGATCTATTTACATGGTTACTTTTTAAATCGTAAATTTATTTTAAGGTTAGGTCATAGAATAGTTTTTGTTAAATTAGATAGCACTATATAACATAACATAAGCTCACGCCTGTTATACCCGAAGGGTTAGGCAGAGGTGAAATAGCGAACTACACCACCAACATTTCGCTGAGCTTATTTCCGTCCCAGATGTGACAGGAGGTGAGCCTTTCACCATATCGGGCACAAATTTCAGACTTCGGGACGATACTGAATAGAAAAACCCAATATCACTTGACCCGACCCGGAGATCGAACCCGAGACCTCAGAACGACAGTCGTACCGTAATACAACTGCGCCACCGAGGCAGTACTATATGATACAAGTTATAGACAAAGACGAAACAGTTCAAGGCATTCTTTATGCATGTTTTGGTTTAGTCGTTATTCATTAAAGAAATGTATCCCAATAATATTAAATTAAATTCACAACAATTATTTTTTAATTAATAGAAATAAAAAGCAGTTATATACTTACCTTCAGGTGTAAATTGAGTCAAACACTAACAAAATAAGAGAAAAAGATCCGCCTTAAAAGTCCGATATCTAAATAATAATCTGACGACGTCTTAACGTAGATAATTATTGATCGAAATTGAGAACAAACTTTAAAAAGGACTAGTATACACGAATCGATATCAACACGAGTAGAAAACAGAGAGAGAGAGATATTGGCTTGCATATGAGAATGTTCGGGAAAGTTTTCCAAGTTACTAACGGCGGCGCAGCCCACCGTCCGTCGGGCCCGGTTACATAAGATAGTAAGTGACAAAATCAAAATCCACTTATCGCCCGACGATAACGATAAAAAAACGTATACGTGAAAAAAATATTTATATGTATATATGTACATTTACTATATATTTTCAAATCTGCGACTCGACGGCTCCCGTCGTGATAAGATTCCGTGATTGGCCGATGATGAATAGTATTACTGGCGTGGTGTGCTGGCGAGAATTGATATTCATTCTGCACCCACTGTTTTAATTCAAAAATCGAGACTGCATCACGCAATTACACCACAGCGGATAAGATAATAGCGTACCTATAATTATTATAAACTAAAAAGTTATGATCATTTATTAGGAAAAAATTGACGTGGTAAATCTGGATTGACAACAAGGAATCAAATTGAAAAGTTAAGAATGAATGAAACCAAAAGTAATTCGAGTTTTTCTGACTCATCACTGACAATGATCTTTTATTTTAGAAATTTCGGATTTCAGTACGTTAAACAGATTAGATCGCATATTGAAACTTGCCGTAAATTTCACACCTTAATTAACTCTAACAAACATATTAATAGCTTTAAAATGTTTTTATCATATCTCAATGTAGCTGTGTATCCGTAGAATTAATGATTATCTTACGTTCCAAATTTTATAGTATTTTGTATACCACGTAAATAGCGAACAGGTGGTATACCTGCCGCCTGATGGTAAGCGGTCACATGCGCATTGTCCTCTTTATAAATTCTTTCACGCACCTCTTGAATTAACCCTTACTATAATCATAAGTTAAACACTGTAAGTTGTTTAACCTATTTACTTCGTAAACTCGTTGATATAAAAAAAAATATTATTTTATATCTATTTCTATTCTACGATATTATCATATCATTGTATGGTTGTTGCTTTGACCACTGAGAGAAGCACAGCTACAATTGATTTGAGCATATGAATCGATGTTTTTTCAAATATTATTAGAGATTATCTGGTAATCTATATTTAAAATCAAAAAAATCTTTATTTAATTTAGGCCCTAAGAAGCCCCTTATGAACGTCTAAAACACTACCACCGATTGGGAAAACAACTCAGTCGAGAAGAGCCGGCAAGAAACTCGATCTGGTTCTTTTTTTATAAATATAATATATATAATTTTTTTTTTCATGTAAAAAAAACTATACAAATCATATTCTTAGCTAATGTTAGCGGAAGCACATAGATGTGGGTTAATTCCAGACATCACTATCCTTCACATAATGATCCACCCTGTAATAACCTTTTGAGATTAAGACTTGCTTGACATAATACTTGAACTTATCGTCAGGTAAATCGGTAATGTTACTTGGGATCTTATTGTAAAACCGAATAATATTACCTATAAAGCTTTTATTACACTTACTTAGCCTAAAGCAGGGGGACGGCCAACTTGTCTTTATTTCTAATATTAAAATTTATGACGATCATTCACTTGATCGAGCTTGTCTAAATTTGTACGAATATGCCTTAAGTTATCGAGGATGTATTGGGAGGGCAAAGTTAAGATATCATATTTTTGAAACTTGTTCTTTAGAGATTCGCGAGGTCCCATATTGTATATTATCTGGTAGTGCCGTGTTGTACCGGCCAAGAATAGTACCAACCCATATCTTTCCATAGGTGTCGTAAAAGTCGACTAAGGGACTAAAACCAGGGGATCGGCAGCAGCATTCTCTGAGTATCACAAACACCTACTGCGATCACCAATCCGCCTGCCAAGCGTGGTGATTATGCCAATCCCTCCCGCCTTATTGGAGCAGACCTATGTCCAACAGTGGACGTATTATTGTTGAAGGGAAAATGGATTATCTGCTAAAGTTTCAAATATATATTTTGTTAGATTAGATCATACAAAATTAAGAGGATATATATGATAGTGAATAAAAGTGACAAAAAATACCCAACAACGCGTTCTCTTCACTTGTAAACACTGTAGTGAATATTTCTAAAGAATAAACAATGAAGCAGAGCTAGATATAAATTAGAAACAAAATATTAGGAGAATCTTTAAACAAATGATTTGTTTATTTTTTACTTAGCTATGTAACACATGTTTAAAGTGAAGAAATCATGCACGATGAGATGGATATCTTTGTAATTCAATTAAAATATTAGCTGATATAATTTAATTGTATGTTTATCAGAATTGTAATTAATTCAATAAAAATGTTAATTTTTAGTTAGGTCACTTTGATTAACAACGGATGATTTATTGAAAGAATTTTTAAATGTATGTTGGATCATGTCGAATCTTAGTAAACGATATATTCAAAATTTTTAATTTCTATAAACATAAATAATCAAATCAAATGTTACATTTTCTTTAATGACTTCATAGAGAAATAAGCTATATAAGCTATGTATAATTGAAAATTGACTATTACGACCCCAATGATCAATTTACAAATAATTCATTCCAGGTCACCACAAGTCACGTGCATATTTTAAATAGGTAATTTGTTAACTTTCTACTCCAGCATTGAGATCATGCGACTCTGGTCACATGTTCATTCGATTGGACAGTCGCGCATTGACCCTTCGTTTCGCCTTGATAATAAATTGTACCGGGATCCTGTCAATCGTTAAGAAATTCTGTATAGAAACGTTCATTTTTTTTGCAAAGTAATTTAATCATAGTTTTATTAAACGAAGGTTCCTAGTACTTACTAATTATATTATGCTACTTCGCGCTCGCATATGACGATTTCATAACAATTATACAATGTATTATTATTGTCGGAGTAAAGACTTGGATTCTGTGAAACATGTCTTCCTTTTCCATTCATCGAGTCCAAAATATAAACATCCATCCATCCATTCAACCGAAAGACGTCCACTGCTGGATATAGGTCTTGCTGAAAGATATCTGCCATGACCGGTCTTGCGCCACCCGCATTCAGCGGATTCCCGCGATCTTCACCAGGTCGCGGTTCACTTTGTGGGAGGACTACCCACGCTACGTCTTTCGGTACGCAGCAGATATTCGAAAACCACTTTAAGTGTGGCAATTCTTCAGGGTTTGCCGGTTACTTTGGTTCTTCTGCAGATCTTCTCATTTTTTATTTAAACACGCAGTTAAACTCCGATCATAGACCTCCCGATTAACCTTTGCGTAACTTTGAGCTTTCTAATCAGGCCCATTGTAAGCGACCAAAATAATAATTCGTTTTTTTTGCCAATTAAACATCAACTTAATGTGTCGAGTACCTATAAAAATAAGACAATATGAAAACAATGGAAACCTGGCGTAAACGCCAGGTAGGTGCTCAAGGGGTTAATTTATAGATAAAATAAGTTGTGTTACCAATATACCAGTACGAACGAGTGAACAATCTTACAATGATTGGTTTTACATTTAACTGTAACCTTAAAAGGTATTAACTGGGAAGCAACAGTGAGAGAACTAATTTAACGCCTATCAACATTTATAGGATAATAAAAAAACAGTAATGTGTTTCTTAATAAAATATATTATTACTTCAGCTTAGGTAATGCGATGAAGATCAGTGGTATTATTATTATTCCGAAAGGGACTATGACTACTGAAGCTCACTGCTTAGACCTACAGCCTAGATATACTGTTAAAACGTTTTATAGATAGCGCCTGAACTTCCTCCGAGAGCAACACGTGCTTACCCAGAACTTTCGGTGCTTCAGCTTTCTATGGAGGAAATCATCGTGATGGAACCATGCCATAGTGTTAAGTTAGGGTATTTTCTAACTTAGTCCACATTGCTACTTAACATAAAGTGAAATTGTGTTGAAAGTTTTGAGCTATCCCATAAACTTGAATTATACCCAAAGTTATAGTGGAAGAGAATTCTTCAATAATCGCCTAGTTAGCCACCAAGTTTTATCCTCAAGTAAAGGAACAGCAGCACTTTAGAGCCATTCTTAGCTTAATATGTAACCAATGTAAGTGATATTGTCACTTACCATCTTGGAAAAGTGCCTACAACATTCAGGGATATGATAAGAACAAAGACTGCCTCATCAACAGCAACTACAAGAACATACAAATACGTTTTCAAGCTGAGGATCAGCGATTGCAAACAAATACATTACGTCGTATATTTTTATCATAATGCGTACCTTCATGGAAAACTTAACTAGTTCGAAGATTCCAACCGATGATTATTTATCGACGCAGTGACTGAACAAGCTACGTCATAATCCATCATACTGTATCATTATCATGAATATTAACACTGTATATCTATGCAATTACGATTTAATTAAAAGCGATTAAGAAATAAACACGTTAATAGAAAGAATCGCAATAATTCGCTGAGAATAAGCCACTCCCTGGTCTATCGCCGATATGAAACGCGTCAAACGATGCGATCAATGCAAATGGATCGGTTGCATGTTTTCTTTTTTAATTTTTTATTTATTTATCAAGCGACAACAAGTTTTAACAACTTAAGTGCGGTGTTAGCTAGCCAAGTAGAAATTAGATAACATTCGTATAATGTTCGACCTTATAAGTAAAGCGTCCTATTAGTTTTAATGCTTTATGCTGGCTGACTAAATAGTTAAGTATTTGATAATCTTATTCTGAAATAAAGTGAACTCGAAACTCACAAGAAGGTTTATTAAAACGCACAATCATTTAAAGACTATAAATGCCTTGTTCTTTCTCAAAACAATGTAAGGATGAGATGTACTATCCATCACACTGTAATTTCAATAAAAATATCTATTGTAAATAAACTTTATTCATCCAGTCCTACTTGAAGGGTTACTAAACAGTTTCCTAAACGATATTATATAATGAAACAAAAAATATTTAAGCAATCTTAAATTTATAAACTGTATACATTCTGCATTCAAGGTATTGATCGATGTTTTCACTGTTCGTGTCTGTTATTTATCTAATTAATTTGTTAAACCTTTAACTATATGAGACTAGGTATCTATTTGTTTTAACAAACCCGGAGGAATAGACACAAATACATGCAATAACAAACATAAATGTACATTACATTAAGAAAAATGCACATTCTTAATACGTCAAAATTACATGTTACGGTCCATCCAAATAACATAGACAAATGTAACGATATAAATAAGATTGATTGTCTGTAAAATCATGTGTAATCTCTATCAGGTAAAGTGTAATTTTCATTATTTTGCTCGTTGGAATTAACCCCAGTAGCAATACTCATTAGTAATTTATCCTAAATCTAGCCAAAACGATCACTTATTTGGAATTCTCAAATATTCTGTCCCATGCGGATCTATCGAAACACTGCCTAGATTGTCATTGATCTAATGTATTCGTTTTTTTGCCATTCGCGGTTACGAGGATCGTCTAATATGGATGTGTCAATTAAAGTAAAACGAATCTTTTAAACGTTACGAATTTGTATTATCTTTATTTGGTCTGTGATCTACCGGACTTAGCGCCTTGGATTATATATTTACGTTTGAGATTCACATGTCAATTGTAGGTACCGTATCTTTGTAATGTCGTATTTTAGAAACTTCCTGCACTTTCTTTAAGGGTATTGTTATCCGTTGATATCCGTTATTATTGATTGAAAATAGTTACCTTTCTATTTCATTTCACCACGTTTATTTCCCAATTACTTTGAAACTTTGTCCCATTATATATTTAATTTACCAGTAACAAAGTGGAAATACCAAAGCTTCACTTACTTCTGCTTTAAAACAATTGTTTTCTGGACGTTTGTTTCATCATCATCAACCAACCGATAGACGTCCACTGTTGGATATAGGTCTCCTCCAATAAGAGGGGACTTGCCATAATTGCCACGCTTGGCAGACGATTTGCCGATCGCAATAGGTATGTGTGGTACTTAGAGGATGCTGTTCCCCATCCCTGGTTTATCCCTTAGTCACTTTTTACGATACCCGCGGTAAAATATGGGGTGGTACCGGCACCACACGACTGGATGTTTGTTTCTTCCTTGTAAAATAATCTCTTGTTGAATATAAAAATTATACTAGGTATTTACGCCTCAATCACAATCCTAATGCACGATTAACATCGCGCTTTCGCGATTTGAGAAATCCCGAAAATCTGGTGGTTTACCGCCAACCCATTGTGAACTTTACACGGTTGAAATTACTAACGGGCGCCTTTCATTCGACTTGCAGCTTCTTGTTTATATTTGTTCAGTTTATTAGTCAATTCAATAAACAAATAGACCATCAAAAGTGTAATATTTAAAAGGTGGGTCAATATTTCAAATACTTAGATAGCTTATCATTGTGATTGATTATTTCGCAGTATCAGTATTTTATAAACTCCTTTTACGCATATAGGCTTATACAGACTCTGATGGTGTAATAAATTCATAATGACATAATTATGTTTGAAAATATTAATTAAAAAAAATATATGGGCAAAATGTTGAGAAACCCAGTAGAGTACGTAGTTGATTGTCTAATCGGTTTTTATTAAGATTCATTATTATCAATTGAAGCTTGTGTTGATTTTAATGTTCGTTATTAAAGGATCAAGTTTATCTACCATATTATATTTGGATATTAACGTATATTTTTTAATTTTTGTTATAGCGGTTGACGTAGTTATGTTTTGCCAAAATCTCGCCTGATGTTAAGTGACCATGTGATTTCATATAGCAGGTAACATAATATTTACCTTAACTAATAGTTTAGCTTAAACTATTCGAACTCACGTAATACGATGTGGTTTCCGAATAAGCTATAACTTAGCCATCGTCACTTGAAAAAGAATGAAATTGAATTTATATTACTTAAAAAATTTATAGTGATCATCTCCCTACCCTTATCTTCCACTTCCATTCCTCTCTATTTGCAGTCCTCTCCGCATTCACTCCTTTTCTAAACATACTATCTTTTACACAATCCATCCGTCTCAACTTTGGTCTTCCCCTTTCTATATAACCGTCCACATTCATACCCAATACCTTTCTTATAGCATCTTCTCCTCCCTCCGCATCATACTAAACAAAGTTATAGTATCGTAAATAGTATTGTAAATCCTACAAAGAGAACCGATCCCCAATGGGGGCAACGGGTTCTCGAATGGCTACCACGCACCGGAAGACGTAGCGTAGGTTGGCCCACAAAGTGGACCGACGACCTGGTGAAGGTCGCGGGAATCCGCGTGATGCGGGTGACGCAAGACCGGTCGTCGTGGAGATCTTTGGGGGAGACCTATATCCAGCAGTGGACGTCTTTCGGTAGAATGGATGGAGCTGACGTTCACGATCGACGATACATTATCAGTACTCGCTGGCGCCATATCTGCACACTTTTTAATGCAATTCCGTCGCTACTTTTCGATACATACTTCATTATTATCACATTCGTAATGGAGATTAGTATCTTGAAATGATTTAATCGAGTGTAAATGTGTTTTCACTATTTCTGTACACGTGTGAACGTTTTATATTTTACAAACACAATACTTGTATATATGTTACCTGATTTGGAAGCTCAGCTCACTTTTTGAATGCTGCATGAATTTGAAATAAAACGTAGTAATAACTGTTATTATTTTAATGTTCCAAAATGTCTACATATGATATCGTGTATACATAGTGCACTGCATGTGCATTGAATGTGCACTACGTGTGCCAGCCGGGGCAAGACTGGCTAACTTATACATTACAATATATAGCGCTGACGCTACAGTTTGTTTCGTAACATTTTATTACAATTTTAAAATGTTAGGTGATGACGTACCCAAGACTGGCGCTGGGTGATGATGAGTGACAATTAGAAAGTGTTCTACCATTACTTTTTTATTTCATCGAGAAGTTTTCTAACATGGAAAGCTCAGGTTCATTGTAGGACATTCAATACAACGATAGGTCGATGCAGTGACCAGACTTCGCTATGTGTTGTTTGTTAAATTTCAATATCTTTTGTTTTCTACCATTTCATCACCCCGAACCGTTTTCTGAATCGTTGGTAATATTTTAACATTAATAGGCGTCTTTTTCGTGTCAAAATTGAATACATTATTGTAGTTTTTTTATAATCATACGCAATATAGCAACAATAAATGTACGCTATATTTAACCGTTCGAAATAATATTAATTGTATGTCGTATGCATATTTTAAGATCTATAAACTTTACCTGTCTCATTCTAATACGTGATAGAATGATGCGTATAAATCACATGAGAAACGGGATGGAACGACTCTCTGCGCTCCTTCTCCGCAATGTTTTAAGCCTATTTCTGATCATCCGGAAAAAAGCAATCGAGTCCACTGCATCGCGAAACAGTGGTACCAGTGCGCTGGCTGATTAATTCAACACATATCACATTGTACTTAGGAACATAGTTAGAAATAGAATGAGCTAAATACATGCACGTTTATTTACAAATGGTCATGTCCCAGGATGATAAAAATATAAATTTAATAAAAAAAATTATGGATAGATAATTTGCAGAAGATTTTAAAATAATCACTCTGCAGGCCCATAACCTTTAAGAAGGTAAGTGATTTGATCAAACGCCTTGACTGTTAGGCTAAATTTGACTTATCATATTAATTTTGGAGATTTGATCAAATCTCAATTCCTAAATGAGATTTCTATTTTTATCATCTTTCTCGATATTGTATGCAAAGCAACAGCTCAAGCTGAAGTTTCTACGATTGTGGTACATTACACTAGTTCGGTGAATCTTTAAAGGGCTTTATAACTAACAACACAGTCAATTCGGGATAGATACAATTGTTATTCTGATTTACAACTCCACTACCGAAATTTTATTTTCAATTATTAAACAGAACGTATCGTATTTGAAAGAAAACGTCTGCAACTCACTATAATCTATTGTGTATCCTTGTTTACTGTTCCATTTACCTACTTGTTAGTAATTTGGTCATGTAACTCTGTCGAAGGTCACATTTGTCACGTATTTTTTCTCTTTTTCGCTTTAAAATCATCTATTTTTGGTCATATTCAATGTATTTACTTATACGAAATACATGCATTGATTTTTTATTTACGAAATACATCTGCGTGGCTTTTTCAGATGTTTTATTTAATATTCTTAGCGGGTTCAAAGGTGGGGCGCCCGAGACGCTCGTCAAAAAGGGTTGCCAGATATGTGAAAAAAATCGGACAAGAACATATATTTTATCATTTAGATAGGGTTAAATATTGGGATAAACTTAGCTGCGCTTATTTTTATCAAATTCATTTTTAAAGTTTTGACCTCTCGCCTTTTAAGCCTACGCTTAAAGGGATAACACAACAAATATTGTGTTATTTTGGGAGGGATATCACCGCGTAATATTTGTAATGGCGCATGATGGATCGTGGGAGTCCGCTGAATGCGGGTGGCACAAAACCGGTCGTCTTGGAGATATTTTCAAGATACCTATGTCCAGCAGTAGACGTTTTAAGATTGAATGAATGGATGGATTTTAATTTTGAAGATCATCATATAGTGAAATGTTTTTTTTTATTTGCGTATCCAACCACGGCCATTTAAGCCTAAATAATCCAATTATTCACCACTCAACTCTTGTACGTCATTACTAAAAAAGACTTTTATTTCAAATGCGTAAGTTAGTTACATCGTTAGTTTATAAATGTATTGTGTACAGGGAGAAACGTCAAATTATTCTAGATAAGACTTGTTTTCACCCGGTTTGTTTTTAAACGATATGCCATTCGATTGATTGCTTACAATTGATTTGTGGTCTGGTCACTTCGTTTCTGATATACCTATACGTATTCGATAAATCTGTTTGTTTCCCTTGTCCCGATATAAATATGTGACAGTCTAAATATAGACAGTGATATTGTAAAAGTCTAAACCTATTTATATTCGAAAACTAGATCACTGGAAATCTACTTTCTTTTAATATGGAATCTCAGTCCATTTTTTCTGACAGATCTGACGGACTGTGATCTAAAACATTAAAGAAAAAAATGATTAAAATTTCGGATTTCAGTAAGTATAACAGATTGAGATCGCATATTGTAACCGACCGTTAATCGATTTCAATGTAATTTTCAGATTAACATGTAGCTCAAAAACCAGATTGAAATTACGCTTTTTGTAATAAAAACATGTGAATATTCACTCAATGACCGGATTACGTATACGAAATCCGTCAAACCAAAATTATTCTTTGTGTTTTTTTTTTAGACACACCGTAACACCGCCACGAGACCTTTACTAAATAACTAAAAACATACATGCACTTGCTACGCACTTCACGCGTACGTTATCTTAGCTTAGAACGTTACGTTTTACCAACGGGAACGTTTTGATTGATGATAATAATCCGCGATAATAAATTTTAATTACTATATCACGTGGTTATCACATGATCTGTGACGTGTTCGCCGCAGCCGGTGCTCGGTTTGTGGAGTCAGACGATTAGCTACCAGGATCAGTTAACGTTCATAGTCGAAGCGCCGGTGGCATCACAGTCGCGCTCAGAATATTTCGGTGAACGAAAGATCATGACAAAACCATAGCATAAATTATACCAGGCATGTTCTAATACCTGCCTGGTTTCAAACACATCCATTAAATTTATAGTCATACAATGAATTGATTAGCGTAAGGCGTTGGTGTTTGCGAATTAAGATGTTTCCAATTCGTGTAATAAAAATATATTTTGTTATAGTTAGTTTTAATGTAAAAATCAGAACATCGAAAAAGAAAATGAAAATGCATACACAGTAAAAGGCTTTAGATAATTGTCATGGTTGGACTTTAAATTTTGCGTAATTCGAGCAGGCCCAAGTGCTTCATCCTCTCTTACAAGAACAAACAAGCATCACTTGTTCCTGGTGAACCATCTGTTATCACTTGTCTGTGACGCGCGTGATAATAGCTTTAAACGTCAATGTTGATATAAAAAATATTTAGTTTTATGTTATCAGTGACATAAGGCTTATTTCTATTGTGAAAAATATTTTTAAATTTCACAGTGTCTCAATTTTATCGCCGACAGAGCATAGAAATTGTTTTTAGCAACAGAATGTATCTCTTGAATTTATATATTTTAATTCTATTATTGGAATATTTATTACAAGTTTAGTCTTATTAGTAGGTAGATTCATTGTACCGTCCCTAACAACAATTTTTATTTTAGATCTATGGTCTTCAAATACTGTGTACATTATATAAAGAATCTAAACGTGTCTCTTCAATATAAAATAATATACTTGCTTACTCGCGATCCAGTTACATCTTTTTTTAAATGGCTAATATTCACAAAGGTAGTTCGGTCTATCTGTTACAAAACATTTTTATTTTACATATTCTGTGTCCCGCTTCTTCTAATAATAGAAACTCAATGCTGGCCTCTTTTAACTCTATTATAGTACCAAGTTCTATTAATTCTAAATTCAATTTAATATTAACCAACTATCGAATAACTATCGCCGTATCAGCCCTATCGTATATGGATGACAGGGACATAAGGGCACCGACTTATATAAAATTGCTAATTTTATCCACGATCTTTACCTCCACTTGCTCTTCGCCAAAATCTGGTAGAAGAACCTCACGAGAAATTTCAGTACAAGGCCTGTATAGGGCAAGCTACGCCACTATCGATGATGATGGCGCAGTTGATAATACGGTCGGATACTACGTCAATGGACGCGCGTTCGAGCCCACTTACCCAACTTTAAACTCAGCCTGAGCTTCCGGTGAAAGAAAACATCGCATGGTGGTAGGGAAATAATACTACCACTACCGGGTAGCAACCACTGTCAAGTTTAAAAAGCTGTCAACAAATACCAATAGAAGTGTTCCGGCAGCATTGCTAGAGAACTAGTACCTCTAGGCTTAGTCCTTATCATCCTGGACCACATCGTCACTTGAAAGAGATTGTGGTCAAAGCACTCAGCCTATATAATGCAAAAAAATACTATCATTAATCTATTAACCTACTTAACATCCAAATTAACACATGGTAAATTTCCATTTCAGCTGTTTGAAACATTTTTGTTCCGCATATTATTGCAAAATTGATTCTCATATATTAAGATCTCCTTACGTTATGACCATGTACTCGTATAACTGGTCATGTTTAGTTCTGAAATTCTTCCATGTATACACACACTGTGATCTATTAAAATACGTCGTCGTAAAATAATTAGTTCCTGGTACTATGCTATTCGCAGTTTAGAGTACAGACGTTGCGTTACTATGCCCATATTTAAGGAGATTCCCTTATCGCACTGTTTCACCATAGCCGCGTGTATTATTTAAATGCAATCAATATAAGGACCTTTACTTAATAGTACCTAGTTGATAAATTAATCTCTTATGCGAATGTTCAATAAAATATATTATGTTTTCCCAACAATACATTTTGACTGGCGATAATAAAGATTATAGACGTAAATTATGTTAACGTTGAAATCACTGAAAAATACCTTGGATATTTCCTAATCTAAAAGATTAATTTTTATCTAAAAAAATTGTTGTTCGTAAACCAAATAATACGCCTGGATTAAATTTCAGAAATCTGGTATAGAAAATATACCTTGATACATGTTGTTGTCGTTAACATTATTATTATCTAGACTTTTATCCTCGAAGAATGTAGATATGATGTATTAAATGATTTAGATATAGTTATAGAAAAATAATTATATTCAATACGGATTATGAAATATCTTGTCTTTGCAAAAAAAAAAGGTATAATTTGTATTTGGATATTGTTTTTATATTACGTAGATCGATGTGGGTTCTATTTCTACACTCAGCTAGAGATAGAAAGAAAGCATAATAATATAGCAGCATCTCTTACTGTCTACTTTGTTATCAAGCTAAAGAGAAGTTGAAAATTTGTCACCAAGTCAATTTGTTATTCAGTTCTCCTAGCATCTTCTGCCAAATTACCAGGTTAAATTTTATTATAACGAATTACTTTTGTTTTTTATTTTTCATCCATGACATCAATTTAGTATCTTGACGACTTATTCGGAATTAATAAAACATAGTTAAACGCAAATGTCTATATCCAATAACATTACGGTTTAACAAACGAGAAATCATAAACTACCAAAAAATGTACATAATAATTTTACAAATGAAAACATCACTGTGAAGTATGTCTAGAAATAAATATAATTAATTTTATAATATAACACACGCTAACAAACACGTCAAAACTATTAACCAACTAGAAACATCAGTTGATGGGCAACTAAGATTAAAATCAAACACGACTATTTACATTAATTACGTTAAAGATATCAAAAATCAAAATACAAACAAACGGTGTAAATATTAAAACTTGTGACGATATAATACTTAGAACAGGAAAGCCCGTATAAATTCTGTATAGCTGACGTTACATAAATATTAAATATTTAGCTGGTAAGCGACCATACCGCTAAACATGTAAAAGGATTTTTTGTTATCAAAATCTCGCCTATCGCCACCGTATCATGCATCATCATTCATCATATGAAATCTTGACGTTGCTTCGATCAGTTTCGGCGCTTGCTGTGTGCCATTTTGATAAACACTGTCACCAAGGAAAGATCGTCACCTAAATTTGTGTTAAATTACATAACCTCAGTGGTATTGCGTAAGATCTAATCGACATACTTTTTCAATTACTTGGCACTGTTTATTTATTTTTTTTCATCTTATTTCAAATGTAAGTAACATTGTATTAATAGGCTCGCAAATATTGTTGGTTTATTTTCTTTAATTTCCTCTCTTTTTTTTCTCATCAATTGTCCAAATGGTCTGTATTAAGTTTTTGTTTATAGATTGAAATATGAGTAATATTTATTTTGAGGCTAAATAATTATTTTGAAAAATCGTTGTGTTTATTATGAATCTGTATGAAACGTGTAACGTGTATTTGGAAATATATAATAGTTATCACACCAATTACAAAAGCGTCATTTACCGCATCGATCATATTATTATCTAAATCTTGTATTATGTCACTAAATACTTTAAATATTAAAGCAAAATCGGCTCGAGTTATAAACGTGATATTTTTATTCCAAACAATTAGAGAACATAAGTATTATTTAAAAAAAAGTGGTAAAAGTGATAGTGATTCCCGCCGGTATATTTATGTAAATAAGTGATAATGTGTTTCAACGAAAGTGATTTAACTTAGTGATAATGTCAGTGAGGTGATGATAAGACCGGCCATTCGGCTGTAGTCTTAGGACATACGGAAACATTCCTCTATTAAAAATTCTAACCCAGGGCCCAGCGGAAAACAGGAAGGATATCTGCAAAATGACCAAGGGCCCTCGGAAGGTGAAACTAGTCATTGTAGTCAACAATAAGAAAGAGTGAGTATATATTATTGATTTATCTATAGTTTAACCTAATGAACCTAATGAACTGCCTCGGTGGCGCAGTTGTATTACAGTGCGACTGCCTTTCTGAAGTCTCGGGTTCGATCCCCGGGTCGGGTTAAGTGGTATTGGGTTTTTCTACTCAGTATCATCCCGGAGTTTGGAATTTGTGCCCGATATGGCGACAGGCTCGCCCCCTGTCACATCTGGGACGGAACTAAGCTCGGCGAAATGTGGGTGGTGTAGTTCGCTATTTCACCTCTGCCTAACCCTTCGGAGATAACAGGTGTGAGCTTATGTTATGTAATTTAAATATAAAACGTCCATTTATAAAATCTATCACTTTACCATAGTTTATTGAGATTAAAAAAAAATCTAACGGTCTCAAACAAAAGATTTTCAAACGACTTCAAATTAAACTTGAATTTATTATAGCTAGCATTTGGATTAAAGAAATCAAAGTTTTACAAATTCTTTATCAAGTCATATCCTAAATAGGAATAATAAATGGAGGTCATGGTAAATTCAAACCACAACAGTATTGTATGGAAAATGTAGAGATGGGTGTTAACGTAGCCAACATACGTGCGACGGATGAAAACCAATTTGATACCCATTACAGCACTTAATTAACTTGATGATGTGATAATGCTATTTGCATATAATCGGTTTCAACGTACGGTACACGTTCATTTAATTCTGTGATATTCATTCAACTCATTTTAATAATATATTTTTATAAACATCTGTCATGCCGTTGGATGTTTTAGTACATTTGGGTTATTGCGGAATTATTTATTATTAATTCATTCTTAATTTGTGATTTGAGTTTGGTAATTATTTTTTTCATCGGCCACGATATTTGCATCATCATATACCAAGAACGCTGGTGGTAAATATAGTCCGCAATTTTGCCTTTTGTGGGCAACCCTTTTTTTAGTAGTAGCTATGATATCAAAAAGTGCTTTAAAATGGAGTAACAAGTAAACTATTTGAAAAAATTAATTTAATAACAGACTCTTACTTTCTTTTGTAATTTATTGGATCGAATTTGGGCAATGCTATAATTGTATATCTTTAACTTTTTATATTTAGTTTGGTAAGGTAAGAAATTTCTGTAGTTTTGAATAACAAAATGAAGTGTGTTGATAAAATTGTTTATAGATATAAAGAAAGAAAGAAAGAAACATTTACTCGACACCAAATAAGCCTAACACACAAGATACAATAATAAATACTCATTTAAAGTAGACCGTAATTTTTCCCACCCATAAATATGTAGGATATAATAGATAAAAACGAAACCGCGAATCTTGACTAGCGCATTATAAACATGAATGATTACTGACACGTCATTAATGATTGTAATCACGATGGTTACGCGGAAACTATGCCACGATGGTGTGTGTGTGTGTGTGGCAGCCACAAGCGCAGTTCGTTCGCCAACTTGTAACGCGATTTGCCACGTCCTTGGTCATAGGAAGAGCGTTATTTGTCGCTTACGTTCAAGGTTAGATATTACGGTTCAAGTTACAGACGTTTAGCGTTTTTATATTAGTTGTTTATTTAAATTGGTTAGTTCACATTTTTTATTATCAGTATTTATTTATTTATTGTATTATTATTAGATTTAGTATTTGACTAAAACGCTTTGAAATATTACGTGACAACCTGATGGTAATATGCTAATCCTCTGAAAATCTGCCAAAACAAATTTATACGATGCTTGGTAACAGTTATTCAACTTGAGGGTGATAGATACCTAGCGGGTATTAAAATTACTTGTTTCAATGCGCCTAAAGTTAAATCTCGCAGTAGTATATACTCGCCTTTTTTTTTTTTGACGGGGGGAAATGCATGTATATACTCGCCTAGCCTTTGCATGGGTTATATAGAAATTATAAATTTTAAATAAATATATATATATATATATAGTCCAATGTTGCACGGTGAAAGAATTTTTAAAATCAGTTTAGATGTTTTTAAATTCACATTGATTAATGCGACATATGACCGCACAACCGATGTGCAATCATCACTTTTTTCTAGCTTCCTTAATTTTTATTTGGTAAATTTTTATTTTATTTTCTTAAAAATTTGAGATCATATTATTATATCATTTTTTAAATTACTTTTATTAATTTTGTATATTTTTGTATACGAACGTGTTTCATTGTAGAACTGAATTAATGATCATTTTTCAAAGTAAAATTACTTTTTTTTAAGAACGACGCTCTTCGCTTTAGACTCGTCCATCGCGTCAATTAACGGGTTAATTGTAATAGCCCTCATCTGTGGGAACTGTATCACTTATAAACCGACTGTTGGATAAATACTGAAATATTTTGATGGGTCCTAATACTATATGTTTACGACACTTGCCGCGTAACACGAGATTCATTGTCTATTAGGATCCTCTATCTAATACCTACTCGCAACATTTCCGCGATGTTTTATTATTGAATAAACTTTTTTACACCGCTAAAATCATGAAAACAGATTGGTCTACTTTTGCTACAGATATTGTCCAAGTAGATACGGACGGTAAAGCATAGAATTAACGCAGCATGGATGAAATGGCGGCAGGTTACGGTTACTACGTGTGATCCGCAAATCCCCTTTAAATTAAAGGGGAAGATTTACAAGAACATAATACGACCTCTCGTCTTGTATGGATCAATGTTACCCTATAAAGATGACGGACGAAAGAAGATTACATGCAGCTGAGATGCGAATGTTGAGATGGATGTGTGGGGGAACAAGAATGGACAGGATTAGGAATGAGTATATTAGAGGAAGTTTGAAAGTGGCGCCAATAACAGACAAGTTAAGAGGCGATCGTTTATCCTGGTATGGACATGTGATGCGCAGGGAGAAAGAGAATGTTGTAAGAAAGGTATTGGATATGAATGTGGACGGTTACATGGGAAGGGGAAGACCAAAGAAAAGACGGATGGACTGTGTGAAAGATGATATGTTTAGAAAACGAGTGAATGCGGAGATGACAACAAATAGAGAGGAATGGAAGAGGAAGACATGTTGCGCCGACCCCAAATAAAAATGGGAAAAATGTAGGGAGATGATGATATTGTCCAAGTAAGATATTAGGGAGAAATTACTGTATTAAAAAAAGTCAAAATCGATTTGATTAAACTATAGCAGATAGGTTCCCTATTGTGAAGTTTTTTGCCACGATAATTTTTACATATAATTGAATAATTTTTCGGGAAGTCACTTGAAAGAGGGTCACACTGTTTAAAGCTGTATTTAACAAACATCAAACTTTGAAGCACTGATGGTTCAGTGATTCCGAATCGATTGACGTACTAAGCTTAAGGTTTATGTAAAGCAAAACATTATTGGCATAAAGAATTCATATCATGATGGTGAAGGATGTTCTAATGTTTCCTTGGCTAGCTATCATTCTAAAGTTTTTTAAACGTTTAACGCCATGGAACAAATTATCAGTTATCATCAGATGAGGTTGTTGTTAAAATCTATTACAGTATTAACAAAAAAAGAATAAAAAAATACATGTGTATGTATGAATGAGCACTAATTATAGGAAGCGGTAAAGTATCCGGACGCGAAACTTGACAATCAGCATACACTATGTATTGCCGATAGATCACGTAGTATTCGTCCGCGGTTAACAACGGTGAGATAAATACATTTATATTTTCTGTTATTATAACGACTTCAGAAATAAAAATAAAGAACGTATAGGGATGTTAATATTGTGTAAGGGTCTATATAAGCTAGCACAGTCCTGTATCACTACGACCTCGGGTGATTAATTATGATCGCCCTATACTGCTAAATTTAACTGACTAGATTTATTGTAAAGTCTTTTTACCAGAGAGCGTCTGTTCCAAATCCGGGAGCAACACGTGCTTACTCAAGACTCGATTGGATATATTCTCTTGTGTTCTGGGATGCCAATGATATATATCTCGTATTTGCTCAAATAACCGTTTTCAGCGTTAGCTCTCACTAGTACTTGCAGCTGATTCCTAATGAGCATCTCTAGAATAAATTTCTTCAGGAATTTTTTTTCAGAATTCTATAGCTTTACATTTACAAGTATTAGTCAATCTAATTAGTTTTTTAGAGACACCATAGAAAAGATACGTATATAATTAAAAAATAAATAAATATTTTAAAAATATAGGTACTTAGAAAAAGTAATAATAATACCTAATAATCTATATTAGTCTGACAATTTTATATGTAGAAAATACTGTTTCCTAGTAACGGTAATATAACAATAAAATAAGATGGTGAAAAACTATTTGAGTCTTTTCTTCCCGTGCATTCTTCAAAACCTAAATATATCAACATTAGATACCTATATAACAGTTCAAGTACTATCCGGAATAGCTGTCATTGTGCTGTAAATCTGAGTATTGAGTGATATTAAAATTATATAAAATTCAGTAAATTACCGTAAAGTACATTAATCAAAAACAATATTATTTAAATTGGTAACCTTTTACATGATATTGTTTTTGTGTGAATACATGAAATGCAAACGAAATAAAAACATAAAGTTAATTTCCAATTAATTTTAATAAAGTACCATTTTACTATATCACAAATTTACCACATTATAAAAATATCCAGAGGAAAAAAAATTGAACATTATTGAAATGACGCTTTCTTGAAAATAAAATACTGACATTGGCAAATGCTACCGCGGAGCCAATTGGAAAAAAAAAATAACGAAACGATCGCGGAGTTTTTGCCAAAATCTAAGCCCGTTATTAACACACTTTAATGTTGTTGTTTTTTACACGCAAGCGAGACTGGATTGGAAATAATAACACGAAAACTGAACGTTGAGATATTACAAAAACGTTTCGAATAGTCGTATAAAAATAGCCGCCATTTTTCTATAGCCTATATTATATCGACGTGACACTCGCACCAAATCGCCATTAGACTATCTAAGTTGATAAAATTTAGAAATCCTTGCCATTAATAGGACATAGTTAACCTCGAAAACTCCTGGGTAAGAAGTTAATGCGACAGTCACGCCTCACGCACGACCAGCAAGCGTTTATAAATAAATACTACAAACAAGTGGCGACTTTTCTTGCGTCAAACTTTGATATTACTGTTAAATGGTTTGTAAGGACGCTTCGCGAGGCGATTGTCTATCGCAGTCACGATATTATATAACTCGAAAATATACTTTTTCTATATCAAAACGAATTACTAATAACTAGCTGTATGGCCACGGCTCTACCCGTGTCTCGTATATTCTTCGCTTTCCTGTAAAACTATCCACTGAAACTTTTTGTTTTTAATTTTTTTATGCGGAATCCTAATCATTTCCCTGAAATTATTTTTGTTACTAACAGAAAGCAAAGATACTTCTCACAAATTCAAACACCTACCAGTAAAACTGTCCTTTGAATCGGATTTTATTTACAAATTTTCATGGATTTGTATTTTTTTACTTGGAATCCTAATTATTTTCTAAAACTTTCTAAAATTTTCTAAAACTCAAGTGGCCTAAGTTACGCGTAGTAACTTCAGCTATCTAACAAAAACAGTTCCGTTCAAATAGCTCCAGCGGTTCCGGAGGTTAGCCGGAATAAACAGACAGATAGAGAAAAATTTGAAAAATTGCATTTTTGTAAGTATCATATACACATTAAGAATATTATTAAGAGTATTTAGAAGAAAAAAAACAGTCACTTCTATTTTATATATTAACGAACAGAAATTTATTTTCTTTGATCGATTTTACATCTCGCTATGTTCTTGTTGTCTTTCATTATACATACTTACATATTTATTACATATTAAAAACAGTCTGGGCTTCACGACGAGTGCCTTCAGTATTCGCCCCAAAGTTACGGTGAAGTTGTAAAGGCCCTTCCGGTCGACAGCATTAGCTAAGTTAAAAAAAACTGCACTTCAATGTTATTTATTAATATAGATAAATAAATGTTTGCCTACTGGAGGAAATTCGATTAAAGTCATAATGAATATTTCAGAAAAAATAGAAAACACCGTCTTCTTTTTATTAAGATTACGCAACATTTTTACTCCCTCTCCTTGTTGACAAGCAAAAGAAAGCAATGCTCTTACCAATGCGTCCAATGATAACGTGAATATTGCCATAATTTGAAACATAAAACGAAGATTAATAGTAAATATTGCTTACGTAATCAAAAATAAGCAAACCAAAACTCCCCGGCCGTCATTGATGCTTATTTGATACTGAAACTGTTCCTAATACTCGTCAATAGTTACTGAAAAAAAATCGAACGCCAAATAGAGAAGACAAAAGTGGTGAACTTTTATATCTTTGCTTATTTATATAAAATATTCATTAGATTATTACGTTTCTACGATTAAAACGGTGAATAACACGTTGGTTCTTATCCTGTATTTTAATGTGTGTGTATTCACAGAGCATTGAAAAGTTTATTAAATATCAAGTAATGCTGCCGTAAAATGTGTTTGGTAATAGATTGTTGAAAAATTGAGGGTTGGAGGAAGGTACTGGATGGCTATTATTGTTTTATCACATCGATTTCCTACGTGAACTCGAACCTACGTCCGTTGATACTGTATCCGAGCAAATTACCACCGAGCCATCATGGCTTCAATAAACGCGAGTAGAGCCGAGGGCATAACAGAGTCTCCATAAGCCATGGGGCACGCGGTTGTAATTCAACGCAGAAGCCGTTTCGCGATTTTTCGTCTGCGCGCGCGCGTTCTAAATACGATATTAATTGATGAAATATTTTGATAGCATTCAAGGGTCAAACGGATCGTTTGGAATCGAACAGCGTACTTCATTACATGACGCTCGATATGACACATCCGTTCATTATAAGAACTCCGCGACGGTCCATTGAATCGATCGTTATGAGAAATTTTATGTTTATATCCTAGCTCATTAAGATGATGCAGTTCTGAGTTCAGATTTTATAGAAGTGCTAACTTCTTTAGTGGCGTCGAGCGATTCTCGATTACCAATGCTATGACGTCAGCCGTCAACGTGCTACAGTATGTCAAGTATGAGATGGCGTTTATGTGCTAGCGCTCAGAGATAAATATTAAAATTTATAATTGTATGTTTTGATTACGAATAAACTATGCTAAATGAAAATGTATATAATTATTCGTCAATAGCCAATAATAAAATTAATAAAAACCAGACATATGTTTATTTGAAATGTTAATAGTTTCAATTAACAAATTATAACATTTTAATTACCCTTAATGTAATTTTAAAATTAAAGAAACAGTTTTTTTAGAGTTACGAGTTTTCACTTCTGTTGGACCGGTTGACTATTTTTTTTTTCTGTTAGAATATAGATAATATTTTTTATGTATACTACTCAAAATTTTTTAATTGTAATTGTATTTTATTTTTCTAATCTAATAACTATAAAGGCTTTTATTTACTTTTATTTATTATCTATGTACGATAGCGGCATCGCTCGTCTATATGAATTTAATCCTTACGATATTTATACCAACAATACAATTTTTAACATTTTTGTCTGTCTGCCTGTTTGTTCCGGCTAATATCCGGAACGGCTGGACCAATTGGGACGGGACTTTTCTGATATATAATTTAAATTATTCCGCATAACTTATTTTTCGAAAATAATTAAGGATCTGCGTGCAAAAACTAAAACTCATACAAGTTTGAATAAAATCCGTTTTAAATGCAAAATTTTACGGGCAAGTGTTTAAATTTATGAGAAATATTTTTACTTTATCTTAGTACTAACTAGGAAAATTATTAGGGACCCGTATAAAGGAATTAAATCGCAGTGAAGAATACATGAAAACCGGGCGCAGCCGCGGGCACACCTAGTAGTAAATCTTCTTCTCATTCGTAACGGTACGGAGAAACATTAAGTTTACTAAATCACGGCTCTTACTATACCATTAGCATAGAGTATTAAGATTCTACAATTATTCCATTCACAGTTACTAGCTTGAACTAGCCATCAATGGGCATAATATAAATGCATTTGGAGTTTAATTCTTATTCATTCGATATTTTATTATAATGTCATTTTCCTCATTCGACTTAAAATAATTATAAATGACTTGTCGTTATTTGAATTCACTATTTAATATCGTAACCGATTGACGAAATTGTGAAGGTTATCAACTGAAATTATCTCCCAGTACGTCCAGGAAATTTTTATTTTTGTCAGAGGTTTCTATGTTTTTGTTTGACAAATGTCTTGTCAAATGTCGAATCTATAAATATGCTAGAATATACTTATTTACTTTAACTCATATTAATATGTCAATTGCCCATAAAAATGAGACAATTGGAAGACAATAGGAAAACAACGGAAAGCTGGCGTAAACGCCAGGTTAGTGCTCAAGAGGAAATCAGAAAAATACAAAAAAGGGAAACTTTGACGATCCTTTATTATGTATTATATAACCTTCTACATATACTTCAAAATTATCAATTCAATGGTAACTTACTTTTAATGTTTTACCACAACAAATTGTCAGCCAGGTTAAATTGTGAATAAATGGTGCAACATCGATAGAATCGTCTTAAAGTAAATAAATGTGTTAGACATATTGTCGTATGTATAAGAATAGGACTCCTGCCACCAGTAAAGCACACATAATACAAGCCGCGACATATATTAACATACACACTCGCATACTAAGGAGGTTATTGAAGCCCAACCGCGGCACGATTCTATTCATTTTTTACCACAAGAGTACTCTATTATATATTTACTGATTCCTTAAATAAATAATAAAGTAATAAATACTCACATAATTAAAAACACATTTTATAGAAAATGAGATCCACAATATTAATCCCAAAGACCTATTTATGAAATCATTATTATTTAGGGTTAGCAAGAAAAAACAGAAGCTTCTCATATCAAGAATAAAGAATCAGTTTCCTAAAATGGACTAAAGTAAAACACTATATAGACGATCGTCCATGAAGTTTGAATATGTACGAACGAAGCCGCGGGTGCATCTAGTTAAAACATATTAGAAATACTATAAAAAGTACATCAGTAACAATTTTAACGTTACCAGTATTATGAAAGAAATGTGGCACCGATACTTAATTAATTAAATCCGATAATATTCATTTATATTATTTTTTAATTAAACCTATTTAATCTAATGTAAACGACTGCAGCTCTTCAAATAAGCGGTTTCTTGTGTAATCCAATATGAACAAACATTATTACTATCAAACATATGGTTTGCGAGCGTTGTTGTACGGCCGTGCCTATACTGATGCCGTCTGTCGGTTTAAATTTATAACTAATTCGAAATCATTTTTCATAAAACATACTTCAGTTAATTATAAATATTCTTAATATGTCGATTACCCATAAAAAATGAGACAATAGGAAAACAATGGGAAGCTGGCGTAAACGCCAGGTTAGTGCTCAAGGGGTTAAAAGTGTGTCCCTAAAAGACTAATACAAATTAAACTTACAACGAATACTATACTGTTTAAATATTGGAAATAATCACGACTATAGATATTTATATCTGAATTCAATATGGCGTTTTCGACATATCTGTGTGTAGTTTTTCGCTCGTTTATTATTTTTAATTCATATTTGTCGTAATAAACTAAAGACGGTTATTAGTTTAGATTTTAGATAACTAGATTAGAGATAGGTTATGTTCGTTTGTTGGCGCTAGCAAGACGTAAGCTAATGTGAAATTATTTGTTTGTTGCAGCCCGCCAACATTCAAAACTTTGACGCCGACATCACGCACGCAACTGAAGCAACAGTTGATGCGAGAGCATGCTCAGGAACAACTGCGAAGAGAATCACAAGTGAGTGTACCATTTGGTATTGACATATCAATTTCTAAAGGTTGGAGGCAAACAGTCAGCCCGTCTCAAAAACTGTGCCATAATTTGATGTATTTGGGACTGACTAGAAAATTATTTAAGCTTTATTTTCTTGTTACTATACAACTGTTGCGATGACACACGGTCAGCTACAAATCTGAAGAATAGATATTTCAGAAATCTATTGCTATCGCGTTTCGCCCCCAATTAAATAGATATACAGCACGAAAGAAAACAAGTGCAACTCGGATTGTTTATGTTATGCAAAATAAACGAATTCATCATTTCGTATTCCCCTGTTTCCTCCCCTAAAACTGGACCGATAATCATTTTTATTTGTCTGATTTGTTTGACGGTCGTCTGAAAACGACGGTGAAAATCAGGCATTTTTCTCATTTTCGAAGGCTCCTGGCAGTTTCTATAATAATCATTTTTTGGAATAAATCAAAACTCACAAACATGCATGGCAGTGGTAGATATATATATTATATATGATATAAATGTATTTAGTATAATGCCAATTATCCAGGGAGGAAATAGGGGAATACGTTTATATGGGATAAATGTCACCCATATTTCCTCTTAAATATATTGCGTATTCTCCTTTTAAACGCAATTCACAACAAATGTAATCAAAATCCAATGCTAAACCACAAGTAAAATAATGTAAAGTGTTATATTTTTCTGGCCCATAGATACAGCAAGCAGGTCAGTCCAAAGACAATGAAGAGAAGAAGAAATCCGCTCCGACGGAGGTGCCTCGGATCACACCGCATGTCGAATTACCCCCACAAGTTCTTCAGGTACACATCGCCTACCTTCTACGTTTCTTTATCTACAAATTGTGATTTTACGTTATACTTTTAAAACTATACCCTTAGTCATGATGGTAAATTGCAGGTCACAAAACTTCCACAACGTTGAAATATAATTAATTCTCAGGGGTTCTAAAATTTTTAATGACGCATATATTGATTTATAGAGTTCTGGTATGTTTGTGTCCAGTTTTTATATATCTTCTGGCCGCAATACAAAATGTATGTTTATGGACTGTGGTTGGATTAATATGGTGACAAAGTTTTATCAAATTCGATATATTAATCTCCAGGTCCGAACAGTTTTGGAGAACCCCACCAGGTATCACGTGATACAGAAACAAAAGAGCCAGGTCCGACAGTACCTCAGTGAGTCCTTCCAACCACATGCACAGGTTAGTTGATTTATGTTTTTATAGATACGTTGTAACTTAAATATTTTATACCATACATAGGAGCATAGCAATATTCGTGCATTGATACTCCGGGTCCTCCTCCGGTGGCGGTCCAAGACATGCTTCGATTCTCAACGGGGGAGGCTCTTGCAGCCGCCGCCAGCGCGATACAGTGACACTGCATGCACTTAGCATTACACGCACACCACACCGCACGTACACTCCTGCACATCACACACAGGTACACAGGTTCTGTAAGGGACCCTTAATTTTTCTTTTCAGAAACCGTAGGGTTTAGCGAGGGTAAATTCTCCGAATTTGTTAATATAGTTAGCAGCACAAGTCGAGGTCAAGGCCGTTTTGGCGCCTTTATGCTAGTTAGCACTTTCGGCGGAGCGCCTTAAGCGCTCGCACCAAAGTTCGGTGAAGCTTTCAAGGTCCTTCTGGTCTTACAGCGTTAGTAAGATCGAAAACAAATTCGTGCATTGTTTTTAATGGAATAGATAGTCGGGTTAGTAGTCGTGAGTAAAAGTTTTGATTGTCTTTGTGCAACCTTTTTTATTGGTACATTTTAGTGAAGCCTGCGAACTTTGTACCGCCGTAGATATAATAAATCAGTTCCATACAAAATGTTCGAGGGAATTATTTTTTTTCATAATTGTTTTTGTAAATTTCGCGATGTAACGATACTTATTATGCTATTCGGGTCAGAGGGCATTCCAAAAAAATCATTAACCATAAAGAACCATAAACATTCAAGTTATAAATACATAGTGTAACTATCCCGACTTTATTTTACTAGAAATATTGTTTTAATAAGCATGTTTGCCTTCTAGAATAAATCTTCATGAATCATCACTTTCGTTCAAGGTTTCCTCCACGACGCGTGGAGCGCCTGTACAGTCAGCGCCGGAGTTAGGTACCAAGACGCCAGCCTCACCCGACCGCGGTTCCACCTCCAGTGTTCTCAGCCCAGGAATATGTTCCGTTGGAACCAATAATTCAGAGGTAAAACATACATTATAATTTAATTTAAAAAAATATATATATAAACGTAGCGATGATGGCGCAATTGTTAGTGCGGTCAGATTCCGCATCGATGGACGCAAATTCGAAGCCACCTATCAAGATCTATAATGAATGTGTGCTTTCGGTGAAGGAAAACATCGTAAGAAAATGGTGGTATGGTATTTTAAGTAAACACCAATAAGTGAGTCCTGGCAGCATTACTTGAAAACCAGGCTCTCTAGGCTTTATGCGTTGCATTACTCTGGACCACATTGTCACTTAACATCAATTGAGATTGTGGTCAAAACGCTGAACTTTCACAGTATAAAAATCTTTCTGATACTTTACAGCATTTGGGGTTTACCACAATCTCAACTGTTGTTAAAAGATGTGGTTTTCATTTACTGTGCCCTTTCCAAACACTGCATGAGACATTACGATCACTTTCTGTTATGTTAGTCCCACATCGGAGTTTGTAATAAAAAATCGCTATTTCTTTTTTTATATTTCGATCTCCGCAAAATGACTTCACCTAGTCTTGCTCAATTGCCCTACCACCTGTCGTCCTATAATAAATAAAGATAATGACTGACAAGCCACTAGTTCTCCAATGAAGTTTTCGTAAATGCATATAGATGCATGGAAATAAATTTTCAACTACTGTCTGGTATCTAACCAGTCGAGCATTAAAATTACTACCATTCTATGATGAAAATCAAGTCGTATCACTAGTCCTTAATTTGCTTCATAGCTGAGTATGTTTATACTATAGGCAGACGAGTTCCTAGAAGATATCCTTTCCTTGGACAGTGGGGCAGGACCGTTGTCGTCATCCGGGCCACCGTCAGCGGCCAGTTCTGTGGCTGGAGACTGTGCACTACTCTCCGATGCAGATATGCACGCTCTAGCCAAGGACAGACAGAAGAAAGACAACCATAATATGAGTTAGTATTTGCTACTATTACTAGTTTTATTAGATTCATATTTGAGTGTTGCTATAGCTAAGATACTAAAAGATGAATTTTGTCGCATTTATTGAAGTTGATGTGAGAGTTAACAGTGACTTTGATTTGTTGCTTTTGATGAATCAGTATAACTAAATCCGGTCAATAGCATTTGATGATGGAACTTATCTAAAAAGATAAATGTGCTAATTTAACTTTTATAATCTTTGGTTACAGTTGAACGTAGACGTCGCTTTAATATAAACGATCGTATAAAAGAACTCGGGACCTTGCTCCCGAAGACCAACGATCCTTTCTACGAGGTGATCAGGGACGTTAGACCGAACAAGGGCACGATATTGAAAAGCAGCGTCGACTACATTAAATGTTTGAGAGACGAAGTCAATAGGCTGAAACAAAGCGAAAAAAGAAGGAAACAGACAGAAATACACAATAGGAAACTAATGTTGAGGATACAGGTAAGGATGCATTTGGAGAGTTTTTACAATGTACGATAACATCTGATACTACCCTAGGTATATACTTAGTAGTATTGCCATATATAGTCAAGTCATATATTCTGAAAGCAAAAACCTTAACCACCACTTGAAACGGTAGACCAGAGAGAATTGCGACGAGGTCAATAATTACCTTAGATACTTCGAAAATATAATATAGCTAGCTCTAACTAGCTCTCTATAGCTCTCTCTCTCTAGCTATAACTTTAATTCTGACTTATAAAACTGTCTTCGACATGGCATCCAAAGATAAGAAGGTGAAACATTATGTTAAATATTCTTGGGGTCACTATTTTGAAGACTGCGTATTCACTTCTTGAGTGTTTCAAAGTTCTACGGGATGGTAAAATTTTCGCATTCTACTGAGTCTCGTCCACATCGGACACGTCGCGTGTGCGAGTTCATCAGTTGTAATTTAGACTCACCTAGAGGTTTTAACCGTGGTAGATGTAGTTCGGTTGATGATGGGGACTCTTAGTAGATACACGACTATTAGATGTCATGATTGTACATAAACTGTACTTTATTTAACATCTGATGTTGTGAAGTTATTTTTCAAAGCTCGTAAAGAACAAGAAACTCTTCGCTGGCACCTATTTTTAGCGAGTCAAGCAACTTCGTATGGCGATCGGATGCTCGGTACGTTACTTGATACGGTTAAGGGTGGATTGTTCCAATTAATTGTCTGTTCTGCCGCCTCCCGCATATACTTATATGTTTAAAAAAAAACTATTAATTTTGAGTATTTACTATAAATTATTTTCAGGAACTTGAACGATTAGCAAGGGTACACGGTCTACCGGTGTCGTCGAGTGAAAGCGGTTGGTCTTCGCCCCATACGGACGATTCGGGTATCGAATCCACTGGCCCAGACAATCCCTTACCGGAAACACCTCGTACTCAACCGGTACGTCATTTGTATCGTTATTATAACTTATAAACGCATCAAGACGTTGACGTTTAGATCACGGCTAATTGGCAGTATTGAGACGCCAACTTTTTTGTTGTCATGCACGTCACTGTCGATTTAACTAAACCGTTTGAACTATCACCTGCGACACGCGTTTACCAAATATCGTTCCGAACATTAATAACCCATTAATCATCATCATTTTGTGTCTGTTTTTGTGTGTATTCATCATCATCATCATCATCATGGATGTATTCACGCGTTCATCGCATCAAAATCATCATAGTGGAAGTTCAACGGCCAGTCTGATCAAGATACGTGCATTATATCTTTACTCTGATTAGCTGGATCTAAACCGATCAAAGTCTCGTAAGGCCCGTTCAGGGTCTCGCCAGAGTAGCAGAGAGCCACCACTGCTATTTCTTGGGTGCGTATGCTACATCAATAAACCTATCATCATCAACTAAAAGACATTCATTACTGGACATAGGTCTCCCCGAAAGGACCAGTCTTGCGGCATTGTTAAATCTATGTTCCTTCAATTTTAATATTATCAATGTTATCTTAATAGGGATTGAAATCCTAGTGTTACTAATCACCACTTCAGCAAAAGCTGTGGCGAAATGGTTTCGTACCTATATTGCCCTATATTGGTCACGACCAACATTCACATAAACACAACCCGGTCATTGTGACATATTTTGACGCATCACGTTCCGGGATTAAACCACACTGTAGATCCAGCAGTTAGTGGAGTGGTGGAGCAATTGAGTCTGACTAGATCGCAGCTATCCTACTTTTGAGAAAAAATTGTCATAGCTTCGAGTTCCAATGTCAGCAAGTGTATTTTAAGCTAGAGGTTTTATGCCCGTTGTAGATGATAACCGGTATGTTAATGCAAACTGTCGATAAATATTCGTTGAAGCGATGATGACGCTGTGGATAGTCCGGCCGGATTCCGCGTCAATCGACGCGGGTTCAAACCCACCTATCCAATTGTAAAATCAGCCTTAGCTTTCGGTGATGGAAAACATCGTGAAGAAACCATAGCATGGAGGTAGGGGATTTTCTCACAATGCTCACCTTGGTAGCTACCACCATCAAGTTCGAAAATCTGTTGGCAAATATCAATAGGTGTGTTCTGACAGCATCCTGAACCACATCGTTACTTAACATCAGGTAAGATTGTGGTCAAAGAAATATGGCTATGCCGTGTATAAAAAAAAAAGATTACCAGTGCTCGTCAAGATTCTCGAAATGTACTTTATTTAACGACAAATACAATTAATAAAACATGACTAACCTACAGGAATAACCAACAACATTAACTTAGCCCGAACCGAATTCAAGAAAGTATAAATTTCTGGCCTTTTGGGACTATTCGGTAATATACGAAATAATGATCGTGTAGCGAACTAGGCCTTTTAGTTTAGAACCAAGGATGGTATTGTCTCAAGATAAGAGGAGTGACAGTAAATTTTCTTGATTTAGGAGGTGATTCTACCGAAATCTGAACCAGCCCCATTAATGGAGCTTGGGGAACCACCACCAGACCTACTCCGGGATATGCCTTCAACAGAATGCCTCTCCGCTCTTGACGCGCTCGGTAATTTTACATTATGCCCTATTTCCTTATACTAAACTATATAAATGTTGACTGATTATTGTGTCATCAAAAACAGACTATAAATAAGGCTGACCAATGAAAACAAACTTAATAATCTTATCAGTAACAAAAACTTATAAAAACATTTCAATTTTATTTAAGAGTGAGAACGTGCTATAAATAAGGTACAAAGTTACTCTATACGTTCTTCCTAAGAGTTATATACTAACACACTAGTTGGGAGTCCGCGGCTGCGCCCGCGTTTCATATGTTCTTTACTGCGTTTTATTTTATTTATAAGGAACCCTAATTATTAGATAAAATAAAACTATTTCTCACAAATTCAAACACTTGCCAGAGAAAATGCGTTGAATTGGATTCTATTCGAAAATTCATGAGTTTTAATGTTTTACGCGGAACCCTAATTATTTTCAAAAATAAAAGTGTTCTAAGTTACGCGGAGTAACTTCTGCCAAAAAAAGACTCGTCAAAATCGCTCCAGCCGCTTCTTAGATTACCCGTAACAAACAGATACACAGACATACAAAAAACAAATTAAAAATGTATTTTTAGTATAGGTATCGTATATACATTCATATGTATTTAGTAAAAAATGTTATTTTCATATTACAAACAGACACTTCAATTCTATTTATTAATATACATTATAGATTGTCATTGTGAAAAAGGGATACAGCATTCCGTCTCGTTCTTCCAACAATAATTTTAAAGTCTTGTATTAAAGTAAGAATTCTGAATTGATTGTGGTTGCTAGCCAACTGCTACCACCACCTAAAACTGAGACTCATTCTAGAATGGGACAGTATGATAGGAAATTACATCCATTGACGCATAATCCGACCTCACCACTTCTGAATCATTAACGCTGCTATTAATCTATTCAATTACAAAGAAAGCGTAAAGGTATAAAAATAAGAGTAAAAATAAGACAATAGGAAAACAATGGAAAGCTGGCGTAAACGCCAGGTAAGTGTTCAAGGGGTTAACGCTCCTAAATAGAAGGCGTTGAGTGAAAAATGTCTTCTATAAGCGACATCAGGTTTCAACTAACTACGCTCACATTGAATGTAATTAACATGATTTTGAAATAATATGACAGTGCATAAGTAGGGTTTTCGTGACGACTGGATTGCGACCATACACATGCCCTTCATAGTGGCACGTTAAAGTTACGTCAAAAAGCGAGCTGAACGCGACGGCTCTGTGTGACGTGTTCTTTACTAATTAGTACATTACAATGGTTCAAATCGCGCTGCCGTCCCGTTGTCGTTCAGACCCTCCCAATATTTGACAAAGCCTGTCACGTAATACCAGATTTACCTATAAAACTTTACCCATTTTGTGATGATGCCAAATGATGAAGAAATAAAATACATCATCGGTGTGAAGTGATGAATTTGTTTATTCTAAATGATCATAATTATATAAACGTAGATATTCGTATACCAGACGGGCTGAAGCTGGGGTCCTGTTCGCCGCTGAGTAGATCGGAGGGGCTCTCGCTGGGGTGCCTGGAACCGGACCTGTGTCTAGACCCAGTCTCCGATACACTGTTCAGTCATAAAGACATGAAGGTATGT
The DNA here is from genome assembly GCA_014132275.2 of Samia ricini. Lineage (NCBI taxonomy): Eukaryota > Metazoa > Arthropoda > Insecta > Lepidoptera > Saturniidae > Samia > Samia ricini. Next base: position 34,216,327 of record AP028158.1, read on the forward strand.
TCAATAGTAATTCGACTGGTATTTTTTTGTTTGCATGACTTTTATTTTTGCGTGCGTTTTGTAGTAAAACTGACTTGTATGCCGTGATGGCGAACGGCATGACGATCTTTTTACCGTCACGCCCTCTTTATTCGACTGGTATTTTTTGTGTGTATGACTTTTGAATTTGCGTGAGTTTGTAGTAAAACTGACTTGTATGCCGTGACGATGGACGGTATGCCGCTCTTTTTTCTGTCACACCCCCTTTAATAAATCGCCATACACTTTGTTATATCTCTTTCTGTCTTTATATATTACTTCAATATATAATAAAGTCCAAATAAATAAAATGTAATTCCAGATGCGACTGTCTCCCACGCCTGGGCTGCTGGGCAACGAAGACAGTAACGGCGTCCTTAACCTCGCACAAATCGAGGATCTCATGGATGACGACTCACATAATCCTGTAACACAAGGTAGAAATTCGAAGTGTAAACTTTCTTAGCCCCGTTGGGATTTGATGAAACGAAAAAAAAAACGACATTAAATAGAGACAAACACATACGTCCATAGGATTTGACGTCTGAAGGAATGAGATAGAATAAATAAGAGACTTTTTACTGTGTAATAGTCAAAAAGTATCGAGCGCTTATTATTTTTTATCTCTTTCACTCTCATTACTTACTTCTATCTTCAGTCCTTTAATGTTCAAAATCGTGACGCGACCTTGAAATTTTGCTCTCGTCATACACTTAAGAGGACATGCGGTCAGAAAAATAGGTATTTCAAGGGTATAGAAAGGGACAACTGCAGTGCGGGCTGATTTAACTATGCAAAATAGACGAAAACATTCACACTAACCCTGTTTCCTCCTCCAAAACGGAACCGATTTTTAATTTTCTTTCAGTTTTAGAATAATAAATACTTTGGCTATGCCTGTACGTTTTACTTTATTAAATTTTATCTGTCAAATTTGTTTGACGGACGTCTGAAAATGACTGTAAAAATCTAGCTTTTTTTTCATTTTCAAAGGTTTCTAGTTTCTACAATAACTAATTTATGGGAAAAATGAAAACGTACGTACGGGCATCGCGGTGGTGGATATATATTATTTGGTATAGAAATATTTACCATAATGCTATTATGGCCTCGGTGGCGCAGTTGTATTACGGTGCGACTGTCGTTCTGAGGTCCTCGGGTTCGATCCCCGGGTCGGGTGCTAAGCTAATCAAGTGCTATTGAGTTTTTCTACTCAATATCATCCCGGAGTTTGGAATTTGTGCCCGATATGGTGACAGGCTCGTCCCCTGTCGCATCTGGGACGGAACTAAGCTCGGCGGAATGCGGGTGGTGTAGTTCGCTATTTCACCTCTGCCTAACCCTTCGGGGATAACGGGCGTAAGCTAATGTTATGCTATTACCTAGGGAGGAAACAGGGGACTACGTTTGTATGGAATAAAGGCCGCTAGGATATCCTCTTAATAAATTTAGATCATTTATCAAAGACGATTCTGCTGCAACTTCGAACTCTTATAAATAAATGGTGATGATTTTGTAAAGGGATATGATTGGTTTGACAGGTGATCCAATGTTATGCTCATCACCAACCTCCCAGCTGTGCTTGAGCGACGTGGTGGCTGAAGCCGCAGACCGGAACATATCCTCGATGCTGCATGATGATAGCGCATCCTTCCCCCATACGAATGGTAAGGAAGTTGAGATTATTCGAAGTCACAAACACAGGTTTCTTTCAGGGTATAGGCTTCTAGGCAGTGCTTTGACCACAATCTCACCTGATGTTAAGTAACGATGGAAGAACACACTAATCCTAGATACTGGTTCTCAAGTGATGCTGCCGGAAGACACCTATTGGTATTTGGCGACAGGTTTTCAAACTTGAGGGTGGTAGCTACCCAGGCGGGGATTGTTAGAAAATGCCCTACCACCACCATGCTATGGTTCCTTCACGATGTTTACCTTTACCGAAACCTCAGGCTGATTTTAGAGTTGGATAGGTCAGTTTGAACCCGCGTCGATTGATGCGGAATCCGGCCGCACTATCCACTGCGCCATCATGGCTTCAATTTTTTTCACATGTGTACGGTTATCGCGATCAGTCGAGCTGATTTACACAACCACTCCGGTTACATACAATGCCTGCTTCACCGGTTAAGCACCAAACTGGCGTTTACGCCAAATTCCAATTGTTTTCCTAATGTCAAATTTTTATTGGTATTTGGTATAAATATATACTGGAAATATAGTGCAATCTGGTAAGATTTTAACTTCAAATGCGATATTAACGCCATCTCATAGACATTTGCCTACAACTGTGAATTTTATAGCCTATATCTATAGCGCCAGCTGTGTGCCCGCGGCTGCGCCCGGGTTTCACATATTTTTTACTACATAATATAGTATTTAAAAAATCATTAGAAAATAATGCTTTTATGGCGCTGACCATTAAATTTTTTTTCACAATTTTTCGTGTTTTATTTACACGGAACCCTAATTATTTTCGAAAAATTATAGTAGTCTAAGTTACAGGGAGTTACTTCAGCTATCTGACAAAAAAGCCCCGACCCAATCGGTTCAGCCATTCCGGAGATTACCCTGAACACAGACAAAAATGTTAAAAAAACTGTATTTTTAGTATAGATTATACATACATTTGTCCGTTAGACAGAATATAGCAGCATAGCACAACTAAAACTTAGAACCTAATAAAAACTAAAACAGTGGAAAGTTCGCAGCGTACGTGTAACATTGGTGAGTTTATCACAATTGTACGGTGGTCGTGATCCAATGATCTATTTAAATTTTTTCTTCATCAGGTTCATCGTCGTTGATGTCGGACGCATCTATGGGTCTAGGAGGGTTGTCAGCACTCACTGAAGGTTGCCTCCCGAGCCTCTTACTGGGAGGGCCCCACCACCACGTGCCGCACTCGCCCCACTCCCACCCGCGGCAGCACTGCTTCGACATGGACCTCGGTGCTTAGCGCGGCGCCATCTAGTTATGATACACCAAAACCACTAATTATGTTTCAGCGACATCTATTGACTAATACAAGCAACTGTGATACCGCAACATATGCCTCACTTGATAGGTTAATTTTTATATGTTACCAAAATAAGTAAAAAAAATATAGATTACTAAATATTATGAAGAAGAAAGTAAAATTCAAATATTACATATAAAACGTCGAAAAACTCAACACGTCTAAGTGTTCGGTAATCCGATGTGTTAGTAATATTTCTGTCAGATAAGTTTTTTAGTTACGTTCAATAGATGGCGTTAAAACATAATCTAATTAAAATAGTAATTTTCTCCTTATACATACGGTATCTAAAAACAATTAATGATTCTCAATTGTCAATGGGTATTATCGATGGGATATTAGAGGCCTAAATAAATAGGCCTTAATAAATAAAGTAATTGTTCGATTTAAAACAGATTAAAACATAAAGTATCGACTACATATCCAATAGACGTTTATCGATTCGTCCATTATTAAATAACAGGACAGTCGATTAGTGTTTCATTTATTGAAGGGAAAAAAACCGATTTTATGAACTATTATAATATGAGCAATTTCTGAAAATTAAGCGTTTCTCTAAAACGGGTGTTATTATGGGCACTTGTATAGTGTGACGTCATATCCTGTTAGTTCGCATTCTCTCATAACATAAAATTAAAACGTTTACAACTTCTTTATATGTGATCCGATTTTAATAATGTTTTTATTGACCAGTTTTATTTATTATCTGTGCGCTTTGATGAGATAATAATAAATAATTAATCATTCGATCAGCATATTACGTGTTGAGATAAACAACTATATTCGAAATGTCAACTATGTCTCAATTTGTTGACTGATTCTATGTTTTCAGTTGACTGTTTTTACCTCATTTGTATGGGGTTTTTTTTTAAATTCTTAACCGTCTATTTGGAAATGTTATCAATGTTATAAACACTCAATATAAAATGCGTATTCAAACAGTGACCATAAAGAACAAAAGTACAAAAAATGTCTGAGATTCAAAACAAAATTCAAAACAGTTATCAGAAATGTTATTAATCATTAAATTGTAATTGTTTAGAGAAGAACATATTTAATTTAAAATTAGAATATTGAGTTAATTTTTTTTTTTTTTTGCATAAATATATGATTATAATATTTGTTAAACTCTTAATAAGGTTAATTATTTAATGAAAAAGTGAAACAATATTAAATTCGTATTAAGGCCAAAGAATTAATTACAAATACAAAACTAAATAAATAATCATATCATCCGTAGTTCTAATAAATTTTATTTTCATAAATAAGACGTATCCAAGTATTTCTTAATGTCAAACGTTAAGAAGCATATCAAATAAAGTGCCTTATTATGTTCTTCCTAATAATTAAATGTAAAATTTTTTTTTTAAAAAAAACACTTAGTTACCTTACATTTTAGGTAATTTTATAATGGTCAATGACATGGTCTTGTTTCTGGATTTATTCATGTGGTTTGAACCAACTTCTATTAAAATGGTGACCGTCATTGTATCCACAATCAAACCTATATTGATCGACACAGTTTCTCGACTCTACAAAGTATTAGTTTTTTAAATAAAAGATAATGTATTTTTTTAAAGTAGTAATTTGACTTAGTTCAGTCATTTTTCCGGCATTTGACATCTGGTATTTCCGATTGTCGATGAAGACAAAATTTCAATATAAAAAATAGTACTAAATAAAATATAATTAGACTCATACATATATATCTTGAATTATTTCAAGTGGGACTATAAAAGAAACAGAAAATTTAAATCGATTACTAAACGAATTCCCCGAGTGTTGCCAATCGGTTAAAGAATAATATTTATTTTAAAAAATATGCAGCTGTACGTAACAAATGTGATATGACTCACAAAATATTTTTATAAGTAATATTTAAAAAAATTTAGTTCCACATGGTGCTTCCATTTTGAATCATATTTTAAAGTATGATATTAATATAATCATATACTTTATTAGTTGTTATTATATAATTTTTCCCCGTAAAGTGTAAAGAATAATATATCACAGTAATTTTAGGAAAAATATAATAATTATAAATCTACCAAAAATTTTGCAAATTTTGGTAGAAAATGTAGAAATTTCAAATAGCCACATAAATCATTAGTCTTCCATAAAATGTTAATATTGTGTTTATAACTGTAAATATAAACATAAATTGAGATATTTAACATACTCGTGTATTTTTTAGTTTGACGATGTAGATTTATCAATTCGTAAGTTTTCTATTGAATTCTATCAATTTCTACGAATTTTCGCAAAATTCTTAATATAGGTACCTGGTACAGTATTCGAGTCGATGTTAACTAGATTGTTATATTATATGGGGTTGTTCAATTACTACGTACGCATAATTCAGGACATTTTTGATTCCCAACTATCCCCATGATAATGTAGTATTAGTGGATAAATAAAAAAAAAGTGAAAATAAAATAAATAAACCTCGCTAATATTTGAGTAATCCCTAACTAGAAATAATCTGTAATTAGAGTAACGGTGATCAGTTTTTTTGATTACGTGTCAGGCATACACTTGGATAATAAATAAATCAAACATTCAAATTAACATGGCTTAGAAAAAAAAACGGTAATTTGATTTGTGGCTAAATTAAAACAAATCTGTGATTTATATTTTCCACATTTACCAATACTAGAAGTAAAAGTCCGTATTTCAATATTTGATATTACCACTACAAATGTGCGTAACATTAAAAAAGCAATATTTAAATTTTCTAGAACTTTTTAAAAGATATATAATGAAAATGTGATAACAAACAAATAAGTATATTTTTAGATGATATTTTTGAAATACATATTTTATTTTTTATAATATAAAAGATAAAAATAAAGATATGTATATTTATAAACAGCCTGTATATAAATCATATCGTGCAAAGCTTATTATTGAGGCGAACTTTTATAGAGAAACTGTGCTGATATATTTTGTTTTATTTTAAAACCTATCACTGGTTATGGATATCACTTGCTATTGTTAAGTTTTTGTGATGAATTTATGATATTTTGAAGGTAGTTTAAAAAAAATTAATTGTCTTTTACGACCATGTAAATAATTAATTTCTATTATTTTCTTAAGACGTTCAGTCTTTTTAAAGTTTAGATCAAATTTATTCTGAATTATATTATGTTTTTTTTTTTTATTTATATATTATCCTATTTTTAATATAGGTAGATATTGTTTTGGTTTGCAAGTTTAAAAATCTGCTTACACTTATCAGTGTTGCCAGATGAAAGAATTTATAAATTACCATTTTGACACAGATTATGCACGCTAATGATTTTTTAAATTTATTTTTATTAATCAGGGGTCATTTTTTTAAGAGACATTTCGGCTGATGCGATAATGAAACAGGATTAATTTAATATTAAAATATAATATTGAATTGGTTCACTACGAACGACAATTGTTTTTTGCTGTTATTTTTTGATACCTCCTGAACTGTTTGTGTTTGACATTCAGTTCCATATAACTTGTTATTTTCATGATATGAGGTGATTGGGAGCTAAGTAATAACTTAGCAATATCTTACTAAGTTCCTCATGAAAGATATAATTAACATGGTCGATGTTTCTTGAAAAATATTATTTTTGACACGAGTATTAGTGGGTTAAATTAAATATTTATCCGTCTTTTACGATAGATGGCGTGCGACAAGATAAAATATACAATTCGTTAATAATTTTAGTATTTGTTACATGGGTAAACTCTAAAACTACTCAACCGATTTCAAAAATTCTTTCATCTGTTGAAAGCTATATCTATATCGGATATTTTATATACCTGAGCGAAGTCAGGGCGAGTCGTTAGTATAATATTAAAAGTAATAGAAAATGTATGTGAAAGCGGATTTTTATCCTTGATACCAATAATTTGCAGCTGTTTTAGTGACGTGTATTATATGATTAAATAACTACGAACAAAAATACTAAAATACAACTTGAAACCCCTAGAGGGGGGTCGGTGCTGAAGGAGAAGCGTGTTTGTTGATACGAACTTTGCAATAAGTACTACTATTTAGATAGAATTAGTGTGAACAGTGATCGTTTTCGTTATCGTGTAAGGTGTGCATGCGCAGTGTTTCATATCACCGCTAGAATATTATCATTATATATTAATATTTCAAATAAAAAAAACGTTCAAATCACTTTCGGATAAATATTAAAAAAATATATATATTATTTGCAATTTAACACATCTAGTAATATGTAGATCACCGGTGATTCGATTGAAATACAAGTTGATTATTTTCACGAGGTAATGATTTCGCCACACAGCGAGCGGGTCTGGACGCCACTGAACCTTTGTGCTAGTTATCCTTTGCGGCGAGTGCTGAAAGCACTCGCCCCCAAAGGTAAGGCGAAGCTGTTAAGGCCCTTAACAGCGTAAGCTAGGTTAAAAAAAATGTATAGAAGACATCGCGTCGACGAGAGCCGTGCGTGCTACAATAAAATCGCGCTGACGTCCCGGTCCGCCCGCTGTGTGGCGAACCCACTACTTGTTGTGGATTGATTATGAAAATCAATAGCTGTAAATTTGATAGTTCTAATAAATGTATATTTTAAATGTATCCAGAGACAATATGGTATCTATGTGTATTCTACTACGTTTGAAATGAAGAGTGCTTTGAGAAATTTCATATCGTGTCCTCATCGTTATTCTGAAATCAAACCTTGAGCCGTCGGTAGGCGCCTAGACCCTTAAACCTAACCGAAAGGCAACAACACTAAGATTTTCCAGAACCTTCTTATCATGTACGCTAGAGTTGGGGAGTGGCTTACCCTATTCATTTTTCTTCTCCTATGAGGATCCTTAAATTGGACTAAATATGCTCTCGCAAGGCTGTTATCCATAGGAGACTAGTTATAGTCAGACGGACCTTCTGGTTATATTTTGCTCTTTGCCTTTAACAAAATTTATAGTTTTCTCAGCCGTTTGATTGCAGATAGTTGTTTGAACTATTCGCTATTTATCACTTAATTATATGGTGTCGGTTTTTCATAATCTTCAAGCACCATGTGTTTCTGCATCTTTCACCTCAGGCTATCTCATATTTACTCACTATGCGAATGACTTAGAATGACTTTTCCCTACTATTTTAGCCTGGATTGAAAATCTCAGTAACTGATCGTATGTCAGAATTATTCTAAAATATTATACGAGTAAATTATTAATCGAATTTCAGTTACATGTACATAATTCAATGTGAATCACCGGTGAATAATTGTGCGGGTGTGAATTATTATCAACGTTACCTACTAATGCAGTAACTACATACTATGTATTGACCTAGTTCGAAAACTCTGTAAAATATAATTGTATTTAGACAACTTCTGTTAAGTCATAGTATTATTTTTTTTCTCGACTTTAAATTTAAATCGTCATTACGAGGGTAAAAGAGATCAAGTTATAATTTTAACACATATTAAGCATGCAAGGCAAGACTGTTTCACTCTTACAGTTAAAAATACCACTATGGCGTACAAATATCGTGAAACTAAATTGGTGAAAGTCCGTTAAATTGATGAACCAATCACAGGATTGACACGATAGTTCCTCGCAAGACGGCGACCAATCAGATTTGAAAGTCGAAATCTGCGTAGTCAAGGTCAACTGTCAAGATGTTTGCCGGTGTCTGTTACAATTATACGAATTGACCTTTTTATCGCTTTTTAGAGCCTTTCTTATCCAAATACACGACAATTACACGTATTTTATTACTTTTAATAAAAAAAAACTTTCCTGTCACTTTAACTAAAAAGAGGTCGACTTTAAAAGATACCTACCTCATAAAACTTTTAATACATTTTTTTTTTTTCGAATATAACTTTAATTAGTAAGGACTCTTATAAACGTATGGCTTCATTTATTTGTATAGATTTTGACTTGATTTCTTTTACTACAAGGTCGTCGATTTATTAACGTTTTACAAAGAGATTGAACAGATAACTTTTATTACCAATGCAATTGTCTCTGTAAATATATAAACCAGTGATAAATTATAAATGGAAAACGAAACACTAAATAAATTGTATGGATGAGTGTATTTAATAATGTATGAGATTATATTAAAAAAAAATATGTTGAAGAAGTACAAAAGTGAATAAAAAAATGAATTTACGAGAATAATTTATATTAGTCTTTTATTGTTTACGAAATAACCCATTCAGTCTAAAGTTTTTTTTTAAACGGCTTGGCGTTTGACGACAATCTCACCTGATGTTAAGTGACCTGATCTATATGATGCTTTCGGAACATACCTCGATGCTCGGTGTATGTTCAACTTGCGATTTGTACCTTAATCAGGTGGGTACTAGGGAATGCCTTATTAGTATACTATGGCTCTATAGCAATGTTTTTTTTTCGTCGAATTCTATGGAACATACAACGATTCGAACCCATTTTCGATGGACACTTTACCTGGACACACGAAGGACAGGTGAGGCAACAGTTTTTATATAAATTATAATTCTAAGACCCTCGTTATACTACCGAATTCAATTCTATACATAATTTCGTTGAAACACTTTAAGCGTAACGAATAGAGAAATATTCAAAGAAACATACCTAATATATTTAATCTATATTAATGAATAAAATTGAAGTGTGTGTTTGTAGTAAGTTTGAAGTAATGTCAAAATTATTTTTATACTACATATTATAGATATAAATGTATACACAATACCCATAACAAAAAATACAATTTACAAAAAAAAAAAAATATTTCTCATAAATTCATGTCCTTAAAACTGTGCATAGAATTTGAATTTTTTATAAGTTTTATTTTTCTTACGGGGAGCCATATTACTTTCGGAAATTAAAAGTACCCTAAGTTACCCGGAGTAACTTTAGCTATCTACCAAAAAAAGTCCCATCCAAATCGGTCCAGCCGTTCCGGAGATTACCCGGAACAAAAGTCTGACACAAAGATTTTAAAAATTGTATTTTTGTTATCGTATATACATTCACATCTATTTAGTAAAAAAAAATTACTTCGCCATTACCAACAGACACTTCAATTTTATTTATTAGTATAGATACGACGAAAGGAATATATACTAATTGGACTTGTGTGCACACGACTGAATTACGCGGTTTGTAAAAACGATTAACTCATCGTTATTCTCATGTCCTGTTCCCAACTCACTCGGGGTCGGCGCAGTATGTTTTCTTCTTCCCACGTCCCTATCAGCCGTCATCTCTTCATTTACTTCTTTTTCTTTCATATCAGTTCTTACACATTCCATCCACACTTTATTTGGCCTTCCTTTACTTGTCCATCCTTCCAAATTCATATTCATCACTATTGTATCCACATACGCTTCGTCTCATCTCATAACATGTCCATACCACGAGGAACCTGTCAACTTTTCTACAACTGGTGCAACGTTTAAACTCCCTCTAATATATTCATTCCTTATTTTATCCATTCTTGTGACACCACAAATCCATAGCCCAACATTCTGATCCATATATTTCATACAAGCTGTTATCCGCGGTTTTACCCGCGTAGTTCCCGTTCCCGTGGGATTTTCAGAATAAAAACTATGTCACTCCCTGGATATCAAACTATCTCCATACCATTGTCATCCAAATCAGTCCAGTAGTTTTTAAGTTTATTCGTTACATACAAAAATACAAATCTTTCCTCTTTATAATATTAGTATAGATATAAATTATTCACTATATGACAGGTCTTATGATGGACTTATACATACTGCCCTTCAACTTAAGGAGCATCCTGGAGTCACAGATCACACCAGAGGCCTGTCGCCATTTCATCCAACCTGAATTCAGAACAGACTGGTACCGGTGTTCCTCCGAGTGATATTGGCTTATGACTAGAGATACCGCTAAAGTCGCAGAACAAGTGTTCTGTTTTTGTTCTGCTAACTTTTAGGCCTAACTTCTCCAGTCTTTGCCGCCACTCATTCAGTCTGTTTTACACCTCTCGCTCACTCTCACCGACCAGCACGACGTCATCGGCAAACATCATAAACCAGGGTGCCTCTTCCTGTGTATCCGACGTAATAGCGCCCGTTACTATAACATATAAAGTTAAAATGACGTAAAAAGGGGTTCAAGAGCTTTAATATGAATTTGTTATTTTACGACCATTTCTAACCGAATCACTCAAACATCACGTTAAAAAAATTTAACAATAAAAAAAGTTACTAAAATATTAACATGAACTTGTTCAAGTCTGACATACATTTACTAGTAGCTCTGACATCACCCCATTTTCCCAAACAGTTCGTAATAATCGATTGGAGCAGTTTGACCGTTCAAAGATCGTTCGTTATTCAAAATGTCGCTTGCATAAAAACCATCGTTAATTTCGGCACACTCCTGCGAACGAATAATGCACTCTGGAACCTGCGTTTCGCGTCCCCTCAAAAACTTACTACGACTTGGCAACAATTATTTTTATTCATCCCCGTACTGCTAACACAATGGACCGTTTCAAATTTCTAACAAAATTTGCGTTTTTGCATAAAATGGTGAAACGGGGCGGCGCGTGCGCTTGCACATTAAAATGCACAGTGACCACACGGGATAGTTTACTAAAAACACGTAAATTAATTATTTTTAAATTATTTCTCAAAAATATAACAATAAGTAAATTATAACACTATACAGATAAGGCACATTAATTTGTTTAACATTCTTTACAATTAAAAACTTAAGCGAAGTTAATAAATATTATTTGATTTTCGTTGATATACGAATATGAAATTTTACTCACATGCTATATTTTTTAGAAATACTATTTTATTCGTAGAGTACTTTATTGTATAAACTATAACAGATTAAAAGGATATGCGGTCGTCGATACATTTGAACTGTAGCTATTTCAGAAATCTATTGCTATCGCGTTGCGCTTCAAAGAAAAAGTTTTCAACACGAAAGGGACAACTGCAGTTCGAGCTGATTTTACCGTATGCAAAATAGACGAAAACATCACTTCGTAGTACCCTGTTTTCTCCTTCAAAACTGAACCGTTTTTAAATTTTCTTTAAGTTATAGGATAATAAAATACTACAGCTATACCTCTACGTTTTACTTGATTTTTTTTTATTTATCTAATTTTTTTAACGAACGTCTTAAAATGATGAGGATTTTGTTCATTTTTAAAGGCTCTTAGTTTCTACACGAACTAATTTATGGGAAAAAATCAAAACGTTCGGGCATGCCGGTGGTGAACACATATTATTTTGTATAAAAATAATTACCATAATGCTATTATCCAGCGAGGAAACAACGTAGTCCCCACGTTTGTATGAAATAAACGCCGCACGCATATCCACTTAATTATGTTCTTTGCTGAGTTAATTATATGAAGTAGTGGTGAAATTACCATTTCAATTTTTGTCTCATACTTTTATGTTTTGTTTTTCCAATAAACGTTTTTCCAAGTTTATTTTTCTTTATTTCTAACCGACAGGAAACTATATTTTTATAAACAGTCTATTTCTTAAAGATTTTATTTTAAAAAGTACTTCAGTTTAAGTACATAAAAGTGAAATAAAGACCTAACTCTCATATCTTAATTAATATTTGTCCGAGATAATATCAAAGATAAATATAAATCGTTGTCACCATATTCGACTATTGTAAGCTATCGGATATTGTAATGCGTTCGATTGATAAAAGCGATACAGTTTCCTTTTTTTTCCACAAATTTAAATGAAGTCCCCCTCTAAGTAATAATATTTGCCATTTGCATGAAACCGGAGCGCGAATGCAATTTCTTTTTTGTTTTTTTTTTTTTTTCATTTTATATGCGTATTGGGTGGAAATAAAAATTGATTTATTTGAAACGTCAGTTTTATATTATAATCTTTGTGAAGCTATTTATAATAATAAAAATTAAATCTCAGTAAATTATTTTTGTTATGTTTTTTTTTTACTCTAAACTACACGAAATTGTATAAAATGTACCTACATACGTTATCGTAATGCTGGAGACCTTAAACTTAACACAGTGAAGGCCACTGGGCATACTATGATGTATACACTGGTCAATCTCTAATACCATGAATGAATCACCCACCATCTTAATCATGATCAGTTATTTACTGGAAGGTATTAGGGGCCGTTTAAAAACATTATAACATTAGTCGTAAAATTCCGAAAAATAACATGCAGTAATAAAAACCAGGATCGAGTTTCTTGACAGATCTTCTCGATGACTGAGTTGTTGTTCCGAACCGGTGGTAGTGTTTTGACGTTCATAAGCGCCTTATCAGGGACTAGATTGAATAAAGTATTTTCGGTTTTGATTTTTGATACAGTTAATAAGCAAATATAAGCAAACCTCTTACCTCCCTATGATGACGTAGTATTGGCATAATTTTGAACAAAAAAAAAACCGAAGATTATTAACTAAATATGGCTTACGATATCAAGCCCCCCCCCTCCTTTGCCCCAGTCATCCATGTCAACAAAAATAAGCAAATTAATATTTCAATGACCGATTATTTTATAGCATTTGCATTAATCATTCAAGTTATTGTGATGTTGACTCTGTGGTAGTGTGGCCGGATTCCGTGTCAATGGACGTAGGTTTAAACCCACCTATTCAATTCTATATGAGCCTGAGCATTTGGTGAAGGAAATCATCATAACGAAATTTTTGAGGTTGTAATAATTGCCGTGTGGTGCCGGCTAAGAATAGGACCACCCTATATCTTCCCGTGTGTGTCGTAAAAGGCGACTATGGGGTAAACCAGGGAATGGGCGGAAGCATCCTCTGAGTGCCACAAACACACACTCCGATCGCCAACCCGACTGTCAAGCGTGACGATTATGGCAATTCCTCCTTTTTATACCTATGTCCAGTAGTGGATGTTTTTTGGTTGAATGGATAGAATAATGAAATGATAAATGGTAGGGCATTTTATATTATCAGCCTAACCAACTACCATCCCCCAACTGTAATGCTCGACCAATCATATATTATAGTACACTCTAAATAATTTTTTACAACGATTCTTTTTTCTACAAAAAAATAATTTTAAACTCTCATCATAAACGAAACTCTAATAACTCTGACGTTTATGTGCGTCAAATTTTCTATCAAAGAATATAACGCAAATCATGTAATTTAATAGCCATTATGATGCAAGAAAATCCTTATCCGATACCAGCTTCTCCTACGCAGCCATTACTAGACCTGGTTAAGGAACCGCCTCCGATCGTTACTGAAGTTAAGGTATGTGTTGCTGCACTACATTTAAGGCAGATTAGCCTCTGTAAATCTACACTGTTTAATTTTTTTAACAATTGTTTACCTATTAATAACAATGAAATTGAATTAAGACTATAATGAATTAAAATTTTGCAATTTAAATCCTGTCTAAGTTACACGTAGACTTATTTTGACATGAATGACAATGGTTAATCAGGTCCGAAGCAATTTACCTCTACATTATGATTTCCTCAAAATTTACCTCCATCAAAAGCCCGCTTGCTACAATATGTAATGTTGTTTACATTAATCCCGGCCAGGAATGCAAGCTCTTTAGGCACGACTTCGTTTAGTTTTTGTCATTTTCAAATAGATACCTATTAAAAAAAAAAAAAATAGTGGCTCTTAGTTAATCCAGTCAGTTTTTGTCACACTCAGAAGTTTGGCGCTTTGTTATTATTTTCAATTTTCACTTCCTTAGTGCACAATAATTAAACTATATTACTTAATATGTAACCAAGAATACTTAATAACTGGTCAAATATTAGAACTTAACTAAATAGAAATAGAAACACAACAAATTAAGATTTAGCAAAAAAAAACAACGCACAGTTGAGGATTTGAGGACTATTTTTACAATTTTATGCATTAATTAACAGTGCCCGCGGCTTCGCCCGTGTGGAATTAAGACCATTTACAGCCTATATTCTCCCTCGTGACTTGAACTTGAAAAGGATAATTTAAAGAAATAACATTTTGAAAATTACCGATATACGAAATTTATGCTTCTAACTTCAAAAATGACAAATTTCCCTTATAAAATCACAACCCCAAATTCACCTTCCAAGGTAATATTTATGAGATACGCAGATACACGTGTACATTTTTCTAACCAGAAGTTTGTATATTAAATTTCTTGTTACATAGTTTGAAAATGACAGACTTTCATACAACAGTTTATCCCTTGTTTTACACCCTTAGGGGTGAAATTTTCAAAAACCCTTTCTTAATGTATGTCTTTTTCATAAAACGCATCTAATGCCAAAATTTAAAGTTTGTAGGCCCAGCGGTTTATGCTCTGCGTTGATGAATCAGTCAATCAGGCCAATTAATTTTATATCCACTAAAATAAAAAGTTAATTTAATTAGAACGTCACTGTTGGGTATAAATAGATAAATTAATTCTAATTAATAACAATAATAATGTTTAGAAGTCTTGTTTATAAAACTTGATAAAAGAATGCATAGATTTTGGAGTTATACAATGAACTGGATCCAGTCGTGTCATAAACCCGATTTTGTAGAAAGATTTGTCATATTGCATACAAGTGGCAATGAACAAGATGACGTGGAGGTAGGGGTTAACAATGTTACCTTGAATAATTAATTAATTTGGTCTTGTTATGATTACTAACGACAGTGACAAATTTATGTTGTGTCATAATTCGAATAAATTACCAGAATTACCAGAATAATTATTGACAAGAAAATCCGTAAGAGGAAAGAGGGTACAATAAAAAAATCCAGATATTTTTAACTCCCCGCCCCACAACCTTCTCCCTCTCGTAGCAACGTAAGCATTGGCATAATTTTTTGGAAAATATATTTAAAAAATTAATTACTTATTAAATATATTTAATTACGTTATTACCAATCAGACGAACCAGTCTTTCGTGTCATAAAAAATAAACGAAGGATAGACACCCGCCTCCATTGATTCTTGCCTAACACTTAAACGGCCACTAAAAAATGATGCCTATGCTAACACAGAGAATGACCCTTAAAGAAAGACCCAAGACATAGTTATATTAAGTACGGTAAGTACGGTAAATAAAATGAATCAGCGAGCTTTCGGTATTTGTCTTATGGATAGGTGAAGTTTGATAACGTGGTAAAGTGGTTCAAATAGCGACATGGCAAAAGAAAGTAACCCCGAATCCCTTTCCTGTTCCGAAACCCAACCCAACATGCATCACACTGCACTCCACACTCATGTACACTAAACGCAGGTTGTGTAATAGACCGGACAAATTGAGATCCGTATTTTCCTTTAACTTCGGTGTAGCCAGAGCGATTTCCGTGGAATTTACGTCTAGTTTACCAGCTTCAGTCCATACCATTTTGATCATCTTGTGCTAGCTATCAGTTTCCTGGCTGAGAGCCCTAAGAATTTGCCCCAAAACTTCAATGAAGCTGTCAAGGTCATTGCCAGTTAATTTAAAAAATGTCTTTCTTTTCTCTATTAGGTGACAGAAGTAATAACTCCTCCGCCACATATCAACGAGTTGGCTGCAGTAGACCGACTGTTCATAACGAAACGACTGCGAGTAAAGAACGTACTGTTTTTGAGGGGGAAAAAGAACAAGTTCCTCGTTAGTACGCCCGATCAGAACCTCGTATATACGGTCGAGGAGGAAAAACAGGTAAAAACTATATATTTTTTAGAAGTATGGTAATGTAGCTAATGTACATTACACGCTTTTTCAAGTTCGTCATTTCTTCAAATTAGTATTAGAATAATATAGGTACGTAGTGAGGGAGTAAGAATCACTATTTGATTACGTATGAAGAGTCAATTCCTGCTCCATGCATATTTTAAAGGGCAAGATTTCACTGTATGTTTGCTAGCTGAAATAACTCTCAAGTGATCTACATAATTCTTTTTGAAAGTGAAACTTCTTTCAATTCAAGGTTGCGGCACACGATGATAATAATAATATTAGCGTCATGAGCTAAAATATTAAAGAATGGATAATAAGTACGTAGTGAATGAGAAAGAGACAAAAATAATATGCACGCTAGTCTTTTTTACTGTAGGATTCTTCTCTTTTTATTGTTCGTTCTTGCAGATTGCACGTGTGACTGCATTTTAGAAACGGCATACATTTTTTTTTATCTCCTTTTCGGCTTCTGATATATATTCCTTACTAATAAATTGTGTTACAAATTTAAACTAAATATATGCCAACGAAATTTACTTATGACAAGTGTACTTTGTAAGTATGCACACACACTTTAATTTATTAAATTTGTTTTGCTTCAAAATATGTCTGTAGTTGGTGGGTGGGCTACTTTTGCTACGGTCTTCGACCGCTCCAGCTTCGAGTCTGCAACATCCGAGGTTCTGAAGTGATGAGAATAAAACGTCCGTTCGCTTGCACGTCCAGGGTCCTGCCTTGCCAGCTGCAGAGACTCGAAGTGTACGCACCTCCTGAACACATAATCGGAACCGTTGAGCAGGAATGGTCACCGGTCAGACCTCTGTATTTGGTCAGAAACGGACAGGGTCAAGTTGTGTTTTGGATACGAGGTGATGGAGAAAAATTCTTAAATCTTCATAGAAATTACATATTTTTTTAAAGTGTCTTAAAAATTTCACTTCTAGATCTTGATTCTATTTTCTGTAAATGCCTGTTGTTGAGTAATTAATGATGTTTCTATAAAAGAAACTAAAGGATTTTGGTAGGATATTTTCTAATACCCGCCTAACATGCTACCACAGACGTATTAATTAAGCACCAGGTTACCATCTTTGACAATATCGTTACTTTGTAGTCATAACCTACACCTATAATACAAGACAAAAAAAAATTGCAGGAACAAAAAAGTCTTGCATACATTTAATTAATTATCGGACAAAAATTACCTAATCTCATAATTCTCCGTAAAAAATCGGTCCTATTTCTACCAGTTCGATGTCTTGCATGTATCTACTAAGGAAATTTTGAATATTGCAAACATTTGTAATCTGGAGACATTGACTAAAAGTTAATCATGAAAACAAACATCGCAAGGGAAGCATAAAATACTCCTGGAGTGCAACTAACAATAGGAATACACAAAAGTTTCCATACTTTAGAATACGAAATCACTTAATTCATCTTATTAAGCATCTCCCGTGGTCAAGAAGCAGATAGAAAAACCCAACCCCATTTCTAAGCATAACATGTGATGTACTTGAGATTGATGAGAATGTTTATTACTCAGGTCCTTTTATTACAATAAGCTGCTTCAAAGACATCAAGTTTGACATCACCAGGAGTGATGGTACGCTAGTGGGCGGCACCTGCAAGCGCTGGCAGGGACTCACTCATGCACTGTTCTTCGCACCTATTACTGACAGGTTTCCCATTTATCTTTTAGACTTTATTTTTAATCTTTGTTATTTTGCTCATAACAAAGAAGACTATAAACTAATTGATTTTAGGGTTGGAGAATAGGGATAATTATTTTTTTGTTATATTACCAAAATGCTTCTGCACAAGGGT
This sequence comes from Samia ricini, assembly GCA_014132275.2. Classification (NCBI taxonomy): domain Eukaryota; kingdom Metazoa; phylum Arthropoda; class Insecta; order Lepidoptera; family Saturniidae; genus Samia; species Samia ricini. Next base: position 34,234,844 of record AP028158.1, read on the forward strand.
AGGCCCACCAATGGTGGACCGACGACCTGGTAAAGGTCGCGGGAGTTTGCTGGCTGTAGGTGATGCAAAACCGGTCATTGTGGAGATCTTTGGGGGAAATCTATGTCTAGCAGTGGAAGTCTTTCGGATGAATGGATGGAAGTAAGAAAAAGGTTCGTGAACTCGTGTTCGTTTGTCTTAGGAATTATACTTACGGCTGTTTTCAGTATGCGATCTCAATTTGTTTTTACCTCCTGAAATCTAAAATGTCCATCCTTTTATCTAAAATGTCATTAACCAGCCAGGAATACCAATTTATTTTTGGTTTAATCCCAATCTACAGGTAGATTTGATATTCAAACCAGCCGTTAGACATGAAATTCCAGTTATTGTTTGCAGCTTTAATGAAGTTATCATTATTTTCTTCTTAAATAATTCCGATACGAATTATAAAATGGCGGGTGAGAAATCTCTATTGGAATCATGGTTTTAATAAATTCAAGCCAGATAGATCACTTGTTCTATTTATAAATGAGTTGGTTCAATGAGTTGGCTCTTCACTACACCTACCCTTGATTTATGCCTTTTTGGTTTTTAATACTAAATAAATTGCAATTGTCAGTGTTTTTGTAAAGAGCGGTTCGCGGTAGCGAGCTGTATTTTTAAACTGTGATATGATCATCAGTTCTATTTGGAATAGATTGCTTGAATTAACTACTAACCGACTGTTCGGTTACTATAGAACAAGTAATTTTTCATTGAAACATCTATGATTATTCCCACACACAATATAAAATAATTGAAATTGGCATAAAGGTACCCACGTGAATTAACAATATCGTATATTTTAAAAATAACTTATAAAAAAATAAATCGTTTATTACATTAGATAAATGCCGCGTTTTATGAAGTCGTTCATGATTAACTATGTTAACCAAATTGTGGAATATTTTATTTCTTGGTTTTTATTGGTTTATGTTATCAATATTTTATTTTCGAATGTTTTAAAAGGAGAAGTTCACTGTGAAAGTAAGATTAGTTCTAATTTTCAAGAGTACCTAAACAGAATTGTAAAGCATATGGCATTTATTTTTAGAGAGAAACTCAGTGTTTTAAATTATTTAAAGAAAATTGAATATTTTTATAAGTAAATACTGTTTGTTAAAGATTTGGAGTGGCTTTCGACAGAGAGCTACATGTGGAAGAGAAAGCTTTATTATTGGCGGCGACATTACTAATGGATTATATGTACTATGACGCTTAATTTTATTAATAAATAACATTAAAACAAAGGGCCTTTGAACAAAACATAACCGCAATCATATCTCATATTGAGTGATGACGTATCAGAGTGTTTTGATATGCTGAGTGCAGAAATAAAAACTGGCAATTAGCAACTACACTACACTAGGGCTCCAGGAAAGTTTTTGACGCTATTTTTATTTGTTATGTATAAGGTTTTGTTAGTAATTCATTATATAGCAACATTTAACATTATATTATATAATTTTGATTCCATTTAACGTGATATATGGTTAAAAACAAAAGTGTCCATATAATATTTATACAAAACGAAATAAATTAAACGAATGTAATGCACATCGCGCAAGCCCGCCATTGTTATCAAAGCTTGGACATTAATTATTATAAAAATGGCGTCGTTGCTTCGTATCGGGGACGTCGTTTTATTATATTTTAAATGCATTTTGCTATTTTTGCAGCGAAAACTGTCGATTTTTCCCCTGTATAAAATTAATGTCGCGCGTTCGACCCCTATTTGGATTGTGTTTAAACTTTTTTTTATCTCTCTCACCCGGCAGATGTCCGAAGTAAATGGCGCGAAATTTTGACAGAACGTACAATTTCCTCGGCAGGAACAATGAATGACAGTTCAGTGTTGCCAGCACAAAAAAAGTTAATATCGGCTGTGTGTTATTGTTAAACCCTTTTTCCAAAGGATTGAATTCGATTTGAAAGAAATAAAAAAAGGTCCGTAATAATAGGGTCGTTTTTACCGATTTCGGGGAAAAAAATGGGGTTTAAGTGTTTGTAGGTCACTAGTACTTTGACATGTGTTTTTTTTTTTTTTCAATCTAATAAAGCAACGGCGCGCGCGCTTGTCACATGTATCGCGATAAAGAAGGGTAAATTAAAAAAAAAAAACGACAATACACTTTTTTTACAAAATGATTTAATACATTTTTTTCTCTAGTATAAAACTTTGAAATTGGCTTTTTTCTAAAAAAAATATTCCTTCAATTTTATTATTATTAATATAAAAGAAAGCCTGTCACGGTTGGAAATGTACTGTGATTGATGATTTATTACTTAGTCATTATCTACGAAATTGTATTAAGAGTATTTTTAACATAAAAAAATACTTCCAAATTATATTGATATTATTTATATAAGTGTTGTCGATTTGATTGACAAAATATATTATAGTAAATTTGTGCAATTTATAATTTTTTTAAATACATCAAATTTAAAGTTACCTATATAACTTTTCTAAATACAAAAATATATAAAAAAATATGTTACAAAATAAAGGTATTGAAATATTTTAAAAATGTTTTGTACTATAAAAATTTTTAATGATTTTTACAACCTATTTTATTTCCTTAGAGATCTTTCAGATATGGAGATTTTAGTTTTTTGCTCAAATAAAATTAATTTGCTCACTCATATAGTTTCTGGATATTAGAAAGATAACTTCGAAAAAATAGTTTTTTTAAATATAGCGCAGTAAAGTGACACTGAACAGAATTCACTGACAGTCACCGCTGTCATGCTGGCCTGCTTAAGTACCTCTTACGCCTTTTTACAATATCATCTCACACGAGTCCCACGGGCTGATGAAATTTTAATTTGACACAGCGTACACCCCAAATAGAATTTGAAATCTTGATTTCAAACGTAAAATTGCTCGTAAATATAAATTCAATAAAATTAATTTCGTACCAAATTATATTGACAGTATATTTCCATTCATTAATATCTTGTTGTTCTAAAATGGAATTACTGTTTCAATTTAATTTGAAATGGTTCAATTCATACAAACGCAGACCGCAACTATATTATGAATTTAGATTATTTACGAAACACTATAGCCATAAATATCAATGGATTTCTTTAGAACAGAATTCGTTATCATCTTGCGGTTACTAATTTTTTTTTTTTTTTAATTTGATTTTATAACTAGCTACCGCTGTTGACTGGAAGGGCCTTTGCAGCATCACCGTAACTATCACAAGGGTTACCAAAGTGGTACAAACCTCGGCTTGGCCGTTACCTACGTGTTAAAAAAACCGCAGAATTTTGAACCTAACTAAGCCCTACATTTTTTTTATTGTATAATAATAAAAAGGTTCTTTTATGCATGTATGACACTGATGTCACGGTATTTTTTAAATACTTATAAAATTTAAATATAACATTTCAATTATCTTAAAGGCACCGCCATATGAATGATATAGGGCACCGGGCCACAGAACAAGTGAGCGATACTGTGTGAACAGAAAATTAATACAATTGTTGTCAGTTGAATTTTTCGGCCGGAATTTAAACTCTAATGTTTAGTAGAGTTTATCAGACTTGTCAATACTATCAATAGAGTTAGGTTAATAATTAGGTTTGACAATAAAAGGCTCGAAATGTGTAAATTATGTATATCTGATTTCTTTAGCTAACTTGAAAGTATTCGGGTACTTTTTTATTTACAAATTTTATAATGTTTCTTATTTATTTATAATCAGTATTTATTTTAATCAATGCGACCCTTTCTTTTCCTTCTGTGGCTTTTCATTTAAATTCACACAGTCAGGTATATGATCCTCCTTCGATAAATTTCAATATAGGGCCCCTATGCTCTGATACTTTGACTACAATCTCAGCTGATTTTAAGTGACACTGTGAGCCACTATGGTAAACACGGAACATGCAGAGAACTGGCTCTCATGTGATGCTGCCGGAACACACCTATTGGTGACGGCGACGGGTTTTCAAACTTGAGAGTGGTAGTTACCAAAAAAATGCTATAGTCTAATTAGATTAGACGATTATTTCAATGAATATCTTACCTTTTAACTTATTTATCTCTATGCATATTTAGTGATTGGTTAAAACATTCATGAATAATCAAATTCTAATAATTGTGTCTATAAACAAATATGGTTCTCTTGCAATCTTGCAATGATTTCTTTGAATATTGAAAAGAGAGAGAAACTTGAGAGCCAGTATCTCCAAGCTAAGTGTTTACCATCCTTGATCACATAGTCACTTAACATCAGGTGATGTTGTGAATAAAGCAGTAAACGTATATAAGATTTTTTTTAAATCCGCCAGTTGGTTGGTTGACCACTGGTTAATTTATGAAAGAGTCAGAGATCCAGGTCAAACGATTCACAGCGTAATAATAAACAATATTACAGCGTTATTATCAAACTCCTGGGTTTACTTGTAAACGATTTATTATTTACAAACATATTCTGCGTAGTTATTGACGTAATGAACATAAGGATACGCAAATCGGTAAACGAATTAAATATTATTAGAAATAAATATATTATTTACTAGTATTTACTTTGAATGAATCAGTGTTTAGTTTCCATTGAACGCTGTAGTTATTATGGGTCATCTATAATCTTAAGATGAGCTGTCGTGTTGATGCGTGTGACTGTTTGTGAGTATAGAGACAGTCTGCCACGGGTCTTACAACTGTTTTGTAAGAAAAATAATAGACATTTTTTACTCTTCCCCATCCATTATCACCTATAACAAAGTCCTTCTTACTGATGGTAACGTAAGCGTGAGCAGAATTATCAACAAATGCTTAAGCAATTTTATGTATATGAGTACACACTTATTTGTGTTTGGCGACAGGTTTTCAAACTTGAGGGTGGTAGCTAGCGATGCGGGCATTATTACAAAATATCCTACCACCATGCTATTGTTTCCTCATAGTTTTCCTCGAGCAAAAAGATTGTTATCTTTCTAGAAATTTCAGTTGGAGTTTTCGTAGCAACTCTGAATAAACGTTCAGTGTTATTATTTCGAGTATACTTTATCTGTGCACAATAACTAATCTACATTATAATTGGGAAAAAAAAAATAAAACAGATCCAGTTTTAAGGGAGGAAACAGGGCATTACGAAGTGATGACTTCGTCTATTTTGCACAGGTGTGCAATTGCAATAAATATCTAAAATTCTTATTCATCAAAACGTTTCCTCTTAATGAATGAAATATAATAACTCTTAAACGGATCCCGGTAAAAACAAAACTTTCATTTTTAGGCAAAACATTATCCAATGAATAAAAATAGATTGATGTAATGTTTACGCTTTCTCAATTTACCCTTCGAATATATTTGATATTATACGGTGAAATAAAATAAAGAATCAAATGATAACTAAGCGTTACAGTGACTGAGACATTGAGGTTAAGCGTGTCATCTACCGATAAAATTGACCCCTCGTGATATTTTGATAAAATAGATAAAAAAAATTAAAAAGCAGATATATCGTAACCCGTTTTTTTCGACAATTTCACAGAATTCCATTCCTTTCATTTTTTTTAATGATTTTGACAGATGCCATAGTACAAACACGACCCTCGCCCCGCGACTTCGAGCTTAATGGGTGTACAGTTTTTATTAGAAAAGTGTAAAAATGAAAGTTAGGGTTTGTTTTTTTTTTATTTGGTCGTTTAGAAATATAAATGTGATTTTTTATTCAGTTAATCCAAAGCTGACAGTTGACGCGAACGTAATCTTTAATTAAGACTATTTTTGGATGTGTTTCTTTTTTATGTATTGGGGTCGTAATTACATGATTTATTTATTGAGTTGATGCGCTGACGACTGCAACCTCTCTGTATCTCCTATTCTTTATAATTATTTGCCGCATAATATCTTTAACTTTAAATATTTAACAGTTAGTTATGGTGACCGGCATAACTGTTTTCACAAATAGACTAATGACGTTTCTTTTTCCTATTTTTAATTTCATATAAATATGTAGTTTTCATGTAATATAATAATAATAAATAACTTTATTGACTATAAATATAATATATACAAAATTCAGTGGTGCTCTGTTACCTCCTTTACAGTGAATGAATATGCCAACAATTGGATTTTTTACTTAATATATTCTAATTTAAGCGTAATTCCTTAAATTATACAATAATGGGTATGTGTGTGTGTTGTGCATGGGTGTCTCTTTGTGTATAATTAATAATTTTATACTAAAATATTATAGTTGTTAATACACGACCGGACCGGACCGCGGACATAGTACGGCGGCCGGCCGATGTTATCAGTCTCCTAAATAGGGATGGGAATCCTTTTCGAAAAAGATCGATTATGAATCGATTCGAATCTAAGTTTGAGGAATCGATTCACAAAACATCGAGGCCCAAAAAATCTTTCAAACTAATAAAATATCGTATATTAAAGTGTCTTTTTTGTTTTCTATGATATGATTATCATCTGTAAATAGGAAAAACTAAAACAGTTTAGTGTCATTTTTCCTTAGTAGATTAGCCATTCTTCTTTTTTTTTTTTAGTTGCTACAGATTACCTTTAGTGCTGTTAATAAAAAAAATTGGAAACAGTTATTAGAAATGATTATTATAGTCTAATTGCGACAGCTGGAAGAATACAATTTACGAATAAGAAGTCAAATAGAAAACAAAATCTCTTGGACCTCGGTTTTGTGAATCGATTTAAAACATGTATCTATTTGAAAAATCTTATTCCCCATCCCTACTTAGGCGACTGATAACTTCAGCCGCTCGATATACCATGTCCGCGGTCCGGTCCGTACGTGTATTAACACTTAACCAGGAGCATATCAATCATTAAAAAAATGTATTATGTAAATAGAATCAGTTGTTTTTCTTTTACAAACCAACTAGACAAAGAGATGTCTTTTTAGTAAGGGTAAAGACGAGTTACTTTTAAATAACGGTTTGAGTTGTATTAGAATCTTTAGCGTTTTTTTTTGAAAAATATTGTTCCGATAACTGGGTGTTGGCCGAATCATCTTGCCATAACTACCAAGAATGACGGTCTGAAGAATCATATTGCTGATTGAGAGGTAACAGAAGAACTTAGTTGCTTAATAAAATCTAATAAAACACACTACATGCTATAAGAATTACTTCGAATGGCAGTGAACTCGTAGTCACAGGGACGTTTAAGGGCTTATATATTAAAAAAAATCGATAATCTGTTAGACAAGATGTTATAAGAACCGACAAAAGAAAAGAACAAATTTACCTACCAAATTCAATTATCATCTCCATGCCCTTATTCTATTTTTATTTAGGGTCGGCGCAGCATGTCTTTATCTTCCATTCATCTATATTTGAGATCATACCTACATTCACTCTCTTTTCTAAATATATCATCTTTCACACAGTCCATCCATTTTTTCTTTGGTCTTCCTTTTCCAATATACCCGTCCACATTCATATCCAGTACCTCTTAAAACATCCTCTTCCTCCCTGCGCATTACATGCCCATACCAAGACAGACGCCTACTCCTTATCTCCTGTCACTGGTACCACTTTCAAACTTCCTCTAATGTATTCGCTCCTAATCCTGTCCATTCCATTCTTGTTACTCCACACGTCCATCACAACGTTCTCATCTCGGCCGCATGCAGTCTCCTTTTATTCATAACCTTAATGAACCAAGGTTCTGATTCATACAAGACGATAGGCCGGATCATGCTCTTGTATATCTTCCCCTTTAATTTAAGGGGCATTTGTGGATCACAAGTCGTACCAAATTCAATTATGTATTAAGGAAAATTGATATAAATAAATTGGCATATAGCCCGCTGATATGCTGTGTGATCGTCGATTTGATTCATAAAAGTTCTTAGTAAAATCGCAACGTAGAATTTTCTAGTACTTAAGCTGAAAATAGCAATAATAATAATAATATAAGTTATATTATTTTTCTGCGTCAACGTATTCTAATATCTCTGGTCAGACACTGACAAAATAATTTCTTCTTCATAGATAATGGTACATCTGTGTATACATAATTTGTGCCAGTGTCATGTGGGTAACATGTATTTTAAATCTTGTAACAGCATTGCTAAGCTCCAGCAAAACGGACGCCCATCCTGCTAGAACTTTCCATGGAGCTTTGTTGGCACCTTAGAATATCTGTTGAAATCTTCTATAATAAGCTTTTACACAATAACCAAACTATAACACACAAAAAACGCCACCAAAATTACATGATATACAGAGTCAAATACACAAGTATAATGAATTAAATAAAATAACTGCCACATGACAGATTGAGTTCCCGCCAAAAACTCTCCAAAATAACATAAAATGAATATTCGTAGAGACTATAACCCTAGATGCTTAAATTCCGTTACAGTCCACTCTAATTAGATTGAAATTAACAAAGGTTATGTCAAGGAAAACGCGTAATATTATTTGTATATTTAATTTATTGAATACGGTAGAAATGATTCGTTCAATTAATTTCAAAACAAATACATAATAACAAACAGACGGAGTTAGGAACATATACCGACCACAAACCACAACGTAGCACTAAACTTTATTCTACAAACAAGTTCAAGAAAAAAGGAATTAATATTTTTTCTAAAGTTTTACCTGTAATAATTTAAATGAACTCTTCATTATTATTATTATACAAGGAAATTAATAATGTAAAAAGTATACAAATAATAATTTTGTTTTATTATGTTTTTGAGTTGTAATATTTATCTTAACAGGATTTTGTAAATAGGAGAATTAGTAAATAGTATTACGTCATGGTCGAGGCACCAGTTTGGCTTTCTCCTAAAGCCAGAATATATTTCTTTTATAGTTTTTGTTTTTAAATATTAAATATAATTTTTATTTTATGTGGATGAAGTTTATTTTTTTGTAGCATTAATAATAATCAGATAAAATTTAACAAGGTAATTAGTTTAAAAAAAACGTTTGTTTTTATTTTATAAGAAATCCTAAACAATATCAACTCTGAATCCACGTTGAAATCACATCTTTGAATGAAGTCAGAGTGATTTGAGGTAATAAAATTTATTTTGTGAAATTGTTATCAAATTTTGATTAATTCATTGTCTTGGACAAACGCGAAATACATGGGAAAGCAGAAATTGCTTCTTTTTTTTAAATCGCTTCTCAACATTATTGAGTTGTTTGAATTTAGCAACAAAAATATCAAAATCTACCAATTTTAATTCCGCCTTACTTCATTATATTCATCCACATAGATAAAATATTATTTTCTTTAAATAAAATAATTTGACTAGAAACAATACATATTTCATATTAAATCGATAAATTAAAAATTATTCTGTACCGTAAATATTTTACAGTCGCACTAAAAATATAAAGACGTAAATAATTAATTAATATACGTAATAATTATAATAACGACTAGAGTAGGACATTTATAATAGGAATGTTATTTGGAACGTCACATTTCAATGCAGCCCGAGGAACATTTTGAGATCTAAATAAACATATAAATGACTATATTGCATAATATTTTAAAATATTCGTGAAATTATCTCTCATAAGATTGTAACGTAATTGAATTCCACTAATATTTCAATATTAATAAACATAATTAAAAAAATTGTATACATATGGTTTTTTTTTGTAAGTCGATTTCATTTGAGATGTAAAAAATCAAAGAGGTCAAAATATGAACAGGGTCAAAATGCCAAATGCATTATGTGACTTTTTTATAATAATTAGACATAATTTTCTCTGTGGTTATATTTAAAATTTGTAAAATTTATTTATTATTAATCTAATTTCAATAGGCATGACCGAATTTTAACCGCTTTTGAATTTATAAACAATTCGTAAAATATTATCTCAATTTGGCTAATATCCCGATAGAAAAAAAATAACAGATTTCATACATAGTGATTACTCTAGATTAGATGACGTTAGAATGATTTACAATAAAATTAAAATACATATAAAACAATCGTATTACAAAAAAAAATTGGTTTAATATTTCTCTCATTATTAAAGAAACTTTTAATATTTTTTAAAACTAAAACACATATTAATTGTTGACATTTAACAGCAGTCTGCTGGCTAATAACGAATTGAATTTAAATTAAATAAATAATTAACCTCACAAAAGATAATCCGAAATCCGTATATCTTATTATATTATATAATTGTAATAATTTCTCAATAATATAATGGCTATTATATCACAAACAGATAATTCCATTTCTATAATTATCATACAAAAATACATTTATTCTGAATTAATAAATAAATGCGTGCGACTGTACCGGTCCGTTTATTAAGCGTTGTACCCGAGTTTTATTATATTAATATTATTATTTATCCTAAATTATTAATATTGTTTTATTATTATCACACCTGTAAATATTTCACTTAATAATTAGTTTGTACTGTAATTATTTGTTATACCAAACTTCCGATACCTTACATTATTCGGTATAAACTTTGTACTATTATTACAAATGGTTACACACGTATCTGTTTACATTTACTTAACAAAAAAAAATAGTATGACGTACAAATTAAACTTTTTTTGAACCTTTATTAAACTAAACGTAATAAAATAATTTCAAATATACGAATTAATCATTCTTCGTGAATTTGACAAAATGATTTATTTCAATCGTAGAATTCATTGTAACGTTTTCAACTTTTTCCTATTATATGAAAGGTTTAAATAAATTATCAAGTTATCTTATAATATAAACACGGATAATTCGAGTAAAATTATAAAACGGAAATCGCTTGAATCACTGAAAAGATTTATTAATGTTTTAGATTAAAAAACTATTTATTTTACGTTCCCAATATAAATCTTAAAAAATCCGTTGTAGGTAAGTTCGCAAAAATCTTTATTTGCATAACTTTAATAGCAAATATAAACTAATTGTTACATTGTTTAAACTTACTAAAACAAATAAATGTCATTAGTCAATATTTAGTTCTACGATAAAGTTTCATAGCACATTACCGATTTTCCTTATAACTTGTAAGATCATAGATAATGGATTGTTAAAATGTTAATATACATCCTCTGGAATTACTCCCGTATTTAATTTTACGTTCACAAATTTTCAAATTATTAACTAACGGTTCATCATTGATCTTCATCGTTGGAGCGTAACAAGTGTGAAATTGACTCCGTTTCTGTTGACCCCACATAACTGTTATGATAATTAATATCGTAGACACTACTATTTAAAATTATAGTTCGACATAGAATAATATTTTATAGCTCACGCTAAGGTGTCAATTGTCATCTGTTCGCACCAAATATTATATTTGAGCCTTGAGTCTCTATGCACAAAAGAGCTAAAGTGTTTATATCTTCTTGGCTTAAGGTAGATCTCAGATAATTGTTTACCCACTCTTTTTCAACGAGTCTTAAAAATTGTGAAATGTTCCGATATTTCTCAAATTTACCGTCATAGACTTAAGCCCTCACAGCATATTGGTAAATCCACCGCTGAGTCTACAACCCATTTTTATTGACTACAATATTAAAATCAATAGCGAAGATTTTTTGTACGTATTCCATGTATCTTGCAGACCATCGTATATAAACATTAAACATTCTAGCTCCCGAATAACATGAAATTTATTATAATGTTCGGTTATTTAATTATATCTATGATGATATATAGTTAAACCTCTTTGATTAAAGATGGTTCAGTTACAATCTGCTGACAGGACTTATTCGGTAAAGCGTATTATAATGTTGTTTTGTTTTTGTTGTGTTTTAATTAAAACAAGAAATAATGTTCTAGCCGGATATATCATAATAGAAATGGGAGAGTTTAGCTCACGGGCAGCTATTAGATTCTAAATGAAACATAGTTTTGAATATAGTAACTGACCTCCTGAAACACATCTAACACCCGAATATTGACAAATACGCTCATAATATAAAAGTCAGTCCTATTTAAAAATCGAACCTGCAAACTGTCAAAGTATCAGCTTAATACCACTAAACCACGTGTCCTCTACTCGTAAAAATTGTCTAAAAAACTAAATAACATAATTAGAATTCATAATTCTCAACACTAATTTTGTATGAAAAATGGTAAATTATATTTTACATTGTAATAATTTGTGACTCTGCTTTCAATTTGATTAAAAATCAGTACATTACAATTAATTTACCTACTTATATATATAAAACTAGATGCCCCCATGGCTTCAATCGTGTATAATGTTTGTATTCTTTAAAAATTTCTATTGCATTATACATTTTTTTTAAATTATTTCAATGACTTAGTTAAAATGTTTACAGATAATTTGCTGGTTGTACTTTATTTTTTCCCTTTACTTTTGTCCAACCAAGATACTATTAGATGTATCAAAATATCTACGAATTATCTTGTAAGTCGATCCAATCGTTCTCGAGTTATATAAGCTAATTAACGGACAATGTTGCAGACGTTGCATATAAGGTAAATAGTTTAATTTAGTATTAAAAAAAAGAGTGTGAACTTTAAAATACCTGTTGTAAATTGTTAACAACACGTGTGCAACCATAAAACTGGTCTTGTCTAAACACTCAAGGTACAACGCATCCAGAGAAATGAACATTTGAACACAATTTCTCAATACAATTTTCACTACATCCAATGGTATCGATCGTTGACGTCATCGTTCACATCCACTGAATAATAATAATTATACAAAAATTTCTTTCGACATTTCACTAATTCTCGTTGTGGTTCTAAATGTCTCGCCTAGAATGGAATAATGGACGGTGACGTATCTCGATCGATAGCATGCGTACAATTTTTTATTTTATTTTTTTTTTGGTATTTATTTTAAAACATTATTTATTTAATATAATTTGTTGTATCACGCGCTGACGTATCGGCTCTGGATTGTATTCGGGTTAGTATGACTCAGGGGAAGACATGCGGGAAGTTTGCTTTTTAAAAATATAACCTCAAAAGAATTTTAATCAACACAAACGGTACGTCATAACATAGATTAAACTGGAAGAAATACTAGGAACTTTAAGTATTATAATTATTAGTCAACTGTAAAATTTTATACAGTAACATAATTTCAAATAAAGAAATAACGAGTGTTGTTTCGTATATTTGAAAACTATCTATTTCAATTGTAGAATATTTCATGTTTTCAACTCTTTTCTATTATAAAAATGTAAAGGTTGTACCCTGATTTACAATCACGACAATGTTATTATAGTTCAAATCAGGTTTAGCCTTCTAGTACCTTCCAGAGCCGTTGCGCAAGCGACCTCTAGTTTCTTTAAATTTAAATTACAACTTACGTACATACATAGGAACTTTTTTTAGAAGCTGCATGGTTTGTACAAGCTAACCTCCACACTGATCTACCGAATAATTAATTATTTAAACAAATCTCTGTTATCTCTTTACTCAAATAAGTCTTGATTATCAAGATAATAATCGACGTAATATTATTTTAATTCTTTCAACTCTATTTCGAATATAGTTTTGAAAATATCAGTCTTTTTATTTTACGAAGTTTTAAAATATTTGCTAACTATTATAACAGTTTAACACTTTATAAATTGGAAAAGATTAATGAAAAATAAAACTGTTATAATTTGAGGTTAGATTAACACGATATTGAGTTGAAAGAGTAAAAATCCGCCAGCAGTAACACATAATATTATCGATTACAAATACAAATAAATATAAACGTGAAGCCCGGTCGAACGACAAAGCGCGAACTAGGCTGAGCCCAGAAACACGCCTCAAAACAATGACCCGTATATGATTGGTGTGTTACACAACAAAAACCCGTTTGACCGAGCCCTCTCACGATCAAGTACCTATCAAATTTAATACTAAAATTACGTTTAATGTTGATCACTGCCCAATAGTACGTATCTTTGTGCTTTAAGTCACTCGTAGACAACAATAAATAGTAGCTAACATGATCTCGCGCGGTCTCCGCCCGGCGCAGCAACTATATTTGTACTTTATTGTAACTCCAAAATATAATATTATACAATAACAGCTAATATAAAAACTAACGTCGTGAGGTAGAACGATTGTCGTAGTACACGCAAGTAACAAGCGAGTTCCACCTGCTCTCTCTAGTCAGTTTGTACTCTGTGGGCGAGATCGCTTACACTCAGTGAGCGCGCTCGCTCAGTGATCAACATCACAGCGGTGGTACTACGACGCTATCGAGTGCACGTGCGCGTGCGCGTACACTCTTTATATACTTTTAAATTATAATTATTCCTAAGGTGTATTTCTTCTCCCGATCGAAATCGACGTTTCAAAAACTCGTCTCGGACCGACCCGACGGAACATCGAGGAGATAATAATAAATAATCGAATTCATAAGCGGCAACGTTTCACATATATCACCCGTTAAATATAATTCTCAATATATGAAGTTAAACTCTGACAAATAATAAGGTCGGTGGCCGCCGCGCGTTGTGGCGCTCGAGCGGACAGCTTCTCCGATTACAATTACCTCTCATAATAATTTCAGCAATCGCTTGAAGGCACACAGCGTTAAATGTAGTCAGTAGAGTTCAGCGATCGTAAGGACGAGCGCGTGCACGGCGGTGTAATCGCTTGCCACGGACGCGCGCTCGCCTCCGCCGGACATGTCGGACGTGGCCGCGCGGTGGCTAGGCCGGCGTCAGCGTTAGCGTCACAGTCGCACGGCGCGTCGCGCGTCTCCGCACCGGCAGGAATACAAGCGCCGGCACCAAGCTCAGCGCGCCGCCTGCCTCTTCCACCACGAACGGTTGCATCGTCAGCGGAGCTTGGGGCGCTCGCGGCACCGCCAGCAACGCGCCTGCTCCGCCATGCGCCGCACGCAGGTGCGCTTCCAATGCGGCGAAACCCTCGGTGCGGAACTCGCACCGCGAACACGAATACGATGCTTCTGGCTCGCTTTCGGCGCTCTCCTGCTCGCCGCCATGCTCGATCCCATGTTCACCCCCATCAGGCTCGCTCCCACCCCCGAGGTGCTCCACGACTGACTCGGAGTGTTCACTCACCGCTTGTTGCTGGATGTGCGCGCGCTCGTGAGCGAACAGGAAGGCAAGCACGTCAGTGGTGAAAGGACAATACGAACACGCGTACGGCTTATCTCTAGTGAGCAAGTCGAGAGGGCGAGGAGGAGGTGGAGGTGGACGCGCGGGTGGTGCGTGCTCGGCAAGGAGGTGTGCGCGTAGAGCTCGCGGTCCACGGAACCGCCGTGCACAAAGAGGACAGGGCTCTGCGGGCGCGGCGGAGGTGGGTGCAGGTGGAGCTGGTATTCCGTGCGTATTGTGCTTGTGCACTCGCAAAAAGTACTTGCTGCAAAGTTCCTTATGGCAAATGTCGCACGTGACACCACCCAGTTGTGTACCGCTCTCGAGCGAGATGCCGTGCATGCGCTGCATGTGAGTACGCATGAAGTACTTGTTACACAGTTCCTTATTGCATATTTCACAGAAACTCGACCCAGAAGATGACGCCCTACGTTCATCCTGCGGTGGTGGAGACGAGGAGGGCGGCCGTTGCCCTCCATCGGGGGGTTCGTCGACGAGCCGCTCTGCCGCAAGTTCATTTAGCTGCGATATCATGGTCTGCAATTTTCGCAGCTCCTCACTCGCGGAACCCGGCGAAGTTGTACCTCTCTCCTCCACTATTAGATTGAGCGGACTCGTCTGCCCGTCACGCAGCGCTGCTTCAAAATCGTCCTCGCATTCTCGCTTCACGATTGCCATCTCCTCGGAGTCAAAAACGGTGGCGGTAGCGAATGGGAACGCGGTGGTGATTCCGGTCGCATGACGGAGAGTGCGGGCGGCGTCGTTAACGGGGGCGGGAGCGGCGTGCCAAGAGGAGTACCAAGCGGAGTGCCGAGAGGTCCACATGGCGGCGTCACGGATAGCGGTGAGTGGTCAGCCGCGGGGGACGGATGCGCGGGGACGCCATGTCGTCGCTCCCGATGCGTCCGGAGGAAGTATTTATTGCAGTACTCCTTGCAACATATTTCGCAAAATGCTTCCGGGTTCACGACACCTAGCCTGCGCAACGCGTCCGGCTGGAAGCCCGCCTCACGTGCCCTGCGTGCAGAGTCTGGGGAGAGTCGGCGCGGTGTACCACCCGACTCTTCGTCAGAAGAGCGGCGCGGAGGCGACTGCTGAGTCGGCGGAGGTGGCGCCGCCGGCTGAGGATCGTTACCGTCGTATATGCCGTGCTTGTTGGCTCGATGGGTCTTCAGGAAGTACTTGTTGCAGAACTCCTTGCAACAGAGGTCGCAGTAGGCCTCCGGGTTGAAGATACGGGGAGGCTCGTGCCGGGGCAGCAGGCGGAAGGCGGCAAGCGGATCGAAGGTGGGTAGTGTGAGGTCTCCGAAGGCAAGCGCGCTCTTGTAGATGTCGGCCATTTTGGCGTGCAAGTCGAGCGGGGTGGGCGCGGGAGGCTGATGAGCTCGACTCGGCGCTGCCTGTTTGCGCCTCTTGCGCCCGGGGCTGCCTCCGCCACTCTCCAGTTCCACCTCGCGCTTCACCGCCGGCGCGACCGACATCGCGTCACCGCCGCATCTGAAAACCCATAAATTCACCGTTATATATCTTAGAAACTATATTTAATACAGGCTTTTTTTATTGAAAACTTTTGACACTTTTCACCATGATACTGTCTGTATTTTATAACAATCCTGTAGTTATTCTATATAATCTGTACTAACATTCAAGGTACACACACTTTACACATTTTTATCGATTTACGACAAAAAAAAAACCTTACTTAAATAGTAAAAAACCTTACTTAAATAGTCACATAAGAGTCTTATAAGATATCTGATCGTCTGAATCCATGCGTGTAATATTTTAGATAATCAGATGAATGCAGGTTTAGACTGAATAATTATAATAATTAACGAAATTAAATGTGTGAATTGTCATTGTTATAATACTACGCCAACCTAAATCACGGGGAAATACTCTAATACTTTTATATTTTACCGCGAAATAAAATACATCCACAAATATAAAATGTATATCACCAAGGTTATATATATAGGTGGTAGTTAGAAGCTATCCAATATGGTGAAGTAATATGGAAATTTTGAGATATCATTCAGATTCCATTACGCCTTATTCCAGATTTTATAAGAGTTACTACGTCATGAAGGTAGCCAAAAAAAAAATTATACCCTTGTATTGCTGAATCAAGAATTGATTTTCTCCGTCTACCATACCATATAGACATTTTAGTCATATACTCTCTAATTTTTAATTTATATATGAGAAATATTTTTCTTTGACGGCATGTAATAGCGAATTGTTGATTACATGTAATCACAAAATATCCTTTAAAAATTGAAGTATTAATTGTTTTATTTTAAATAATTTAAAACAAGACTTAAGTAGTGTTTGTAAGAATTTTTGTGCCTTTTACTGAATCAATTAAACTATAAAAAAAACACTGTAACACATTTTATATATTGACGACGAAAATATAATTACCTATTACGGCTCAAATCTAATCCTTCACTCATTTATCACCGTTTAATTACCATCATCATAAAAAACTAACACTTTATTTTATTCGTATGAATATTCCACATTCACTAATGTACACTGACGACAATATTCTGAGTGTCATTGTAAACTTTTATATCTTATAATGAAAACAACACTTTAGTCCATAATATATTACTTCGAATATGTTTCAAATTGTTTCATAAATTATGTCTTTCGATATACGAAAATAAGGTTAGGTAATTTTGAAAATTATCGATTTAGGCACGTGCGCACGATTGCCGGTGCGTTCAAAACTGGTGTTTTTAAGTAAAAATGCGTGCGTGTTTCAATTTTTTTTTTTTGGTATAAAATAGCAAAAATCGTTTACCCCTCCCCACATTTGCCCGGCGCAGTTGATTATTTGACAGGGGGCCGGTGCATTACCGTAAGAGTCGGTTTACATGCGGTACTTTATTATTATACTGTTGTTTTTTTTAAACCTGGTGCAGAATTACTCGGTAACGAATTCTATAGTATATTAAGCTTAAACTTTCGGTTCTAGAAAAACATGATGCAGTATGATTTTCTATTACAGACATTGTCAAATATCAACCTTAAATTAAAAATCTGTTTTCAGCAATAAATGTGCTTCGATAGCGTTATTTGAGAGATAATTCTCTAAGCTCAGCGCGTTGCATATGTATGGTATAGCGATCATAAGAAAAACTCATACAGTTTAAAGACCATCCAATGCCTTATATAAACTTATTTGTTTCTCGGTTATCGAGTCCACAAAACTTACAAACGGTCTAGATTGACAATAATAACACATTAATTAAAAACGAAACGAAAATAAACAACAGAGGTAGTTTCCCATTATCCAAGTGCTAAGAAATCAGACTGAAACATGTTTTGTTATGTTCGAAGCACTGTATACGAACCCAACTGTAACGTACCTAAAGATGTACACAAGCGTCCCCCATTAATCATGTGATGTTTTTAAGTATCTTTTTAACCCCCCTCTCATTTCCTCCTAGTGATATTTAGAGACGTTTTAGAACCTCTCACCACCCAAAACCACGTGTATTCTTTGGTATAATAAATTATTAAAGAATACAGATATAATCGAAATTAGTTCTGCATTTCTTCGGTTTAGATATCGCGTGTTTAACGAAAAAAAATTACGAAATAAGACGAGTGATATCACACTGCGCACTTCTCGTTGTAGCATTTCATGATTTATACGAACCCCCTCTTTCTTCCTTTCGCGTCTCACGTGATTAATAGACGATCCCAAAAGTATAAGCTCCATGTAAACCGAACTTAAAAACAAACAATATAACATCGCTTTCCGAAAATTTGGAAACATTATTATCCGAAAAGGCGGTATTCTGTAAACAACTGCCGTCTCTCTTCCTCTATTAAATGTCGCTAAAGATATTATATCTCGTTCTACGTTCTACATCTCTCTCTACCGTATCGTACGTATCCCATAATCGTGATTATGAGTTAGACGGTGTAATAAATTTAACTTTTACTTTATGAAGATATTATTAAATTCTTTCCTTGAGGAAGGAGGAAGTATGGTGTTTAAGAAACTGCGGTGGGATTTGTAAGGATAAGATTCGTATATTATAAAGGCGAACAGTGCCTATAGTTTGTAAAAAACACAAAATCTGTAGGAATAGGAATAGCGTTTCATATGTTCTTTACTGCATTTTAATTTTTTATATGAAACCATAATTATTTTCCTAAAAGTTTTTGGTACTAAGATAAAGTAAATATATTTCTCATAAATTTAAATTGCATTAATTTATTTGCTTAAGCACTGCCCCGTAAAAAACCGTTCAATGAATCGTATTTTATTTGATTTTTTACGCGGAACCCCAATTATTATCGAAAATGAAAGGTACCCGAAGTTACCCGGAGTAACTTCAGCTATCTACCAAAAAAGATCCGTCATAATCCGCCCAGCCGTTCCGGAGATTACTCGGAACAAACAGACTGACAGACAAAAATTGTATTTTTGGTAAAAGTAACTCACGTATATACTCATATCTATTGAGTAAAAATATTTAATTTTGACATTACAGACACTCCAATTTTATTTATTAGTATGGATATCGATTCGTTAAGCATCGAAAGAAATACATCCGAGTTTAAATATTTCGATGTTTATTTTCGTAAAACAAGAACATTAACAAATATTTACATCATGATATAACATCTTAAAACAAGTTTGCTAAGTAATTTTTTTTTATGAACCAAATTAAACATAGTTGATGGTAGAGTATATAATTAATGAAAACTAATCAAGAAATACAAAATAAATTATTAAAAAGAAATACAACGTACATGAAGAATATATATATTGCTTATATAAAGAAAGAACGATGTCAAAGGAGAAAGAATTGACGTAGAAGGAGTGTGACGACATAAGAGATCGTCATACCGTTCACCGTCATGGCATACGAGTCCGTATCGCTGTCAAGGCGGGTGAGAAAATAACAAGTTCTAATAGAGTACGACTCGAATAAGAACTAACCAACAGAACGAATAAATTACATATAGCGAGAAATTTCAAAAACAAAAAAATATTTAATATAAATAATCTATACACAGGCATGAGAGCCGGAAGACTTTACTTTCTAAATACATATACTTATGTATGTGTTTTAAGCCGAAGTAAAAAAGTTTTAGATTAAAAAAGTGGGTAGGCAAGTTTAATTACTTTCCTTGGAGGTGGGTAGCAGACATCAATTTGCCCTACTTAAAGTGCTATTGTACAGGCCGGTAAGTTACTGACAATATCTCATGGATATTCAGCGGATGTGACATAGTATCTGGATTATTAATTCAACCATGGCAAAGTGACTGAATACGCAAATTTTCAACTCTGTTACGTGAATCCGGGAAACGTCTATCAACCTGGGTTTGAAGTAGTTTCCGACCGAAATTTCGGTTTCGGTTAAGTCCAGTTACATTGTACAAGTCTAAATAAGTTTCGGTTTCGGCCGAATCTGAACCCAGGCAGAAGATTCGATTTTGGTTTCGGTTTCGGCTGAAAATCCAGTTTCGGTCGGACACTAGTTTGTAGCATGATAGTCAGGCATTTTCTAATGTACGCCTAGATTAAGTTAGAAAGCATTATACATCAAACATATAGGAAGCATCACTAAATAACTAGTTTTATATGCTTCGCACGTTAAGAGTAACATCAGTTAAGATTATGCTCAAAGATAAATGATAGAATAACAAAGTCGTAAAATACCGACAGTCAGTCGCCGAAACAAATTAACCTATTAAAATCTATTTAAAAAAATAACAAGAGAGATTGAGTGTAAGAGAGAGAGAGAGAAAGCATTTATTACGATCCGACCGAAACACTCAATATTCATTCAGAATATTTTTCAAGTGCTATATTTTACGGCGAAGTCGTTAACTTTGAAATATCGGCGGGGGGTGCGCTCGCTAGGGTGTGCCGGGGGTACGTACGCCCGCGGGGGTGGTTGGCAAATAAAATAAAAATAAAGGCCGATTACTGCCGACATTTTATAATGGACGATGAAATGACATGCGGGCGCCGCCGCGGCGCGCGCCTTGTGTTTAGCTGGCTAAATGTCAAAGGGGCGGTTTGAAGGCTGTATTGTAAAAGGTTATTTTTTTTTTGTATACCATAAAACTACTGTTAGAACGATTGTAATTTAATATAATTACTACTAGTTGCTAGTCTTATTAGAATTATAACGAGAATATTGCTTTAAAATTTTAAATTTAAAAAGAAACGGCTACAACTATACAAATATAAAAATATTAACGGTCTTATTACAAAAACAAAAATAAACTAGCATTATTAAACACGCTTTTTTATAAACAGTGCGTAAATTTTAAAATTGTATGAAACATAATCTCTAAACAACCCTAAAACACTCTTTTGTAATTGAACTTTTTTTAAACATGTGTTCAACGGGAGAAGCAACTATTTTGTAAAAACACCGTAAATGTCTAGATTTTAATTTAAATGTATAAAAGGTTGTACTTCCATTCGCGCGTTTTTCAACTGGGCGCTTACTGAGTTATTCACACTTTTTTATCGAGCAAAATGTACTGCTTACCTTCCACTTCACTAAGCCTTACAGCTTCACTAAGCTTGGTAAACACTTTACAGCTTCACTAAGCTTGGTGACGATAGCTTGAGGTAGTCGACTAGAGACATTTTGGTTCCTACATTAGTATCTACTTAATTTCAAAAGATTATTACAGGCTGGATTACTACATTACGTGAACGATAGCGATGTCTGGAATTTACACCCCCTCTGTACTTCTGCTAACAATGGATGTAACTGTGATTTGTACAGTTTATATTTAAAAAAAAATTGTATATTCCAATTTATAAAAAAAAGGAACTAGATCGAGTTTCTTTGTCGGCTCTTCACGGCTGGGTTAATTGCCGAACAGCCACGCTGGTTGTGTTTTGACGTCCATAAGCGCCTTCTTAGGGCCTAAATTGAATGAAGATTTTTTTATTTAGGTTTTGATAAATATTTCTTCTATGAATTTTACAATTCTTAAATTCATTATAGTATTTCTTTTATAACTTCATATATTTTTTATTTTTCATATAGTATATTATAATTGAATTTCATGTTAACTTTGCTCTTTATTAAATCAATACGATACTATCACAATGAAATTTAGGTTAAGTTTCAATAACCGTTAACAAAAGGTAAAATTTAAACAAAATCGTTTGTAAAGTTTTCTCTGTTCTTGTTTATACAACGCTCACATGTTTACCACCTTAATCTGTCAGCGCACCAATACAGTGACATTGTTAAAATTGATCAATACGTTGTATTTGGGTAAATTATTATTTGTTTCAGTATTAATTATTATTGAAAGAATTTTTACTGCCAATTTTATGCTGACGATTTCGGACGTTCTGAAAGCAATGCTTTTGTATTTTTGTGCAACATTGTAGGTTTAATTACGGCCACTTTTCGCCTTTTCACCTTGCGCCTTGCCACGTCTCGGTAGATAATTAACATTCCTCGCGCGGTATACCCCGTACCTCGTACCACACCTCTTAGCAGACCATTAATTGAACACTGCGTATGGTTTTAGTTACGTGACGCGCAATACACTACTAAAGTGTGACTTAAATCTTCATGTTTCTTCAAAAGTTTATTATCGTTTAGAATCAGTATGTATCCTCGAACGTCGAATAATCTGTCGACGTCGAAGTTCGGGCCCAAGGTTTTTATATCGATATTCTACCTACGGGCCGTTCAACTATTATATTTTTGGTTATTTTATCTTCCTTTTTGTCATAAATAGAAAGCAAACCTCTTACTCCCTATGATTACGTAAGCACTAGTATCATATTGTTAAAAAACGAAAATCAATAAAAAAATTGTTAACGTATTCACCATTCAGACCACACGCCTACGTCATCAAAAATAAGCATTTATGCTTGCGTTCAAGAAAAATAGATTCTTATTAAACTGTTCAATTACTACGATTTTACAAAATATGTATATCGAATAACGATATAAATCGAGATCATAAATTTAGTTCGATTTAGCTTAAAAAATATAATTACAGTTGTCAACTCTATGTATTTCTATGTTCATTCACATCACAGTTGTCACACAAAGTGCGTGGCGTGAGTGTCGAGCCCGCGCGGTCGCGACCACCGGCGCCAGGTGGCATGGCGGCCCGCCGGCTTTGTTATAATTTTATAATTGACATTTCTGATGATGTATTCATATAAATTTGCGTAGGTTGAATTTAACAAATATAAACAAATTTTTAGATCAGATAATATAAATTCATATTTATTAGAATAAGTACGATTAAAATTGTATCATACTTTTTAATGCCTTTACCTTGCTGGACAATAGATTTTGTAAAAATTAAAGAAAATATCGAAGAAGTTGTCCTCATAATATGTCAAATTCATCAAGTTCGTCCACGTTCACTGTAATACTTTTAGTTTCTTGTTTATATTGTTCCACATTCAATTCGCAGCTAGATTTAGCTTTAATTAGTAAACTATATTTGTGATCCTCTTTACTTTATTCTTTGGGATTGTGAAAAAAAAAAAACAAACTGGAACGGAAATAGCGTTAATTGTAAAACAAACAAAAAAAAAACTGTTTCTCATTCTGTAAAAGTAACATACACACACATTTTAAATTTTATTACTGTTAAATTGAAATTTATAATACTCAACGTAAGTCATGAGAAATAAAATAAATAACTAGCAGTTAGGTACAGGTATTTAATTTGCCTTAGTTTAACCTTCGGTGGTTAAGGGACATAACAGGTCTCAAGGTTCCTTACAGAAGATGTAAAATACTGGTGAAGTTATTTTATTTGGTTTTTGTTTTTTTTTTTTTTTTTTTTTACAGATTTTGCGAAATGTATGTATTCAACGTATAGATTTAGTTTATTTATAAACCGTTTTATTATAATTATAACCATGTAGGGCCCATTTTCATTTTGATTAGTGTTGATTAAGAATTGCGAATGATTAGTGCATCTGTAGTGCGAGTGCTATTCAATTCTTAGCAGTTGCGTTTAGTAAAATCAGCCGTTTGTCGGACGTTAAATAAGCAACAACTATTAATTTTTTTATTCCGCATTTTGAACACACACCTTTATTTTGGTATTTAGGTGTTTTACGACTGTAAAGATAATGTTTTTTTGATGAAAATTATAAGATTGCTCTTTAATCCACTTTACCATTATTAAAAATATCTAAGAGTCCCTGATGAAAGTAGAAGAAGCGAAAGAAGTGTGTCAGAATCGTAGCAAGTGGAAGAATGTATTCTCTGCCTACTCTTATGGGAGAGAGGTGTGATGTTATGTATACATATTATGCTTACTGATAAAAAAATTATAAAATGTATTATGCAAAAACCTACAAAACATGTATTTTATTTCTGACAATTTAAATTAGTAAACAATGATTAAATGTATGAATTAATTTTATAGATTTTTTATATTTAAAATCGACTACAAAAATATTATAGAACAACAAGAAATCTGTTTTTTACCACGACATTTAAAAAAATCGTTGAATTCATATCACTCTGATTTTGTAAGTACTCGTATATCGATCCAAACATTGCCTGAAAGAAAAAAGTCCTTTGTTTTGTGTATAATATAATACGATAAAAATAAATAAATAAATGTGTATACATTATTAAAAACAAGTTAATATAAAAACAAAATATATTCAAAATTGTTTCGTAGGCTTAGTTAGCGTAATTCGCTGTGATCGAAAGTGAAGGCGGGAAGCGCCAGACGAAGCTACTAGCACTCTGCTCGCAAAAAAATAAAACACGGTTCTAATCAGCCTACTCGCAGAACACTCGCACTTGCACTAATCAGTTTTGTCCAAACGTGTTTTGTACTGGTCACCTGTACTAATCACTCGCACTCGCACTAATCAAAGTAAATACGGGTCTTAATGTATGAGGAATATTTAATTATAGCATGTGTTCCTCCATCTTCTTACATCTTAAGGTGAACTAAGTCAATTCGAGTCGGTAACATAATTTTCAAATTATGCAAATATATACAATACTATTATGCCGTACAAATCTGAACCCTAGATATACTTAAGTTTTAAGGATTCGTTTTATATGAATTCTTTTACGTCAAAGATGGTGAAAAATACCTAATATTGGCGTTTGGTGACAATCTTACGTGTTCTAAAATGCGTGATATATCAAGGCTTTCAAAGGAATTTGTTTTTTTTTTCTAACCTAGCTAATGCTGTTGACCGGAAGAGCGTTTATAGCTTCACCGTAACTTTGGGGGCGAATGCTGAATGCACAAATTACTTATTTGGTCACATGTTTTAAGCTCAGAGAGTGGTAGTTATCCAGTATGCCATCAGAATACTCTGTCAACAAATCTGCCATAAAATTCCTTTTTCCTACTACATATGACTTTGTAAGGCCTAGCTTACTACCACAATCATGTTTGAAAATCTGTCGTCAAGTAATTTTATTTTAAGGATTTATCCGGCAGCATAACTTGAGCGGATATCCTAGCGGCATTTATTTCATAAAACTCCTAAAAGACCTAATAAAACCCTTTTCTATGCACAGTTTTACGGGCAAGTGCTTGAATTTATGAGAAATATGTTTAATTTTTTTTTTAGTACTAAACAAAACTGTTAGGGTTCCGTATAAAAATTAAAACGCAGTGAAGAATATATCAAATGCCGGCGCAGCCACGGACAGACAGCTAGTATTTAAATAAACCCTTGGATGTTGACGCAGAAGTGAGCATATTTAGTATGTCTATGCCTCGTAATAAAAACTTAACACGCATAGATGATATAGACCGACGCGACGTATATTCAATAGATAACGCGAATCGATATATGATTTAGTACATTTTTAATTTAGCTTATCGCGTCGACTTTATCTTTAAACTTAACAGCTTTTGGGTGTAGATAAAAATGAAAAAAAATATATCTTTTTTATTTCGGCGTAAAATCAATACCCCGCGTTAGTTGAGTGCCGGCTTTAGTTTACCATTGGTTGGACGTATTATAGCCATAATATATATGTACCCATGTATATCATACCGTTATATTGTGTTTTGCGTTCCGAATCAATATTCAAATAAGCAAATGTAAAACAGAAGAACTGTTTTATCTCTGTTTGTCAACCGTTTCTTTTTTTTTGTTTTGTAGATATTTACTATTATCAGTTTTCCTACTTTCCTTCGTAATAATCGCGATTTATGTGTAAAATAAGAACGGAATAAATCCATAGTTAGTTGCGCTAGCGGTTTCATGGAAAAAAAAACTCATAACTTTATAACTTTCTCAAATAGTCGGCCATCAAATTTTCAATAAAGATTATGATTAAATTTCAACCTAAACAATTTCCTAGGGAACCGATTTCGCATGTGTCGAAAAAAGTTGAGGGATAGAGGGATAGAGGGCGTTGACGTCCAGAGAAAAGATGGATGGAGTGTGTGAGGAAAAAGACATGAAGGGAAAAAGGATGAATGAATATGTGACGGCTGGTAGAGATGTACGGAAGAAGACATACTGCACCGAATCAAAATAACGAAATTGAAAGTAGGATGATTATATGAGGAGGCTAATACTTACTACTAAAACATAGCTAAAAACTTCGTTTGTGAAAGACTCTCGACCAATTTTGCTTATTTTAAATATTCGTAGTTACGTGAGCAAAGGTTTTACAAAAAATAGAGACATACTGCGCCGAACCAAACTAACTAAATTGGGAGCAGGATGATGATATGAGGAGGGAAATGCTTACTATAAACACATAACTGAAAAACTTTTCGTTTGTGAAAGACTCTCGACCAATTTTGCTTATTTTAAACGTGTGCAAAGTTTTTACAAAAAATAGAAACCGGTTATGTTGCCCAGAAAATTGTAAATTTTGAGAAGCTTTGGAAGTATTTTTAAGGATTTTTTTTTGCTATGAAACCGCTATAGTTATTAATGGTGGATATATTAAATTCTTGTTTTGTTTTGTTTTTAAATATTATTCTTTAAACATTTTTGGTACAAATAAATCGCGTTTATTACATAGAAAAGTAGGAAAAAAATGGCAACCTGCGCAAAATTAGTGACTATATGGACTAAGTAGGACTATAAAAAAATCACAAGTTCCAGTAGCTATTATAAGCGTGAACGCTTTCCATACTGTCTTAGTGTAGGTATGATGATCACAAACTGCACCGTTAGAACTCCTAAGTAGAAAGTAATGCAATAGTATATCTCAAAGACGAAGGTCCGGAAAACAGCCGGCAATAAACCCGCGATGAAGCGATGACGGCGCAGTGGATAGTGCGCTCGAACTCCACGTCAATGGACGAGGGGTCGAATCCACCTATCCAACTTTAAAATCAGCCTGAGCTTTCGGTGAAGAAAAACATCGCGAGGAAACCATAGCATGGTGGTAGGACATTTTCTAATAATGTCCGCCTGGGTAGCTACCACCCTCAAGTTTGAAAACCTGTCACCAATTACCAATAGGTATATTCCGGCATCATCACTGGGAAACCAGTACCCCTAGGCTTAGTGTGTTTAACATTCCGGACCACATCGTCATTTAACATCAGGTGAGATTGTGGTCAAAGGACTAAGCCCATATCTTGTAAAAAAAACTCGATCTGTTTTTGTTTTTTTTTTTTTAGGAAATATGCTTTTTTATTGTAAAAATTACAAAATTTAATGTTGTAAACGGTTTTAGTGGTTAATTCAATCCTAACACCTTTCCTTGTGCATTATCCGTATGTAAGATTCATCAAGATTCATATCAAGATAGTTCTCCGTCAGTCTGTCTGTCCGTCACTTGGTTTATAACTTGAAAATACAACCGTTTCAAACGATTATTTAGACAAATGTCACCTTGCAGAATTTTTATACTTAGCCATTGGAAATGTATAACATTTATATGCTAGTGATCGACAGAATATAGATGTTGACTTGACAATTTTTTAGCATCCCATGAAGAAACTCTCTCGGTGGCGCAGTTCTATTACAGTACGACTGTCGTTCTGAGGTCTCGGGTTTGATCCCCGGGTCGGGACAGTCATATTGGGTTTTTCTGCTCAGTATCATCCCGGAGTGTGGAATTTGTGCCCGATGTGGCGACGGGCTCGCCCCCTGTCACACCTGGGACGGAACTAAGCTCGGCGAAATGTAGGTGGTGTAGTTCGCTATTTAACCTCTGCCTAACCCTTCGGGGATAACAGGCGTGAGCTTATGTTTATGAATGTATTTTCGGTACATACACATAACAAAAACACAATTTTTAAAATATGTGTCTCACCGTCTGTCTGTTTCTTCTGGCCAATCTCCGAAACGGCTGGGCCGCTTTTGACGGGACTTTTTCTGACAGATGGCTGAAGTTACAAAAACAAATAATAAAAATAATTAGGGTAACGTGTAAATTAAAACTCGTACCATTATGAACAAAATACGATACAATGTACAGTTTTACTGGCAAATGTTTAAACTTATGAGAAATGTCTTCGCTTTTGGTCAGTATCAAAAACAATTTAGGGTCAAAAAATAGTTACCGCATAGTTACACAGGTACATAGGTTCTGTAAGGAACCTTTTATTATTTTTACATAAAAATGGAGGTCTTAGTAAAATTCCGCGGAATTTTCATACTCAGGTAACGGCTAAGACGAGGTCCTTGCCACTTTTATAACCCTTGTGCTAGTTACCTTTTTGCGGCTGAGTGCCTTCAGCACTCGCCTACAAAGTCACGGTGCAACTGTAAAAGCCAATCCAATCAACAGCGTTAGATAGTTAGAAAAAAAAAACTTAATAATATAAAAAAAAACGCCATATGTAAGTATATTAATACGCACAGTAAGGAACGTTGCTACGGAAGAAAAGCTTACACTGGGAGGGGGAGGCACAGCAACGCGGGGCGGAGGGAGTGAAGGTGGTAACGGAAAGATATATCTCGAGATCTGCGAATAATATTTCATTAAAAAAATATACGATATTTTTGATGTAAGTAAAACATGAAATTTCATTTACAAAAAAATATTATTTTCTTCGAATCGCTTGTTATTAATTTTATAACTTTAGTTGAGCTTATAGTTCAGTTGTTAAGAGACTCTTGGAATGACTTTTTTATCATACGTTGTACCACTAATCACCACTAAAGCAAATATAGATGTGTACCGGCAGTATCACTTGAGAACCATTTATCATCTTAGGACACATGTTCACAACAAATTAGGTGATATCATCTAAAAACACTAAACAAATTTAGTATAAAAAAATGTTACCAATTTCTTTCTCTTTCTTCAGATTAAAAAAAATGACCTCTGTATCTGTTTTTAAATACTCTTAAATTTCTTACCATAGATTTTATTAATTCAGTGTTCAAAAGTCGAACATAATTATAACGGAAAATTTCATGAGAAAAAAGAACGTATTTACAGAATACACGTGTCTGAAGTGAAACGTCAATAGTTTAAATTTGTAAATAAAATCATTCTTTATTTTAATAAGGGATAGATATCAGTGACCATCGTTCGACTCATTACTTGCAAAGAAGTTTCTCTTCAAAAACGAATAGTTTTCAATTTTTTTTTTGTTTTTATTGATAACACTATAACTTATTAGGTACTGAATAAAAACATACATAAAGAAAATCTATTGATAAACAATGAATAAACTCTTGGACTGGTTTATTTTTGTCTGTTAATATATAGACATGTGGCTAAAAATCAGACTCGTTTCTTAGATATTTTAATGTTATAAGGTAAAGTGCCTATCGCAGTGTACCTGGTGGTAAGTTTACAGTAATTTAAAAACAATGGTTATCGCCTGTCGCTCCTGATATAATGGCCTGCACAAATGTCACATTTGAAAGAAAGTAGGAAATATTACCGCCGGGAAAATGTCCCGTAGTTTCACAGTATGGCAAAAATAAGGCACTGGGAATTTTTGGTTAATGCCAGTATATAAGTCACCGTAAAACCAATGTCCAGAGCGTCTGTCCATATCGTTATATGGAGAAAAGGGGATTTGCCTCAACTTCATAGCTTAACCCTTATTCTTCAGGCACTCGCTATTATACAGACGGTCTTTCTTGTGATTCCTTAATAATTACGACCATTTTACACTGGTAATAAACTTTTTATATATTGGTAAATCTCCTATAAGACAGCCTTTATACAAAACCTATAATTCGATATGCTTATAGAACTCCAAATAAGATCTAATTATGGAGCGATGATGGCTCAGTGGTAGCGTGGTCAGATTTAGTTAGCTTTAGTTCGGCGGCATTATTTGAGAGCTAGTCTAAGTTTTACCATCCTTGACAAGATCGTTACTTAACATTAGGTGAGTTTGTAGTCAAAACCGTGTGCCTATACAGTATAAAAAAAGGTTTTTACACAGGAATAAAACTTTTTTCAATTCATTGAAGAATTAACCTATTTTGAGAATAAACGAAATGCTATTTGATTGTAAGCTTCATCGAACTTTGATAGGTAGCCCAAGGGCACCAAAGTGGCACGGTCCTCGGCTTGGTTATACGAGGTGTAAACTCCGCGGAATTTGCCACACGCTAAACCTACAGCACATTGCTCGCAGAACCGATGCCCGATTAGACCATCGAGTTCTCGAATGGCTACCACGCATCGGCAGAAGTAGCGTGGGTAGGACCCCCACAAGGTGGAACGACGAACTGGTGAAGGTCGCGGGAATCCTATAAATGCGGATGGCGCAAGACCGATCTTTATGGGAGATCTATGTCCAGCAGTGGACGTTTTTCAGTTGAATGGAAACTTGCAGTGGTTAAGATATATCAAGGTCCTGATCAAGATACTTAAATCCATATACCTGCGAGTAGTGTATCTGAGTTTGCGATGCACTTTAATAAGTGTTACGCTAGGCTATGCACAGTGTGACGTCAGGTACAGGAGCCATCGCGCTGGTGGCAGCTACAAGATCCTCTAGGGCTTGAGTATGATAAAGCCACAACAACTGACGCCAAGTCTTTCAATTACGAACTTATTTTGTGATCTTTAGATAATTAATGTTTGAGAAGTAAACGTATGCCGATTTCGGATATAGACCTGATATAGTTTGCTAATGTTGCATGTGAAGAAAAATTTATCGTAGCCCAGTTGTAGTGTAAGAGCATATCGTTTTGATTGAAATAGGTTCGAATATTACCTATTACCTTGAACTTACGCTTGGTTTAACAATAATCACGTTTTCCGGGGTCAATCGAAAGCCAGTTTCTATATGCTTAACGCGTTACACTCAAGCCATTTTATCACTCAAGGTCAGTTGAAATTTTTTCCAAACGTTTAACGTACAGAAAAAAAAAAACAAACGAAGCCAAATAACTGCCATCAGAGGGCGTCACCGAGGCGGAATTGAGAAAAAAAAAACTGAAAATATGATATTATATAGATTTAGGTAGATATATAATATACGTCACAGAAGAAATGAAATAAAAAGGCATGCGGGGTAGAATGGGGAACATATATATATATATACACACACACACGCGCACATACAAGCGCGCGCGTTCAACGTCCAATTTATAATATTGTTTTCCTTAGGATATATTTTTTCACTAGTGTAGGGCCGGGGGGGAGAGCCCACCCCCCGCACCGCTGCCTTCTCTCCTCCAACCCCCCTCTCAGCCCCCAAGCAACCCAGATATTATTAAAGACGTAACACTCACACACACAGAGTCGCGGGAAGCGAATGTGATTAGATTAATATAATATACGGTGTAGTATATGTGAATTGTGCGATGGGGTGCCGAACGAGGGGTGGACGGGGGTTGATATCACCGGACAGTCGTCGACGCCAGTTTACCACACAATGAACGATACGGCCTTTATAACCTGTGACGTCGGCATCAGACTCCTGAAACAATAGTCATCACGGATATAATGAGACTGAAGTGAACCCAGTAGTGACTCTATTGTCCACATCTTTCATGTCAAACGATGGACAACAATATCCTCTATAAGTGATCGTAAATGTACACACGCAAATAGCTCTATTTGGCATTAAAGCATATCATAAAAGCAGTATTTGTCTCACTGTCTTTCTATTCGTTGATAATAGTAGTAGCATTATTCGTCCAACAGGACAGGCGAATTGACATTCATTTATCCATACTGCCTATTCTGAAGTTCCAGCAAAACGATAGCAATCCTTCTAGAACATTTCATGGAATTTCGTGGCACCTCTGATTAAACTACCCGTGCTATTTTCAAGAGACTTCACTTATACAACAATAACCAAACTATATTACGTAAAACGCAACCAAAATTACACAATATAGGGTTAATTATAACACAAGTTATTGAGTTAATGGTATAACTAAGCTACTACATGATAGACTGAGGTGCCGACGAAAACTCCTCTATTCGTTTGATCCTTAAATGCAATGCAGAGTTTACCCACGAAAAACAAAAAGAAAAACTAGGCACTAGGGGACTGCCGATTGAAATGAAAACTAAGAAGAAACTATTTTTTAAAAGTTAAATTGATAATACGCGGGCTATAGTTCTAAATCTGATTGATTGGTCATGACCTTATTTAGACAACCAACGGAATAATTCGACTCGGATACTTTATGCGGGCATTTATCGAAAAATATTTTCGATGTTGCAATATGAAAGGCGTCATTTTACATTTAACAGACTGTAGCATGTCCCTGAAGGTTGATGTAATTGGTAACGCGAATCTATAAATTTATCTTCTACCGAAAATCGCTCAACGCCACCATAATAGTTCTCATTTCAAATATCGAGTTTCTTTACATCAAACGCAAACTCACATAATAACGTAACATTTTACAACCAATTGTTGTGTGGCGCAATGTTACATTTGTATTAAAAACAAGTTAAATGTCTAATGTCATTTAAGTCGCTTATATAGTATAAAGTGTTTGGAATAAGTTTTGAGTGTCCTGTTATAAAATATATTAATCCAGAAATATAATTTCTGAAGTTTATATTGTATAAATAATATACTATTTGAATAATAGTTGAACCTTTTTTTTTTTTTTTTTTTGACGGGGGGAAATGCATTTACGCACTCACCCTACCTGTTGTATTGGTGGGACCGAGTGCCCCTCCAATACAAGAATAATAGTTGAACCTGCGGCTCCGCTCATTTAGTGGTTCTCGAGTTAGGAGCCAACTGACGAACAAACAGACAGAGAGACGTTGACTTTTATATAGTCTAAAAAGGATATGCGAAACGCTACGTCAATGCTACAGCGGGTTTAAATTATGATGCGCCATTTTTCTCTCTCCTTTCGAATGTTACTTATCATTACGAATGAATGTCACTTATAATATTTTTATTAGTCCCTTCATACGTCCACACCGATCAAAGAAGCAAGAGACACATTTAGCCAGTCCTTTTAATGGTAACTCCACAGCAATCAAATGTTTTTACTGGTTCAGTTCCTGCACAACCACGTCACTACCAAGACGAGTTACTTTGAAAGAATGCCGAAGAGTAGACTATCTGTGTTACATACATACTCGCATAAGGGTTGTCAGAGATTAAATCCTTTTGGTATGCTACGATACTGACACACGTCTTTCGCTTCTTCTAAAAAAAGGTAAAAAAAAGGTAGTCATGGAAACTACCAATAAAAGCAAAAACTCAAAACTATGAAATAACTGTTATAGAATTTTTAAATCCACGGTAATATACTATCAAACAACTAGATATCTATTTACCCCGAATGTAAGATAATTTCCAAGATACAATGAAATATTCATTGCATGACGTATTGATGACAAAGGTTGAATATTAGAAAATTAAATAATAATATCAAAAAAATCGAAAATAAATACTAGTTTTTATTATTAATTTTTCTACGTAACTAGTTAAACGCAACACGTCACATTAGCATGTCGGTGACGCTAACCCATAAGTTTTGCCTTTACGAAATATCGTACGACGCGGCTAAAAGATTTTCACTTCAAAATTCATGTTTTCAGACAGTTTGTGTGGAGTAGCTTTTTTGATAATATCTTTAGAAAGGATTGACTGATTTTGATGAATCCTTTTATGTTCGTCTCTCGAACTCGTGAAGTTATTCCATCGCGAATTAACTTGTTTTATTATTAATTCAGCTAATAACGACACAACATTTATTGATTCGGAATTGGTACGAAATTAGCTAGCTAACCTAGTTACAGTATCAAAACGAAAACAAGATTTCAAAATTACATAAATAAACATATCTTTTTATTAAATTAATGATCGAAACCACACTTATTAAAATCTTATCATACTTTTGGTTCTTACAACTGTATGTACATCTATATTAATAATAAAATTTAAATGTTTCTTTGTATTGACAAATATTTTTTTTACTAAATAGATATTAATGTATATACGATACCTATAACAAAAATACAATTTTTAAAATTTTTGTCAGTCTGTCTGTAATTTCCGGAACGGCTAGACTGATTTTGACGGGACTTTTTTGGCAGATAGCTGAAGTAACTCCGGGCAACTTAGGGTACTGTTAATTTTCGAAAATAATTAGGGTTCCGAGTAAAAGAATGAAAAGTCATAAAAAATTGAATCAAATCCGATAAAAATTGATTCAGTGCACAGTTTTACGGGAAGTTTTTGAATTTATGAGATTTTTTTGCTTTATTTTATTACTAAAAAAAATAGAATTCCGTAAAAACATTTAAAACGCAGTAAAGAACATATGAGGCGCGCGTGCAGCCGCGGGCTCACAGCTAGTAGATAATTAAACCAAATTACGACACCAACATCTCTTTCAAATGTACCCTAATTATTATAGTTTTTACGTAGGCGGATTTTAATTATATCCCACAGTTACTTTAAAAATTGTAATCATTATTCGATGTGTGTTTGGTCGTATTTCGATATATTTTTACAAAATTTCACAAAACACAAAACAATAAAAAAAAAACAATTAATAAAAAAATTAAGCCTTCTATTGTGAAGAGACACTAGAAATCATTACTCTGTGTAATTACCACGTAATACATGGGTCTTACGAAAAAATAACTCTATATCTTCTTTTATCTCCGGGAGATATATTACCCCGATAGTGGAATATGTACAATTGTATTTTTTTTAAATAATAATACTTTAAATAATAGGTCGTTCCTAAATTCAATAAATTTAATTTAAAAAAGTAAAAAGTTCGTAAAAGATTTTTTAGTTTATGTGTTAATTTGTCCGATTTCCGGTCATTACAACTACTCGTAGTGTAGTATTATTTACACGAACGAAAAATTTATTTTCTTCTTTCTTTCTAATTTCTTATAAAAAAACTTCCTAATTTCAAAATATTGCAGTGTATATAACTAACTATATTTAATTATGTATAAAAGAATACTTATTTTCGTTTTTTATAAAGGTTGTGAACTATGAAATTTGCATTTCAAATTTTAAATATTAATTGCTGTTTGTAAAACATTGATTTCAATAATATTTAGACGCATATTCGCAGCTTCGATATTGAACTAAAGATAACCTTTTTCATTCATTTTCATTCATCATTATAACATTAATTACTGAAATTACTCTCAAATACAGTGATTTAGCTAATTCATATAATAAATGATATAGTAAATAATTGTGAATCTAGTAAGTAAAACGGAAACGCGGTTCACAGCTAGTTAAATAAAATAAAACCTCCTTTGTTTACAAACAAGAGTAAACAGCTTCAATCCGTCATCGTTCAATTTAAACAAAAAAATACTGTAACAAACAATTTAATATCGGACAAATTTCATAACTTGTAAACATCCCCCGGTATTATTGTCGCCGCGATAGTATCGGGAGGGTGACCATGAATCCCGAGAATGTGGAGAATTGTATCTTGAAATTTTAAAAAAATATTTAGTGGGATATTGGGTTTGTATGAATGTTTACTATTTTCAACACCAATATTAAATTATTATAATCATAATATTTTTCCTGATAATTTCTTAAATAAGTGACACTCTTAAGCATATTCATAAACGATAGTAATTTTTACAAATAAACATGATAACGGCCAATATTCTTAGCCAATATAAAAGCAGACTATATATACCATATATACTTTTTACAGGATATCGTTCTCAAGCCAACGCTATATTCTATCTGTATATAATGTAATGATTGGATTGGATACAATTTGTTTTGTAATATTTATTATATTATTATTATTATTTATCATCATTATATTTCTTGATTTAATTCCTTAAGAAAACCCGAAGGTTTTCTATTAGTTTACATATGTCAACTGTCATTTTTATAGAATATCTTACGCGTGCGCTCTACGAATCTTACATGAGTTTTAATGGATTCATTGAGGAGGCCGTCTATGAAGGAACATTTAAAATTTGAAATTTCGAACGTCGAGAATGGATAATAGAATTTTGATGTCCATAAAAGGGTAGCGGTGGAGAGACGGAGGACGTGAAATAAAGGAAAACGTCGGTCTTGAATACTATACAAGATATGTTATAGAATAAATATATCCCCCGGATGTCAAGGACGATGTTGCACCCATGATATATCAAAGGGTGGAAAATTATTAAACGAATGTTCCCAAGGATTATGTCCAGTAGTGAGAGGGACGAGACTCTTGGATGAGCGCCTGGCCAGGGAGGGTCTTCTCTTAACGTGATTGAACTAGCAGGTTTTTTTACTTTGTATTTTTTTTATATATTCAACGTAAAGAGAACCTTCGGTTTATATATAATTATATTATTTTCATATAATCAATTTGTAGCAATTTATTTATTAGAGTGTAAATTTAATTTAATTGTCCCCACGACAATAATTACTGTACTAATACTGATATAAATTTGAGTAATCTTCATAGTCAATTGTCATTCACTCTTGGATATAGGTCTCCTCCAAAGATCTGGACCCGCGTCCAGCGGATTTCCGTGGCCTTCACCAGGTCCTTTGTCCACCTTAATCTCTATCATGGAATAATTGTAATAAAAATATTTAATGTATTTATCTATCGTAAATAGATTTAGCCCTTGAGCACTAACCTGGCGTATACGCCAGCTTTTCATTGTTTTCCTAGTGTCTTCCTATTGTTTCATTTTTATAGATAATCGACATATTAATTAAATAGAATAATGTATTTATTTTGTTGTTGTAGAACAGTACGTATAACCGGGTAGCGTTTATATGTGTGTATGCATTTATTTTAAAAGTGATTTTTTCCGCACTATGAGTATAATATATCAATTTGGCGTAATTCGATTAGCGGCATATATTCTGATGATAATCGTCACGATTTTAAACGTTAAAAAATGGATGAAAGAACTTAGTGAGAGAGATAGACGCTGTATTTATTTTCTCATAATCTATAACATTACTCATTTTTGTGTTTAAAAATTAAAGTATTGCTGAAACACTTTCATTCTATTTCCGTGTGTTATTTGTTCATTAAATACAACCGAAAATATTTTATTATCAATTCGTCACTGTCAATAAGTTGTTTATTTCTCTTTTAACTGTTTTCTGATTAAAAAAACCAATTTTCATAGTAGGTAATAACATAACAAAACAATTCATTTACACAATTATTGTACTATAACTGACTATTCTTAATTTTTTTATTACTTCATCATAAAAAAGAAATTTCACTTCTGACACTTGTACCTGAATACACGCTCTTATTTTCAGTTTTAAGAAATTACTTTTCTAAATGTTAATTTTAAACATTTGCCACCAGGTTCTTCGGTACAACAAAATAGGTCAGTCGACATATACCAATGAGATTATTTTCAATTAAGCTAATTATCGTCTTTAGTTCGAAGAATTTTTCACTACGTTAATATTACAAATGTTTACGGATCATTTTCTATTACCTAATCAAATAATAAATAAATAAATTAGACTGACCACGAAAAACAAAATTTTAATTTGGTGAAAATTAAGGAACTTATAACACCTGAGAGAGAGAGAGCGCACTATGCTATAATACGACGTCGCACTATACTAACATCAGTTTTGAGAAACAAGGGATAGAAAATCCCCTCTCAATCCCCATCAAAATATTTAAACGTTTATATCTTATAATTGTATTAGGCGCACAAAATATTTTTTTTTTTGTATACGTATTATTGATTAAGTATGTTATTTTCAATATATTTAACGACAGTGAAATTGTAACAGTGAAGTGGTTAATGATTTAAAAGTTATTCCTTAACACGCGTCCATAAGGAATTACGAGTACCGTTCCAAAGTCGATCCCGAGTCGGTGCGGATTCCATGGCCACCCTACACCGCCCCGAGTCCATCCATCTTCTCTCCCGGCCACAATTTATTTGTCCAACGAGACACTGACGGAACTGACCGAATCGGTTCTAAATGAAATTCCGTCCTATAGTTTGTGTTAATTCTGCAGACCGACGTTGTCGGTTCGATTCTCAATCCGCTTTAGCTCTAACTGTTCCGATTCGATTAGGTTTTAACAAAGTTTGTATTTTACAAACGCGATGTAAAACAAAACTTACATAATACATTAGGTTGACGCTTTCATTTCGTTCGCTCCTGGACGCCTTTTCAAAAACATCTCTACAATGGCCGGTCTTGCGCCATCCACATCCGACGGATTCCCGCGACCTTTTTGGTTTTCCTTATAAAAAAATAATTTTGTTTTAAGAACTACAATTTCTTTAAATTGTTTTGACCTGTAGAATTGTTTTGTTCTATAAGATATATGGCCTGTTTAATTTCAAGAACTAAAATATTCGATAAATAAAAACCAAGATTGACAGTCGAGAACATCATGCCAGTCTACATCTACCACGATTAAAGCCTCTAGATAAGGCTGAATATACACTTGCTGAACCACGAACGTGACGCGATTTATTATGGCCATGTTATACAAGGATGTTGCGAACTCGATACAGTATTTAATGTTTTTTTTTTTAAGTGAAACCTTTAGCGATGTTGTGCTTGTGCAATTCTCGTTAGTGATGAATTCTTCTATGTGCCTTATGAAGTGATATTTTTTCCGCGCAATAATAATAAAAAAAAAACAGGTCGCGTCACGCTATTATAAGATCAGAAAGCGTCAGAATTATTGTCACAATTTTGCACATTAAAGGACGGATAGTAGAGAGAAAGAAACAAAAATAATGAGAACGCCATATTTTTAACTGTAGAATTATTATTTTCTCTTAGTCGAACTATATTTGTTCTTGAGAAAGCGTGCGTATAAATGCGATTTTATAAAGGAATGTATACTAAAAAAACAATTGAAGCGCAGATTTTTTTTTATCCTAGCTAAATACTATTGACCGGAAGGGCCTTTACAGCTTCACCGTAACTTTGTCGGCAAGTGCTGAAGGCACTCGCCGCAAGCGTAGACAGTTTTGAAACATATATATGTATAATGGAAGACAACAGAACCATCGTCAGATGTCGGTAATATATAAAATTGAAGTGTCATTTTCTTTACTAAATACGTCTCAATGTGTATATAATATCATGTCTATACCAAAAATACAATTTCAAAAATTGTTGTTTGCCTGTCTATTTGTTCCGTGTAATCTCCGGAACGGCTGGATATTCACGGGTCTTTTTTTGGTAGATAGTTCAACTTTTGATTATCGAAAACAATTAGGATTCCGCGTAAAAAATTAAAACTCTTAAAAAATGAATAAAATCCGATTCAATACCATAGTTTTATGAGCAAGTGTTTGAATTTATGAGAAATACTTTTATCTCATCTTAGTACTAAAATTTTGTAGGAAAATTATTAAGGTTCCGTATAAAAAAAAATCAGTGAAGAACATATGAAATGCGGGCGATTCTCGGTAGGGAAAAACCATATAGATTCGCGCTACCTATGCTACCCAGCTGTTGGCATGCTACAGTATATTAATGTGTCGAGTACCCATAAAAATGAAACAATAGAAAGACAATAGGAAAACAATGGAAAGCTGGCGTACACGCCGGGAAGGTGCTCAAGGGGTTAAGCATAAGATGGGGTTCAAGTGCTGGCACTCGGAGATGAATTATAAATTTATTCTTAAACAGCCTGTCTTATGTTTTGATTATGGATAAATTATGTGAAAACATACTTAATTACTGCTCGGAGCGTCAATAGATGTAAAAAACAGTCAAATGTATTATTTAGTTTTAGGTTATGTTACAAAATTTAATTATGAAATTTGAACATTAAAAAAAAACAGTTTGTCCAACGTTTCGTGTTTTCACGTGTGTTGACAGTACTCGTGGCTGCCTAGTTTTTTTTATATTTTTTCAAAATTAATTTCTTTCTTTTATTCTTTTAAATAGCGTGTCACTATGACGGATTTTTGGTGTACGGTGGTCGAGACCGAATCTATCGCCATGCAACTCGCCGTAAGTTAAAATGAAATAACACTTAGTTGTTGTTTTTTTTTCAAAGTATCTGATTTTAAGGAAACTTATTTTAAAACAATTTAACATTTGTAAAGTTAATTACTCGCATCCCAACTAACTTTACCTATTATGAATACTTTAGTAGGACTTAATTTTAATTCCAACTAAAATCTTACATTATTTTAATACAAAGTCTTTTGTACAATAATACAATAATAAATAGTTGATACAAGCGACTTCGTCTGCGTTGTTTATTATCTTATCATTTTATTTAAACAATTTATAGGTTCAGATGCTTTGATTACAGTATCATCTGATGTTAAATGATATTTTTGTTTTGAATGACAAACACTTAGAATAGAGGTAAAAAAAAATATTACGTTTCCTTAATTTAATATGAAGCATTAATTTTGCGTGGATACTGAAGTGAATTTATATGGTATGGTATAGTTGGTATGGTATGGTATGGTATATGGTATATTTATATGGTATGGTATAGTTATGTGGGTTCGAATTTTATCTTACAGCTTTTACAATGAGAAGCTTAAAGCAATGATGGCGCATTTGGTAGTGCGGTTGGATTCTACTTCAATGGACGTAGGTTCAAACCTACCTATACAACTGATTTTTTACATGGTATTTAGGCCCAGTGCTTTTACCATAATATCACCTGATGTTAAGTGACGATGTGGTCCAGGACGGTAAACACACATTACACGGATTAACTGCACCTATCTATCAATAAAAGTCCCGTCAAAATTCCAGACATTCCGGAAATTACCCGGAACAAGAAACAGACAGACAACATTTTAAAATTTGTATATTTGGTATAGGTATCGTATATACATTCATATCTATTTAGTAAAATAAAAGATTTTGACATTACAAACGGACATTTCAATTTTATTAATTAGTATAGATAATTTCCACAAAATATCGCCTTCATCAATCGCATATATGTAGATGTTCATAAAAATAATATAACAACACATAATTCTTAAAGATTACATAAAAAGTAAAGTCCGGTACACATAAATTTCTTAATTAATCTAGAACGTGCTTGGAAGACGGTGGAATGTATGAACGGTATTGATTTTTTCTTCCACCCCATGCGTGGCTCCTCGCGAAATTATAGAAATCTAACAAAAGCATCCGAGAGGCCGAAACTGGCAAGAAAACTAATAACCGGACTTACACCACCCTGTATATACACACACACGAGCGCGTGCGTGTGGACTATCGTACAGCCACACGTACGAGCTTAACTAGGGTTGTTGTCACGAACATGCGTTTTTTTTTCTGTCATAAAAATAATAGATGTATCTATCGCATTAGATGACATTTATCAGGTTAAATATGCGAATGTGCAACTGGAGTTGATGTGAAAATCGACACCTTAGCGGGCTTACTATTGAACGATGACCACCGAACGACCATGACACAAATAAATAAATCGATGGTCAACTATGTAGCGTCTAAAATGTTCTTGTGTTTTAAATGTTTTAAATTTCTGATCTCATGATTTCATCTTTTAGTTTAGCATTGTTTTAATTTTGACAATGTTAAACTGATGAAGTATGAATTATAGCCAAAAGTTGAATATAAGAAAGTAAATAAATAGATTATAAAACAAAAAATACATAAATATAACATTTGTATTAGTTAAAACTAAGCAAAAGAATGAGCTAAAAATATAAATAAAATAAACACAACACAAACAAAAAAAATGCACTAATTAAAAAAAATAATTAAAAAGGTCCCCTAATTATGTCAAGGGTGATGCCGGTACATACATTAAAAAAATATATATGCGAATGGTTTTAATACCAACCATCTACCAAGCGGTTTCTATTCTAGGGACGTTTCCTTCAAGTAAGACATGAATGTACTTGGATTTTGAACTGTATCTTGCAATGGTTAGTCTGCCAGGTTAGATTTAACCGAAAAAAAAAAAAAACAGAGTTCAATGACTGAATAATAATTTTAGTTTAAAAAAATAATAGAGATTGGCTTTCGACAATAATCGAACTTCATAAATAAAATAATTCACGGTTAATATTCTCGTATTGGGTACCGATGAGTAGGCAATTAAGTTTAAAATGACACCATATTACAATTATTCTTTCCTACTTTTTACATAGTTTAAAAAATGCAACATTAGTTGTAATTAAAAACACCGAAACGACCTACATAACTCATTTGTTGAAGTGAAGATTCTTTCCGCGGGTTGAGAGTAAAATTCAAAGTCAAGAAGAAGGTAAAAAATCAAAGTTGCGATACATTATAACATTCACATGAGCCTTATTATATTATATTATAAATATTAGTATCGCGATTTTCATAATTAAAAGATGGATAGAAGTACGTAGGAAAGAGAAAGAAACCAAAATAAAAAACACGTTATACTTTTTGACTGTCTCTGATATCTCTTTCCTTAGTAACAATTTGTTATAAATATTGCCAAAGAAGCTTCACTTCGTGCAAGTGAAATCTGAACATGCTGATTTTTTTATCGTATATATTTTCACCAGCTGGATTTTAGTAGTATGTTTGATAATTTAGGTAGTATAAATAAAAAAGTCATGATGGGAATAGAGAATGAAAGTTTAAAAAATAATATTCACGCATTCCTTGCAATGCTTCAATTAACCGTTAAATAGTTTAGAGATGATACCATGTTAGTAATTAATGATAAAGTGTTGGTAGAAACTATTAAACGCAACCGGAACCGCTAGCACATCTAATATAAAAATACACCCATAAAACATTGTCCAAACACGAAGCAACTTTACGAATAGTTTTAAAATTCGTTTAATTTAAAATTAAATAAATAAATTACTTTGTAAACTTAATTAAGCGTGTGTCAACCCTGACGCGAACGGACACACACACGCGCGCGCCCGCAACTCTAATTATATACGTCTACGGAGAAAATAAAGATTGGGGAAAAATTTTAGAAGAAACAAGTGTGCCGGACGCGAGGTAGGGGGGGCGCTGACCGCCCCCCGTCATTAGGCCCCTTACCACCCCCCGGGGAGGCTAGTTCCCCCCCTGGATGTTTAATAATATGAAGAATTGGAGATAATTTGCGAGAAACTAAATAAGAAAGCCGGACGAAAATTGAAAGGTCGCCGAGAGAGAGGTCCGATGTTGCCGTTTCACTTCTCATACCGGAAACGAATAGCTGAAGGCTATCCGGGAATATTTGGCGGCGAGTGTTATAAATTATTAATACAGAATATAATTTTTTTTTTATGTCTCCGTTTTTGTCGATTGTTATGATATCGTTTTGCGGCAAGCGAAGGATTATGTATCACCATAGTAATTTATAAAATTTACTAAATATGTAATCAATAAATAAAATTGATATGTCTGTTTCTAATACCAAAATAAATAAAAAAAATACTAAATACATATGAATACATTAATATTCGATTACCTATATTTAAAATACAATTTTTAATTTTTTTTTGCCTGTCTGTCTTTTTGTTCCGGAGAATATCCGGAAAGCCAGACCGATTTTGCCGGGACTTTTTTTGTTAAATAGCTGAAGTTACTCCGCGTATCTTAGGGTACTTTTGATTTTCAAAAGTTTTATATAGGGTTCCGTATAATAAATTAAAATGCAGTGAAGAATATATGAAACGCAGGCGCAACCGCAGGCCCACAGCTAGTAGTAAATAATCGTAACTGTCGATTTGTTCATGTGTGGGACAGATTACCCGGAACAAACAGACAGACATACAAAATCTTTAAAAATTATATTTTTGGTATCATAGGTATCATAAATATATACCATTCATATGTATTCAGTAAAAAAATATTATTTTGACATTACAAACAGATACTTAAATTTTATTTATTAGTGTAAGTTAAGAGATTTCATCATTGTGTGTCTAAGTTGAATATGAAGTGTGTTTGAATATGATGACACGAAAACAATCAAATCTCGTTTATAAATATTATCTT
The DNA here is from genome assembly GCA_014132275.2 of Samia ricini. Taxonomy (NCBI): domain Eukaryota; kingdom Metazoa; phylum Arthropoda; class Insecta; order Lepidoptera; family Saturniidae; genus Samia; species Samia ricini. The sequence continues at coordinate 34,279,197 of AP028158.1, forward strand.
TATAATTTTTTTTATTCTAATTCTAACTGTGCTTTAAAAATACCATTTTTTTTAATTTTTTTATAATTAATATTTAAAAAAAAATGTGTTTATTTACAAATTGGTTATATGGCCTGTATTTTGAACTCTTGGAGTTTATACAGATTTATTTATATGACCAGTTTTGGAATTTTATAAAAGTTTACGTCATCAGTCTTAAATCTGTAACTGAAATATACTGGTAAACTTTCACTATTACTTCTATTTGAAACAAATACATAATAGTTATTTTTATTATTACAGCAAAGTGACGTCACGGTGTCTGGTGGTGACCACAGTACAGTCCAAGAACGACAGCGAACCACTACTTGGTATTAAAATATTCTAGCGTTGAAAAGATATATCGGAGAATGAAACCCGATACTCAATGATACCTTTAAAAACATTATAGCAGGTAACTAATTTATAAGACTTGTATGTAAATTTGAAAACAATTAATTAAGTAAAATGGAACCTTTTAGTGTGTTTGCAGTGTTTAAAACGAGTATGCCTTAAATGATTTCCTATTAACATGATATTATTTATCTTCCTTTTTTGTGTCATCATATGTTATCGTTACGCAAATAAGGAACCGTAGGTCTTCCTGCTTGTATTATGGTTGTAAATTTATAATATAATAAAAAAATACCTGTTGTAATAAAAAAAACTATTAAAAGTGTGGTATAACGACTTGAATTAGAATAAAAAAATGTATAAATAAAATATTTATAAACGAGATTTGATTACGTTTTTGTGTTTTCATACTCTTAGAATGGTGAAATCTTTCAACCTATTATTTTTTTTGATACAGTTCGAATCTTTTTTTTTATGTGGCTAAAATCTCTCTATACTAATAAATAAAATTGAAGTGTCTGTTTGTAATGTCAAAATAACATTTTCTTACTAAATACATTTGAATGGATATACGATACCTATACAATGTTTTAATTTTTTGTCTGTCTGTTTGTTCCGGGTAATCTCTGGAACGGCTGGATCGATTTTGACGGGACTTTTTTTGGTAGATAGTTGAAGTTACTTCGCGTAACTTAGTCCATTGTTATTTTCGAAAATAATTATACGTTCGCGTAAAAAAAAAATTACAACTCATAAAATTGTGAATAAAATCCGATTCAATGGACAGCACCATCAAAACATTATTTTCCAATAATTATATATATAAAAACTATATTACGCAGTGAGAAATATATGAAACGCGGGCCGAGCCGCGGTCCAACAGCCAGTAATAGTCATAAATTCAAACAACCGTTCTTCGAGCTTCAAGCTTATAAACAATTGGCCATCGAATATGGTTCATGATATTACACAATCCATCAATCGATCGAATCCATCGAATCAAACAATCCATCGAATGTGGTTCATGATATTACTTCCCTATCAAGTCTACAACCGCACGTAAATATTTTAGGTGTTTACTTAAATTTATTTTACCAAAAACCATGAGAAAAATAGTACAAAGACGTTGACAATTATAAAGATCTCACCGCTCGATGGGTCCGGGGTCACAACAAATAATGTCGGACGATATCGCGCTCATTTTAGGGTTCACCGAGCGACAGGGAACCTTTAGCCTCTCGGTATTTTTTTAAACTCACGCTGACTTCGAATACTTCTTCCTGGTGTTGTGGCTAACGCTTATTAAACTCAAACAAAAATAGTAACAAGCTCAAGCATGGAAACTTAATAGAAGTCATATCATTTAAACCAAGCCGTTAAGCAAGACTAAATATTAAAAACAGATTGCTTATAGAACATAATATGTACTTTGGGTGTAGTGTGCAAGTATGTGATGTGTAGTTTATTAATAATCTATTACATCCCTGAATACAAGTTCTTTAGGCTCAACTTCGTATTATTTTACTAATTTTCAGTGCTTCAAAAAATAGCGGTAAAGTAAAAAGTATGTTTTCTTCTTTCATTCAACCGTCAACTCTTCATTTACTCCTTTTTCTTTCAAATTATTCCTTGCACACTTTCTTTGACCTTCCTTTACTCTTCTATTCCTCCACATACCTGTCCATTACCTACTATTTTATTCAAATACACTTCCTCTCTTGTCATAAAATGTCTATTACACCACGGCAAACGATTCCCTTCCAATTTTTCTACCACTGACGCCACTTTCAAACTCGCTCTAATATATTCCATTCTTGTCATAGGACAAGTCCATCTTAACATTATCATCTTAGCTGCATGCAATCGTTTCTCGTCCATATTCTTACTAGCCCAGCTGTTTTATAAACATATATATGCATTAAAGTCAAATTTAAAATTTGAATATGTGGCATTATTTACCATCGCAACCATGCTCTTAACATAATACGCAAGCAGTAAGACAAAGGCCTAAATTCCGATAATCAAATACCCGACTAGGGTTGCCAAATAATGACCCTTCCGAACAAAGACGTTTCATTTTTAGAATCATTTAAAAGACGTCTGAAGAATCAAAGTTTTTATGTTAATTCATTATAATTCTACCTTAGAAAAACAAACTTTTCTGGAATTTTTATAAATATTTTATATTGTTATTTTTGCGATAAGAAGTTGTTGAAGTACTAGCTGTGCCCGCGGCTTCAACCGCTTGAAATGCAGACAATTTGCATCCTCTGTCCTCCCCTGGATGCAATATATGTTATTACTAAATTTCATCGAATTCGGTTCAGTAGTTTCTGCATGATTGACGAAGGATGCTGTAAAGGCCCTTCCGGTTAACAGCATTAGCTAGGTTAGAAAATTAATAAACAGACATACAACAATTTTCTAAACTATCGAAATGTGTTCTGTAGTTGATTCCGAAGCCCCGCATAGTATTTTTTCTTAAATATCTTGAATGTGTACAGATTTCGTCTCGTTAGTCTTTTATTATAAGTATTGATGACGTATATTTTTACACAAAAGAAATCTTATGAAATCCCTCTGAATAGCCTAAGTTTGACAAACTCTCGTCAACCACCCAAAAGTATCACTTGAGAACCAGTACCTCTAAATTTAGAATGTTTACATATGGGGTGACAAGGGGCTGCGCCTATAACACTACAAAAAATATTACGTTTTTTTTTTATTATCTAAATCTCCGGACTCGGTAATTTCGCGTTCTAAACTGGACAACCCTAAATCCGATAGACCCAATTAACGGGAGGGTATCGATTGCCAATTTTTGAGGTCTCTCGTAATAAATATGTAGTTCCCGCAGAAGTGCTGTTTGCTTTGCAGATTTATTCGGACCTTCACTGGCATTGGTTGAGTATGTATTGAAGAATTTGGTGTTTGATGTATATATGCTTGGTAGTCGTCTGATGAATATTTAAAAGGAAACTAGTTGTCGATACACTATTCTTAGGCAACGTCTCTCTGTTTAGAGGGCGTACATGTATTACGTGCTTATTATTGACGACATTTTTTTATAAACAGTAAAGGCTCAGTGCTTTGACCACTATCTCACTTCGCGGAAGAATGTCTGAATAGTAATTACGTAGGAAATAGTTACGTATATGTTTAAAAAAAAATCTCTCAAAATTATGTTAATGCCCATTTAGGGAGGAGAGTAAGAGTTTACCTTACTTACTATTGCTGATAAGTAAGAGTAGAGAAGTTAAAAATATCCACAATTTATGCGTACGTAATACATGAAAGCCCCCTACTTGTTTGTTGGTAAACGTATAATTCGAGAACCGTTGAATCAAGTCACACATTTTTGAAAATTATATTAGCTAGCTGTATGCCCACGGCTGCACTCGCTCTTTCATATATTTTTCACTGCGTAATATAGTTTTTTTTTATACGGGACCTTAATTTTTTTCTACTAACATTAAGCAAAGATATCTCACAAATTCAAATACCTACCAGTAAAAGTGTGCATTGAATCGGATCTTATGCACAATTTCGTAATTTTTAATTTTTTACAGGGAACCCTAATTATTTTCGAAAAACTAAAGTAGCCTAAGTTACGCATAGTAACTTTAGCTATCTGCTAAAAACAAAATTGAAGTGTCTGTTTATTACGTCAAAATAATGTTTTTTTACTAAATAAATATAAAATTGTATACGATACCTATACAAAAAACACTTTTTTTTTAATTTTATTGTCTGTCTGTCTGTCTGTTTGTTCCGGGTAATCTCTGAAACTGCTGGATCGATTTCGAATAAAATCTGATTCAAACCACTGAGTGTTACACTAACAGGTGCTTGAATTTATGAAAAGTATCTTTGCTATTTGTGCCAAAAAGAAAATACATTCACATGTGTTTAATTTAACAAATATGTTTTTAACATTACTCACAGACAGTTCAATTTAATTTATTGTTTATAGATTGATTTAAAACCTATATTACCCTGTGAATATTTCTTTCGAGAAGAAAGTATATGATACGCGAACGAAGCCGCGAGAACAGCTACTATTTTTTTACACGGTATAGGCGAAGTGCTTTGACCACAATTTCACCTGACGTTAAGTGACGATGTAGTCCAGATGGTAAACACACTAAGCCTAGGTACTGGTTTTCAAGTGATCCTGCCGGAACACACCTATTAGTGAAAACACAGGTTTTCAAACTTGAGAGTGGTAGCTACTCAGGCAGGCATTATTTAAAAATATCCTACCACCATGCTATGGTTTCCTCACGATGTTTTCCTTCACCGAAAGCTCAGGCAGATTTTAGAGTTGGATAGGTGAGTCTGAATCCGCGTCCGATCGCACCACCAACTATGTCATCATCGCAAATAAAAGAGGCAAATTCACACGTTTCGAAGTCTACTAATAAATCAGTACGACACACGCAGACAGGAAATACTATAAAAAAAACGTATGATGAAAGAAACGTAGAAAGTTTTGCGGTTTGAAACAATAAGTTGCGATGCGTATTCGCTGTGGTTTTGAAGACGGTCCCACGTGAATATAAACAATGTACAAAAAAAAACAACTGAATTTTTGTCAGTAACCAGAGGCGATCGTAAGGTATTGCTCATAAGTCAGTTATTTTGAAAGGTTTCCGTTTGAGAATTCGTTTGTATGATAATGAATAAGAAATTATTCGCTCGTTGCATGTTTGAATATTAATACTTAGTTTTTTTTTTCAATGGATTTTATTTAAGTCGATACTAGCTGTGTGCCCGCGTCTGCGCCCACGTTTTATGTACGAGTATTCTTCACTGTGTTTTAATTTGTTTATACAGAAACCTAACTATTTTTCAAAAAGTTTTTTAGTACTAAGATAAAGTAAAAATATATTTCATAATTTAAAGCACTTGCCTGTAAAACTATGCTTTGAATCGGATTTTATTTAAATTTTTATGAGTTCTTTTTTACGCAGATCTCTAATTAAATTGAAAATTAAAAAGTACTCTAAGTTACGCGGAGTAACTTCAGCTACCTAACAAAAAAAATCCCGTTAAAATCCGTCCAGCCGTTCAGGAGATTACCCGGAACAGACAAAAAAACAAACTAATTTTTTTTAATTGTATTTTTATATAGGCAACGTACATACATTCATATCTATTTAATAAAAAATATTTATTTTGACATTACAAACAGACACTTGAATTTTATTTATTAGTTTAATATTACATTAAGTATTGCACCTAACTTTTCCTTATTTATCCTAATAAATAAAATTGAAGTGTCTGTTTGTAACGTTATTAAAATAACAACTTTTTACTAAATACATATGAATGTATATACGATGTCTAGCTAAAAATACAATTTTTTAAATTATTGTCTGGCTGTCTAATAAGGCATAGGTGGTCTTTGTTTTGTTTTATTTTGTCTAAAAAACAATAATTAAGTTTTTTAATGCACAAGTACTTAAAGTAACAGTCAGTTTCCCGCCAAAACTTCCCATTCTGATTCGTCCCATTGGCGTCAAGTGGTAAAAAATTGACCAACCTTATTGTAAAACATAAACAATACTGGGTATAACATAGAAATTCAATTAGCAGAAAATATTAATCGAATATAAGTAGCAATACATTCAAACTTCATATATACATACGTCACGCACACATCTTAAGCTGTAGAAAAATCTTCGCAGCCACCCCCCCTCCGGCCCTTCGTCCCGCTGCTCACAATAATTAGTTTAACGTCGTTCGAGAAACCAGCTCCCCACTGCCCTCCCTTAATTCACCCACACCCCCACAAACTTGTATGGATTGGTACAGGGCAACTATTGGGAATATATCCAGGGGAAATTTCTACGAAGGGGGGGTTTTTGTAAGATCGTATTTAGTCGGTCCGTTTCGATTGTTATGTATGCCGCGTCGACGCGGCTGTGGGAAATCTATTGGCTTGCATCTCCTAGTTCATCTCTGTTTCACTCACTGTTTAGCCTTTATCTTGTTTGAGCTGATTTTGCCGTCGATATGAATATTCCTTATTATCAGCTTATATTAAACGATGGAGTGATCATTCTAGAATGTTCCACTGAAAACTCGTGGCACCTCAGAATAAATGTTTCATGACATTATTTTGAATGCACTTCACTTGTACATAATAATTAAACTATATTAGGTAAATGCCACAAAATCACACAATATAGGGTTTAAGAAAACATTTCATTAAAGATAACAGTTATACATGCCAGAATGAGGTGCCGTCAAAAAGCCCAAATACGGTAATCAAAAGTGACATCGAAATTAGAAAAAAAATTATATAAAAGAACAATCAGATAAAACATAAAGGAAAGGATACATAAATTGATATTCCTTTACGAATTAAACTTATTTGCAAATGTGTTCTAGAAGATTGAGGTGCTTCTTTTAAGACGTGTTACTTCTGCAACCATTTACTACTAGGAATAGCTAGTCTTAAATCATTTTTAAGTTGAATCGACAAAATAATATCAACCAAATGATTTATAATCCGTAATACAAACTTCGACAACCAGATGTTTCGTTCTTTCTGTCGCATCTTTATCAGGTGACATATACTGAATAATCATAGCTTTTATACACATGTCCTATCCGCGGTAGCAACAACAGATAAAATATTTATCTACCGACTTGACCTTTGACTAGATAATTTCTAATTTTTTTTTCTAAATTTTATTAAATAAAGATACATAACAGATTAGCCGGAATAAAAAGACACTTCAATATTATTTATTTGTATGTAGTCAAAGTTATAAATGAACATCAGCCTGTAAACTAGATTATAACTGTCTATAATAATAAATATATAGGTTAATATTTTAACAATAAAAACGTGAGTAAACAGGCTTGGTTGTTCGGATATTAGCCACATGTGAACGCTATACCAATAAAATACTATTCCATTTTATGTCGAGCCGAGCCCATAGGAAATTGCGTCGGCCGAATTTGTCACCGTCATAGTTTATGTCTCGTCGTTGTGTGTGTGCATGTACATATGTTTATATAGTGTGTACATCAATTTAAAACAACCATTTAAAGTTTAAATTTATCATCATGAAACTTTAATTGTATTAAAGCAAGATTAATGCAAGACCGTCTCCGCAAGTAACGCTCGTAAAAGAGAGCTCCACTATTGACTATTTCATTTAAAATTATTTAAAGTATGTAGATATATAAAAGAGAAATACATTTGTTTTAATGTTTTAAAGGTTTTAAATTACTATTTACTAAACATTTTACTTGCAGTCAGAATTTCGAATTTCTTATTACATTCATCATTCATATGGTAGCCCATATGGAACTTTTTGTCCGTACATCTGATTGGTTTATAATCTGTCTTAAATCTGTGTATCATTTCTAATTATTATATTAGTATTGTTTATAATTCATAATGTATGCCATAATAAATAATTAAATGCTGGAGAGATGAGTAAGAGTTATAGCTGAGGTGAGAATGACAACTGAAGCAAGGATTAGTTGATAAGGGAACGCTGTGTCACGACGTCACACCTCTCTTCAATAAGGGTAGGCAGAGACTATATCCTTCCACCTGCTACGATCCTGACACGCGTCTTTCACTTCTTCTACTTCTGTACACGCTTTTCTGTTACGACTACTTTTGACCGCGACTTTCTTTCAGAACGTCTTCGATCTAGTCGAGATACGTTAGCTAGGACGACATTTACCGACTTCCAGCCCAGTCACTCTCGCCTTGTAAATCTGTTTCATCAGTCTCCTTTCAGCCATCCTCTCCACGTGCACAAACCAATTAAGCATCCCTTTCTCTATCTTTGCCGCCACATCCTCTACCACACCACAACGTTCCCTTATCACACTATTCCCTACTTTATAAAATTAAATAAATTAAAATTAAAATCCAACTAACGGACAAACTTGCAAATGCGTTTCCTTTAATAATATCTTGATGATTTTTAATTTTAGAAATGCGTAAATATATCTACGATACGCTGGCAGGTATAGCATTTTCAAAGACCTGCAAACACCACAAATGGAAAGCGGAATATACACTGGCTAAAGTGAGGCACTGTGGCTAGTTTATAGTGACGCGAGTATCGCGTACATACCCGATCGAAATTACACCATATAACAAGAAACCCTGACACGAATGATAAAGTTTTCCTGTGGATTTCCCTAATCACTATATTGGTGCAATATATATAGGCGTTAAGAAGCGATAACCTGATACGGTTGAGAAGACTAAATTACTCAAGTTTTTGTGCCTTTGTGTTGTTTGTGAAGTAGCGAATAGGTGTGCTTACCACCTCAGGTTAAGTGGTCATTACAGCCTTTCAGCTCTTGGTAGCCAAAAGCGAGCAAAGTCTTAACTAAATCAGTAATTTGCAAGCACTCTTAATTTTTAGTGCTCAGTGCTTTGATCACAATCTCGCCTGATTTTAAGTGACGATGTAGTCCAGAATGGTAAACACACTAAGTCTACGTACTGGTTCTCAAGTGATGCTGCCGCGAACACACCTATTGTTATTTGGCAACAGGTTTTTCAAACTTGAGGGTGGTAGCTACCCAGGCGGTCATCATTAGAAAATGCCCCACCACCATGCCTATGGTTTCCTCACGATGTTTTCTCACTCAAATGATTAATTTCTCATTTTGTTTGATTTACTCCAACTTATAACATAGGATTGGTTTATAATAACTACTAACGTCAATATTTTTATTTCGTTAAATGGAAATTAAATCTTTTTTTATAGGTAACAACAAATCCGGGTCAACAAAGCTAGTATCCATATATATTTTCCAAATCTTGTTTCATATTACATGTTACATTTTTAACAATATCTCCTGAACAAGTCACACTTGTACATTGAAAGTCAGGATACGATATTATATAAGGTTCAGTGGGGTATATTAGAATTTACATACATATTTTTAACATTAATATGATGTGCATACATACATAACGTCACGCCTCTCTCCCATAAAAGGGTAGGCAAATACTATATCCTTCCAATTGCTACGATCCTGACACACTTCTTTCGCTTCTTCTACTTTCATACATGTTCGGTTAGTTCGGTTAGGGGTACTTTTGACCGAGGGACCTATCTCTTTCCTTCTTCTATAACGGAGGCGGGTTCTTTCCTCTCTTTTCTCTTTGCCCGTCTCCGTTCTGTTCCTTTCTTCTCTTTTCCGTTTATGGGGGCAGGAGTATATCCTGTCCCCGGAATGTTGACCGTTGGGTCATGCCTCCCTTCGGGGGGGCGGGTGAAGAGGTGGGGTCGAGAATAGTCTCCCCCATCACCATTGGGCCATTGCACGACGAGGCCCGGTAGGTTCGCTGCAGGGGGGCGACGCGGTGACATGCCTTGGCAACCCCGTATCGCCCCCCATCCCAAATGCAGCGGACGGCCCCGGGGGGTTTTAGTGGGTATTTCCGGGCGACTCTCGCCCGGGTGAGTCCCACACTGGCACGGAGCTCGTCACTCCGTGCCCCCTTATCTATTGTATTTGGGGGACTCTGATCCTTCAAATACAATGTAGTGCGTAAATGCATTTCCCCCCGTCAAAAAAAAAAAAAAAAGGGGGGTACTTTTGACCGCAGCCTTTCTCCAAAACGTCCTAGATCTGGTCGAGATACGTTCGCCTAGGACTTCCCTTACCGCTTGTCCAGTCACACTATTCCTTACTTTATCTATCATTCTCATGCCAGCGATACTCCTTAGACTTCTCATCTCTTACCATAATATGATATACTTATTTTATATACACATCGAAACATAAATACATATATATAATATCATAGTATATAAAATAAACAAAATAATAAATCCATTTTATACCGAGAAATAATCCAATAACTGGTTAATAACGGCAACATATTTTCTTAGAATAATAATGTTTTCTGAATCATTACGTACATAGGTACACAGATTACTTATAATAATAATGTGACATAATGGCGTATTGATAACACCGTATTATCAGTACAGAGACCGGAGTCGACGGGGAACTCTGTACTACATCATTATTATTAACATACTCAGCAGCGTGGTTTCACTCGTGAAATTTCGCTGATATAATATTTTTATTACTTATTGCACACTCAAAATATACTTGTCATCGGGCACGTTTGTACACAGACTTGTGCTTTTCAGCCAAATATTAGAAATATATGGGGAAATATATATAAAAGAAATATAAATATATATTTATATATATAATTCTGGGAAAGGTGTAAACACAATAATAATAATAATATAGCCTTTATTTCTATGCCTTTCAAATATTTAAAAAAAGTATAATAATAAATGCTTATAGTATTCAAGAAGACGTGGCCCCTTCACGGGTATAGCCCTCCTCCAACTGTCTCCATTCTTTCCTAATTTTTGCCTATTATATTTCTCCTATTTTTGCGTTAAAGTCTCCTATTAGAATAATTTTTCCTCTGCCAGTTTTTGGGCCTTTTCGATTTGATTATAAAAGACCAAAAAGTTTGCTGACTCTTTTGTCACACTGGTTATAGAACTGTCTTCCTGTCAGCGTGTTCCCTCCTTCGTATGATATTGGGTCCTTCGAAAGAGGCGTGAAGAGGTACTTAATACGCTTACACGCTTCAATACGGCACTACTACAACCGAGCCTTTATCAATTCTCAAAGAATTTAAATGGTAATCAAACGTAGGAGCTTTTGAGACTTAATAGCAGATGGTAGGCAAAGTTACAAATACTCGTGAAGTACAAAAAAAAGTAGGCAGCTATGGGGAAAAAAATTTTTTTAATGTTTAGATTTCATAATTTTTAACATAACATGACCTAAAATGTAATACTTTTCTGTTTTTTACATCTATTGGCGCTCCAAGCAATAATGATCTACATTTTAACATAGTTTATTCATAATCAAAACTTACGATAAACCGCGTAGGTAGACATTTTATTACTCATCTCTGAGCGCCATCTTATACTTGACACACTGTAGCATGTTAACAGCTGACGTCATAGCGTTGGTAACGCAAATCTATATGTTTTACTCCTACCGAGAATCGCACAAGGCCGCCCAAAGATGTTTTCACTTTTCAAAAATGGAACAGTACAGCGTGATGCTGCATTTTTCAACAATGGCTTGGTGGTAGCTTGTCTGGTAAATACATCGGTGAAAGACTCTTTCTTTCTTAATAAAACCATGGCGGCATCTCTTGCCTATTTTGCTATTGCTGTCTATTACAACCTTCAATTTTAATTTCTATCGCCAAATACCTCTAGTTATGTATCGACATTTCTACTTTAGAACCAGTCCCTCTGATCTTATAGTATATCTAACTAAATGTATTTCCTCGTATATTGTCCCCATGACCGACAACGATCACGTAACAAATTATTTCATTACCAATACAAACAAATTAGGTACCTACGTACGTCTTTAAATTAAAAATGAAAAAAAAATACAATGATTCTATTTAAAAAAGTTAACTAACCAGCTACTAGTTATAACGTAACCTGATATAGTTTTAAAATGTAATGTAACGTTTTGTGCAATTTTAATGTCAACTCTTGATAAAAAAAAACCATCAAAATCATTACATAACTAAAATTTTGATAAAACTTCAGTAGTGCATTCAAATTTCAAAGTAAAACAAAACATTAAAAAAATGTTAATAATTTTATTAATAGGATTCCTAATACGCTATTGTGTAATTCCATTACGTCGTAGAGGTAATAAAAAAAAGAATAATTATATAATCAATTAAATTAAACAAATGACGTATAAACCTACGTAGTCTCCATAGATTACGATATACGCAAACCGCAAAATGGGAAAACGTTATTTGAGACGGCATTGATGATTCACGCGACAAATTATGCCCCTTTATAAGACCACACCGAGCATCCGTAGTCACCACTCGTAGCCAGAACTTCCAAACGTGAACACCATGGCGTACATAGCAATCCTTTTCGTGATATTCGCCGCAATCTATAGCGTAAACAGTTCGGAAACGAACGAACCTTGCCCCTGCAACGAGCTCGATATAAAAGACGACGCGCTACTATGGACCCTAATGAAGAAACTCTCTATCGATATCCCGGAGGAGGACAGGGATGTGTACACCGTCTTACCCGGCCAGCTATCGCCTCTGATCGACTGCAATTGTGAAGAATATAATAGGAAAAAGAGGAAGACCGAACCCGAGGAAGCGCCTCTTTCAGTTGAAGAAGAAGTAAAGAAGGAAACAAAGACGAGACGACATGTAAGATTAGATGTAGATTGCCCACTGGGACTCGTGAGATTCGGCATTCGATGCGTAGAAGAGGATTACTTCGATTATTAAAAATGTAGGCAAATGTTTTGAGGTCACTATAATATAACCTTTATAAACAACTGAAGTAGTCTCACGTTTGATGTTACCTACGCCTGTGTGTTGTTATTTCTACGGGTCGTCGACATCTTTGATAACAGATTTCACAGACACGTGAGAAAGAAAAAATCTTGTAAAAAAATTACCAAAATGTATTATTATTTAATTTAATTTATTATAATTTCGTTTGGTAAGTGTTTACATCCCATTATGTATAATAAAAATCAATTAATTTATTACACAATTTTACGGCCAAAGTTGTAACTCATTAGTACTAATTACTTCATTGTACATCATAACAATAATGTTTTAATTAATTTATTATAATTTAATGCATTTAATTATTATTATTAATAGCATTATAATGTGACAATTTTATATGTGATATTTGAATGTAAACTTTTTGATCATGACGTAAACAAAACTAGTCCTGTGTTTGATATGTAAATATTTTTTAAGTTATTATTTAAGAAACTAAATGCCATTAATATAATTTATTACTTTAAGATTAGAACAAATAAATGATTTTAAACTTGATATATTTGGATGTTTAATTACTTCACCATACTGAAATACTAATTTTAAAACGAATATTACTCAGAGTAAATCCCATCAAAGATTTATCCTTCTAATTTAGTGAGTGGGCAAACCAAGCAAAGGTTAAAAAACTAGCACAAGGTTATTAATTAAAATCTAGAATAATATCTAAGAACACGGTTATCATAATTTGGATATTTTAATCTGTAATTTAGTTTCATAATTAAGGCAAATAAAATACGGGTTAATCCTAAGAACGTTCGTATAATTGCATATATACAAATAACATTGCATATGTCATAGAATGGAATGTACAGAGTTCCTGTAGGCCTTCATATACACATAACTTTCTCATGCCCCAATACTTATTATAACTCGCGGATCCACTTGTATCTACTAAATTAAATTCAATATAAATAATTATACATAAACTATACATACATATACTGCATTAAACATAATTTCTTACAAACAATATACAATGTAAAATTTCAATAAAATATATACTAGTAATATCTGGTCAATAAATGGGTTGAGCGATTTTTGGGTTATGAATTGAGTTTTTGTCGGAATTTCAGTGTTGTAAATAATATAATGTTATAGTTGTTTATCTATATTTTATTGGCTTACGTTATTTACCACTATTTATATACTTAATATATTGTATATAAAAACATATATTATTATATAGTGACTATTTGTTATTGAATAAAGGACAAACGGACTGTTGCACTTTTTTTCGTCTGGCTTCAGTATATATCTATTAAAATCTATCCTCAAAAGATTTGATTAGAAAAAAAAAATCTTTTGTAAATTTTTCTTTTAGACAGGATTTTCAGTTTGTTATGTTGTAAGTTGTTTTGTTATTTTTTTGTTATGTGTATTGTTAAAAATATTTTTTTGTTTAATTGCCTTGCGTTATTTGATCCTATGGAAAGTACACTATAGGTTTTGCTAACAGTTTTCCCACAGTCACAGCTCTGACTAATGAATAACCCAACGTCTAATGGAATCACAAACATCTGCATGAATTTGACTGATAAAATTTTACGTTCGTCAACTACCAGTTATGACCTTAGAGTGAAACCGAATGAACGCAAAATTGCATTTCGTCAATCAGCAATTCATTAGGTATTTCCTTAATTAGTTCCTTACTTTCAGCCAATAAATTTATTTTAGTATTGACATATTTCATCTTATTTTTACTAAACGGTAAATTAAAATCTAGATCTAGTTTCTTTTTATGAAAATCCATTTTACTATAACGAAGATGTGTGTATTCTCTTCAAAATTTTTCCCGTGACTGATGATTAATTTGAACAAGCGTGTAATGTTGCCTGTGTATATTTTTTTTTTACTATCAGTCATTTGTGATTCATTGTTAATGGAATTAACTGATGTCCAAATTATTGTATAATATCTGCCTATGGTATATGTAATTTTAGTTGGATTTTGCGTGTTCTGCGTTAATTTGCGTAATTGTGAACACACAAGTTTAATGAAGGGAAATAATAACAAGAGACATGAATTCTGCAGTGTGTAAGAGCCTACATAGAAAGTTCTAGAAACGTTGTCAACGGTTTTACTGGAGTGTTGAAACGTCGAAACATGATTGTATGACATAACGTGACACTGGTATAATCGTGTATGAAACTCGAAGATGAAATGTACTATTTTTCAGAAAAAACTTACAAAAGGACGTTGCCGTTATAAAAAAATATAATAATGAAGATTCAGAGACAATACTCGTTTATTCTTTGGAAAACAAGTTCATATCCACAAATGTTAATAAATTAATTTGTCGGTAATTTTGCCAAGGGCGAAAATTAGGAGCCAATGTTTGTTAAGTAGGACAAACTAGGCCGAAAACAAATAAAACTATTATCAACTTAAAATTTAGCTTGTGACGGTAAAAAAAAATCTTTAGGTGTTTGTGTCCGTCCGTATCATGTTTCATTGACACCTTTCACTAATAACTAGATAGAGTTGCCAACTTCACAACTTTAATGTACACGAGAAAAATATTTAGAAATATCGAAATACATTAATATTACCGTCAATAGATAAAGGCAGGATATTTACTATGGAAAAAATATGTTTTACTTCAAAGGTATGCATGCAGTACAAGTTGTTTTAAGTTGTCACCAAAACTCATAGCTATAACGACCACTAACTTAGTATTAAATGATAAGTAATGACTGCTCCCGTGTGGTGCCAGCTAAGAATAGTACCACCCCGTATCTTTCCGTGGATGTCGTAAAAGGCGACTAAGGGATAAAGCAGGGGATGAGAAGCAGCATTCTCTGAGCACCACAAACACCTACAGCGATAGCCAACCCGCCTGCCAAGCGTGCCGATTAGGGCTATCCCCCCCTTATGAAAGACACAATAAGGTCGCGGGATGCTGGCGGCGCAAGACCGGTAGTTGTAGAGATCTTTGGGCGAGACCTACGTCCAGCAGTGGACGTGTTTCGGTTGAATGAATGGAACAGCTGATTCCGAATGGCTTCTGTATAACTGCATGCTGTCTATCACCTTTCGGAACATACAATATTGCTTTATGATATACTAGGTGTTTGCCCGCGGCTGCGCCTGTATTTCATATATTTTCACTACGAAATATAGTTTTTATTTTTTTTATACGGAACCATAATTATTTTCCTTTTTTTTTGCTACTAATATTAAGCAAATTTATTTTTCACAAGTTCAAATATCTACCAGTAAAACTGTTCATTGAATCGGATTTTATTCACAACTTCTTGAGTATTAATTTCTTTACGCGGAACCCTAATTATTTTTTCGATAAACAATACCTAAGTGTAAGTAACGCGTTGTAACTTCAGCTATCTTCCAAACAAGTCCCGTGAAATTCGGTCCAGCCGGTCCAGAGATGATCCGGAACAAGCAGACAACCGAAAATTGTATTTTTGGTATAGGTAATCGTATATACATTCATATGTATTTAGTACTAAATTGTTATTTTGACATTACGTACAGACACTTTAATTTTATTTTGAGTGTCGGTGTAATTTTCTATACACTTACGATACACGAATTTGTAACTTCTTTATGCGTAGGTAAGGATTTCAAATTAATTTGTAATGGGAAATATTAATCACAATACCAAGGGGCCGGCCACCTTGTTAAAATTACGTCACTTCTGTAAAAACCAACGAGAAAATTCTTTTGCAAAATCTATTTATCCTTAAAATACATAGTATAATAATATTATGCTGTACATTACCTGTTGCTATTCTATGTCACTTCAATCACGTCTCAGTTTACAACTAACTGGTCTTTACAAATTTAATAGAATACAATTATTTCAATTTAGCATTTTATTTCTGCAGAATTTAGGTTTCATTTTGCGTAACACAATCATTGGTATGTGAACACGTGTGGAACAAGATCAACGCCATATTAATTAAAAATAGACTTATAAATAAAATTGAAGTGGCTGTTTGTAATGTCAAAATATTTTTTTTGACTGAATAGATATTTTTTTTTTAATTTTCTGTTTGCCTGTTTGTCCCGACTTATGTCCGGAACGGCTAGATGAATTTTGACGGAACTTTTTTCGGTAGAGAGCTGAGGTTACTTCCGCGTAACTTAGGGTACTTTGATTGCGAAAATAATTAAGGTTCTGCATTAAAAATGTACATTAAATAAAACTCATCAAAAATATAATTAAATTCGATTCAAAGCACAGTTTTACGGGCAAGTGCTTGAATTTATAACATTTGTTTTTATTTTATCTTAGTACTAACAATGTTTTAGGAAAATAATTAAGGTTCCGTATAAAAAAAAAACACGCAATGAAGAATATATAAAATGCGGGTGCTAGTAATAATTGTAAAGAAATCCGGCCTAGATACATGGGTGTCAAACGTGTACTTATACCACTAAAATAAACTAAACTAATATCATGCCAGAAAGCAATGGAAAGCGCTGTACTAATAGGAACAATACGAAAAGTGAAAATGAACAGATAAGACGAGAAATAAAAGTTAGTTATAGATGCCTTAGAGTATGCCCTACACAGTTAAAAGATGAACAATGAAGACAACTATATGGGACCAACAGAAATAAGAAGAAGACAGCTTCCCAGAAATAGGTGGATAGAGAATATAAAAGAAATAGCTTGAAACAGAATACACTTGCTTGAAGGATGCGCTTGAAACATCTTGAACATATAAGGGTATAGAGGTCTGGAAAAAGCTGGTAATCCAAAGTAATAAAACTGTAAGTTAAGACGTATACTTGCCACGCTAAGAACGAAATGCCAAATTCATTTTAAATATTCTTGAATGAGACCATCCGGAAACTATAATTATTATATTATTAAGTTCATAACAAAATAAATGAAACATAATTTTGTTGGGATTGAGTATTTCTGCTATTATCCTTAACTCCATATATGTGTACACCTCATATTATGACGCAAGAGGTTTGAGAAGCGGCATCATAGTTTGCCCTGTTGCGTCAACTAAACAAGCGCGTGCGCAATTATAAAACAGAGTTGTCACCATGAACATTAACTATTTGAAAAGTTTCTGAATCATTTAACAAGTAAATACGTTATTTGGATTGTGGCAGAGGATTTTCTGTCTTTCTTTTTCCCTTCTTCCCTACTCGATTCCTCCGTCTCCATGCTCTTGCGTCTGTAAGGGAGAGGCTTCCTGCTGGCGGTTGGTGAAGAGGGAAGTGGCTTGTACCAAGTTATCCCCTCCTAAACAGAGGGCAAAGGGAGAGGGCCGTCTTAACATCAGGCCAGAACAACACGGAGATTGCAAGATTTGTCCTGTATCGTCCCAGGTAAGGCGGCGCATGGTACCGAAGGGTTCTGGTGGGCATTTCTGGTGCTCAACGTCGGATAAGTCCCACGTACCCCCTACCAACTATAACCGGGAAATTTTATTCCCCTGTTTCGTCCTGTACGATATGGTATCGTCATTTAACATCAAGTGAGATTGACTTTGGGAAAAATTGAAGTTATTGCCAAGTTCTGGTTAAAATAAAAACACCAATAATTAATAAAATAAACAATCTGTTACTGTAATTTAGTAATATTTACGTCATACTTCTGCCGTTTTATATATTTCAGTTCAATAAATTAATTTTATTAAGGATAATTATTTCATTAGACTAATTAATGTTTTTATGTTATTTAAATAAATAGCCAAGTTTGTTGGTCGATTAACTTTGCTTATTAAAAATTAAAGTTCAAAACATTTATTAGCACAAATAAAATTCGATTAATCTGTCTATTAACCCCTTGAGCACTAACCTGGCGTTTACGCCAGCTTTCTATTATTTTCCAATTGTCTTACTTTTATGGGTAATCAACATATTAAAATATATACCTATTATATTGTACTATTAAATATATAAAAAAAAAAATTAGTATAATTTTCACAAGACATAATATGTCATGTATTTGCCCAATCTTTATATAAATATTTGACAAACAACACTTTCTTTTTATTTAGTTCCCTTACATCTCAGACATAAAATTTTGTTTACTTTCCCCTATTTTTTGTGCCTTTATTGTTTTCATCTTATTTCTATTTTACAATCTTATTCTATTTCTTATCTCTTGTTCTATTACGTTTTGTTTTGTCGCATCTTTATTTATTCATAATTCTTATCATTAATTTGTATATATTTATTACTAATTTTACATTTTAATCTAATTTTTTGTTCCGTCTATTACATTCTGTTAGTTTGTTTATCGCCTTTTTGCGTATAATTTATAATTTACAGTTTGCTGTTTCATTTCATTCTGACCTTTAACCCCAAGAGTAATTACCTGGCGTTTACGCCAGCTTTCCATTGTTTTCCTATTGTCTTATTTTTATGAGTACTCGACACATTAATATCGCATTTGACACCCACAACATATTACACCTTCAGTTATTCATCATGACAAATAACACTTGAAATAACAAACAATGATTTGAAATATGAACCATATCCTCGAACGATGTCAAGTAATAATTTAATTGGCATATATCATCATGTGAAAAGGTGAACAAACTCGAATACGAAATCCATCTATACGAATAAATAAAATTGTAGTGTCTGTTTGTAATATCCCAGTAACAACTTTTTACAAAATACATATGAGTTTATATACGTTACCTGTACCAAAAACACAGTTTTTTAAATTTGCTCTCTCTCTCTCTCTCTCTTTTTTGTTTCAGCTAATCTGAATCGGTTTCATTTTGAATTTGTGAGTAGTCTCTTTGCTTTATTTTAGATACCAAAAATAAGTTGAGGATTGTTTTTTTACACGATACTAGCTGTGCCCGCGATTTCGTTCGCGTTTTAAATAAACATTATCCATTGAACCAAATTACGAATCTAGACCATTCTCGAATCATCAGGAATAAAGACAAAAAATTACATTAAAATCGGTTCAGCTGTTTAGAAGGAGTTTAATCACATACACACGCAGAGAAGATTTATATATATAAAGATAGGTTCAGTGATTTGACCACAACTTCACCTGATGTTTTGTGGCGATGTGGCCCAGGATAGTAAAGACACTAAACCTAGGTACTGGATCTCAAATGATCCTACCGGAACACATTATTGGTATTTGGCGACAGGTTTTCAAATTTTTTAGAAACCATGCTATGGTTTCCTCACGATGTTTTCCTTCAACGAAAGCTCAGGCCGATTTTAAAGATGGATAGGTGGAATCGAACCCTCGTCGATTCACGCGGAATCTGGCCGCATTACCCACTCTGCCATCATAGCTTCAAACAAAAATATAAAAAAAAATTAAGATTCCGCTTAATAAAATAAAACACAAGAGTTGTTTAAAAAAGATCGATTCATTTGGTCAGTTTTACTGGCAAGTGCTTGAATTTATGAAAAGTATCTTTGCATTTTCTTATTACAGGTAAAACAAAAATAAAACTCATGAAATTGTGAAAACAAAACACGATTCATTAGACAGCACAATCAACAGATCATTTGCCAATGATTATTTAAAATCTGATAATATTACGCATTGAAGAATACGAAACGCGGGCGGAGACACGGTCACTCAATTAGTAAAAAATATAATAATAGGAACAAAGTGCAAAGTACTCGGATCTTTCACGATGTCAATGGCTTGATGATTAACTTATAAATTGTCACAATTACCTATGGAATATTTCACGTATGTTTCAATATGGAATATTAAATCACGATAAACCAGATAGGTTTATTGTTGTACTTCTATTATTCATTAATGGTTTCGCCACACAGCGGGCGAATCGGGACGCCAGCGTGATATTTCTATAGTAAAAGCACGCCGATGTCACAACCCGCCCGCATTGTGTAGGCATATTTTATTCACACTTATGAATATCACACGCAGGAACATACATAATTTCTGTAAAAATCTATTTTTTTCTTTATCATTTAAATAAACCTATTTATTGTTTAAAATTTATTTAATTAGTACTAACTACTAACTTTACTAGAATATTAGTTGCAATTATTTAGTCGATAAATCGAATATTTTTACGAAATGGCAAACCGCTGTCAATCTGTTAATATTAATAGATAGATTATTAATATTAAACAATAAGACAAAATGTGTCCTATAATTTTGAAATATACAACGAAGATATCTGAATAAGCAATATGTAATGAAACATTTTAATACTTATAAAAAAATAATCCAACTTTTATTTTATTTTGTGACATTTAAAAGTTTGGCCTCTGATTTCTTTTGTATGGATCGCGACACAATCGAGTGTAGATTTGATACAGCCTCCCAATAAGGGATTACTATATCGGTTACTTTGTTCTCGAACGATTAAACCCGTTTTTTATTGGGATGTTGGGATGCACAGGGCAATCCAAAAACAACTGCTACTATGTCGCCTTTCTTATGCTGATGGTCAGATAGACAAAGTCCCATTGCCTTTAAGGATACCAGGTCACGTGTCCGCAACTTCGTTCACGTAAGGGTTACCATAGCAACGGTTACTTGTTTACAGGTGGCAGCCATTTGTTAAATCAGTTGTAGCTGTTGAGAGATCTCAGAGCACACGTTCCGTTTCATTATTTTAAATACACGTCAATTGTACACAATATTCAACATTAAAATGCCAACAAAATTACATAATAAAGAGTCATAAACTGCAAGATAATGAACTTAAAACAAACAACACAGCCTTACGGATTGCCGACTGGAATGAAAACTTGGAACTATGGGAAAACAATTTTTTAATGTTCCAATTTTATAATTCGTTAAATTAAACTATTAACTAAACATATAACATTTGTCTGGTTTTTTTACATCTATTTAACGCTCCGAGCAATAATTATGTACATTTTCAAATAGTTTTTATTCATTATCAAAACATGCGTTAATCTGTGTAAGTATACATTTTATTATCTCTGAGTGCCAGCACTAAAACGCCTTCTTTTACTTGACATACTGTAGCATATTGGCCGCTGACGTTATAGGATTGGTAACACGCAATTTTTTTTTTAAATTTTTCTCTACCGAGAATCACTCAACTTCGCTAAAGAAGTTTTTACTTCAAAAACTATAATCTGCTCTTTCTAACAGAAACTCGTTATGCTGATAATGTGAATAAAACGACTGCTAATAACCTGTTTATTATAAAACATCATGACTCATTTACTCGATAGTTATTTTAAAACGGAAGGGAATTCCCCACTGCAGATTCCATCACTTGATTTTAAAGTGCACTGTGAACGCTAGACATAATACTACAATAATCGATTTAATAATCAACGCTAACGTATTTGAAATAAAGTTGGAAATAAAAAAAAAAAAAAACATACAATTCTATTAAAACCCTTACACGATATTAAATCCACGGTCCACGGTTCTGCTCTTATATAATAATTTGTGAAACTGTTTAATGTATTAAATATCTATTAAATTTTTAATAGATTAAAAACAAATTCGAAGTCATTTATTGTTTTCGTCATAACTTTCTCCATATTTTATCTAACGTAACAAAATATACACTAAAACCTTTCCAAAGAGTATGTATATGAATTAGAAAAAAATAATAATTTAAATCCGTTCAGTAGTTTAAGGTTATTAAGGCAATTGAAGCGGAAGTAATGAGACGTTACCTTTCAAATACAATGTATTTTCATTCTTATTGCTATTGAATTACGGTCGAATATATTATTATGTTTTATAAATCTATAACAAATTACTTATTTTATTATAAACTAGCAGTCTGCCCGCGGCTACGCCCGCGTTTCATATACTCTTCACTGCGTTTTATTTTTTATACGGACCCTAATTATTTTCCTCAAAAATTTTAGTATTTAGATAAAGTAAAATATATTTCCGATAAATTATACTTGTCCGTAAAACTGTGCATTGAATCGGATTTTATTCAATTTTTACGAGTTTAATTTTTTTACGCATAATTTTTTAAATTTATTTTCGTAAATTAAAAGTACCCTAAGTTACGCGGAGTGTTTCAGGTATCAATTAAAAAAAAAAACCTGTCAAAATCGGACCAGCCGTTCCGGAGATTACCATTACAAACATACAGATAGACAAAAATTATAAAAAATTGTCTTTTTAGTATAGGGATCGTCTATACATCCATATCTATTTAGTATAAAAAATATTTTTGACATTACAAACAAACACTTCAATGTTATTTTATTAGTACAGATGCGCCGGCGTTACTGGACGTAATCGGTCAATGTATTGACCTAGACATTAAACCATCATCTTCACGCTTATAACTCGGTGTAGGTGTGTCCAGAGATGTTTAGAAAATGTCAGGTTCAATACGAAATATTATATATAGACCCGTTGAAAATGTTCTGCAACAATTTTTATAATGATCATGAAACCGTATTAAATTCCGGGTAAAACCAAAAACGTAACCTTAAATAATATAAATTCGGTTTTACCGCTACACGAAATTAACAGAAGATGCTTGATTTCATTGATACTTACGTCATATCGAGTGTGGCCAGATGTTGCGAATTTTTCGTGACGTCCAAATTGTACAAGGATGAAAATTAATTTAAAAAAACAATTACCTAAATTATTTTTATTATTGTGTCACTATTAATGTTTTAATCAGTAAGTATATTTTTTATAATATAGGATAATTAGATTACTATATTATAAGAAGCTCGATGAGCAAAAAAATATTTTTTTTCAAATGTTTCCTATTAAAAAAAATCATAAAAAATTATAATTATTAGGACATACTAGTCGAAAGGAAAAAAAAAAGGAAAGAACCTGGATCCAATGTTGGTTGTTTCTAGCCTCTATATAAAGGAACTATTTTTGAACTGAAAACCTCTTTATAGATTCGCCTCGCCAAATGTTATGTCGTCAGCCGTCAACAAGTTACAGTATGTCAAGATGGAGTTTAAGTGCTGGAGCTCAAAAATAAATAATAAAATGTATACTTACGCAACCTATCGTATGTTTTGATTAAAAATAAGCTATATTTATTATTAACTGTAATTATGCTCGCTATTATGTATATGTAAAAAACCAGACAAATGTTAAATTTTATATTATCGTATAATTTCAATTTACAAATTATAACATTATAACATAAAAAAAAAATCAGTTTTACCAAAGTTTCATTTCTCTAAGCCGTTTCCATGACTGCCTAGTTTTTTTTCCTTATTCACTTGCATTTAAAAAATAATTTTAATAAACATTCTCGGCTGATAGGAAAGTAGAGCTGAAAAAATAAAAATGATCACAGTAAAAAACAGTAGAGGAAATATCGAAATCTATCGAATTCTTGAAGCGGCCGGATTCCGCGTCAATGGTCGTGGGTTCAAATCCACCTATCCAATTCTAAAGTCAGCCTGAGCTTTCGGTGAAGGAAAACATCGTGAGGAAACCATAGATTGTGGTAGGCATTTTATAACAATGCCCTCCTGGGAAGCTACCCTCAAGTTTTAAAACTGTCGCCAAATACCAATAGATGTGTTCCGACAGTATCACTTGAGAACCACCAGTATCAGGTGAGATTGTGGTCAAAGCACTAAGCCTACACCGTGAAATAAATAAATAAAAGAATCGAATTTAAAATCCCCAAAACACCATAGTTTCCTAAGTAATTAGACATCTATCTAGAGGTATAGCGGAAGCACAGAGAGGTGTGTAAATTCCAGACATGACTATCGTTCACGTAATGATCCATTCTGTAATAAACTTTTGAAATTGACATACTTGACATGGTGCTTGAACTTATTGTCAGGTAAATCGGTAATGTTCTTTGGGGTCTTTATTATAAAACCTATAAACCTTTTAATAGATTTACTTAGCCTAAAGCATGGGACGGCCAACTTATCTTTATTTCTAATATTAAACTTATGACGATCATCACAGATCAAGCTTGTGCACATTTTTACAAACATACATTAGGTTATCTAAGATGTATTGGGAGGAAAAGTTAAGCTGTATAGATTACAAATATTAAGGGTATGTCTAACCCAGTGATTCTCAACCTTTTTTTTGTTGCGGAACATATTTAACGATTTCAAAATTTGGCAGCACACAAAGAATAAGATAAAAATTATTTACTTACTACAACACACTGCATAAATATATTTTTTTTTAATGATATAATTTAATAATATTAACATTATCATATATTTGCAAAATTTGGCGGCACACTTTTGAAATTTGGCGGCACACAAAAGTGCCGCGGCACAGTGGTTGAGAATCACTGGTCTAACAAATGATAAACACACTAACAAAACCACTTTAATTAGTGTACCTGAGAAAATATTCTACAGTTGATAAGTGTAACGTGCTTAATATTTTTGTCTCTTTCTCTCTCAAGACGTACTTCTATCCATCATTTCATATTAATAATTGGTATGCTTAACGTTAGTATCTGTTAGTTAATATCTGATGCTGGTAGCGTCACGTGACCTCGAAATTTTACTCAAATGGCGCTTCACATCAATACATTAGTTTGCTAATAAACGTTTTGCATATCAGTACTGCAATATTAAAAATATTCGCGACTTACATTCATAGCTGGATTTACAACACATGTATCTATACTAATAAGTAAAATTGAAGTGTCTGTTTGTAATGTCAAAAGATTTTTTTTTTACTAAATAGATACGTATATATATATATGTATTTACAAAAAACTATACCAAAAACACAGTTTTTGAAAATGTTGTCTGTCTGATTATTCCGAGTAATATCCGGAACAGCTGGACCGAATTTGACGGGACTTTTTTGGTAGATAGCTGAAATTAGGGTACTTCAGATTTTGGAAAATAATTAGGGTACCGTGTAAAAAAAAATTAAATCTCATAAAAAATTTAATAAAATCCGATTCAATGCACAGTTTCACGGGCAAGTGCTTGAATTTATGAGAAATATTTTTACTTTATCTTAGTAGCTATTAAAAAAAATTAAGAAAAATAATTAGGGTTCCGTATAAAAAAAAATTAAAACGCATTGAAGAACATAAAAAAAACGCGGCTGCAGCCTCGGGTACACAGCTAGTTACGTAAAAAATCAGGTGTTACATATAACCTACATATCTATTCGTGTGCCGCAAAAAATCCGGCTTCGCCGGCGTTATGTAAGTTGGGACTGTATTTTTTCTTACAAGTTTGTTAACAAATATGACATCTGACACGATTCACCTATGCATATTAAAATAGCGACATTAATGATACAAAATTAAGCAATCTAGGTCTCAGTCTCTGACAAAATAAACGTAGCACAAGAAGTGACGATGACTAATTTTTTTAACAATGTATAGCTTCAGTGCTTTGACCATAAACTCACCTGATATTAAGTGACGATGTGGTCCAGAATGGTAAACACACAAAGTCTAGGTACTGGTTCTAAAGTGATGCTGCCGGAACACACCTATTGGTATTTGGCGACAGGTTTTCAAATTTGAAGGTGGTAACTACCCAGGCGGACATTATTAGAAAATACACTACCACCATGCTATGGTTTCCTCACGACGTTTTCCTTCACCGAAAACACAGGCTGATTTTAGACTTGGATAGGTGGGCTTGAACCCGTGTCCATTGACGTGGATTCGAAGTATATTTTATAACATACCTGAGCTTTTGCTGACAGAAAACATTGTGATGATGAGACCTTAACATTGTGATAGGGTCTGGTCAACTACCACTCACCCTCAAGTATCAAAATGTATAGCCAAACACCTGATAGGTATGTTCCGGAAGTCTGACTTGATAGCGAATATCTCCAGACCCTAAACTATAACACTATATTCAGTCACAGGTTACATTTTTAACTGACTAAACGATGTTGACCCGAGGTTGATAGATTCACCAAACTTTTCGGGCGAGCACTTAGGCACTCAGCCATAAAAGCATTCAAAATTATGACGAAAATTCTGATTCTGATTCAAATAAATAAAAATCAAATTCTAAAATACTTTACTCAATCTAGGCCCTGATAGGCTTATTAACATCAAAATACTACTATTTGTTCGGAAAATAATCTAGTCATCGAGAAGAACCGGCAAGATCAGGCTTTTTCTTCTGCATGTTTTTTTTGGAACTTTACATTTAATAGGTACAAAGTTTTTTGCGTGACGCGATCTTGAAAAATTATTCTTTTTGAGCGCGAAGACATTTCACTTTATAAGGCACATAGGAAAGAACATATGAAGAATGAGAATGCATCATTAAAACTCATATTAAATTTAATGCCACACGGTCTACGGGCAACAGACACGCCTGAATTGTTTAATATTCCATTGAAGTCACATTTGTTTTATTCAAGAATGCAAAAATAAATAGATTTACATACAATGAAGGAATAGTGATTTTTTTAATATATATGTATCTAGATTGAATTAATCAGCAAACATATATCTATCTATACAAATAAATCAAATTGAATTGTCTGTTTATAATTTTAAAATAAAAACTTATTACTAAATATGTATGAATACGATATACGATACCTATCTACACCAAAAACCCAATTTTTGTGTCTGTCTTTCTCTTTATTCCGGTTAATCCGGAACGGCTGGACCGAATATGATGGAACTTTTTCTGTCAGATGGTTGAAGTTATACTGCGTAACTTGAGCTACATTTATTTTTCGCAAATTATTACGGTTCCGTGTAAAAAACAAAAAATATTTAAAAGTTATGAGAAAAATCTGATTCAAAGCACAGTTTGAAGGCTTTGAATTTGTGAGAAATATCTTTGTTTTCTGTTAGTACCAAAAATAGTTTGAGGAAAATAATTAGGGTTCCATGTAAATTAAATCCATGGATATAGGGGAAAAAAATCCAATTCTCAGTTCCATTAAAAATTGTTTGATTTTGTGAGAGATATGTTTGCTTTATGTTAGTAGCAAAAATAATGTAAGGCCTGTAAAAAAAAGGTCTAATTTTTTTGTCATATTTGTCACTTATCACTAGAGTGCAGGCGCGCTCTACTATAGACCTCCTTTATATAAATCTGTTTTTAACTTTTTCCCCTTAGATATGAGGATAAAGATAAATAAAGATCAAAACATTATTTTCCATTGAATGTTTAAAAACACAATTTAAAATTGCGCGAAATAGATACGCAAGCGGAGCCGCGGTGACAACTAATAGATAATATAATGATATATGATATGAGCTTATTCTGTGAACTGTGACAACATTTAGATAAACTATATATAAATAAGTATACAAAGGTAGGTAATTTACTAATAACAACAAAAAATGTTTGGTTGATCATTAACACAGATTACTTAACCCTTACCAAAAGAATAGAATATAGATATCCTTTGTATTCCTAACTTAAAAAAGTTGTTCTCCATACAAAATTTCATCGTCTATTTCAGTCCCTCCAAATTTTACTCTCGCAACAAAAAAATCTATCCTATCTTCTATTCTAAAGTCCTATTCACCTTTGTACGAAAAATTCATCAAATATGTTCATAGAACAATTTATATTTATATAAAAACGAGTTGATGTGTCGAGTACCCATTAAAATAAGACAATAGGAAGACAACAGGAAAACAATGGAAAGGTGGCGTAAACGCCAGGTAAGTCCTGAAGGGGTTAATAATCTTTCTTCAGTTCAATCAGTAGCTATTGATCACTAGTATTATGAAAATTTTTAAACAGTTTTATTTTTTATCTTAAAATTTCGACCACTACTAAATCTATACTAATAAATAAAATCGAAGTGTCTGTCTGTGACGTCAAAAAAATGTTTTTTTTTCTTTTTGTAATGGGTAATCTCCGGAACGGCGGGACCGACTTTGCCAGGACTTTTTTTGGTAGATATCTGAAGTTACTCCGGGTAACGCAGGGCACTTTTAATTTTCGAAAATAATTAGAGTTCCGCCTAAAAAAATTTACTTTATCTTAGGACTAAAAAAAATTATGGTTCCGTATAAAAAATTAAAAAGCAGTGAAGAATACATGCACAGCGGGTGCAGCCGCGGGCACACTACTTGTATATTATATTGTTAGTAAATTTTTTCACTTTTTAATTAGTCGCACAAATAAAAGTTATAATACTCGCACGTACTGTAACAAAGTAATTTAATGAAATAAAGTTCTTTTCAAAATGTAAAAACAATGAAAGTCAAGCCAATTGAACTGCGAACAATAACGCGATATTCAAACTTCACTCGACTCATCACCATTTATAAAAAATATTTTGTTTAATGGCGGACAAGGTAATTTCATTCGGCAAATGAAAACAAATTAACACGCATAAATTTACTTCAATTTTATTTATAATATAAAATTGTTTTTTTTTTTATCGCCAAACACCCTATATATTCAGACAGGATCACTAAGAACCAGATCTTTATTATATCAATCAAATCAAATCAAATCAAAAAATTCTTTATTCAATTTAGGCCCTAATAAGGCGCTTATGAACTTCAAAACACTACCACCGTTTCGGAAAATAACACAATCGAGAAGAGCCGGCAAGAAACTCGATCTGGTTTTTTTTTAATATAAATTCAAAATATAAATATACATATTATTTTTACATTATAATTACAAATCATAGTCTATTATAACCTATTATTATTCAATATTCTGGTTACAACCATTGTTAGCGGAAGCACTTGTCTTGGAACCCATCGTCACTTAGCATTAGGTGTGATTGTGTTCAAAGACGCTTAACCTAAACAGTAATAAAAAATCTACAATACGCCGCTATGACGTAGTCTGGTTAAAGTATATGCACAGGGCCGTATTATAAAGGTAGTAAATGGGTCGCATCATTTTTGCGTGTCCCGGACTTATAGCATCAAGGCGAAATGTGTGGAATTTCTCGGTAGATAACATTTTTTAAAATTCTATTTGTATTTTGCAGACACAAAAACAAAAAAAACACACACAAAAATAAAGACACAAAAATATTGAGCCCCTGAAACGTCTACCACAGGATGACTTAATCCGATTTCTATAAAGGTTGACAAAAACACATATTTCACATAATTAATAAACGAATTCGTGTCACAATTAACATGTTGAAAGGTACGAAGTGACGACGGCGCAGTTGGTAATTCGGCCGGATTCCGCGTCGATGGACGCAAGTTTGAACCCACCTATCCAGCTCTATAATAGGCCTGAGCTGTTGGTGAAGAAAAACATCGTGAGAAAACCCTATAACGGTGGTAGGGCGTTTATTAACAATTCCTGCCTGGGTAGCTACCACCCTCAAGGTTAAAATCCTGTCGCCAGACACCAATGTGTGTTCCAGCAGCATCATTTCAAAACCAGTATCTCTAGACTTGTTTCCCATCCTGGACCACTGCCACTTAATATTTGATGAGATTGTGGTCAGGGCGCAATCAGTAAAAAAAATAATTGCGGCCCATATTGAAAAAAAAAAAAATTGATTGGCAATAATACAAATAAATGTATATCAATTCAGTTAACGAAATAATAATTAATGTGTTACATAAAACTACAGTCAAAATAAAAATGCACTTTAAAAAAGAACGTTACAAATTGTGCATAAATCTTGATGAAGCATTAATAAAGTCATTCAATGCGAGTGTTAAATCAGTCGCTTTTCATCTATAGATGTCAACTCGAATTATTATATCAAATTTATATAACTTATATCAAATTCAATTATTATAGAAAGTTAAAAAAAATAACTTAAAAGTCATACGTCCTATTGCCCATAACCTACCCCCAAATATAAACAAGGTAGTTTACGGCTAAGTACTACTAAAAGGTATACCAATGCATGAGAAAACCCTCGAAAACTTCATTTGGAAGAAAATGAATGAAAAACCCCAAAAAAAAAAAACAAACTATAAATTATTTCAAATAATCTATTTTAGAACTCATAATAGACAACATTGGAATCCATATTCTACATAACAGTAGTCAAAGGAGGTACAAAAAAAAACAGTCAAGAATTTATAAAAATAAAACGAATTCAAGTGCCAAAGAGTATCTGAATGTATAAAACATTGGCGCGAAATTCATAATGAGAACGAATCGCGCGCGCCTTCTTATAATTCAGTTGCCAAGCGAAGCACCGATCCCTTATTGTTGACCACAATGGCGTTCGGACGAGGCGTTCGGCACACGTCATCGCGGCTTGTCCGGTCGCTCCCCCAATAAATGAAATTTAACAGAATGAGGGAAAAAAATCAATACGAGCACTAGTCACCGAGTATCGGCCACTATCGCAGCCCCTCTAATTTACTGCCAACGATAAAAACAATCCAGTACAAGTGTGCGGTCACGTCCGTACACACACGCGCACAACCACAAACCGTCATATTAACTACTACAATATTCATGCGACATTATGAACGCACCCTTATGTAACTTATACCGGTCATCAATAATTCTTTAACGCGACCGATTGATTTCAAAATATACATTGTAAATAATAATATAAATATGTATGTGTACTCACGGATATAGCAGCCGTCAAATGTTCTGAAAATTGAGCATCCTAATATCCGGATGTGCGGAGGTCGACGAACCCGCTGAACACGCTGACAAACACACAGTCCGCCATGTTTTACTTCAAACGTCAATTTTGAATTTCGAACTGTCAAACTCCGAAAACTTGGTGTCAAAACTTAAACGGGTCCGTTCGAACATACGAGAATGTATGCCGGAACAATTTCAGTTGATCCTGTGTAGAGAATCTTTTCCTCTTTTTTATTTTTATTTTTGCAATTTTATTATTTTGTTAAATTTTATTATTGTTTGTAAAAAGTTTTTATTTTGTTGTAATTACTCCTATCTATAAACACTTGATTGTATAAAACGGTATAAAAAATATTAAAATTATGAACCATGGAAAACTTGTAAATGAAAACGAAATATAAATATATATTAATAATAAAAACGTTCTAGCCGCTCTGTGTTCGAGCGCCTACTGACTTAAAATTTTTGGGTATAAAAACATGCTACAATAGCCTCCCGCGGGAACGACAAGTCTTGATACTTTCATAAGGAAAATTCACCCCGTATGGGAAATCCGGAAACAATTCATTTGATTCACATAAATTTATTAATATGTTCAAATATTTTACTCGTATGTTTCTCGTAATTTTTACACTTATTAGTTTACTTTATTCAATTAATTAATAATTTAAAACATAAATGTAAAACATGGTAAAATAATAGTTTTCCAATCCCGATAACTACTGCGCAAATTAATCGATTTAGGGAATAATAATAGAATATACAGTAGATATATAACATAATAGTGGAGTGTTTAATATGTGCAAAAAATTAGACGGCACGGGCTTTCAATAACTAGAAACATCTTAATATCATGACGTATTTGTTGACGTGTGATGTCTAATAAGTTAATTAGTCTATTTATCACTTGACTCAGTGGTGGTTAGTTTTAATACAAAAACTTCTAAATCGAGAAATAATAGCATGAGAAATTTTAAGAAAGTTCTGATTTTATAACTTTGTGACTAAATTCATTGTTTTAATAGAACTAATTGTTTTGCTTCAATAAAAGGTAAACATATAAATAAAACGAATCAAATAAAAAAAAAACTCCTGAAATGACTATAAACGAATTAAAATATCAAAATTCGTTACTAAAAAGTTAAAGCCAAAGTTAAAGCCGTTAATCTGGACTTCAAACGAGTATATATATTACCAAGTCTATTTGACTGGTTTAAGTCTAATTTGTAAATAACCTCGGAAAAAGCGCTAATGAAAATGTAAAGTATCAAGATTTAAAAGGCTGTATCTACGCGAGCATGTGTGCGTGTGAGAGGGGCTCGCGGGGGCAAAGCAGTGCGGGGACGAGCGCGGGTGAAATTTTTCGTTTTTCGCCCAGTTTTCCATCCCGCTCTAGTTTTTCGTCTCCCTCATTTTTTCTTCGCCCGCTTTCTTCTTCCTAGTGCCCCACCACATGTGTGTCGTGGATAGTATACGGTGAGTTTATACATGCTGCAGTCTTCGTTTCCGGTTTAATTTCTATGTTACAATAATTGATTAAAATTTAATTTTATTTAAAACTATTATTATTTTGTTAATTTGAGGCTTTATTATATGTTTTATAATGCTTTATTATAATCTAGATCCGAAGTATTATATACGAAAATTTATAATTGTAAATGCAACTACATTTTTAATTATGTTACATAACAAGCGTGCACTCCATCCGATTTTAAGCGATCATTTAATTGAAAACCGTGTATCTGTTTTAATAAGTTATTTTAAACTACTTGTGTCTCATCTCGTGCTAGCACTCACACTCTTTATAGACACACAAGATACCCTATATATGTAGAGAAGAAATAACATATCGCGAAAGGGACAGTAGTACAATAGTTTAGTGAAACCTACTTTTAGAATTAAGTGAAGAAAGAAGAAACATAAAAACCAGGTTGGAACTGATACAAAAAAAATGTTTAAACTAAATTTATTGAATACGTTTAAGTATATCTAAAACACTTCAAGACATTTTTCCTCAGTTAAAATATTGGTTTTTTTTTCATTTGTTTAATATCTATTTATCATCTTCAGTGTAATAATTTAAAGAAAAAATTACTTCAAATTTTCAGTAATGATTTTACCAACGAACGACCTCTGCTTTTCATAGATTATAATGAATTTTAAAATTAAAATAATAAAGTTTTATCTGATAATTTTGTATATACTACGGAAAACGCGCGGCCGCCCGCCCTCGCTCCTCCGTGGCGCCTTAAAGATATACGGGCTGATATAAAAAATGTACGCGTTTAGTTTCATTATTTCATCGTCATGTTTTTTGTAACTAACGTGTACTTTTTAAACTTTTAAACATTTGTAGGTTCAGTGCTTTGACCACAATAATAACGGATATTTATTATTAATAACGGAACGCAATTTTTTTTTTTTAGTTTTAGACTTTCAAACATAAAAGTGGTAGGTAATCAGTAGTCAAAAATATATTCCAACCATTTACATCACGCACGATGTTTTCCTTCAGAGATAGTTCAATTTCATAATAAGGATAAATGAATACATGAACCTACGTCCACCGACGCAGTATCCGATCATATTATCACTAAACCGTCATCGCTTC
Organism: Samia ricini; assembly: GCA_014132275.2. Taxonomy (NCBI): domain Eukaryota; kingdom Metazoa; phylum Arthropoda; class Insecta; order Lepidoptera; family Saturniidae; genus Samia; species Samia ricini. Next base: position 34,312,997 of record AP028158.1, read on the forward strand.
AAGCTAAGTATATATAGCAGAGTATACAGCGGATTCACTCAATACGTAATAATCTTTTACCGTAGTATTTGGTAGCTGATGGGACAACGACCTGTCCACCTGCCTAACCGGCGTAAGAATGCAGAGCTTCTGGAGGCGCATGTAAATGCATTCTTCTTAAACCCTGACAACGCCATACCTCACGAGAGTTCCGTCGGCAAGTTATTTTACAAGGCTTGGCGACCTCGGTAATCGCGCGGACGGTTGCGTCCGGCGCTACGGCGTCTGACACGCCTGACACGGTCCGGGTGTGCTGAACGCTCCCTCTCCCTCTCTGCCTCTTACTTAGACCTAGATGAAGGCTGCTCAAACATATGTCCACGGACTTTATTGTCGCTCGCTTACGATTTTTTAAGGATTCGCGTAAGTAAAGTATATTTACCAAATTGAGTGTACAGTAGAATAATAAGGCACAATACCCTATTATAGTTAACAACAGTAACAGTTAGTGGCCCGCCCAAATATTTTTGAATCGCCCGTTTGGCCCGACATATAAAAAAATTGAGCAGCCTTGACCTAGATCATAAATGTCAATTACACACCAATTGTATTTCAATAAATCATTACCATAATAATGTTTATAAAAATATCGAAATTATGCCGTTCGTTATTCTAAGTAAGAAATAATATGAAAATTTACAACTATACGCTCAGGTATTAAAAAAATATATGATTTCAATACGAATGTTAATGTGACACATGGAAATGAAGTAATAAATTGTAAACAAGAGTACACAAAAAATAAATGATATTTTTTATAAATATTACGCAAAACCGAAAATCACATTCGTCACATAAAAATCAACAAACAGAGTCTAATAACACTACGCTATGAGTTCATTCGAAATTTAAATTTATAAATGATAATATTTTTTTAATTATTTCACTCAAGGCCAAACCGAACATTGAAAACACCCTGTGAACGCCGAGCAGAACTAGGAAACGAGGGAGTAAGTACACACGCCCCCCCAACCCCCAGGGGGAGTACATGGCAAATACGCGAAAGCAATAGGACTTTTAAAAATTCTCCAGAAATATGATTTATGTGTTGACGGCAGCGCGCCTCCTTTCTCTCGCTTCAAGGACGGGGGTCTGATTCGATTTTTAAACCACCCCGCGTAGGCACAGACTTTTTTACGAATGGAACGCCAAAAAAAAATTATATTGTTTTATCGCTAATTTTTTTTTTTCTCATCTATCGTTTTAAATTTAAAAATTTCATCGTTCATGTTTTTCAGTTACAATACCGAGTTGCTAAACTCAAAATTCGTGCTCCTTGTTTTTAAAAATCGAATAGATTTAAAAACGAAGTAAAGACTCACTCCCATTATGTACGTATCTAATAATTTAAGTATGATTAATTGTAGACTATTTTATTTAATTAAATAATAAAATTATTACTAGCTATATCAGTATTATCTTTGTATATAGACAACGAAAATTAACACTATGTACTTATTTAACTGATATATATATATTTGAATTTATATAACGCACATAATTAGATATATATTTAATTTAACAAAATAAATCACTAGCAAACCAGAAATAGTTATCTTTACGTATAAAAAACCACTCCTTTTAGAAAACTTCATATAAAATATAAAAAACAAAACTTATAAAAAAAATATGTTTTCTATTCTTAGCTACCACCTTAAATTTTATGTAATCAAGTTCTTATAAGTGTGTTCCGGCAGCATCAATTGAGAACCAAATCTCTAAACACCTAAACTAGTCCGCCTGACCATTCTTAACACCTGACTACTTACTATCTTAAATCACTACATCACTTAACCAGTGCCGGATTTAGGCGTGCCGGCGTCCTACGCCTTCTTTAATATCCTTTTTTAATATACACCTTTTATTTCAAAATAAATTAACATACATTTTTCAAGTAAAATCTGGAATACAAATATAAACTGTTCATAGACAAATCTTAAGGTTTAAAAAAAAATATTATTATTACATATGAATCAATTCTTCTAAATTTTTGCTTAAATATTTAATTCTTGTCTGCAATCGTGCATCAACATAAGATCGCCTGTTTTTACATTTCTTCTTCGCCTTTGAAATTTGGCACCCTGTAAATGTTGCCGGGTCTCACGTGCCTAGGCGGAAATCCAGCACTGCACTTATGATCAGATGAGATTTTGGTAAAAACTCTAAACAATGTAAAAAAAAACTACTAATTCTATCATAAAGATGAGTAACTTGAAACTTCTTCACACTACTCTAAGATTATAACACAAAAATTACAAAAATGATCATTTCTCTCACCGAAGACTCGAGCTGACAAAAGTGAAGTACTAAAGGTTAAAACGCCTCATCATCAATGAAACCTTCACACGTGGTGAAAAAAATTAGAATTAGATGAAGCAAAATTCTTAAACATATGCATGAATTATAAAACACGTTGGGCCATAGAGTAGCCGATCAGATTTTTAATAAGCAACTGTTGTTATCAAAACCGTCGTTAAAATATCAATTGTAATAAAACAATAAATTTACCAACTTTCGCTAAAAATCACCAACTTGCTCCTCTTTCCAAAGTTGTTCTATATGAATAAATAAAAGAGAGAAGAGAAGAGAGCGATCTTGAAGCGATTATGCCTAAGTCGGTTTCAAACCCACTTATCACATTCTAAACGGGGTTTCGAAGAATGAAAACTTGATGCCATCCATAGCATGATGGTATGGAATTTTAAAACACCTGTCTGGCTAACTATATCACTGTTATGCTTGTGAAAACGTTGCTAAGCGCTAATAGGCATGTTTCGTTAGCACTATTTGTTTTTTGAATTGCCACACCGGGGAGAAGCGAGAGTAGGCTAAAATGTGCTTGTTTTGATATTGTAAATGGTATAGTACAATAATTTCTACAAACAAACATATAAAAAAACAATTTTAGACGACTATCTCGGTCTTATTCCCTACGCGCTATATCAAAAGCCGGGTAATATAGCATTTTTACCCTCTTTGAATCACAAAGTAAATTTACATCTGGTGATATTGTGGTCAAAAGCGCCAAGGCTATAGAGTATAGAATTTACGTTATGTATTAATTACATCACAGAATCTGAAGAAAATCAAAAGGTGAGATCTCTCTATGTATGTCTGTATTTTTTTTATACTTCATAGGCTCACTGCTTTGACCACAATCTCACCTGATGTTAAGTGACGGTGTGGTCCAGGATGGTAAACACACTAAAACCTAGAGGTATTGGCTCTCAAGTGATGCTTATGTCTAGCAAATCACTATAGAGTAGATGTAAGGAAAATAGTATATTTGCCCTCTCAATAAATCCTTCATAATTTTTCGTATGTTTGAAATTTTTTTAAACAAGTTCGATATAGCAAACGGCCCGTTTAATACAAGAAATCGATCACAAATTAGCCGTCCTATGCTTTAGGAATAGTAAATCTAATAAAAACTATTTAGGTAATAGTTTCAGGTTCTACAATATGGTTCTAAAGCACATTACCGATTTACCTGGCAATCTTTTTTAGGCACTATGTCAAGCAGGTTTTAATATCCAAATGTATAATATTATAGGGTGGATCATTACGTGTACGACTGCCTCGGTGGCGTAGTTGTATTACGGTACGACTGTCATTCTGAGGGCTCGGGTTCGATTCCCGGGTCGGCTCAAGTGATATTGAGTTTTTCTACTCAGTATCATCCCGGAGTCTGGAATTTGTGCCCGATATGGCGAACGGCTCGCCCCCTGTCACATCTGGGATGGAATTAAGCTCGGCGAAATGTGGTTGGTGTAGTTCGCTATTTCACCTCTGCCTAACCCTTCGGGGATAACAGGCGTGAGCTTACGTTATGTCATTACGTGTACAATAGTGATGTCTGGAAATTACACCCCCCTCTGTGCTTCCGCTAAAACCGTCTGTAACCATGAACTGTATAGTTTATACAGCGCTCAAATTGAATGAATACAAATTTTTTTATTTTGATTTTTATAATTAATAAATAATGGTGAATACGAAAACCAAAAATCAAAATCTACAAGCAGGTAATTTAATGCAATCGGAGGTTTTGATAGCGGAACTTGTATTTTATATATCAGTTGAATCAGTTTAATTATGTTACAGCGTTTTTAATGGCCACGCAGCGACCCCTATAAACGCAACTTGCGATATTCCTTTCACCCCGAGACACTTAACTGACTCACCTTAAAAAAAATCCTACTACCCTACATTTTTTGTAAACTCTGTTGACCCATGTGTTGCATTTTCACGCCCGACTTTCTTGGGGTAGGTTATATTTGTTTTATGTCTAAAACATTAACTCTATTGGATAGTTCGGAAGTAATATAAACCTGAAAAGCTTAATTATTGCTTGGCCATGCTACGGTTATAAAAAATTATAAATTTTATACTATTTATTTTATGATAAGCTAAGCCATCGTAATTCGAAATCATTATTGAAAATTTAATTTAAAAAAAAAGAAGACAATAACTGTTTATTGATACCTAAAGCTAACAAACAAACAAAAATCGAATGGAAATAAAAAGATTCCGAGCTTTGCCTACTTATATATAGACTACAGATTCGTCCTAGATTCGCACGGGTATATTAAATGAAATTCAAGTGTCTTTTTGTTATGTAAAAATATTTTTTTTTACTAAATAGGTATGAATGTATATACGATACCTATACGCAAAACCGCCGCCGCGGGTTCACGTTAGACCTATTTACATATATCATATATGACATTTCTAATCACTGGTAATTTACCTATCTACGGGTGAAGGAATTTATAAAATTGATTAAGTCGTTTTTGAGTTTATCCATAACAAACAAAAAATCAGTCTTCACTTCTTCACATAATAGGATAGATAAAGGTTGTCTTTTAAGTCGGGTGTTATACAGACTTTCTGGCAACTATTTGTCTTAAAGAGTGGAAAATGAGATAAATTTTTCGTGTTTAGAATGGTACGAATCCATCCAGAAATGTCGTATGTATGCGTTGACTTAATGAGATAACCATCCTGAATAAAAAGTTGGCCCACAATTGGGCTAAAAGGATTGTAAAACTAGTATTTTTAGAACAGAAGCCATTCCAACTCCAAGGAGGATATCAGTCTTGAACTCTGGTTCCTATTTATCTGATATTTATTCATATAATAAAGTACATTAAGTAAATAATATCATAGATAATTCATAATATACATTATTATTGAATAACACAAATGATTAAATAACAGTACCTAATTATTACTATTACTTAAAAAAACTATAAATAATGAATGTCGTCCAGCACGCCACCAGACCAGAAGGTTCCCAGAAGGCTGGCCACATTGACAATTTGAATGGCAATGCTTATTCGCTGTGCCAAATATTGACCCGTCCTCTGGTTGCAAGACGTGTTGACTAGACGACTCGCAAGCTCCTTAAAAAGGCTATGAGCACTCGGACCCCACGGCCCTAGATTCTCGACCCCAAACGGGGCAAATATGTAACCCTCACAAAGGGCAGCATATTTACACCGCTTAAAATCCTCCGCTGATATAGCTGCTGCGCCGGGCCTTCAAAGAGGTAACTAGAAGATTTGACGGTGCTAAAGTATCGACGCAAGAAGCATCTCATACCAAACACCGCCCCATCTCCCAAAGGCATAAGCGTAAGCGGCTCTTTTGCCATCGTCATGCACTGAACCAATAGGTTCTAATCTGGCTGGTACATTAACATTGGCAAAAGCCCGACGTAAAACGACATTGAGGGTGGCATGACGCAAATACGACCTGCGCTTTTACTACAACCCGGACCGTGATGCACGAGCGAGTCGGCTATAATACCACAATAGCAGCGAGTTAGAGACACCAACAATACCCAAAGACGGACAGACGGGTGTTGCCTAATTTATTGCTAATATTCGGGGACGGTAATACCTATAGCCAGAAACTTGACTCCCACTCCTGGGTGGCTCGTTCCAACACCTTTGAGAGTATACATGAGTCTGATATTAGTTTACACATGTAATAATCATTCAGTAATTACTGTATCAGCTTATTCTAAAGGCAATAAATCTTCTGCGTCTTTATTTTCATACGATCATATCTCTGTAAAGACTCGATCGATTTACAGGATTCTTTTTTTTTAATCAAAGAAATATTACCTAGCTCGTCAGTTTTTAGTATTTAGTCAAGTTTCGTAAAGTAGATCTAGTACCGTATCTAGCTTTTATATCAGCGCCTTTGACACAAAATTCTAATTTAACCCCCGGCTCTAATAATAAATTAGACGATGTCTACAAAAATAATTCTATTATCCACTATGTTTATGTTTATTAAATACTAGCTGTGTGTCCGCAGCTGCGCCCACGTTTTATATATTTTTCATTGCGTAATATAAGTTTTTAAATAATCATTGGAATATAATGTTTTGATGGTGCTGTCCATTAAAACATATTTTGTTTACAATTTCATGTGCTTTAATTTTGTTACACGGAACGCTAATTATTTTCCTAAAACAACATTTTGGTACGAAGAGATAGCAAAGATATTTCTCAAAAATTCAAATACTGCCAGTGAAACTGCGCATTGAATCTGATTTTTATTTCAAATTTCATTAGTTTCAATTTTTTTACGCGGATCCCTCAACATTAAAATAAAAGTTACCCGAAGGAACTTCAGCTATCTGACAAAAAAAAAAAACCCGTCAAAATTGGTCTATCCGTTCCGGAGATTAATTGTATTTTTGGTAAAAGGTATCCTCCTATATACATTCATATGTATTTAGTAAAAAGTTGTTATTTCAAAATAACAAAAATACACTTTAATTTTATTTATTAGTCTAGATAAGTAAGGTCAGCAAAACATGTTTTCTCCTACCACTATTCTCTGTAAACTGTCATTTCAACATACACATCTTTTATACGCATATGATTCTTCAGTCATCCACCCATACATTCATTAATCTCCCGCTACCTCCATATCCATCCACCTTCATTCTTAACACTTATCTAGTTAAGTGACTTTCATCTCTCCTCATAACGTGTCCATACCATGCAAACTCCTTAACTTCTCTACCACTGATACGACTGTCAAGCTACGTCCATTAGACCGGAAACCGAGCGCATTACCAACTAAGTCATCATCGCTTCAAATTATTATTCGAATAAGTTTAATGAACATAACAAATGAACACGTAAGACTTAAGATTCATCCGGAACGATTCTTTCTAAAACTATCTACTACTATCTCATTTCCCGCTTCGCCCCTCACCCCTCCCCCCAGCCGCTCCCCGCCAACCCCTCATGTTGTACGTACATAAGTGTGCGAGTAAATTCCGACTGGGACGCACACAGGCAAACGGGCCGCGCGTTCACGGTTCTAATTTTTCGGGAATTTAGGGCATATTCGTAAATATGAAATGGAAAAAATATTTCGCTTTTAATTCGAATATGGACCTTAAGATCTTGCGGGGAGGGTGGGCTGTCGTACGCTCGCGACTCGGGAAAAAAATTACTTCATATGTCGTCCTTAAGACGGAGCGCGCCGCGTTTCGTATGTGTTTAGAATACGGATGGTACGGAGCGCCGCGTTTATAATTTTTTTTTAAATTTAATACGTGCATATATACAATGCCTTTAGTATTTAACCTTGGCGTTGCTCAGATTTTGCATGAAATGAATAATGTTTCGATATACAATTTAAACATAATTAAAATGATGAATTTATAATATATAATTTACATAAGAAACATTTTTTTTTTGTACTAGGGATTATGATCACTCATTATTCATTTTTTGGAAAAAAAAATGTTCGATAATGTTAAAGAAATTTTTATCACTCTCAGAATTTTGTCGCCCCTGAAAACATGCCGCTCTGTGTGGACACTAACCCCCCTTGTAAAAACAAGATTTAAATATATATAGAAATTTCAAATCATCATCATCTTCTCTACCTTGTCTTACAAATAGCAGAGTTTGCACAACATGATTTTATGTTGTGCAATGCGATTTGGAAGTGTTTTAGGACCGGCCGCGTACCTGTCGTCAATCTTTCCTAAGATCTCCTAGTTAGAACATGAAACATGTTTAGCACACATGTATTCCGATAAGATATTAGGAGACTTGGTTCTTTTTATTACACCGCAATGTTGGCCTTTGAGTGCTTAAATTATCTCACGCTCGTTTGATAATTTAGATATATGAAATCGTTAAAATCCACCGTTATTCATTGTCCACCGAATTGTATTTTTCAAATTTAAGGAAAGTTTTCGTTATTACTCGGTACTAAAATATTAATTCTATCTAAAATGCCTTAACATTAGTTTTGAAAGGTTTGTCATGAAATTGAATATTTTTCCATTGATTTGATTTGGTAAAATATATATCTAAGATTTATGTCGTCTGAACGTTTATTTTCAGATAACAAATTATTGTTCCTTCCACAATATTAAATTGTCTACAAAAAAGCTCAGGGCCTAGTCTGTACATCTAACTTATTCTTTTTTATCGACGCTGAAACGTATAAACACCACTAATTATAAAAGAAAAAGTTAAATAGAAATTTATTCACATCAAAAGTTTTCTAGAGTAGGTGATGGAATAAAAAGATTTCAAAATTTCTATTAGAATAGAGAAACTTAAATTTCAAAGCAATCTAAGGTTTTTGCATCCTGGTTAGCTACCACCCTCAAGTTTGAAAATCTAAGGGGTAATCTAAGCCAATCACTAACACCAAATAGGTGTACTGGCAACATCACTTAATCTTCAGTATCTCTAGGCTTAGTGTGTTTACCATCCTGGATCACATAATCACTTAACACCCGCTGAGATTGTAGTGATAAAAAATAGAAAAATGAGTTTATTATTATATACAATCTATATTTTATTATATAAAAAACAAATCAACGTACAACGTCTCCACGGGTTTCTTATCCCATCAGCGAGCAATATACACAACTAAAGCCATAGCTACGCGAACAAATATATTTTCCTATATGTTAGTTTCATCATTTATACTTTATTGCAGTATGTATAGATATATACATACATATATAGGTACACTATCTATATCTATGTTTTGTGTTTGTCTCTGATTGTGTTCTTGTGTGTGTATCATATATGTATGCAGCGGTTGTGTTTAATATTATGACATTTTTAGCTATAACCATATAAATGTTAACATTCCTTTCAACCGAAATACGTCTACTGCTGGCCAAGGGTCTCCTCCAAAGGTCTCCACCACGACCGGTCTTGCACCACCGGCGTCCAGCGGAATTCCATTACCTTCACAAGGACCCATCAAGAATCGGTTCTATGAGCAATGTGCCCAACAGATTGCAACGGCAATGTTGGTTCTTCTGCGAATCTCCTAATGTCGGATTTCATCAAGCAGTGAAACTCCGAGCATAGACCTCTCCATAATCTCTTTGGGTAACGTCGAGCTTTCTAATTAAGCTCATTGTAAACGACCACGTCTCAGTGCCGTTAATCATCACCACTGGTCGAAGACTTTTATCTTAAGACACTGCGATATTTCGGTCCAGAAGATTCAGTGTCGCTTCCCGTACGCGGTCCAGCCGAGTTGGACTCTACAACTTTCTTCCGCTTTTCTGTAACTCAAGATTAGAGATTATTATTTTTTGTTGTAATTTTAATGCCAGTTTTTTGTTTCTGCCGTCAAGTGTTATTGGTCTGATCGCTTCTTTTCAGATTATTCTTTATCTATTTTAATAAATTCAATTTTTTTTCTGTTATCATGTTTTACTTATTTGAGCAATGTTTTATTTCACTTTATGCATTTCGATTTCATATTATCGCAGCTAGAGACTATTCATTAATTACCTAAGGGTTTCTAAGGAGAGGGGGGTTAAGAAAATCTATCCATGCCCTTATCTTGGGGGGGGGGGGTTAACTCCCGTTTTCACGTTATATTAGAAGTCGAAATTTGTTATTAAAAATATATTTCAGATCCTGAATGATTTTATTCATTCCATCATGTGCACTTCGATTTACATTTTATTTTACAAAGTTTTATTGTTTATAAACATTTTAAAATCATAAATATGTTTATTTTCATCCATTTCAAATGTCATATATAATAATTATATTAAAACGAGATTTAATCTTACGTAAGAAGAGGGAGGGGGTTTCATGAAATCTTATGTATCCTTACACTGGGGTAGGAGGGTCAAAAATCGTCAAAATCATCCTTGCGAAATATATGAATGGCCCCTTAGGTCGCAGTAATTCCATGCGATTCTAGAGAACTGGCTCCCAGTGCTTATGTTACTGCTTGACATATTATTATGTCGCACATGCAACTTGCATCGTTGATTGTCGTTTGCCTTCTACGAACGTTGTATGCCCATTAATTATGGACTTTGTTGCATGATTATCATGTGTTGGGCATTGGTAAATTGTCTTCCATGTATCTCTCCTAGATAGAGGTTTCTTATCTGAAAAGTATTTTTATTTCTGGTGTACATTTTTTTTAACGGAAACGAGAGTACCACAATAAAAAATTCTTAGGAAAGAATGTAAAATTATTTATGTATCACAAAACACCTATCGACGAATTACAGACAGGAAGATAAATGATAATATATAAGTAGCAATAAAATGAAATAAAACTATTTACCGAATTTTCTGATATCTGACAATAGATGTCTATCTTTTTAATCCCGCCCATCGACCAATAGAAGTTATCAACAACTACGCAGGCCGCCACACTATGTATAAGTAACAGTGTTGTGCGAGAACAAAAGGCCCACTCTGAGGTTACCTCCAAGGGATCGTTAGTCCGAATCGGTGTTCCGCAGGGGTCGATATTGGGACCATTTTTATTCCTGGTTTATATTAACGACTTACCGCTAAAGGTTACAAACTCGACTGATGTGGTTCCTTTTGCAGACGATACTTCACTTATATTTAAAGAGAAAAGACCTAATTCAGAACTTAGGTTCTTAAATAATACGATAGCAAACATTTCTAAATGGTTAGCCTTAAATAATTTAATATACTACGAAGACAAAATATGTAACATTTACGTTGCCCAATGTGCCCAAAAAACATATTAATTGTAGGATTGAGATAGAAGGGAATTTAGTAGGCTTAGCTGACAAAACTCTGTATCTGGGTATCACTCTTGTTAATAAGTTACAATGGGGTCCACATATTAAAACTTTGGCAGCAAGGCTTAGCTCCGCTGCTTTTGTGTTTCGAAACATTCGCCAGTTGATGGATATTGCTACTGCTAGGTTAGTCTACTTTGCTTACTTTCATAGCTTCATGTCTTCCGGTATTTTTCTGTGTGGTACAGCAGTAGAGGTAGAGACCATTTTTACGTTACAAAAGAGAGCTGTTCGAGCAATACGGGACTTCGCAAATCTCTAAAGAACAAGTTTCAAGAATATGATATCTTAACTTTACTCTCCCAATACATCTTCGATAACTTAATGTATATTCGTAGAAATTTAAACAAGTTCGATCTAGTGAATGATTAATAGTTAATAATAGAAATAAAGACAAGATGGCTGTCCCAAGCTTTAGGCTAAGTAAGTCTAATAAAAGCTTTATAGGTAATTAGCATTCGGTTTTACAATAAGATCCCAAATAACATTACCGATTTACCTGACAATAAGTTCAAGTAATATGTCAAGCAAGTCTTAATTTCAAAAGGTTATTACAGAATGGATCATTACGTGAACGATAATGATGTCTGGAATTTACACATCTCTCTATGCTTCCGCTAACAATGGATGTAATTATGATTTGCATAGTTTTTATTTAAAAATAATATGTATTTTTATATATGGAAATTATAAAAAAAAAGATCCAGATCGAGGTTCTTGCCGGCTCCTTTCGACTGGGTTATGTTCCGAACCGGTGGTCGTGTTTTCGTTTTCGTTTGTTTACGTTCATAAGCGCCTTATTAGGGCCTAAATTGAATAAAGAATTTTTTGATTTGATTTGACTCTCAGCATAATTACTGCATTGAAACCATAAGTAACAGCGCAACACTGGTGTTCTAATTTTTTGAGTCTGGAGAGCACTCTACAGTACATGCATACAGTACATGCGATAAAATACACATTGAATTTTTTTTTCTTAAAATATTCATACATACATAAATACATATCATCACGCCTTTCTCCGTGGGGGTAGGCAGAGATTACGTCCTTCCACTTGCTACGATCTTGACATACCTCTTTCGCTTCCTCTACTTTCATGAGCGCTTTCATACATGCTCGTCGTTTATGAGTACTTTTTACCTGGCCTTTATTTAACACATGATTGATTTGGTCTAGATACGTTCGCCTAGGTCGACCCTTACCGACTTGCCCATTCACCCTCACCTTATAAATTAATTTCGTTAATCTTCTCTCATCCATCCTCTCTATATGCCCAAACCAACTAAGCATACCTTTCTCTATTTTGGTCACCACATCCTCTACCACACCACAGCGTTCCCTTATCATACTATTCCTGACTTTGTCAATCGTCTTCACTCCAGCTATACTTCTCACACTTCTCATTTCCACTGCGTTAATCTTACTTTCATGCTTCTTCTGCGAAATCCAGCATTCACTACCATACCTAAGTGTAGGGACCAGGATTCCTCGATGCACAGCCAAACGCGCCTTTTCAGTCACTTTCTGGCTGCACATGAAGTTACGCAGGGCCCTATTCACTCTATTCCCTAACAAAACTCTTCGCTCAATATCATCGTCACACTTTCCATCTCTCGTAACCTTTGATCCCAAGTACACAAACTCTTTCACTTGTTTCACTCTGTCTCCTTCTATCGAAATTACGCAATCTGTCATACTTTCTTCTCTTTCAAATATTCCTTTGAAAAAAAAGCAAAGGTACTAGACCATGCTGCCAAGTCTGATATTAGGAATTCTATTCATAAATGCGATAACAAAATCGTTACAGTTCAACGTCAATAATGAAAAGATATCAAAATTCACGCTCCATGTTATTATGATGTATCTTATGATCTATCTGCAAAATAAAAACAAAGTTTTTTAGATTTTGTAAGCAGTTTATATTTTCTTAAATGATAATAACGGTGTATTTTGAACCACCGTGCGAACTGAACCTATCTAAATCTATACTAATAAATTAAATTGATGTGTCTGTTTGTAATGGCAAAATAACAATTGCTTACTAAAAACATATGAATGTATATTCGATACCTATACTAAAAAAAAAACAATTTTTGTCTGTCTGTCTATCTGTTTGTTCCCGGTAATCACCGGAACAACTGGACCGATTTTGACTGGACTTTTTTTTATTAGATAACTGATTTTACTCGGCGAAACTTGTGGTACTTTTGATTTTCAAAAATAATTAGGAGTCCGCGAAAAAATTTACATCTTATAAAAAATTGAATAAAATCCGTTTCAATGCACAATTTTACGAGCAAGTGTTTGAATTTATGAGAAATATTTTTACTTCCTTACTAATTTTTTTTTGTGAAAATAAATAGGTTTCTGTATAAAAGAATTAAAACGCAATGAAGAATAGGTATGTGAAACGCGAGTGCATCCACAGGTACACAGTTAATATTATATAAACAAAGCATACTCGGATCTCGGACATTAATATAAAAAACTAAATACAAACTATTGATGGTAACATATTATGTATACTAATGTATAACTTATACGGATTACAATGGGGAGGGAACTCAATTAAAGATTTTTTCCCCTTAATAAGGAAATCGGGATTACCCTCTCCCCCTGCACCTCGTTCCCAAATATATTGTGCTTATATTTTGTATTATTTCTTTATTAATATTATGAAATATTTAATTATATACGCATTATAAAAGGCGACATTACTCTGTCTGACTAACCGTTTGCTAGACATATAAATTGAAAAGAACTGAACCGATTGACGTGAATCTTTCTTTAAATCAAAGATATATATTATCTGGTTCGACTTTAGTATTGTTATTATTATGTGTATTTTATTAAATTGGGTTAATGTGTTATGAAAAGCAAAAATACTTGTTTCATCTGGGCCCTGAAAAGGTGTTTATCAATATCAAAAAACAACTACCAACGTTTCGGAAAACAACCCAGTCTAGAAGAGCCGACAAAAAAATCAATCATTTTTCTAGTAAAAATGTTTTTTATATTTAAATTATACAATTCACAGTTATTAACGATTTTAGCGGAAGTTTTAAAGTAAAGCACAGACATCATTATCGTACACGTAATTATAATAAATTTTGAACGTATAACACGGTTTACATATTACTTGGACTTATTGTCAGATAAATCAGTAATAAAATAAAAATAAAAGCTTTGAAACCATTGAACAAGTTTATAGATAGAAATTGATTAATATTGAGCAAGTTATAACGACAATCGTGTGTTAAATCGACACAAAATGTCCATTGGCTCATAATTACATTTACCGTGTCGCAGTGGAAACCCAATTGGGCAATATTACCTAATAATTTCAAAGTGTCATCGAACATTTCTGAGTATACTATTATGAATAATACTAATCTGTGTTCATTATTCCAATTTTTTTCTGGGAACCTCTTATTTCGGTCGTATATTGGTTCTAATGGATGACTCATAATCATTTAATTTAATATTGGTTACAGCGCCATCTTTTGTATATTGTACTAAAAGTTTTATGTGTAACATTAGTTGTATATAGTACTGTTATTTTTTAGTAGATGGCACTTAAGCATAATTCTTATAAGTTTTTAATGGACCTTGATTTTGTATCTTTTCGATGTAAATAAAAGAAGAAACCCTTCCGGTCAAGAGCATTAGCTAATTAGGAATAGAAAAACAATTTATTTAACTATTTATTCTTTAAAATCGTTATAGTATTACCACCCCAAACAATCTATCATGAAAGGTATGATTTTTTGCCCAAAACTGATATTTATAGGAAAAACTCTAAACTGTCTAAGCTAGGTTTGCCAACCATACGCCAGGGGAAGCGGTAGTAGTACTGATAGCAATTCCCGCACCCCTGGCTGCAATGCGCGTTGAGGACACCTTGGAGTTTTAGTGGGTATTCTACGGCCGCCCATCATGGCCGTAGCGAGTCCCACATACCCCCTCTCCGTTATTTTACGTTGAGAGGGGGATGCCTAAAAGCATTTCTCCAAGTAAAAAAAAAAAAAAAAAAAAAAAAAAAAAAAAAAAAAAAAAAAAAAAAAAAAAAAAAAAAAAAAAAAAAAAAAAAAAAAAAAAAAAAAAAAAAAAAAAAAAACAAAAAAAAAAAAAAAAAAAAGGTTTGCCAACCATACTTTATAATAAAATATTTATCATACTTTATTTTCGATAAATATGTGTTATACTTTTGCATAATGTTTTTTAATCTGTACAGTAATGCGAATAATGTACTTAAAAAAATATTTGTTACTGATTTTACTGCCACTTCACACAGAAAATTTTTAAATAAGGTATGACAAATGACTACAAAATAGAGAACCACATTGTCAATAAATTTCATTAAAAAAAAAAACAGTTTCGTCAGGCACCCCCGTCAGGAACGAAGTTCTTAGTTAAAACAGAAGTAGAAAAAGAAAAACCAAAAACTATATAAGGCCTACATGTAATAATTAGAAAATGACTCGTTGTGAAGAAAATATCTTAAATTATTATTAAAGTACCTACTACCTTGGTACCTAGGTAGGTACCTTTTTTTTTTTTTTTTTGACGGGGGGAAATGCATTTACGCACTACCCTTATCTATTGTATTTGGAGGATCAAGTCCCCCAAATACAATATATAAGGGGGCACGGAGTGACGAGCTCCGCACCAGTGTGGGACTCACCCGGACGAGAGTCGTCCGGAAATACCCACTAAAACCCCCCGGGGCCGTCCGCTGCATTTGGGATGGGGGCGACACGGGGTGGCTTTCGCAAGCACCGCGTCGCACCTAGGTAGGTACCTAGGTACCTATGCCTTCTTGACTAAAAATTAACCAACGTGCGGCGCCATCTAGTGTGCAAGCTTTGAACGTTTAACAAATTACTTCAGTGAGAATTCGATTTCTATTAGTAGGTTCGTTTCGAATTTTGGCAGCGGTCTAATCCCTAACCGGGGAAAATCTTGCACCGCCTGTCAGTGCAATAGAGTGACACTGTATGCACCATCATCACACGCAGCACATTTCACATCACACACTGGCATAGAATGTGCATAGTATATAGGTTTTAGACAGGACATTTTTTTTTAATACAAACCGTAGCTTCGGTAAATTCCGCGAAATTATTTCAACCCGTGAATTATACCTATTTTTCGAATTGTCTGAATCATATTGATCTGAAGGGTCTTAGCATCTTTATTGGAACTTGGGATGAGTGTTAAAGGTTCTTAGCTATAAACGGTAGCTGGCACCGAAATGGTACCTTTTTTGACGAGGGGAAATGCATTTACGCACTACCCTTATCTATTGTATTTGCGGGATCAGAGTCCCCCAAATACAATAGATAAGAGGGCACGGAGTGACGAGCTCCGTGCCAGTGTGGGACTCACCCGGGCGTGAAGCGCTCCGGAAATACCCACTAAAACCCCCCGGAGCCGTCCGCTGCATTTGGGATGGAGGCGACACGGGGTAACTTTCGCAAGCACCGCGTCGCCCCCTGCAGCGAACCCACCAGGCCCGTCAGTACAATGGCCCAATGGGGATGGAGGAGAAAAGTTCCCCTCCACCACTTAGCCCGCCTCTTGAGGAGAGGCATGACCAAAGGTCAGACATCCAGGGGGCGGGATAAATACCCACCCCCCATAGAAAGAGAAGAATAAAAGAGGAAGAGCAGTGGCGGGCAAAAGGGGAAAAAGACCCACCACTGCTTGAAAAAAAAAAAAAAAAAAAAAACCCGGCCACGCTATGTACGGAGAAAACTCCGCGCATAGCGCGCCCGTCTCCCTCTGGGCCTCTTACGCCTCCGAGGATCCGCCCCCGGATCCTCTTCACGGGCCCTCTCGGCCGCCTCCTTCTGCGACATTATCTGTTCGCAAAAGGAGGCAACCACCTCCCAGACCTGGCAACCACCTCCCAGACCTGGCAACCACCTCCCAGACCTGCAACCACCTCCCAGACCTGCAACCACCTCCCAGACCTGAAATGGTACGAACCTAGACTAGTGCTGCCGAAGTTGAAAGTCACACGGAATAGGTCATAATTTTTCATCTCGTAATTATAAACATACTGTCTGGTGTAGTTGTTTTAAACCTTTTTACATCTTTTTTTTTAATCAAATACAACTAACCTAACCTTGTATGGACCTAAGCGGTACCTAACTACTTCAGCGTTCTCTATAAGGTGGCTTCTGCTTTGCTCGCGCTTATTGACAAATCTGCTGGATGAGACGCATAGGGGCTTCCCTCGTAGAGTAATAAAAATAAATTAATAAGTAAATAAAAATTCAATTGTTACCATATTAATTCACTATAAAAGAGGGTCTCGTACCTAAAAGGCCTCTCGCACACTCTCCGGGTCCCCCTCCGGTGGCGGCCCAAGACGTGCTCCGTTCCCCAACTGGGGAGGCTCTTGACGCCGCTACCAGCGCGATACAGTGACACTGCCCATGCATCAAGAATTACACGCACAACATTTCATACACACCCCTACACATAACACGCAGGTACATAGGTCCTGTAAAGAACTTTTTTTTATTAATAAGAAATAAAAGATGTAGTGTTTAGCTAGGTTCAAATTCCGCGGGAATTTTATAACATAGGTAGAGGCCAAGCCGAGGTTCGAACCCTTGTGCTAGTTACCTTTTGCGGCGAGTGCCTTCAGCACTCGCCCCCAAAGTTGCAGTGAAGCTGTAAAGGCCATTCCGGTCAACAGCATTAGCTAGTTTAGAAAAAAAAAAGTAACAGACAGGCATAGCCTAGTTAAGGGAACAGAGCGACACTGAATTTTGTAAATATTTATGGTCAATAAAGACATTTACTGTTACACTAATCTGCAAAAAGAAATTTTTTTTTTCTCCTTCGAACTTTTAAGGATGTTTCCTATAGATTTGATAGTCTTGATTGAATACATATCATTAAAATATTCGTATCACGTATATATTTGTTCTTAAGAATATTTAAATTATAACGAATTTAAATACAAATAATTTAATAACTGAATAACTGCAAAAAAGGTTTGTAATATTTTGTTCCGATACATTAAGAATCACTTACAGTACTATAAAGTTTCTGGTAAGAGCATTTTATTTGAATTTTTTTTTCTATTCACCTTTTCTAATGGAGTTCTAAGGACAATTAAACAACCAAAAAATCTGCAAGTGTTACTGCTGGCCATTTCCTATAGGAATGCTTATATACATGAAATTTGTCTTGGCGTTGCCTTTTAACGAGTTCTACAGATACTGTGCTAAGATTAACAAAGAAAAAAATCCAAGCAGGAGATGAAAATATTATTTAAAAAAGTGTTAACATTTTAGAGAGTTGTAAGAAGAAATGTATGTTTTTTTTTTTCTAAAACAATTATACATTCGCAAAAAGATTCTGTACTCGTTATTCTGTTTAATTTAACTTACTCTTAATTTTTCCCCGTCAAAAGTTCTCTTATTTGCCGACCTTAAATATTACTTCTTTCCAGTTTGAATCTTCAAGGTTTTAGTACCAATAATATACTAAGTAGTGTTTATATATCTTACAAAACTGAGCAATTCCCATAAGAAGGAAATTATTTAGTCTACTCTTCTTACAGTTCAGTTCATGTAGTTACAACATTCAAAAAAGCACAAAAATTTCATGTGATTTTTTTTTTTCATTTTTTCCAGGGTCAATTCCTTATTTTCATAATTTATTTTCAAGATTATTGGATGTCAATATCGTTCTATCTTTTTCTATCAGCTCGAATCGTTTTTTTTTTTGTACTATAAATGCGATCCAAATGGAATAAACTTAGATTAGTAAACGCAACAAAAAGTATTTAATTTATGCCGATAAAAAAAAAATCTATATAAAAATATACACGTGATAGCGATAAAATAAAAAAAATTATTTATATTTAGCGAGTTAAACTCTTCATCAACTTGATAATACGAGTATTTTTGATTGAAGGAGGATTTCGTTACCGATCAGTTTTATTATTAATCTACTGAGTCACCATGGGAGCTAATGCAGCAGGCGATCGGATTCCGAGTGATCAGGGAGATGCAAGTACGAGCCACATTCACAACCCTTCTTCAATTACCTTACCTACTCAAGATAGACAGAGTTCATTCTGTGTGTGCAGTTTGATGTCACTGTATCATAATGGTGGTGCCTACAAGAGCTTCCTCTTTGTACTATTAGGATGCTAGGTACCATTTTCAATTGGTAAGTGCTCGATATAAAACCCGTTGAGGCTGTCATCATCCTTTCGTTCTTAAAAAAAACTTAAAACGCCTAGCTATGTAAAATAAATTGAATGTCTGTCACTTGATGAATTTCCTTCTTTAATTATGAAAATACACCCCTTGTTGCTATATTGCTACAAATACAAGATGGCTGGTAGGTTCTTAAAAGATCTACATATTCACATAAGAATAGGTAATTAATTATTTACTCATTTTGTTTCTGGCAATTTCGATTCAATGTAGCGATAGCGATTCTCGTATCGTTATAGCTAGAATAGCAGCGCTCTTAAACAAAATGTTTAAATTTGTATTAACATCATACAATAAGACTAAATTATTGAAAGACAACAAACATAATATGAAACCATAAATGCGGTTGTTAGGTGTTGCGGTACTAATTAATGTTTGCACTTTGTAATACTAGACACTAGTTTATGTTAAAACATTTTTAAATCAATATGCCTACATATCCTCTGTATAACAGTGGCTAAACTTATGAAGCTTACATTTACTTTTATGTAAATATTTTCAGAAAGGAAACAATTATATATTAGTAAACAAACGGACGACATACTTAAGTGTCGTTTGCGGGTTTGATGTCCCGTTGAGACGCGTCGTGTAGCGTAAAAATATTATGAAACAATATTTAACAGGGTTTAATATCATAACTAAAATGAATCTAAATAAAATTATAGAAAAAAATTAAGTAAATGTAATAAATATATTACTTAGTTTATTAAAAAACAGTAATCAACTAATTAATTATAAGCTTCATATGAACAATTAAGCGTTTAGACACTAGGCACTAATTCTAATATTTTATTAATGTTTCGGGTGTAGAACGCTCACTTTGTTATTTTCTAGACGACCCGAAAACTAATAAAACATGAGTACAAAACGCGAAGAAGAAAGTGTCACTAGGCACTAAGTTCATTCATATAGGCAAAAGTATATATTATTTTATTTATAGACAAAATGAGTAATTATCTATTTAAATAGCCTAACAATAGCAAAGATAGAAGGTAAAATAAAACAACATTTATGCTGGAAAATCACTTATTTTATTAATTATTGTATCTAAATCAGTCTTATTGAAATGCACTTCGGCTAATTACGTTTACTAGCGTTTACGTTTTTTCTGCGGACTTTTCTGAACTTCATCGACCTTACCATTGATTTCCTCATCGCATTGTTTCCTTCTAACCGGACCGGTCTGGGATATAGGGACAACTCTTTCGTCTTTGCTTTCTACCGAATTCGGTGCCGTGACTGTCAAAACACCGTCCGATGATAATCTCGATTCAACGGTTTCCGGATTACAGCCGTCCGGTAAAGCGTACCGACGCTTAAAATGACGAGATATGTAACCGTGCTCGTCCTTTCTCTCCTCATGGTTACCCTCGATAACGATCCATCCGTCCGCTGTTTTCACGGTTATCTCGTCAGGGGCAAAATGTTGCACGTCTAAATTGATCTGGAACTTGTCCTTGTCGGTTTTGATGGTGGAACCGACGTCGCTTACGGCGGCGGCAAAATTCCTCCAAGGCCGTATGTATTTTCTCCGACGTAAAATAGGATAATCGAAAGCGTCCGACAAGAGTTCATCGTCAAATAAATCCAGATCAAATAATCGGTTTTGAACACGACGCGGTCTCAATTCGTCGATTAAGTATGGAAATAACGCCATTGTTAAGATTTGAATGTAGGTAGCTTGATAAAGTTCGTTTACTTGCTCGCTGTTTGATTCAAAATGAAACGGCTAGCGTACAAACCGCTTCGCTTATATATCGTTTTAATGAAACTCGACGAAGCCAGAAATTACTAGACGCTTCGCGATTTTTCGAATACTGCCATCTTGTTCTAAATAAACGTGGCAAAATTTAAGCGCTGCACTGTTGAAAATTAGTTTGTGTTCTACTCGCCGCTAGATGTCACTAAAACGAAATTATTTACATAACGTAAAATTTAACACATTGTGTTAAAAAAAATAAAACCACACTATCTTTTTTTATCTCTAATTTGATAGTAGGTAAAACACGTGGATTTAATTCCCAAAATACAGTTAGTAGGAATAATAATATCTATAATTATTATTATAAAAGCAAATCAAATGAACATGACGAAGCAAAACGCTTTGTGTTATCAAAAATGCATGCGGTTAGTTACAGGCACGTTGTCTGTTCAAACAGTATTAGAAATTTATTCTGGAACTTTCCTGTCTATACGCATTATTCACGTTTTAATATAACTCCATTACTTCAAACTTTGAATATTATTCCAAAAGAGATTATTATTTATGTGTACGTGGCTCAAACATTTAAATACTTACCTATGTAAGACCTATTATTTTTATCCCAGACTATTTTGGTACCGTAGTTATGTTATGTACATAACAAAGATTTTATTAGCTAAATTGCTTTTGTGTACTATAACAAAGCGGATGTAAGAACTATAATTATATCTATTAAAGTATGTATATGTTTAGCTAAGTATTGTCTTACGTACCGCGGTGTCTCACTCATATATACCTACTCACTCTTATAATAATGCGGCAATAATATAATTAAAAGAGATCAAAATAGTAATCATAATTATCTAAAGTGTCTACGGTTAAACTCATACCTAGTTTTGATTATATTTAGCTGCTACATATTCATTGGCTTTTAAAGTTATCGCTAAAGATCCTATTTTACAACGCTCTATAAAACATACTTTTAATGAAACAAAAGTTTATGCCTTGAATGTATTGAAATACATTACATTGGGTATAATGACATAGGTAGAGATGGACGATTTGAGATTGATTAATCGAAGAATAAATATATTTGACCAAAAGATCAGTGTATTTGAATCGATATCTACCATTGGGTCGATTCAGTGAATCGATCTTTTATCCTAGAAAATCGAGGTTCATTTTTCTGCGTCGATTAAAATAGGTATAAATTAGTTATGTTCCAAAACAAAAATACAAACGTACTAAAATCTTCACTTAATTAATTAAAAACTTGTGAGTGGGCTCTATTAGGGTTGGCGTTCTGTGATCGATTAATCGAAGAGTTAATTTTAAAAGTAAATTGATCTCAGAACCTAGAAGTCGAGGTTTTTTTCTGGTTCTATGAGAACCATACAATTATTTGTAATTAAGATTTAAGAATGTACCCAAACACAAGTAAATGTAGGAATGATTTTCACTAAATTAATTAAAAACTCATAAGATGGGTTTGTTTATTTCGCTTTTTTGCGAGATGCAAAATGTCTTTTTGATTACTATTAACATGGCAAACAAATATCTTGCCTGATGATTTGTAAACACTTAAAGTATTAGTTGGACACTTACTACATCAAGAGTATTTCGAGTGTACTGACAACCATAAAATCACTTTATACCTTTAACTTTGATATGATTGTAAAAACAACTCTAATTATTTTAAAATGATAAAAGATTGATTATTATAGTGTCCCTTTTGTTTTGTCTGACATGGATTTACCAATAAATATGCAAAGATAAAAGAGTGTAGTATCTTTTTCTCCTCAGACTGTTATTTATTTTCTATTGACGAGTTTTATTGTTATCAATAAAAAAAAATCAGAAATAGTTTTTACATCAAAATTGCAATAAATGATGATTATGGTCTAATTTCAACCAATAAAAGAATACTAGTTACGAATAAAAAAACATAAGTCGAAAAAAGATCGATTTTCCAGAGATTGATCTAGCAGAAATCGATTGTTTTGCGAATCGATTTATAATGCTTCGAATCGAATCGATTAAAAAATTAATCTTGGAAAGAATCGCATCTCTAGACATGGGTAAAAATTTAAAAGTTCCTATTAAATACCTATCAAAAGTTTACGAAACACAAAGAATGCTTCTAGATCATTCTTTACTAATAACTTAACTTAAAAGGTACTGGATTGTTGGATGATTGGATTTATTTGCTGCATCCGCGAATCCATATAATAAATATGGATCATAACAATATCCAAACTTTTAATAATAATTCTAGAAAATACATTAGCCAATACCCGCCTTTTAAAATCAATACATTGCTTCTGGTGTTGCCATAATATAGAGGAAATTCCGATAACATGATTCCGAAAATAGTTTATAAAATAAAGTAATAAAAATTAATATGGGAGACCATGCTTACGACGTACTTTGTAATTTGTAAAACGCTATATGCGTTATATTAGCCTATAGATTGAAAATTAGTTTTAATTGGCCATTTGTCGAAATAACTGATGTTTTATTGTACATATATTTTCCCCATTTCATAATATTATTTACTTCACGCTAGAAAATAATGAGCTAAGTCGTTGAGTCACATTTCACATTTACATTGATTTACTTTTCGCATTTAACATTTATCGCATAATTAATCTCCTGGAACCCTATCAGATAATATTCATAGTAGTGACACTATTTAGCATATTAATTGTTGAACAGAAATTGAATAAGTGATGAGATGACGGTGCAGTTGGCAATGCAATGACAGCATACAAATATAAAGCAAACAGTGAGTATAAAGTATAAAATTAACTGTAAAGGAAATATCTAATTTGATTTTAATATAATTATTATGCATTTTATTATGCAAGAGAATATAATAAAAACATACAGTAAATAATATTTGTAAAACACTACAACCCGTATAACAATATATAATATTATTTAATATATACTTAATATATATATTTATTATAATATATAATATATTAATATAACATATTATATATATAATAATATATACTAAATTTATATTTAAACAAAATTCCACTTTCTCTTACTTAAATTTAAAAACTAACATGCAATATTATATTCTTTAACCTAAAACAAATACTGATAAACTAGTAAGTTTTGCTTGCTGGTATTACTCGATGAACAACTAAAATAATTCGATAATATTAAGGAAACAACTAGCGCCCTGAGCGGCGAGTAATAGAAATAATAAACGGAAACGAGTAGAACATTCTAGGTAGAATACAATTATGGTTTATTTTATGTGAAATAGACAAAGCTACTAAACAAGAATTATTTTTCATTCTCTTCTACATATATGACGTGTATTTAATACAAAAAAAACATTTCCTTTTATTCAGGAATTTAAAAAATTCCATACATTTTATAGAATTTTCTAGAATATTCTCGAATGTTCCTAATAATATTGTCTTTGTGCAACTTGCGGCACCTAGTATCAAGTAGATGAACTAAAATTTATTAAGAGATCCTCAACATTTTTAACTGTGTTTTATTTTACAATGTGACCCAGTGAAAAGTGACCGCCCGAAAAATTATGATAATATTTTAAAATTATCGAGGAAAATAGCTCGCTAATGGGCCTTACTCTTATAGTTTTTTTTTTGAAGATTTACTTAAAAAAAAAAATCCCTTTCTTGCTCTATTTATGCGATATCTTAGATAATAAGCAATACACGAGTACTTGATTGACTTAGTTCTTAATTAAAAGGCACTGAGTTTATCTACCATAATAGTAGCAATTTAATTGATTTCTAATGCATTTTCTTAAAGAGCGAAATATTGTTTTTTTTTTTAAACGACTTAAACTTAAATAAAAATCTCGTTATTGAGGCTATTTTAGGTTTTAAAGTTAATCTACTGGATACTGTCTACATAATCATAAAACATTACTTACACCTATCGATAAAAGCTTTGGTGTAATGTGTGTCTAAAAAGACGAAAAAAAGTACAATTGTTTTAGAACATGAGTTTTGAAATATGATTTAAGTGTTACGCTTTGTAGTAACAAAAAGGTTCAACACATTCTAAAGGAAAGGTATCTGACGATTTATAATTTTAGAGTAGCCGAACGTCAATTAGAATTTAGTAGTTACATGTAATATTACTTTAGATTATTCTGTTTCTGGGCCCGGGAAACATAACACACGCAAAATGTTAAATAAATTTATTATAGTGGAATTTGAGGTATAATTTATTCCCAGATTATTCAATTTTATCAGCATAATGTTCTTAGTCTGTCACCGAAGAAAGAAAAAACAAATGAAAAATCGGTTAACTATATCTTTATATATATAGGTTATAGGTATATGGTATAGGTATCGGTTATATATATTTATTGTTCTTTTTGTTACAAACATTATTTTACACACAACTGTTTACGTATATGGTTATTTGTTGAACAAATACTTTTTAAATTATTCTTTAGAAAGCTTAAAAAAACTTCTTGAGTAAGCCTGCTGGGTAGTTCCAATGGACCAATGGTTTGGTTATCAATTATTCCTGCACACATGTTCACAGAAAACTGCGTTGTTCTAAAAAATGTTGTAGTTTGAACCACGTGAGGATTTTCGCGTTGCCTTTGAGATAACCCAAGTTTGGTAAACTTGCGGTGCACAGATATGAACGATCGGTATCCAAGAACTGGCCTTGTTGAATATCGTCGTCTGTACTCTTTAGCAGCAGCTCTAGCTTTTTCGTCACAAAAAAACCGTAAAGATAATGTATATCGGCAATGTGAGAAGGTGGTAAATCGGATAGTCGCGGCATGTCTAAGGATTATCATCACAAAAATTTGAAATTACACATAATAAGCGCGCAAAACGAGCACAGTGATCGCTTAATTAAACACTTTAAACTCGCTTCGCGTCGGATTTTTACAGCCGGTTTTTACCTATCTAAGAACCATCCCTTTGTTTAATGCTATTTTTTATTTGCAAAAGGGTCTCATTGACAAACATCTTGCTATAAATAGCTACACATAAATAATGTTTTAAGAATTTGTAGGAAATATCTTGTAGATTGATGAACAATAATAAAATAATCAGATACATTAGTGTTTTTTTTTGAGATTTTTTTGGTTTATTAAAGAAAATGTATTGTAGATAAAATTTGTTTAAATGATGTTATACTTTAATAATTTTTACGCTAGCATGCTCGACAAACTCAGTAGCTTTCGATTAAGAACAAAAATAACCAGATATATCACTTATTTTCAAAGATATTTCATAAATAGTACAAGGATGGTTTTTTTTTTTTCTTCAAAAAAGTAAATCTTCAATAAAAAAAACTGTAAGAGTTAGATCCCCCGTTTGAGCCAATTTCCTCAATAATTTTAAGTATATATTCATAATTTTTAGGGTAGTCACTTTTCACTGGGTGACATTGTATTTGTAGTTGTAAATAATGTGGCTGTAGTCTAATTATCTTCTCTGTATCAGTAATTAAAAATTTACTAGAATATAAATTTTGGTACTACCTTTGAAGTAACACAAATCTTTTGTTTTCCTTATTAACTAAGCATAAGTTATTACTATCCCTGATAAAATTTAAATTCTAAAATTATGTTTTAATGAATACACAGAGTTTATGTTATTGGTTGTTTTAATTGAGCTATAAATTATTGAAGTAATTCATAAAATGAGTATAAATTATTGTTATGGTTACTATTTTTTTTTCTTACACTATTATTATGTTTATTTTCAATGAATAGTTTGTAAATTATAAAAGCTGTGTTCTATTATGATACTTTTTTGTTAAATGTTATTATTTGCATCTACTGTACATTATCTAGTTTGATTTAAAGACACACATTCTACGAAATCTGACTATTTTGACTTCTTTATGAATGAAAACGTGTTAGAATTTATTAAATTTTTGAACCACTGTAAAAAATCTCTGACGAATAGCGCACTGATTCTAGAAGCTTCTACTTGTTCATAGATGGCGCTTAGCTTAAAACATATATAAACGCATTGACGTTTTGCCCGCCATTATTCTTGAAAAAAAAGTCATAGTGAGTGAACGCTGCGATACTCGGCGATTTTAAACACGTGTTATAACCGCATTTTAGTGGACTTAAGTTGAAAAGTTTAAGAAGATACATCAAAATGCCTGAAGGTATGGAGACTACACAGTCGGGCGAGGTGGAAACCTTCGCCTTCCAAGCGGAAATCGCTCAGCTCATGTCATTGATCATCAACACGTTCTATTCAAATAAGGAGATCTTCCTTCGAGAGCTAATTTCAAATTCATCCGATGCGTTGGACAAAATTCGCTATGAATCCCTCACGGACCCGTCAAAATTGGACAGCGGTAAGGAATTGTACATAAAAATTATTCCTAACAAAAATGAGGGCACGCTTACGATCATTGACACCGGTATCGGCATGACTAAAGCCGATTTAGTTAATAACCTGGGTACCATTGCAAAATCTGGCACCAAGGCTTTCATGGAGGCCCTGCAGGCAGGTGCCGACATAAGTATGATCGGTCAATTCGGCGTGGGTTTCTACTCTTGCTATTTGGTCGCTGACCGCGTCACTGTCCACTCTAAACACAACGACGATGAACAGTATATGTGGGAATCGTCCGCTGGCGGCTCTTTTACTGTGCGCTCAGACCCTGGCGAACCTCTTGGCCGTGGTACTAAAATTGTGCTTCACGTCAAAGAAGATCTTGCAGAGTACATGGAAGAGCACAAAATAAAAGAAATAGTAAAGAAACACTCACAGTTCATTGGTTATCCTATTAAACTGATGGTGGAGAAGGAGCGTGAAAAGGAGCTGTCTGACGACGAAGCTGAAGAAGAAGAAAAGAAAGAAGCCGAAGATGATAAGCCAAAGATCGAGGATGTCGGTGAAGATGAGGAGGAGGACAAAAAAGACAAAAAGAAGAAAAAAACGATCAAGGAAAAATACACGGAAGATGAAGAGTTGAACAAGACTAAACCTATCTGGACTAGAAACGCCGATGACATCACACAGGAGGAGTACGGAGATTTCTACAAATCTCTGACCAATGACTGGGAGGATCATCTTGCTGTAAAACACTTCTCTGTAGAAGGTCAGTTGGAATTCCGTGCTTTACTCTTTGTACCTCGCAGGGCTCCATTTGATCTATTTGAAAATAAAAAACGCAAGAACAACATTAAACTTTATGTCAGAAGGGTATTTATCATGGACAACTGTGAAGACCTTATCCCAGAATACTTGAACTTCATCAGGGGTGTAGTCGACAGTGAAGATCTACCCCTTAACATCTCCCGTGAAATGCTTCAACAGAATAAAATTTTGAAAGTCATTAGAAAGAATCTGGTAAAGAAATGCTTGGAACTATTTGAAGAATTGGCAGAGGATAAAGAAAACTACAAGAAATACTATGAACAGTTTGGTAAAAATCTTAAGCTGGGTATTCATGAGGATTCTCAGAACAGGTCTAAATTATCTGACCTTCTCCGCTACCACACTTCAGCATCTGGCGACGAAGCTTGCTCCTTGAAAGAGTATGTTTCCCGCATGAAAGAAAACCAAAAACACATCTATTACATTACTGGTGAGAACCGTGACCAAGTTGCTAACTCATCATTTGTGGAAAGAGTCAAGAAGCGTGGGTATGAGGTTGTATACATGACTGAACCCATTGATGAATATGTAGTTCAGCAGATGAAAGAATATGATGGTAAGACTTTAGTTTCTGTCACTAAAGAGGGCTTAGAATTGCCCGAAGATGAGGAAGAAAAGAAAAAAAACGTGAGGAAGACAAAGTCAAGTTTGAAGGCCTGTGTAAGGTTATGAAGAACATTTTAGACAAAAAGGTAGAAAAGGTGGTGGTCTCAAACAGGCTTGTTGAGTCACCATGTTGCATCGTCACTGCGCAGTATGGTTGGTCTGCTAACATGGAGCGCATCATGAAGGCACAAGCTCTCCGGGATACCTCGACCATGGGCTACATGGCTGCCAAAAAACACCTAGAAATCAACCCCGACCATTCCATTGTAGAGACTTTAAGACAAAAGGCAGAAGCTGATAAGAATGACAAGGCTGTGAAGGATCTTGTCATCTTGCTGTATGAGACTGCATTACTGTCATCTGGATTCACTTTAGATGAGCCTCAGGTCCATGCTTCTCGTATCTACAGGATGATTAAGCTTGGTCTTGGTATTGATGAGGATGAGCCTATCCAAATTGAAGATGCAAGTGCTGGAGATGTCCCACCGCTGGAAGGAGACGCTGATGATGCATCACGCATGGAGGAAGTAGATTAAATCTCAACCTTAACTAGTAAACTAGCCATGTTGTAATGGTCTCTTTTTTTTATTCACTGGTGTAAAAACCAAAGACTGATTTAGTTCAAAATAATTCCAATTAATAATTAAATGGTATTGCACGCATACCTATTTGATTAATTATTTTGTTGTTTCATTAATTATGCTGTGATAATAAAATGAAGAGCAAAATTTATTTTATGGTTTTATTTCATCCCTACAAAATTAGTACAGGACTCCAGTAAAAACATTCATTTTGCAATGATATTGTAATATCAATCACTTACATTATGGTATATACTGCTTGGTAACTGATGCATAACAATGCAACAGTTGTTAACATAATAATAATTGAACATAACAAAAACTAATAATTTTAATGGTAATTTAATTGTAATTGAAGATTATTTGATGTCCCATTAAAATTTTTAACTTTCAAATTTTCATTAGGATTTTAAGATTTTGTGGATATAATGTTTATGGTTAAATTAAATGTTATTTTGAGAAGGAAACATTAAACAGTATAATAACTACTTGTATCTCATTGAAAACTACATTGATATTTTTCTTGAAATGTTTATAGCGAATAGCTCTATATTTAAATTCATGTTACTCAGATTGTACTTTATTAAAATATGGTACTAAAATAATGTACTTATTAGGTATTCTTTATTCGATAGCAAGAATTTGTAGATTTTATAGATCAGAAATATTATTTTTTTTTCTAAAACTTAATTATTTTAGATTCTGATCAACAAAATAAATAGGTTTAGTATGAATACTAAAATTAAATATTCTGAAATGAACTTGCATTTTCATCATAAATGTAGGTCTTTACTTTTAGCTTTACCATGTAGTATAGAGTAGAACTATCCCTGTATATAAAACTAGGGAGTGTCAAATTAAGTTATTGCAGCACCGAATCCGTTTGGGTTTAGTAAAGTAGATAATTTATATAAATAATACTTTCCATTTCACTAGTGACAACTAAAATTTAAACAAAGAAACTTTTAGTGACTTCTGTTTGTGTAAAGTAATATAAATGGTACAGTTATTAAAGAAATATATAAAATTACAGATATGAACTAAAAGTACCTATATATTTCATATTTACTTAAATTTGACTTTTAACAGTTCTATAAATTATTGATTATGAATTTCTGATAAGGTTATTTTTTTAACTAAAACCAATATAGGGAAACGCTTTCAAATAGAAATTACGCTTAGGATCACAGAACATTTATACTCCTACCGGAGCTTAGGATAAATTGTATTTATAATAGTGTTAAGCTTGTACCTACCTACTTTTTCTAAAAATAAAATAAATTGGTAATTATTTTATTTTTCTTTTATTCATAGTACGAATTCCGGTTGCAAAATTACTGTTCTAATTGATCAAAATCTAAATTTTCTATATGAACTGAGTGCTTTGCGAGATTTTTGATTGTCATGTGGTCGTCCTTATATTTAAATCAGTATTTGACTGTATATTATGTAGTTGATTTATATGATATTATACGTGATATAGTTTGGTTATAGTGGACAAGTGAAGTGCGTTGGAAATATTGACACAGCGGAAATTATAAATAGGAACAGGGATCCTTTCTGAAAAAGATCGATGTTTGAATCGATTCTAATCTGAGTTTGATGAATATATTGCTGCTATTGATGGCCTTTAGTCGTGTTAAGAAAAAAAATTGAATTTTTTTTTGCAATAAATGTTGGTTATAGTCTAATTTCGACCACTGGAAGAATACTGTTTACGAATAACAAAGTTAAATAAAACAGATAGAAAAAAGATTGATCTCTTGGAACTCGATATTTTGTGAATAGATTCAAAAAAATCAATCTTTTTAACAAATCTTATTCCCCATCCCTACTTTAGGCGACAAATGTCCTCGGCCGCTCGACATCATATCCGCGGTCTGGTCCGTACGTGTATTAACAGCATTACAGGTGTATAATCTTGGGGTACGTCACATGTCATCGCCCCATTGTATCATTTTGTTCCAATATATGATTTATTTATTAACAGTAAAGGTGATAATTGCATTCAACAATGTTCCATGATTTTTTGCACACGCTAGGATAGTGGTCGTCACATTTTTCTGCTCAAGGGACACGTAGGCCACCGCGGGCCACACTTATATGGATACCATGGTAGTTGATCATTCACATATTTTATGAGCTCTCAAAAGCGAATTCCCCATAGATTTTGTGTGGCAATAACAACCTAATGCACTGATTATATAAAGTATGTATATAAACTTGATTTTGAGTTATTGTCTACCAAAAATGTATGAGATATCGCGGGCCGCACAAATACCGCCTTTGGGCAGTAGTTTGACGACTACTGCGCTAACGCCTGTCCTAAGACAAGCCAGGTTTTGCACATATTATTTCAGTCCCCAGTAAGGCCCAACCTTCATTGTGCTTGTAAATAACCTTTTTTAATTCTTTTTAGTTTTTATTTCTAAAATAACTATTATATTATAATATAAGAATTCCAATTAATTGTGATAGAACATTACTTCAATAAACATCATTACAAGATACGCCAAATATCTCCTTTTTTCTTGTTTTCTATTAAAAAATATTCTCTTATCTTCACCTAAAACTGAGCAAATCCGCAAAGTTATTGCGCGCAGGTCCAATACATTACTGTCATAGAATTAACATACAATGTTTATTGAGCACGTGGTTTATTTGTGCCCAGCTTTGGGATATTATGTATACTTTTTAATATCCACTTGGCTATGTATGTTCACGTCTAAATTTAACCTAGATTGTGAACAAACGCTAAAACTAAAAGCTTGTTAGAAACTGTCTGTTTACAATAAAAGAAAATAAGAAGAGGCAAGTGTCAGTGGTGTGACTATGTCATCTAACGCCAGTGGCAAATTCATTGTATGGGGCCCCCGTAAAAATCGACACATTGTAATTTGATTTTAAGCAAAATCAATTCATCATTCAATTTGGGCCCTGAAAAGGCCAAATACGTTCATACGTCACAAAAATTACCACCGCTCCGGAAAATAACTCGGTCGAGAAGAGCCGGCGAAAAACTCGATCTGGTTTTTTTTAAGTTATTTAATTATACAGTTCATAATAACAATAAACTGTTTTAGCGGATGAAAAGAGATGGGTATCATTCCAGACATCACTATCGTTCACCTAATAATATAATAACATTTGGACAGGAGTTTTTGGCGGGATCTCAGTCTGACATGTAGCAATTGAGTTGAGTTGGTTGATAGCTGTGGTAAGCTCCGTAGTGAACGGACGTGTCTGTTCGCTACGCCCGCTCGCACAAATACGTTAGCGCCAACCGTCTTCGCTTTCGCTGCCTTCATCGATCGACCGTTAGCTTGCGTAGCAACGGCCGTTGGATTTTTCAACGGCTGAGGTGACGCAAGCGCGCGTGCCGCGTCGGGTACCCGGTGTGGGATTCCTGCACTGCGGTATTTTTGCGAGCGTAAAATACTCGACTTTATAAATTTATTTATAACTTCGTGTATTTTCGAAAAACGTACTTTTCAGTACGCGCGCGTTTTACGTATACTCACCCTTAAGGTGAGGATACGTGTCGCTTCTCGACACTATTAAAACCCACTCTCTTTTGATTGTGGTCATCACCGGAAACCTAACGGTGCCAACCTAAGGTGGTGTAGGGTTTAGCAGGTTCCCTGGGGACCCCCTTCTGGGGTCTCCAAATACCGGAATCTGGTGTGTGATCACGCCGGGTTTCCTTTTTTCTTACCCGACTTCCGCTCCTGCGTCACATCCATCCCCTGGGTGCTGTTTGGGCGTCTGACCCACGTCCTCGGCCCTAGGGCTTGTTAGGGCTTCCCCCTAGGCTCCGTAGGATCCAAATTCCGTGAGTCATTGCACTTCGACTCAACGGTCTTTTGCGAGACTCGCGAAGTCTCACTAGATTTTTGGCGCGCCCCCCTGCCCCTCAGGCAGGGAGGTAGTTCACCCCCCCCTGCCCTCTTGCCATCGCGGGATGGCCGAATCTCGCTTGTTGGAGCGTAAGCTCCTTAGATTCGCGAAATTGTTATTAGATAAATCCCCGGTCCTCGCCAGGGAATTTCAAAATTTCAGTGAGGATGACTCCTCAACTACCGCGGCCCAGCTTAGAGTTCGTAAACCGGTGCCCAATATCAACGCTCCGGAGCGTTCCCGCGCAATTACACCGCCCGAAATTAGGTCGCGACGTAACTCGTCGTTTTCGGATTGTCGATCGCGGTCTAGGTCTCGTTCGCGATCCCCTTATCGCCCGCACTCTGCGGAGCAAATAAATATCAGTACGGGGAATAGTTTTTCCCCACTGTCCCCCCAGAGCCAGGCTGACAGGCATCCGAGCCTGATGCCCAGGTTCGCCGCTCCCGCTGTCCAGTCTTCGTCCGGTTCAGAATTGGACGAGATGGACGTCGCGTACCCCCCGCTAGGGGGTGGTGACTTCGTCACCCCCCAAGCGAAAGAATAAAAGGAAGGCGCCGGCCTCCCCGCCGCCCTCCGAGTCAGTCCCGAAAGTCCTCGCCGTAGAGGACTCGTCACGGCAGCCGACTCCGCTGCCTGCCGCGAAGTCGGCAGCGCCCAAGCCTGCAGCGGCACCGTCTCAGGTGCAGCCCAGGAAAGTGCGTCCCCCCCCCCCTGTCACGATCCAGGACAAAGCGTCCTGGACGAAAATCTCTGCGGCGTTAGCGAGCCGCAAAATACATTTCTCCAGCGCGACGAATGTTCGCGATGGAATCATGGTGAAGGTGTCGACCACGGACACCTTCCGCGACCTCACGCGGTTTCTCCGTGAGGCGAAATATGCTTTTTTCACGCACGCGCTGGAGGAGGAGAAGTCCCTCCGCGTCGTGATCAAGAGAGTTCCAAAGGAACTCTCTTGTAACGAAATCGCTGACTCCCTTAAGGAGCAGGGATTCCCCGATGCCGAAGTGCATCGTATGCATGACCAAAGAGGCAGGAGACCATATAACATGGTCCTTGTTTCACTCCCCGCCAACGAGGTTAGCAAGAAGGTCTTCGGTCTGAAGACCCTCTGCGGCCTCTCCCGCATCTGTGTGGAAGTCCCACACAAGAAGTCTTACCCCTCGCAGTGTCATCGCTGCCAGGGGTACGGGCACAGTTCTCGGAGCTGCTTTATGGCTCCGAGATGTGTCAAGTGTCTCGGGGATCATCTCACCCCCGACTGTCCCCGCCCCAAGGACACTACCGACCCTCCGAGCTGCGTTTTGTGCAGGCAGGAGGGTCATCCCGCAAATTACCGAGGGTGCCCGTGTGCGCCCAAGGTAAGACGCAACCAGCCTAACAAAGGCGGTAGACGCGTTCCTCAGAGGAACGCTGCCCCCCTCCTCCTCCAACCTCAAGTGCCGCCTATGACACTGAGGTCTTTCCCGTGCCTCCCAGGCACGTCGGCGTCGCCTTCCGCGGTGCCGACCCGTCCCGCCGCCCCCCGCCCCGCAGCCCCTCTGGCTCCGTGGGCACCTAGGCCCCAAGCCAAGGCGCAGCCGCGCCTGGCTACCCCCCCCCAGGCCCCTCAGGCCAACTCCACCGGCTTAGACCGGGTTTTATTTCTCCTGCGCATCCATGATGTGCAGGAAGTAGTCGCGTTCAACGCAATGTTGAACAGCGGCTCCGGGAACGCCGAGCTCGAGGCTATCGCGCGTTTCCCTGCCATCGCCATGACCCTTCAAGGTCTGGCACGCGTCTCTCTTCACCCGTAATCGATGGCTAAGTTCAAGCCTCGCGGTCTCTCCCTCTCATTCTTTAACGCGCGGAAATTAGCTCCGCAGCGTGAATTAGTCGCTAACTTTCTCCGCGATCGTCAAATAGACGTATTTCTCGTCCAGGAAACCTTTTTGAAGCCTAGTGATCGCAATCCCGGGATTGCGAATTATAACATAGTACGAAATGATAGGACCCCTGAAAGGGGCGGTGGTACCCTTATTTATTATAAACGGTCACTCTATTGCTCGCCGTTACAAGCTCCGGAGCTTACCAATATGGAAGTTTCGGTATGTAGAATAGGTATGACTGGCCATCCGTCAATCGTACTCGTGTCTGCATACCTCCCCCCCAGTAAGCGACCCTTAAGGTCAGATCTAGAGAAGCTTTTCGCATTAGGCGACTCAGTCATTATCGCCGGCGATCTCAATTGCGGGCACACCTTCTGGAACAGCTCGTGCGTTACGCCCAATGGGGCGGAACTCATGCGCCTAGTACGGAAGCTCGATTTTGAGGTCGTCGCGCCGTTAGAGCCCACCCATTTTCAACCGAACTGTCGCCCGTCGGTTCTAGATTTGCTGTTCTGAAAGGAGTCTCGCTTCCTGTGCGTCTTATACAAGTCGTACACGAACTCGACTCCGACCACCGCCCAGTAGTTTTGATGTTAGGTCACACGGATGACTCTAATTCTAGCCCGCCAGTTGTAAAAGTCGCGGACTATTACAAGCTCGGCCGTTATTTAAAGGACCATCCGTCCACCCCCTCTCTCGATAGGATCCCAGATGTACTGGATACGTCTGCGGACGCGGACCTCGCGATCGATGCTCTGGTTGAGCACCTCAAGATCGGCATCGAGGAGACCTCGAAAGAGGTGCAAGCGGCGAACGATCGCCGCTTTGTACTCCCCGATGACGTGAGAGCTCTGCTCACCCAGAAAAACGCCGCGACCCGCGCCCACGACACGTATCCGACTGAGGAGAATCGTGCGCGCTTGCGTTCTTTGCGTAGAGCGGTGAAAAGCCGCATAGATCAGATCCGTAATGAAAGGTGGGACAGCCTCTTAGGAGAGCTGAACCTTCCCACCTCGCGTACTGGAAGCTCGCACGATCTATGAAGATGGACCGTACCATCGTTAACATGCCCCCCCTGGACAGAAATACGCAGGGTCTTCAACCCGCATTTGACGATATCGAAAAAGCCGAGTGCTTAGCCGATAGCCTCGAGCATCAATGCGCTCCCGTCACCGACAACATTGATATCGAACACATCTCTGTTGTCGAATCCTCTGTGAAGGACTCCCTCGCTCTTACTCCGGTTGTCCCCCTCTCACCTGTCACCTGTGACGAGGTTACGACTGCCATCAAGGGCCTTAAGCCCAGAAAGTCCCCCGGTCCCGACGGAATCAGGAACGAAGTCATCAAACTTCTTCCTCCGCCTCTGGTCGCGTTGCTGGTCTGCATCTTCAATGCGGCCATCAAAAACAACCACTTTCCAGCCGCCTGGAAAGCAGCTATAGTTATAGGGATACACAAACCTGGCAAAGACGCCAGGCAACCCGATAGCTACCGTCCAATTAGCCTTCTTAACACCTTAGGCAAACTCTATGAGCGGATCCTTATGAACCGTCTCATAGAGGTGATAGAGGACAAAAATCTCTTGCCTCCCCAACAGTTTGGTTTCCGAGCCAGACACTCCTGTGCGCATCAGGTGCTCCGCCTCACGGAGTACGTACTCACTAATATTAATCACCCTGAATTTAATAAATCCTGGCATACGCTCGCAGTTTTCTTCGACGTTGCCAAAGCATTCGACAAGGTCTGGCACACGGGCCTCGTCTACAAACTCACTAGATTAGGTATCCCCGACACTCTGGTTAGAATCATACACGATTACCTCACCGATCGTAGTTTCCGCTATAGAGTAGAGAGCGCTCTCTCTATAGCCCACCCCGTACGCGCAGGAGTCCCCCAAGGTTCCATTCTGGCGCCTGTCCTCTTTAACCTCTACTTAGCGGACCTCCCTGATCTCGGAAGAGTTCAGCTAGGTCTATACGCGGACGACACTGTCATATATTTCGCTTTTCGTAAGAAAACGGTCTTACGCAAATACGTCCAAGGCGCTGTCGACCAACTCAGCGCTTGGTATTTCAAATGGCGTCTCGCGATAAACCCGAGTAAGAGCGCCGCGTTATTATTCACTAGAAGCCGTAAACTTAGGGAAGACCCTCCCAAGCCCATACAGTACGCGGGTACTGAAATCCCATACTCCTCCGAAGTCAGGTACCTAGGAGTTCAATTAGATGACAGACTCTCTTTCAAATCTCACATAAAGAAAGTGAAGCGCCAG
The DNA here is from genome assembly GCA_014132275.2 of Samia ricini. Taxonomy (NCBI): domain Eukaryota; kingdom Metazoa; phylum Arthropoda; class Insecta; order Lepidoptera; family Saturniidae; genus Samia; species Samia ricini. Next base: position 34,350,454 of record AP028158.1, read on the forward strand.
ACCTCCATGGTGCTAGGTCGTCTCTATCCGCTCTACAACAGCAAGAGCAAAATGGCACTCCGCCATAAGATTACCCTATACAAGATGGTGGTCAGACCCATCATCACGTATTGCGCACCTGTCTTCGGTCACATCACTCGTTCACGCATGCACGCCTTACAAAGGATTCAGAATCGCTTTGTAAGGAAGGCAGTAGGTGCCCAATGGTTCGAGAGAACTGTGGATTACACAGGGATCTCAACCTGCCCTCCATTAGGTCCGTTTTCAAGACCCAGTGTCGCGCTTTCTTCGAACGCGCAGAGACACACTCGAACCCCCTCATCGTGCGAGCCGTCTCGTACTTGCCAGGACGTAAGCCGCGTCGTATACGTCGGCCGCAAAGGATCTTATCGTGTCGCGACGATACCATAACTCGTAGTAATAGGATCTTTCCTCCTTTACCTCGTACAAATGCGTGCCAGCGCCCACGCCCGCGAAACCGCCGTTCCCGCCGCCGGGGACAGGCGGCTAACTTTGCTCCCGCACACACTCCGGGTCCCCCTCAGGCGGCGACCCAAGACGTGTCTCGTTCCCTAACTGGGGAGGCTCTTGACGTCGCCGCCAGCGCGATACAGTAACACTGCCCACGCATTGAGCAATTACACGCACAACACTCCATACACACTCATGCATAACATGCAAGGTACATAGGTCCTGTAAGGAACCTTTTTTTTTTTTTTATGTAAATAAAAATAAAGATTAGCTAGGATACAACTCGCGAGTGAGTCTTGAGTACTCAGGTGACGGCCAAGCCGAGGTTCGTACCACTTTGGTAGCCCTTGAGCTAGTCACCTTATTGCGGCGAGTGCCTTCAGCACTCGCCCCCAAAGTTCGGTGAAGCTGTAAAGGCCCTTCCGGTCAACAGCATTAGCTAGGTCAAAAAAAAAAAAAAAAAAAAAAAAAAAAAAAAAAAAAAGCTGTGCCACACTATAGTTTCGTCACTGGCAAGTGTAATCGCTTTTGAAATGTTCTCGATTTGCCAGAAGCTATAAATTTCTTGGTGTTTAGAATTGTCAATAATTAGGTACTCGTGAATTTATTTATCAGTATAGGATACTGATTTATCACTTTAATTTTAAGCTAGAAATAACCCTTTGTCTCATAATAAGATTCGTAATTTATTTTTCCTTTTTATATGCCATTGTTATCGTTTATTAATAATTATCCTTACTATAGGTAGGTACTATCGAAATTCTTATGGCCTGGCCTATTAATTTCGGAATAATATGTACAGAAACCTCATTTCAAGCCAATCCGTTTTTTAATTACTCCGAAAAATGACAAATTTGATATCATGTCAACCAAGACTGTTCAACTTTTTTATCAGTCGAGCCATACAGACAATTCAGAATTTTTTGGCGGGCCACTAACTGTTAATGTTGTTAACTATGTATAATAAGGTATTGTGCATTATTATACTATTGTAATCTCAACTTGGTGGCAATATACTTTAATTTTGCGGGCCATTCAAAAATCGTAAGCGAGCCATAATATGGCCTTGATGTAAACTATAGTAAAGTATAGTAATAAACAAAAACACATGTGCAGACGGAGTCTATAGATAAGCGTTCATTCAATTATGTAAAGGGTAGAATCTTCGAGTAAGTAAACGAACTTTCGAACAATCCGTATGCACCTTTAACACGAGCGTAAAAAAATCGCCACGTTCAAGAACGCGTATAGAAACAAAGTGGTTAAAAATTCTTAAGTTGTACTCAATTAGTAGAGGATTGAGGCTAGCTGTCACCCTAGGTGCTAAACGTTATTTGAAATGGCACCCTTTTCATTTTTATGGAAATAATTATCAAAATCAAAGCACGGATTATCAAATATCCAAATTATTACGTATCATTTTTATCTCTTCTATTCTATTATCTCTTCTTAAATTAAGTGTTTTCTATTCATTATTAAAATTAGGTACCTTTTTTAATTCGTATCTGAACGTTTTTAATCTGTCATCAGATACACCAAGATAATTCGCTACATTATTTCATAAATAAAGGTTATTATTATTGATCTATTTCAAAAGGAACATCCCACTGATTATTTTTCATAATATAATCGTTGATAAATTACTACAATATTTTATACAATCAAATCAAAACTAATACAAATATACTTTTGATTTAAGATTTTAACGTCCCGAAAATATTACTGCTTAAAAGATGATGCCGACCCAGACCTATGCCTAAATCCAGACCTTTACTCAATGACACAGATAATATCCCAATTGAAATAATTTATTGTAGGTATTGATTAAAACTTAGTAAAACTATTTTGTGGCTTACATTATAAAGCATGAAGACCAAAATTCTATTATAATCTTCACATTTGGACCTCATAAAAATGCAAATTACGTAATTGAAGTACCAAAATAATAATTAAATATCATTTAACCGAATAAAACATAGTTACTGCATCGCAATATTACTTAGAATATGCCAAAGAATAATATTACTCCTATCGGGTGAATATGCGCTATAAAAGCGTTCCTACGAAATCGAGTACAATGGCTTTTTCCAACAATACGCTATCTCATTCACGCATGAACGAAATACATCTATCGGGCTTTTTCTCGAAGCTTCTATAGATGTTGCCAATAATAATTTCAAAATTCCAAGAATATTAAAATACTGATGGAATTAAGTCGGTACAATTATCCTGTTCTATTTTCACGACAAATTTTGTTGTTTATATTTTACTAGCTCTGCCCGCGACATCGATCGCGTATAATTTAGGCGTCCCGTCCCGTTTCGTCCTTCTATCTATCCTTGTAAAATTTCATAACAGTCTAAATTATTCAAAAATAAAATGAACATGAACCATCTAATTATAGTTAGAAAGACATAATATACAGTCTATATGGTATGAAATACAACATCTTGACCGCATAAGATAAATTTTTGAGAACTTTAAAAGCAATAATTAAATTCATTAAATTAGCACATCCCTTGCCTTATATTATTTTTATTCACATTACGTTAAAAGAAAATGTACCCATAACAATTAAACAAAGTTTTTGAAATTCTGATTAAACTATACTAATAAATAAATTTGAAGTGTCTGTTTGTAATATCAACATAATAAATCTATACTAAATACATATGAATGTATATACGACACCTATACAAAAAAAACGCCATTTGTCTGTCTGTTTATTCCAGCTAATATTCGGGACGGGTGTACCGCTTTTGTTACCGACCGGACTTTTTTGATAGATAGTTAAAGTTACTTCGCGTAACTTAAGTTACTTTAATTTTTCGAAAATTATTAGGGTTCTGCATAAAAGAAATAGAACAAACAATTTCGGAAAAAAGACAATTCAATGGTCAGCTGTACAGGCAAGTACTGGAATTTTTGAGGAATATTTTTATTTTATCTTCTTCCCTTTTTTTAGGAATTATAAGTATGGATTATAAAGTATGTTATTTTAAACATGCACATAGAACCATTATAGAAAAATCAGTATTAACAATCCGTCGCGACATTATCTAAACTTTGATCCTAAAATTTCATATTTAAGTAGAAAAGTTTATCACAAAAATTAAATTTGTTGAAAACTTATCGAGATACAATTATTAATTATACGTAATTTAATAGTATCATAGTAGATGGTAATCATAGTTATGACAAAAACCTACGGTTATAATTTTTTCGTTACGTTGCCACCCTATTGCAACTGTACTCAACGTTTGCATCTATCTCACTCTCACTGGAATTACCGGCCTCCTATTGGTCAGAATATAAAGGTTTTCTGGAACGTTCGATGTTAATCGCCTGCTGATTGGTCTGTCGAGTACACTGTAGAAAATTCTAGTATCTCATTCGGTTACTATTTAAGAGCGTGCAAGGCGGCGGGAAGTCAGAATTATTTGAAAGTTGAAACTAGAAACGAGTAAGACGAGAGTTCGGTGCGAACCGAAGTGAATATTACGAAGTTATTATACGACGTTATTAGTGAAAAAGTGTACAACAGAATGCCTGCTATTGGAATTGACCTAGGCACAACGTATTCCTGCGTTGGTGTATGGCAACATGGAGGAGTGGAGATCATCGCTAACGACCAGGGCAACCGTACCACACCATCTTATGTAGCGTTCACAGACTCGGAACGACTGATCGGCGATGCAGCCAAGAACCAGGTCGCTCTTAACCCTACCAACACCGTGTTCGATGCGAAAAGGCTTATCGGAAGGAAATTCGACGACCCGAAGATACAGCAAGACATAAAACACTGGCCTTTCAAAGTTGTCAACGACTGCGGTAAACCGAAAATTCAAGTCGAGTTTAAAGGAGAAACAAAGAGATTCGCTCCTGAAGAGATCAGTAGCATGGTGCTGACGAAAATGAAGGACACTGCTGAAGCATACCTGGGCTCGACCGTACGCGACGCTGTCATTACGGTACCGGCTTACTTTAACGACTCCCAGCGCCAGGCTACCAAGGACGCTGGAGCAATCGCTGGCCTAAACGTACTGCGCATCATCAACGAGCCTACAGCCGCCGCGCTTGCTTACGGTCTCGACAAGAACCTGAAAGGCGAAAGAAACGTATTGATTTTTGACCTTGGCGGTGGTACTTTTGACGTTTCCATCTTATCCATTGATGAAGGCTCGTTATTTGAAGTGAAAGCAACAGCCGGTGATACTCATCTGGGAGGCGAAGACTTTGACAACAGACTGGTGAACCATCTCGCGGAGGAGTTCAAGAGGAAATATAAAAAGGATTTGCGAATGAACCCTCGTGCGCTTCGACGTCTTCGCACAGCAGCTGAACGAGCCAAACGCACGCTGTCTTCCAGCACTGAGGCCACCATCGAGATAGATGCTCTCTACGAGGGTATTGACTTCTACACGAGGGTTTCCCGCGCTCGCTTTGAGGAACTGAACGCTGATCTCTTCAGAGGAACTTTAGAACCGGTCGAGAAGGCACTCAAAGATGCGAAACTTGACAAAGGACAGATCCACGATGTCGTCTTGGTAGGCGGTTCCACTCGCATCCCGAAGGTTCAGAGCTTGCTTCAAAACTTCTTCTGCGGCAAGAAGCTGAACCTATCCATCAACCCGGATGAGGCCGTAGCCTACGGTGCCGCTGTCCAGGCCGCTATCTTGAGCGGTGAAACGGATTCGAAGATCCAAGATGTGTTGCTGGTCGACGTGGCTCCACTCTCCCTCGGTATTGAAACCGCCGGAGGAGTGATGACTAAGATCATTGAGCGCAACTCAAAGATCCCGTGCAAACAATCTCAGACCTTCACCACCTACTCTGACAACCAACCGGCGGTGACTATTCAAGTTTACGAAGGTGAACGGGCTATGACTAAGGATAACAATCTATTGGGCACATTTGACTTGACGGGTATTCCACCTGCACCGAGAGGAGTACCGAAGATCGATGTGACTTTCGACATGGACGCTAACGGCATTCTTAACGTGTCTGCTAAGGAGAACAGTACCGGCAGAAGCAAGAACATAGTTATTAAAAATGACAAAGGTCGCCTCTCGCAGGCAGAGATTGATAGGATGCTTTCCGAAGCTGAGAAATATAAAGACGAAGATGAGAAACAGCGCCAGAGAGTGTCTTCAAGAAACCAGTTCGAGGTGTATTTGTTTAGCGTGAAACAGGCGCTGGAAGACGCCGGCGACAAGTTAAGCGATGCAGACAAAAGTACGGCGAGAAACGCATGCGAAGAAGCACTTCGCTGGCTGGATAATAATACTCTAGCAGAGCAAGAAGAATACGAACACAAATTGAAGGAAGTCCAGCGTATTTGTTCTCCTATTATGACGAAGATGCATGGCAATGCCGGCGGTATGCCCGGCGGAATGCCCGGCGGAATGCCTGGAGGAATGCCCGGAGGAATGCATGGAGGAATGCCCGGAGGAACGCCTGGTGGTTACCAACACAACGCTGGCCCCACAGTCGAGGAAGTGGACTAAACCAAAGCGTTTCTTATCATTTAAACATTTCCATTGTGATATTATTTTGAAGACTGATTATTTTATTTGTAGCAACATGTTATTGTTATGATTACTGTTTCCATTTAAGACTTAAATAAAAATATGTATGTTTAAAAAAATAAATAAGTTTATCTTTAAACTTTACTTTTCGTTTTATTTCTGTATCCAATAGATATATTTTATTGTGTTTTGATACATAACAATGTATTTACGTCATATATTGTTCAATACTAGAAGGGCCTAGGCTAATGAAGTAATTTATCTATGGTGTTATGGGGTACAGGCTACCAAGGCTATCCTAGCCTTGATGTAGTTTAGATTCATACTTCGATCATAAACATAAGATCTATCATAATGCCTATGACTTAGTGTTCGCTCATATTCTATGGTTATGATGTGAAAACACTCAACAACCACTCACTGAACATCTAAATTCAACAATTTATTTGTTTAACACATTAAATAAGTTAATTAGACATACCTTGTTATGAACGTTTTAGTATTGTCGACTTCATGCGAATTATTTCTAGACTTTTTTACTTATTTTAAACCATTCATCTTTTATGTTATAACTTAATTTTTAAATATTCTTCTACTCATTTATATCGATAATATTTTTGTACACATGTAACATGCTCATTCCGTTATTATGAGGTACAATTTTTTATTAATATTAAATAAATGACAGTCCTTATAATTAAACAGTTATCTAGATGATTCTAACTGGCTTCGGGTACGAGATACCTCTGGTGTTTCAGTCTACAGGCGTCTATAAATTACGATGAAAGCTTAGTATTAGACGGATCGTATGCCTGTTTGCGACTTCAGTGGTATATGTATAAACAATTTTATACGAGAAAATCAAGTAACAAATAAGTTAAAATAACGCCCTCTGTTAGCGAGTGCTTGAACACTACAATAGTATCCAAATCTGTTACATTTAGTTTAGGTATTCGACAGTAGATGGCGTAAATATAAATTAGTTATTTCTTTAGAGTAGTACCTATAAAACTCCTAGACGCTTTGAATAAAATAAGAATAACTTTATCCGTGACTATGTTTGTTAGTTTTACTGCTTCCATATAGTTGTAAATCATTTGTTCTCGAATGTACGTTGTTAAGCGTCCAGATTGTTCCAGTGTACATTCGTTCCGCTGGTACGATCCTATGACATAGTTTACGATGCCGCTGACATTTAAACTTGTAATCAATAACTCGTACCTAGTCGGCTAATAGCTGATTCATGATTGTTATAGAAAATTCTGAACTTACAAAAATACTCGTTACATACAGATAATAAATACAGAACATGTTATGAAATCCATGTGATAATCTACTTTTTTGTATAACTTTTGAGTTATTTTTCGCTAAAAATTAAAGATAATATTAGTAGATTGAGCAACATGCACATGTGCACTTGTGTTATTTTTGAAGTTAGGGAAAAATGACGAGAGTAAATTTTTACGATGCGCGCCCAACCGTCACGAAAACACGACTCTCTGAAGTTGGCTGTCAACGTTTTCGTTTTTTCTATTATTACGGCAAAGAAGTATAAACTTCTTACGTGCGTACATAAAGTACATACAGGTTTTTTTTATGGATTAGTCCATGATGGAATGACTTAAAATTACTTTAAAAAATATGTATTCATAAATATTCGTATTGTTATCCTTTTGTTTATGACATTAAGATGTATAGAAGATTTAGGTACTTTTAACCTATTAATTTAACGCCATCATATCACAAGCTGAGAACCTCAAGTACAATATTATTACAGTACACGTACATTTATTCTTCAATTTTTTTTTCATTCATAGCCTATGTGTTAATCTAGGGTGTCAGTTGCCTCCATAGCAAATTTCATCAAACTTTATCCAGCCGTTTGAGCGTGAAGAAGTAACAAACATATAAACTCACAAACTTTCGCCTTTATAATATTAGTAGATAAATAGGATAATACACATTTTTTTTAGTATTAAATGTCGATTATCCATAAAAAGGAGATAATAGGAAGACAATAAGAAAACAATGGAAAGCTGGCGTTAACGCCAGGTTAGTGCTCACTAAGAATATAAATAGATTTATATAAATCGGTTTAGCGAATCTAGAATTATATGCCAATTAATGCATTTTTTTTTACTAACCCAGCTAATCCTCTTGACCGGCCTTTACAGCTTCACCGAACTTTGTGGGCGAGTTCTGAAGGCACTCAGCCTCAAAAGATAACTAGCTCAAGGATTCGAACCTCGGCGTGGCCGTTACCTAAGGGTAAAAATTCCCGCGGAATTTTAATCTTACCTAATCCTTACATGTAATAATAATAATAATAATAAAAAGGTTCCTTACAGAACTTAGGTACCTTTTTTTTTTTTGACGGGGGGAAATGCATTTACGCACTACCCTTACCTATTGTATTTGTGGGATCGGAGTCCCCCAATACAATAGGTAAGGGGGCACGGAGTGACGAGCTCCGTGCCAGTGTGGGACTCACCCGGGCGTGAAGCGCCCGGAAATACCCACTAAAACCCCCCGGGGCCGTCCGCTGCATTTGGCATAGGGGCGACACGGGGTGGCTTTCGCAAGCACCGCGTCGCCCCCTGCAGCGAACCCACCAGGCCGCGTCAGTGCAATGGCCCGGTAGGGATGAAGGAGAATAATTCCCCTCCACCACTTAGCCCGCCTCTTGAGGAGAGGCATGACCCTAAGGTCAGACATCCAGGGGGCGGAACATATTTCCGCCCGCCCCCTATAAGAAGAAAGGGCAAGAGTTGGAAAGAGTAGTGGCGGGCAAAGGGTTCAAGGGGAAGAAACCCGCCACTGCTTTAAGAGAAGTAGGTCCCTCCCCTTCACTCATCTTGTCTTAGTCGACAAGACGTAGGAAGGGGAGGGATACCTGAAGAGACCGAAGGAAGACAAAGAACCAAGAAAAGAACAAAAGAAGAACGACAACACAACACAAACCAACACAAAAACCTCCCCAACACTCCTCCACCAAACACTCCCACACAACACTCCCCCCCCCCCCCCCCCCGGGCACGTCTACATGCGGAAGAAGCTCCGCACGTAGCGTGCCCACCGCCCCCTGGGCCTTCTACGCCTCCGAGGATCCGCCCTAGGATCCTCTTCACGGGCCCTCTCGGCCACCTCCTTCTGCAACATCACCTGCTCACAGAAGGAGGCAACCACCCCCCAGACCTCCTCGCTGCCGACCATGGCGCTGACGACGGTCGGCAGCGAGAGGTCCGGCCCCACCACCGCCACCACTGCACGACGCGGCTCCTCCCACGCGGCGCACTCCGCGAGGGTATAGTGCACCGTGTCTTCCGCAGTGGTGGCACCCTGGCAACGGCTCCCTCCTGGCTATCCTGTGCAGGTACCATCCGAAACACCCATGTCCGGACAGTACCTGCACAAGTCAGGACTTAGGTACCTGCGTGTCGAGTGCAATGTCGTGCGTGTGATGCTAATTGCATGGGCAGTGTCAAAATGCACAGATAGAGGTTGTCTTTTATATAATATATGAAAGGAACACATAATGATGATTTTGTGAAGTTTTTTTCTATTATTCTGATTACCTTTCCTAGATACTCATATATACTATATAACGTAACAAAATATATGCTAAAACCTGATCAAATATTATATCTACTAATTTAAAAAAGTATCACGTAAATCAGTTCAGTGGTACTCGAATTATAAGCCAGCCAACGGACAATCATACAGAGAGACATTGGCTTTTATCTATATGTATACTAATAAATAAAAATGAAGTGTTTGTTTGTAATGTTAAATTTTTTCTTGGTACATACATATGAATACACATACAGTATATGCGACCAGAAATACAATTTTTAAAACCTTTGTCTGTCTTGACTGTCTGTTTGTTCTGGGTAAACTCCGGAACGGCAAGACCGATTTTGACGGGACTTTCTTTGGTAAACAGCTGAAGTAACTCCGGGTAACTTATAATTTTCGAAAATAATTAGGACTCCGCGTAAAAAATTGAATAAAATCCGATTCAATGCACAGTTTTACGGGCAAGTGCTTGAATTTATTAGAAATATTTTTGCTTTATCTTATTACAAAAAAAAATTAGGGTTCCTATAAAAAAATTAAAAAGCAGTGAAGAATGTATGAAACGCGGGCGCAGCCGCGGGCACACAACTAGTAATGAATAAAATTTATGGACGACTTAAAAATGTTATTTTATTTGTTTGAAAAAAAAATACATATTTTTTTTATTTTCAAAAACTTTGTTTGCTTTACGGCCTCACGTCCTCTCGCACCAAGCCGCGCCAATTTCATATTAATATTTTTTACACGATATATACTCAGTGCTTTGACCACAGTCTCACCCGATGTTAAGTGACGTTAAAACATCTATTTACGTTCTAAGTCCTTAACAGATAATTCATAAACAAATAGTGTTATGTTTAAGAGTTCCTTGTATTCAACATGTGTGTTCTATTACTATTTGATAGTAGGACAGTATTTCCTATCATAGGCAGTGTGTGATAGGCAACATTGTAAACAAATTAATTACATAAGCTCAAACAGTATTATTACAAAAAACAATCACGGGCGAAATTGTCAATGCAACAAACCTCTTTATTTTCCAATTCATTAAATAATTGTTTCATCATAGATTTGTTTTAGGTTATGACGTCACCAAAAAATAGTTTTTTTCGAATGAAATAAAGCTTCTAATCGAAGGTATGAAGGATTTAAATTTTTATGTACGAACTTCACAATGTATTTTTCAATTTTTTTACGCCAGTCTCAAGATGACGTCGTTAAACAAGTCAATAATAACCACACACTTCGCTTCCAAAACTACAATAATTTTATCGTCACACGAACATTTTATGTGATGATTTTCCAGAATAGTTTATTTATAAATAATAAAACCTTGATTCTAATTTGAACGAATTTCGTCGCCAACGCTATAATTCTAGGCATGTGTCATTTTAATATTCGGCATTTATTTATAGACTAGCTGCCCACGGCTACGCCCGCGCTTCATATATTCACTGCGCTTTTTGTTTTTTTATACTTTTATTCTTTTTCAAAAAAATTTTTGCTACCTAACATTAAGCATCTAACAAATTCAAATACCTGTCAGTAAAACTGTGCATTGAATCGGATTTTATTCAAATTTTTATAACTTTTAATTTTTTCACGCGGAACCCTAAGTATTTTCGAAAATTTACCCTAAGTTACGCGGAGTATCTTCAGCTATCTATTAAAAAAAGTCCCGTCAAAATCCGTCCAGCCGTTCCGGAGATAGACGGAACAAGCAGACAGACATAACTTTAAAAATTGTAGTTTTGGTATAGATATGGTCCATACATTCATATGTATTAAAAAAAATATTATTTTGATAATACAAACAGACACTTCAATTTTATTTATTAGTATAGATTATAATATAAAGAGTCCCAACGCTTACAAAATTGATAGATTTAAGGATATCAAAAACACTTGTTAAACTAGGTGAAATCTTATAGTAGTGCTAAATCATTATTAAGTAAAGAGATCAGATCAGATTCTTACAGTCCAAAAATATATAAAGTTATGTTAAAGTCTCACATCGAAGTTTAATAATACTCCTGTTTTGTAATAATAATGTCCGTCGTCATGGCAACCGTTTAGTGACTAAACTTTAGTGTATCATAAATTATGTTCGGATACGTTGCCCATGTGAAGCGAAGGCAAAATACATATTAACTTTCGAATAGAGAAATCAATGAAAATAAAAGTAGGAATAATAAATTAAGATCATGTAAAACTGTAAGCTAACACATGGTACCTATTTTCTAGAAAATTATTTGAAATTTCTCTAGTTTTTTTTAAACGGCTTTATGACTCATTGTATCATAGTGTAGTATGAAATTATTGTCTTATATATTGTAGTTTCTAGAAATAATCAATTCATATTTATTAGGAATAATCACATTAATTAAACTTCCATTATTATAAAACTAATGAAACAAATTATATAAAGTTTAATCTCTAATTCCTACACAGAAAAATACAAGTCATGTGTTTTTTTATTATACGATTGCAAAGTCGTGGCAGTTTTTAGACACTTCCTTATGAAATTGTGAATGTTCCATTAGTGTAAACATCTGTCGTTCAATTGCATACCGAATAAGGGTAGAATTTTCTAGCAATGACCTTTAGAACGATCCCTACAAGGTGCAACGGATGTATCCAATGCTATCCGCTGTCTCTTTTTCGCGCAGTTCTGTATGGAATGTTCGACCTCCTTCGCGAGATTTCCATGAATGTTGCCCAGATAATAATAGAAAAATTCTGTGTATATCTAAAATTCATATAAAAATTAGTGTTTTCTAAATAAAACAAAAACGATTTTATTATTATTTATTATCATTCTTTATTAATTTATCTACCTAGAAAGATAACATAATTTAAATAAATATTTACGAAAAGTTAGTTAAACATACGTTTACGAATAGTCAGTTAAACATACATTTAAATGTTAAAAATTATTATTATGTTATGTTAAAAAGTTTTTAACATAAATACTTTTAGTTACCAAATTGCTTTTAATACAAATAATATTTCAGTTCTAGGAATCAATATGAATATATGTAGAAAAATAAACTGCTTCAAGTAACAAACTGTAAATGTAAATTATCATTAGAAATTGTAAAATTAAGAACAAAAGATAAAATAAGATAATTGATAAATTTCATTAAATACTTTAATTTTTTTTTTTACGCCGCATCCCTCCCTAATTTTATGTTTGAAAACAAACAACAGTTATACGCAGTGTTGCCAAGTTCGAGTCAGGTTTTTACACGAGTATAAAAATATAGTATATTTTAAATTTCGTTACAGTTTTTCAGTAAATAAAATTAATTCAAAAAATTACTTGGAGACTGAATATTTTGATAAATTTGTACATTGTAACCTACTCTATCACAATTACGGAAATAGTTAAACTATGTATTGTAATGACTAGCACGCTAAAATATTGTTCTTTAAGTATATGTGTAATCCACTGTTTTCTTTCTTTCTTTTATCCGTTTTTAATCAACTTTCTGTAATATTAAACATTTAAAACATTCTGAATTAAATAATCCTAAAATACATACATACATACAGCTCTCCACATATAAATAGCTTTCATTTTGCATCATCAGAAACGTATTAAGTAATAGGTAATATTTTAAACAATATGAATAGCTAAAAATTTACTCGACTAAAATATAGCAACTTTTAACAAAAAAAAAAAAATATATTATAATTAAATTACTTAATATACAGTACGTAAAGTCTTATATGTCTCCAAGAATCCTTAATATTAAATTTTCATACACTGCATTTTTGTAATACAGTAAACGCTAAAATTTTAGCAAAATTACTGTAAATATGTTGTCATTACATACAGTGGGCATCACTGGTTATATATATCTTTCTCTCTCTACGGTTACCGGCTTGCTATTGGTCAAATTGTGATGGCTTTCTGGAATGTTCGCGGTTTATCGCTTGCTGATTGGTTCAATCTAGAACTTTGTAGAAAATTCTCGTATTTCAATCAGTTACTATTTAAGAGCACGCAAGGCGGCGGGAAGTCAGATTTATTTGAAACAAGAAACGAGTAAGACGAGATTTCGGTGCAAACCGAAGTAAATATTACATAGTTATTACACGACGTTATTAGTGAAAAAGTTTACAACAAAATGCCTGCTATTGGAATTGATCTTGGCACGACATATTCCTGCGTTGGTGTTTGGCAACATGGAGGAGTGGAGATCATCGCTAACGACCAGGGCAACCGTACCACACCATCATACGTAGCATTCACGGATTCGGAACGACTGATCGGCGATGCAGCCAAAAACCAGGTCGCTCTTAACCCTACCAACACCGTGTTCGACGCGAAAAGGCTTATCGGAAGGAAATTCGATGACCCGAAAATACAGCAAGATATGAAACACTGGTCTTTTAAAGTTGTCAACGACTGCAGTAAACCGAAGATTCAGGTAGAGTTCAAAGGAGAGGCGAAAAGATTCGCTCCTGAAGAGATTAGCAGCATGGTGCTGACGAAAATGAAGGACACTGCAGAAGCATACCTAGGCTCGACCGTACGCGACGCTGTGATTACGGTACCGGCTTATTTCAACGACTCACAGCGCCAGGCTACCAAGGATGCAGGAGCTATCGCAGGTCTGAATGTACTGCGCATCATCAACGAGCCTACAGCCGCAGCGCTCGCTTACGGTCTCGACAAGAACCTGAAAGGCGAGAGGAATGTATTAATTTTCGATCTTGGTGGTGGTACTTTTGACGTTTCCATCCTGACAATCGATGAAGGATCGCTCTTTGAAGTCAAGGCAACAGCTGGTGATACTCATCTAGGAGGCGAGGACTTTGACAACAGATTGGTGAACCATCTCGCGGAGGAGTTTAATAGGAAATACAAAAAGGATTTGCGAATTAACCCTCGTGCGCTTCGGCGTCTTCGTACAGCAGCTGAGCGAGCGAAAAACGTACGCTGTCTTCCAGCACTGAGGCCACCATCGAGATAGATGCACTCTACGAGGGTATTGACTTCTACACGAGGGTCTCCCGCGCTCGCTTCGAGGAACTGAATGCTGATCTCTTCAGAGGAACTTTGGAACCGGTCGAGAAGGCTCTCAAGGATGCGAAACTTGACAAAGGACAGATCCACGATGTCGTCTTGGTAGGCGGTTCCACTCGCATCCCGAAGGTTCAGAGCTTGCTTCAAAACTTCTTCTTCTGCGGCAAGAAGCTGAACCTATCCATCAACCCGGACGAGGCCGTAGCCTACGGTGCCGCTGTCCAGGCTGCTATCTTGAGCGGTGAAACTGATTCGAAGATCCAAGATGTCTTGTTGGTCGACGTGGCTCCACTATCCCTCGGTATTGAAACCGCCGGAGGAGTGATGACTAAGATCATTGAGCGCAACTCAAAGATCCCGTGCAAACAATCTCAGACCTTCACCACCTACTCTGACAACCAACCGGCGGTGACTATTCAAGTTTACGAAGGTGAACGGGCTATGACTAAGGATAACAATCTACTGGGCACATTTGACTTGACGGGTATTCCACCTGCACCGAGAGGAGTACCAAAGATCGATGTGACTTTCGACATGGACGCTAATGGCATTCTTAACGTGTCTGCTAAGGAGAATAGTACCGGCAGAAGCAAAAACATAGTAATTAAAAATGACAAAGGTCGCCTCTCGCAGGCCGAGATTGACAGGATGCTTTCCGAAGCTGAGAAATACAAAGACGAAGATGAAAAGCAGCGACAGAGAGTGTCTTCAAGAAACCAGTTCGAGGCGTATGTGTTTAGCGTGAAACAGGCGCTGGATGATGCCGGTGACAAGCTAAGCGATGCAGACAAAAGCACGGCGAGAAACGCATGCGAAGAAGCACTTCGCTGGCTGGATAATAATACTCTAGCAGAGCAAGAAGAATACGAACATAAGTTAAAAGAAATTCAGCGCATCTGTTCACCGGTTATGACGAAGATGCACGGCGGCGCCGGTGCTATGCCAGGCGGAGCACCTGGTGGTCACCATCAGAAGGACGGCCCCACAGTCGAGGAAGTAGATTAATGAAAAACGTAACTGCTAAAAAATTGTACTGTAATGTTAATTTAAAGACTGATAAATTATTTGCAGCAACATAATTTATGAATATTGTTTGAATTTTAATAAATAAGCTAACTTATTTGTTTCACTAATTGTTTCATTTCTTAAAAACGTATATAATTAGGTTAGGTACATTTCCTTCTACATACTCCAACAATGGTCACATACACTCATAAGATAAATACACAAATGAATATACAAAAAATAAGTTTTATTTATTATAAGATTCCAACTGGCGATCTATCACATCATAACTATACAGTAGTGTTTATCTAACCTTGTATGATATTTCTAGTTTTCTTACAGTATGTAGGTACCTACCTATTAGCAGATAGTTTATCGCCCTCTGTGTAACATATATAGTACTATTTTAAACAAATTAATGCACTAGATAGTAAAACAGTATTTGAATTGCTTGTTATAAAAGCTACAATAGATGGCGCTTATATGCTAAATGCGATTTGTTGTTATAATTTGGTTTTGTAGACTTGGACGAGGCTATTAATACAATAAATTCATTGTATTTATAACACTCAAATTCTGGTTAAAAATATTCTAAAAGTACTTTATATCTAATAATTGCATTATTTTCGACGATGGATTTTTTATAACAAATTGGGTGTAAAATTAACAAATCTGCTAGTTTTTCATTATATACATTTTAACTCCAAAAAATATAGTGTTTCGATTTTCTTGTATGAACAAATAATGACCACGTTTAGTAATGGTTTAAAAGGAAGTGTGTTACATTCCCAGCATTTATAGTCTTTACCAAAAAATAATTGTTTATTGAATTTTAATTCTAACATTGTTGTATTAAGTACAAGGTTTTGTAAAAATATTTCGAGTTTTAATTTTTTATTCACAATTTTAATTTAATCTGTTTTTAATAGGTAAACTTCTGATAAGTTATTTGGACTAGGTGTCGACGGACTAGTTTAAACAAAACTGTACCATACTGGAAAGTGTTCTAGTTATTTTTATCGGATTAAAAGTTTGCCTCAGTTTTTTGAAGCTGTCAAATGTCAACAGCGTCAGTCAGTACGAAAAAAAACCATTCAAATCTCATAAAACATCACCGAACGAAGTCCGAATTAAAATAACGGATAATCAAGAACGGAATGATCTAATCGCGAGATAAAATAAACGTGTAATAATACACCAATTAATATTAATTATCTTACATGGCAACATAGTGTGACGTCAGTATCGTGTAAATATCCGCATGATGATATATATAAATCCGCTATCGACTATCAGAAATTTAAATCCTACGTTCAAAATATTACTATAACTTTTCTGTTATTTTCATTAAAGCCAGACATGTAGATTACTTGGGTTGGAGTATATAATTTAGTGACCACTCGTTGTGGAGATATTTAAGGGAGACCTAGTCCAGCAGTGGACGTCTTTCAGTTGAATGGATGGATGCGTGGGTATAACTGATGCATGATCCATTTATCACGTGAGGCCTGAAAGACGCGGGCGTGGCGGCGGTTCGGAAAATGTCGCCAGAAGTTGCAGAGATATATCACATGTATTAGATAGATGTAGATAGTGTATCTGTTTATCCGTTAACTCCTACTAAGCCAGGTAGCGTATTTCAATACGGTCTTCATTCTCATTTATATATTTTTTCAGGTAAGGTTTAACATATCGTATTAAGAATTTTTATAAATAGAAGAAAACAATATTTTGAAATCGAGGTGCCAAAAAATCAATTTCAATTGCTATACATTTATATTAATACTAGCTGCGAGCCCATATTCTTGCATATATTCTTCACTGTATTTTTTTTTAAACGGACTGTAATAATGTCCTAAAAATTTTTTATTACTAAGGTAAATAATATGGTTGATTTTTACTTTGCTTGCACGGCTGAAATAAGCGGATTATTTTCAAGCGGAGTTAGCAAATTTAAAAATAAACCATGTTATTATTTATGATGGATTTCCGCAAAGCCTTCATCAATCGAATACTGAGATAAAGTAAACATGTTTCACATACATTCAAACACTTGCCCGTAAAACTGTGCATTGAATCGGATTTTATTCACGACTTCATGAGATTTCATTTTTTTTTTACGCAGAACTAGAATTATTTTAGAAAAGTTCAAATAGCCAAAGTTACGCGGAGTAACTTCAGCTATCTGCCAAAAAAAGTCCTTTTAAAATCGGTCCAGCCGTGCCGGAAATTACCCGGAGCAAACAGACAAAAATTGTAAACATTGTATTTTTGGTCTAGGTATCGTATATCTTAGTAAAAAAATATTTTTACATTACAAACAGACATTTCAATTTTATTTATTAGTATAGATTAATACTAGCTAGCTGCGCTGACTGCGTTGGGTTATGTATGTAATTTACATAATATATAACAAAAACTAAATTGAAAAAAAGAATAATGAGTGTGTCGAGTACCCATAACAATAAGACAATAGGAAAATAATGGAAAGCTGGCGTAAACGCCAGGTAAGTGCTCAAGGGGTTAATAATAATTTGCGATATATATAATTCCAAAATGCTTTAAACTAATTTTGAACCCATAATAACGACCAAAAAATATTAGCCTATATCCTTCGCAATATTATATGGAACAAAGAAAGGAAACATTTATTCACTAATGAGACACAAAACACATACTGGAAAATTAAAAAATATAATAATACTAATAACAATAAAAAAAATGATACCCAAAATATCACATTATCATGGTAACTATGTGCCACCCACCAGCGCATCTCATTAGATGAAAGGGTCTCCAGCTCAGCATACGCTGAAGTACCGAGAAATACTCAGCGCTGATTTTCAGCTGGAGCCCAGAGCGAGTCACGGAACGTCAGTATGTAAAAACATTGCAAAAATTACAAATTACAATAAAACTAAATTGTAAAATTTAACTCATACTTAGTCTATATATATATATATATATCATACACATATCCACAGTTGGATATACACATTGTTATAGATCTAATATATAAGGGTGTATAAATTAATATTACATAAAAGATTAATTTTCGAGGCGTTACGATTTTTATAACATGTAATGTATAAAATAACGAAATAAAAATCCGTTCAGTGGATTTAAATTTAAAGATTTACCCAAAAAAGTAACGTCTTAAAATATTATATACATAGTAGATAATAGAGATAGATAGTCCATAGTTACAGTAGGCTCATACGAACATAATGTAGAAGTAGTTCTATTATGTACTATATATATACATATATGTATACTAGCTGGATCCCGCGGTTCCGCCGGCATTTCATATATTATTCACGGCGTACCTAAAAAAACAAATGAATTAAGAAAAGTCTTTTGTTCTTATTAGCGGAAAAAATAACCTATAACCATCAAAGAAACGAATTCTGCGTCGAATGTTTTTTTTTTTTTTTTTGAATTAGCTAATGCTGTTGACCGGAAGGGCCTTTACAGCTTCACCGAACTTTGTGGGCGAGTGTTGAAGGCACTCAGCCGCATAAGGTAGCTAGCTCAAGGGTTCGAACCTCGGCTTGGCCGCTACCTGAGTATGAAAACTCCCACGGAATTTTTATCCTAGCTAAACCCTACACTTTTTATTCTTTATTTACATAAAAAAAAAAAAGGTTCCTTACAGGACCTATGTACCTGCGTGTTATGTGCAAGAGTGTGTTTGCAGTGTTGTGCGTGTAATGCTTGATGCATGGGCAGTGTCACTGGATCGCGCTGGCGGCGACGTCACTAGTAGTCCCATACCGATATGTTCTGTAGTTTTGAGGTGATGGTGCCTTAAAGATAGCCCATTTTTATCGATACGACTGTCGTTCTGAGGTCTCGGTTTTGTTTTTTTTTTTTCGAACCTGGCTAACGCTGTTGATCGAAGGGCCTTTACAGCTTCACAGTAACTTTGGGGGCGAGTGCTGAAGGCACTCAGCCGCAAAAAGGGGCTAGCACAAGGGCTACCAAAATGGTACGAACCTCGGCTCGGCCGTCACCTAAGTGTAAAACTCTTTCGCGAGTTTGAACCTAGCTATTCCCTACATTTTTTATTTAATAATAAAAAAAAAAGGTTCCTTACAGGTGAGGTCTCGGGTTTGATCCCCGGGTCGGGTCAATTAATATTGGGGTTTTTCTACTCGGTATCATCCCGGAGTCTGGAATTCGTGCCCGATATGGCGACAGGCTCGCCCCCGTCACGTCTGAGACGGAGCTAAGCTCGGCGAAATCTGAGAGTGGTGTAGTTCGCTATTTCCCTTTGCCTAACCCTTCATAGATAACAGGCGTGAGCTTATGTTATGTTATGTTATAGATATAAATTTTGCATGTACCAAACTCCGTACGATTAGGTTTTTAGACGCCATCACATAAAAAATATCAAAAATATAAAGTATATTTAAGGTATACTACCGCTCTAGATGCAAATTAAATGGGGCAGGTTCATTTTAAAATCTGGTTCGAGATGTCGCGTCTCCATGACAAAGAACTTTGATGGGATGTTGTTATACTCGGAAATGATTGCGCTAAATCCGTCCGACGTGTTTTGTAGTCTACTGTGACGTAGGAACGCGACTGTGCGTTTATGGTGAGATGGGCTGAACGCCAGGAAAATTTTGCCAAAACATGCATAAGGTGTTTGCTCACACGACTTCATAGAAATATTGCGATTTTTTTTTGTAATCCTATTTCAATAAACTTGACTCAATTGATATGCGGGTAGTGCTGGTACACATGTGAATAACCTGTCATTTGCCTTTAACTGATCATTGGAAAATAATGGCCCCTATTTTTTTTTATAGGTCCTAAATTATTGTAATTACTGATTTTGATGAATTTCATTTTTTTACACGGATCTTAAGAGGATATCCTAGCGGCATTTATTCCATACAAACGTAGTCCCCTGTTTCCTCCCTGGAAATAGCATAATGGTAAATATTTTTATACCAAATAGTATATATCCACTACCGCCATGCTCGTATGTTTTGATTCCTAAAACTGCTTTTGTTACTGACAGAAAGCAAAGATACTTCTCTCAAATTCAAACAATTGCCATTAAACCTGTGTGCATGTTTAATCGGATATTGTTCACAATTTCATAGGTTTTTTTACACAGAACTCTAATTATTTTCCAAAAGTAATAGTAGCCTATATTTCGCCCTATAAAGTCAGCCATAAACCAGAAAGATTACCGTCAGATTGCGGAGATTAACCGGCACAAAAAGACAGAAAGTGAAAATTTTGTCATAAGTTTCAGTGTTTAAAGTCGCTTTCAAATGTGCTATAATAAATATCGGTGCATTGGGTTCTATAGAACAATTTGCCATGCGCTTAGTACAGAATTAGTCATTTATATACCTCCTCTTGATGTAGGTAGAGACTTAGTCCTTCCACATGCTACGATCTTGAGGCAACTGTTTAGCTTCTTCTACTTCCAGGAGCGCTTTCATACATGCTTGTCGATTATGGGTACTTTTTACCTATGGCTTTTATTTAAGGCGTGCTCGATTTGATCGAGATACGTTCACCTAGGTCGACCCTTACCGAAGTGCCCGGTCACCCTCGCTTTGTAAATTCGTCTCTTCAATCTTCTGTCGTATATCCTCTCCCCGTGCCCGAACCAACTAAGCATTAATTTCTCTATCTTGGTGACTACATCATCTACTACACCACAGCGTTCTCTTATTATACTATTCCTGACTTTGTCGATCATCTTCACTGCAGCTATACTTCTCGGACTATATTTTAAATGTTTTAATAAAAAAAAATTACGTCATAGACCTGAAGAGGCTTTACAAATTCAAAAGGCATTGTGGGGTGAGCTCAATCGGAATATGGTAACTAACATAAGGGCACTACAATGCTACGAACCTCGAATTGTGTTGCCATTGGCACATGCATATTCCGTGAAATGTATCCTAGCTAAAATATCTAGTCCATTAAATGTCTCTCCGAGCTTTTCATATATGTAAATATCAAGTGCTATTGATATTATAATCAAATTAATTATTTAAAAATAGGTTTAGGTATATTTACATATAGTAAAGTATATTTATCTGATTCATGGATTTTGTTTGTTATTTTATATTTTAAATTTAATTATGTAGAAGTCTGCCTACAAATTACGTCAATGTCACCTTATCGGGGTAGAGACGATGCTGTTTAATCCACAATTACTTTTATAATTGAAAAAATAAATAATCACGTAAAGTGTTTAATATGAAAAAAAAATGATGACAATGTTTACCCAGCAGTGGCACATTTACAGGCCGATTTACACGTAAATAAAAATGGACGTGATAATTTTATAAAGGCTCGCCACGCGTCAGTAGCGTTTACGCGTCACCATTATGAACTCGCCCTTTATGTGTAATGCAGAACTGTTTTGGCGTTTATAAACAAAGACGAATCTCACGAGTTCTACCTAAGATTTCTTTCTCTCTCCTGGGATTATAGCAATAATAATCTGTCATTCGAACAATCATTATAATCGTAATCTTATCTCTCGTAGTTATTATCGCAAAAATATCACAGAATCTTTATCTAGTGGAGTGTTTTCGATTTAATCCTTTTGTTGCGTTTTACCGATGTGAGTGAACGTTTTGTAGTGAAAATGTATTTAGTTTGAGATTTTTTTTACTCCTTCCATTTAATTTTGTTTGTGTTTATATTTGTTTTAATTTTTATATTTATTAAAATATGGATGTGTTAGAGAATAGGAATGGAGTTGAAGGGAAACATACGCCTTTACTGAGACAGGTAAAAGTTTGACTTATTTTATTTTAG